>OX375870.1:10615917-10666533 GCA_947359475.1 Heligmosomoides polygyrus bakeri
AGGTTTTTCCTCCGCAATCGTTCTCATGCACAACAGCTAGCGTTTCAAGTTGTCGTTGACATGTCTTCCGAAGCTAGGTTCCCCTCTCTCGTTTCTTCTTACTGGATCTAATTGCTGGTCCGCCTTTACTGGTCTTCCCTCCCCCTCTTTAGTCCTCACCCTCCTGGGTCCCAACTACTGGCCCACTTCTTTGCTTCCATTATTGACACTTACTGGTCTCTTCTTGCTGGTTTCCCCGTCCTGGCCCCTCCAGGTTCTCACTTTCCTTCCTGGTCGCTCTCCTGTTCCACCATAGAGGTCTCCCTTACCGCCCTTCACCACTACCCTCTTAGCTGTCCTCTCATGCTCACGGCACGGTCAGTGACACGTATTCAGAATCTGGGTGCTTGCTGCACGACAAAGGCGGCCCGTTTTCTGGATCAAAAAGCTCAATTGCGCGCGCAGTCGCTGCTGTGTCGAGCATGAAGAGGCGATGCATATGGCGAATTCCTTGTTCTTCGTATGAATTCCCTTACGGCTCCCTTCTTGTTGGTTCCCGTCCTGATCTTGCCTCCAGCTCCCTTCTTCCAGTTAGATTCCTTCTCCCCCCCCCACCCCTCCCCCCCCCCCCCCCCCCCCCCCCCCTCCCCCCCCCACCCCCCCCCCCCCCCCCCCACCCCCCTCGGGATCCTTCCTACTACTCTACCCAATTAAGTAGGCTTCCCACGCTCACGACACGATGACGGCGAGCGCGCGCCCATTGTGTGACATCGGGTTGTCACATCCTCTAAATCCGGTCTCTCTTAATGGTAATGGATCCCCTTGCTGATCCTCCTTACTGTCCCCTTTCCCCTGATTGGTAACTCCCTAATGATCTATACATATTGCCTAAACTCTTCTTGGTGCCATCTCCTGGCCTGCTTCCTTGTTCCCCCCATCGACCATCCCGATGCTCCTGGTCGCTGCCTCCTGATCGCTGTCGGTTCTCCACCCTCAAAGTCCCCCTTCTACCCTTCCCCTTTAGTAGTCTTCTCATGCTAATGACACGAAGTCGGCTTCTGAATCTGGACGCTCAGAAACGCGCGTAGGTGCTGTTGTGTTAAGCAGTAAAGCGCTGCGTTTCGCCAGCTGCAGCAACATCCCACGTTCAATAGCAAATTTGGCCTGCGCTGTAGATGATGAGGCGTATCTCACTCCGGTTAGATCACCCGACCGCTCTCGCTGTGTATGATGCGGCGTACCTCACTTCGGTTAGATCACTCGACCGCTCTCGCTGTGTATGATGCGGCGTAGCTCACTTCGGTTAGATCACCCCACCGCTCTCGCTGTGGATGGTGCGGCGTAGCTCACTTAGGTTAGATCACTCGACGGACAAACTCTTTTATACATAGGTGGTGATATATATATTTATTTTTTATATATATATTTTATTTTTATTTATTATATACCTTCAAAAGGATTGAATCTTTTCTAGTTGCCAAAGCCTTAGAGTTATTTGATGCTCATAACATAGCTGTGTCGCACATTGTTTGAATATGCTTTCCGAAATCGAGATTCTTATCGTAATAAAGTCCATGTCTCTAACTGAGTCTACTGCGGTTAAAGTAGACTCATTAAAGACATATTCATAAGACTGGCTGATAATCCAGACTTTAGAAATGCAAAACTTGTTTTTTTTAGGGCAAAAAGTAATTCCTACTTATTAGCGGAGTCCACCAGTAAATTTATTGCTTGTTGAAGCATTAACGCGTCGAACTGATTGTCCTATAGATCTTTACTTCGTCATTTTCGTTGTGAGATTACATTGCTTCATAATGTTTAGAATCTCGCAGGAAAATGTTTAAAACTCCTTTTGGTGAGCTTCTGCCATGCTGTTTTGGCAGGATGTAGAGCCGTTTGAGCAGAGTCCAGCATTACAGCTAGTTTTTTTTTGCCAAACGCTTTTTTTTCAAAACCGGAAAAAAGAACTGTAAAAACGTACGCGCAACAATCATCAACCCCTATGAAACCCCACGAGATGTGCCTTGGTGGCGCAGTCGGTAGTAGTGTCGCCCCACAGAAGAACATCAGCGCGTTTTTGAGTTCGAGTCCGCGTACTGCCAATACTTTTTGCACGTATTAGTTTGTTGTTACTACGCTTTCTCATGATCACTGGAGTCAATTTTAGTCCATCAGATGCCATGTTTTGCATAGGTTTACGGCAGTCTTTAATGAGGAAACCAGTTCAAGAAGAATCTGAGCGCCTTGGGGGCTGAAAGGAAGAGCTCGTACTTTTCATTAATTCTGCTTCTGGATTTTCTCCAACTTACCAGATCTGACGCATGCGCACGCGACATCGTACTTTCATGGAGAGAATATTCTACGATAGACTGAGCTAGATACCATGGCGTGACATCTTATGTTAAGCACAATGCTGTTATGATCAATCGTGCCTTAAAAAGGACACACATTCAAGTTCTCAAAGATGGTCTTAATCGAAATCAGCGGTGGCGGCAATAATGATTCACATAGCTATTGCCACCGCCGGTGATTTCGCGCCGATTCGGCGCCGGCAGAGACTGTTTCACGGCAGGAAACGACCAGAGCGCGGACAAAAGGCGGGAAGGCGAATAGCAACCGTAGGTCCCGACCAGAAGTACAGTACCTCGCCGCTCCGTGCCTCTGCCGCTTATGGCCGGCAGCAGAGTCTCGCGGGTGCCGCGGACCCGCCATGACAACGGCGGGTGGTGCGGCCCCGCGAGGGTTACTGTGCGCAATACTGCGTACTTTCCCCGGGAGGAACGAAGAAATACAGAATGAATTTCAAATCACAACAAGGGCGAAAACACAAACAAAATCGAACATGCAGTTAAAAGAAACACGGAAATGCGAACAAAAATCAACCAACAATCACACAAGGACGACAACAATCAAAAGCGAAGACGAGAGGAAAAGAAACAGAAAAACTAACAAAAGTCGAGCAACAATCACAACAAGGGCGAAAACACTAACAAAAGCGGACATGCAATTAAAAGAAACACGGAATTACGAATAAAAAAGGAGGCAATAATGATGAAGAGCAAATAAGCAAAGACAGCAATAAGGGAAGATGAAAACGACGACCGAAAACAAAAGAAAACCCTTCTCCCCAAGCTTCCAAAACAAGATCCCCTCCACCCAAGCTTCCAACGATCGGAAACAAAAGAAAACTCCCCTCCCTCCAACATTCCTATTCGGTCATGCCCTCCGGCGGGTCTCACCCGCAGCTCCTGGCGCTGCGGGTGAGACCTGCCGTCAACTGCGGCAGCCCCCGAGGACCCTTGCGTGCGGCGGCTCCGCGACAACTCGTCCGTGCCGCGGCTTCCACAACGGTGGAAGCGCGGGGCGGAGTGGCGTTCTATCCCCCGTCCTTTAAACAGGGGCGTGGCAAATGTCTGCGTCTCCACTATCTCGCCAGGCAGCAACTGGACTCTCGAGCAAGCCCAGGGGGTTGGGGGTGGGCGGGCCAGAGGGACGCGGGGGTAGAACGCTCGACCCCCGAAGCGCGGGTCCCACAGCAGATGGAGCGATATGGATGGACGAGTTGTCGGGGTGCTGCCGCGAGACTCTGTAGAGGCCCTATCGCCGGCAAGACTGCTGAAGCGGCGTGACTCATCGTTTTCGCCGCCCGCCGCCGGCCTCAAAGGTGTGTGGGGGCTTTAGAGCTGGAGATCACAAGGTCAAACGTGTAACAACCACTGGTCGGTTGTGTGACATGCTGGGTGAGATCATAGTAGTACATAAGTTCATGCAGGGCCGACACAGCAACCTGGTTAGAATTGCTGGTGGCGTAGAATTCAGGAACATTAAACTGAAAGCACCTGCTTACTCGAGATGACCTTTTTTCAAATTATTCCGTTCTCGCTTGTACGTTTTCAATTCCTTGTAGTTAGTTTCGCTTGTTTATATCTCATTCTATGTGTGCATTTCTGATGTTATTTACGCTACGAAAAAAAAAGATAAATAAGCCAACAATGATAGCGTGTTTGTCATTGGCTGCTATGTAAGTCGCTTATTGCCGTTAGCGAAAACCAGACAGATAAAGTCTGCATTTTTGATTTTTCGAAGCACCTTGCATTTTTTTCGCAGTACTCTACATTCTTACCGTCGATTCACATTTTAAAATGATGCATCAGAAGTAAATAATGCCACCATTGCATCATTTTATATTAGGGCTGAGTCTAATGTTATAGCCTGAAAAGTGAAAGTACGCCTTTGTCGTGACTGAGAGGGGTTCCCATAGATTTTGCCTGGAAATGTAACTGTTAGAGCAGGAAAGTTCGAGTCACGGCTGCGCACTGCGCTGAACGTAACCAATTCCGACCTATGTATTAGGGGAGGGGGCAAAAGTGAAAAATGAAAAAAATCTTTATCTCTCTATAACTCTATTACAACTCAACGATGCTGAGGAATGTATTTGCCATTAAGGGCAAGGACCTTGCTGCCATCGCTCAGCCAACTTCCTGATCCCATCCTTCCAGAACTGCTTGGGCCTGGTGTTGATCAACTGCTCGACATGGTTGTCAAGGACTCCTTGGGTTCTTGTGTCCCTTCCGACTAGGAAGTCCTGTAGGCTCAAGTAGTAGTGGTAGTCGTATGGAGAGATGTCCAGCGAATACGGTGGGTGAGGCATGTGAACGTAGCCCAGCTGGCCAAGCTTATCCGTGGTTACTTGTTCCCGATGGGGTGCGGCGTTGTCGAAGAGGAGAACCTTCCTGAAGCGCTGCGAATGAATAAGAGCGAGTCGCCGGCCCATCTCTTCTACTTCGTTCACCATGGCCTTGGAGTTCATCGTAGTGCTCTTGGGAAACAGCTTCCGGTAAACCGATCCATGGGCGCACACCCAAAAGCTCCAAAGATGCTTCTCGCCGTGAACATCCCGCCGAACGAAGGTCGGTAACAGGTCACCAGGCCTCACCCAGACTCGCTGCTGACAGGGTTAAGGTAGAAGACGTACTTCTCATATTGCGTGAATATTGAACCCAGGCTACTCGGGGTTGGGAATTGGGGGAGATTTGCGCGACACAGGTCGACTCGTCAGACTGGGGTTTCGGCATGAGACAGGCTGGGGTTTTGGCATGCTTCTGGAAAGGGCGGAAGTGGTAACTTCTCAGATGGGCTTCAGTAAGTAGCATACAAACATACAAATACGACAAGCACGAAACCAGACTCCAGCCACGAGATATATGGACACGGCATGGGTGTCTCATTACTTTTGCCCCCCCCCCCCCTAATAGTTCCAGTGGGTGTGGTAGCGTGCTAGTCGCCGCCGCGCGACCGCAGTCGCAAAACTAGACCAGGTGTAAAAAATAGACCCCGTTTGGTGCCGTAGTTAAGCTGCGTTGTTACAGGAGCGGACGAGGAGGTTCGAGTTCGCGCGTTTGACATATCGATGTTGCGCCAACGCCTCAAGTCATTAGGTACGAAGTTGAGTTTTGTTTGAACAAGGGTGTGAAGATAGTATCCGGTTTCAGCCTCTTCAAACAAGACGCCCGAAGATTCTCGGAAGAGGAGCCGTCAAGAGATCGGGTCTTCTATGGGATATGAGGGGTCTCCATCCACTTCATCCACAGTTGCTGAGACTCCTATGGCACAGAGAACGCAGCGAAAACCCCTGGTAAACATACAGGAGAGTTCGTTTTCCTCATACGCTCGCCCCTGAAGAGCTCTTGCGTGTGGATATGTGCGGGACCCATCATGTCGACCTCATTAGTGTAGCCAGTGCAATATTTCAACCAGCGAGGTTTCTTTGAAGCTTGATTGTCATAAAACTACTCAACCAGCGCCTTTTCCTAATTCGATGATAGGTGATCCTATACCGCTCTTATAATCCAGTTTCTCCTGCACTAGCAATCGTGGCTGAATTGTGTCTAAGCATCTGGCCTTGTGATGTCGCTGTTTCTAATTTATAACTGAATCGCTTCAGTTTTCGTTGATGTTGGTTTTGTAATTGAATTCATATCCATTTCTCTTCATAAATCTACTCAGAAGTCTTCCAGTAATTTCTGTCTCATCCCTCCAGGGTTCTTTTATAAAGGCTTCTCCAGAGTGGCCGTTTTTGCGTAGTGCTGATATGTGAAGTTTTTACCAGCGAAGACGTTCTGAAAGTGCTTGAAAAGGCAGTAGTCGATTGGCGCAAGGTCTGATGAGTATGGCGGGTGCGGCAGAACGTCATTGCTCATAGCTCGTGTCGCATGGTATTGCGAAACGTGGGCCAGAGCTCACGCAATTTTTGGTATCCCGTCGACTTCCTCACGGAGGACTCTCCTGTGAAGGTTCGGCCTGATTCCAGAAAGATGTAGTGAATCACGCCAGCCGCCGACCAGCACATTGTTACAATCGCCTTTTGCTGGTGAGGTTTAGGCTTTGGGAAGTGCCTGAATAAACGAACGATGAACGAGGTTGCACAAAACCCGCCAGAACTTTCCGGCCAACCTAGTACTCCTGCAGGTAACGCCTCGAGAATGTTCGCCACATTTTGGCATAAAGCTGTCCTGACATGACATTCAAAAATTTAGAGCGAGGCAAGAAAAATGGTCAGCACTTTTTCCTTGACCCAATATGTTTACAACGGCTCACTGGCTGAACACAAATAATCAAAGAGCTATTATTTATAACGGATTTTGAGGTCCGCCATCTTGGAGCCATCGCTATCTCTCTAGAGAAATGTCTGGATCAACGTCTGGCCTGATTATACCCATAACCCATAAGAGCACTAGAAACTTGTCCAAATTTCCGCCCCGCTCTCCGGACCTGATTTGCGAAGGTTCTACCAGTGAAGAAGTTCTAAAAGTGCTTAGAAGGTGGTGGTCCGGCTCGCGCCAGGTCTGATGAGTATGGCAGGTGAAACAGAACTTCAAATCCTAGTTCTTTCAATTTCTGCGTGGTGTTTTGCGAAACGTGTGGGCGGTTGTGCAGAAGGATGGGACCAGTGCCTGTTGCATCCACGCAATTTTCGGTACATCTCCTCGATTTCGTCTCAGAGGGACTTTGCTGTGATGGTTCGAATTCTTTCCAGAAGGTTGTATTGGATCACGCCAGCCGCCGACCTCCATACTGTGATCTTTTTCTGGTGGAATTTCGGCTTTGGGAAGTGCCTGGGTGTCCGTCGACATCAACCCACTGTCCTGATTGTCCTTGGTTATCATATAGAACCCACTTTTCGGCACATATGAGCACTCGATCCAAAAACGGGTTGTTTCGATTCCGGAGAAGCAAAGAAGAACCAATTTCGAAACGAGACTATTTCTGGCGATCACTCAAAACGTGGGCCATCCACTTTTCGATCTTTTTCAGCTTTCCGAGTAGTTTCTAGACATCCGTAACAGCAGCGTTACTGACTCCTAGACTTTCCGCAATCTCATGGACTGTTTGCGATTAATTAGCTTCCACGAAAGCATTCAAATTGTCGTCCTGGATTGCTGCAGGTCTACCGCTTCAGAGTGGGCATCTTCAAGGTTGAAATCTCAAGAACGAAATTTTTCGAACCACCGTTGCACGGTCCTTTCTCCAAAACTATTCGACCTCACACAGGGTTGATTTGTCGTGCCTTTTCGGATGGATCGACCCAGTTTGAACTTGAAATAAATTATTATATTCCTTTGCTTAAAAAAGACCTAAGACCTATGTTTGTAGTCCACAACATATTGTCGAGAACTTGAGCAAAGGTCAGCCCTAGAACAAAAGTGATACGATCATAAATAATTAGCAAAGAAGGAAGAAATCTGCAGTTAAGAATGCACGGAGTGGTGTGCATGGAGGCAAATTGGACAAATTTGACATCAAATAGGTAGAGATGATGAGGCAAAGCCTGCCATCTGCACGCAATGCGTTTTCGAGACCATTTAAAAATTTTAGAATCTTACTGGGTGTCTATTCTTGCCAAGTGATAATTGGGCAGAGACTAACAAGGGAAGGGCCTGAAGCATATGTCTGAATGGGGGAAGCGAGTCATATGGGGAGAATCCTCACCCCTCAATTGGTTTGAAAATGTGTTTATTTTTTGTCAAATCATTAAACCCAAGGAGTAGGGGGTCACAATGGGATACGGCGCAGCACGCGTTTGGGGGTCTTATACGCCCGCGATGCTCCTGCATCCAGTGGCTCGGAGCGCAGGTGGGTAGAGGGTTGGCTCATGCGAGGGACGTCAGGGTCAGGGCTCCTCTGCGTTGCTGCACCTTTGCATTTCAACTGATTGGTAGAGATTTGGGGATTCTGACGTGACGGGTAGCGTATAAAGCCTATACGCTCCTCATAGTCTGTTTCCATACATGGACCAATGACCTCGGGAAAAGCCATCCTGCTCGGATTTTCAAAGGAGACCACGTTGTGACGTCGGAGGTGGTTCAATTCAGAAACGAGGTGTGCGGATCCCACAAATTAAGCTAAACGGCATCGATACACTCTCTTTCCCTCATGTCTGCCTGTCACCTGGAAATCAGAGGTCTGCTGAAGGTTTTCTAGAACCTAACACCAACAATGTCCGCCGACGGTCGAATGGTGATCCACCTGCTCACGCTGAAGTGTGGCCCACCTTTAGTCAAGGAATCTTCGAGGGAAGAAGTCAAGCTGGCCAAATGGATGACCAGCATACTCAAGGACTTCGAAGCACGTCAACGAAGACGAACAGCTGGAAGTGGTGAAAGAAGAAGAGGAAGATTGGGATCCGCAAGATGAACTGATGGACGTGCAGAGGCAAGAGGGCATATGATAACGTTTTCGGGTGGAACTCTTGTTTCGGAGGAAAGGGTACGTCTTCAATTGGATTTCGGTTGCGTGCTCATAACCATGGAGGAGGACACCGCGATTCACTGCACAGGCACTGTGTACCTGTGTATCACTGGTGCTGAACATTTGTCACCATGTTGAATACCACAGCGTACAGCTGGAGAAAAATGCGCAAAAAACGTCTGAAAATGGTATAGATGTCAGAATCCCCCAAATCCCAACCAATCAGTTGAAAAATGCAGCAGCACAGAGGAACCAAACCCCTGACCTCCCTCGCACGAGTCAACCCTCTACCTGCGTTCCGATCCACTGGCTGCAGACGCATCGGGGGCGTACAAGACCCCCAAACGCGTGCTTCATTGAATGCTGTCGACTTTGAAGGGAGTTGTGGCAAAGCGGTGGAAACGGCGGATTAATCTACCGCTGGCCGCATTTTGGCAGCTATTCACTGACATTATACCGACATTACTGTAGTTAGTACGGTGTTTCCCTCTGTGTCGCTGATTAGCAGGGAACATGTCTCTTCTTAACCTAGTGTGACGCTTGTACCACGGGGGTCGAGCGTTCTACCCCCTCGCCCCCCTGGCCCGCCCACCCCCAATCCCCTGGGCTTACTCGAGGGTCCAGTGGCTGCCTTACGAGATAGCGGAGACACAGGCATTTGCCACGCCTCTGTTTAAAGGGCGGGAGGTAGAACGCCACTCCGCCTTGTACCACAGTATGTTCACATTATCTATGAAACGCTCTAAACAACTCAGGAGTGCAGCGCCGTGTAGGTGTTCCGCGACTTCGAGGTAAATGGCCTTTACTGTTAGGGACGTTCAGTGCACACGCTACGCGCGACTTGATGTTATGGCAAGCTCCGTATCGATCGAGGGACGCGATGAATCGATATGGGAGCTTATCATAACATCGCGTCGCGCGTAGCGTGCGCACTAAACGATCCCTTATTGTTAGACAAGTGAATATGAACGCGTACCTTAGAATTACCTCCGAGCGTAAACGTTCCGAAAACTCGCATCTTGTGCTTAATAGCAGCATCAATAGAATCTTATTTTATTAGAAACACACACACACATAAATCTCATCTATACTCAATGCAAAGTGTTATACATGAATGCTACACAAATATGTACAACACATAGTACAGTTACCAGCTACTAACAGTATTCTCGTCTCTATCACAAAGGAATTCAATTTCACCAGTATTAAAACTCTTTTAGATAGGCAGACAGATAAACAGAAGTGTTTCAATCGTACGCAATCTCTTTCTCATTGGAGAAGCGAATTTAAGGCTAACCATCACCTATACAATATTAGTTCATGTGGTCGAGGGACAGATTTCTCAGGATGTCATCCGGGATGTTGGCCTTGAATACGGCGTTCTCATTCTCAAGGCGGAATATCTGAAACGAGCAAAATTTAGGTGTTTTGTGAAGAAAAAATGCAGAAAAATTGGTTTAAACGATTACTAGAATCTGGAATCTATCACTTCCCCAAGTTTCCTCAGAGCGTGATTATTGATGAGAGGAAACTATTAGCCTTGTTATGTAGCTCGCATTTTTCAATAAAGACACATTATCCAGCTGAGCGTTGAAATTCCCTTCTTGAAGCTCATCTTCTATAAAACTTCCACCATTTTTATTTAAACAGTCTTCGAAAAGATCTATAATCCTTAAATGATGAAGTCCTTAAAGCTTTCAAAGGCTGCTTTTGTCTGCATGCGCTTGAATGCCCGCCTGAAGGTTTCAGGAGCGTGAATGCTCAATTCTGTAGATGTGCACACGAATTTTTTTTTCAATATTTGAATCGTTTCAAATGCTCACAAATTTCGAATATTTGAATTCGAATATATCCGAAAAAGCGCTTCTCTGCATATTCGAATTTGAATGGATTCGAAAAACGTGATTTTCTGAATGTTCGAATTCGTATACATACATTCGAAAAATGCAATTTTTTGAATGTTCGAATTCGAATTCATCCGAAAAAGGTGGTTTTCGTATACCAAAGTCGATCACGTTTGAAAACCACGATTTTTTAAATATTCGAATGTTCGAATACATTCGAAAAGCGCGATTTTTTCAACATTCGATTTCAAGTATTCAAATTCGAACGAAACTTCTTCGAATGCCTATTCGAATGGAACATTCGTCCAGAGCTATACTCTCTTCACCGCTTTTCAATTCTCAGACAAAGAGGGTAACTAGCACTGTTTATAGGTCATATCTCCAGATCCTTAAAAAATAAAAGTGGCACATATTACCACTGACGAAGGCACTCTAGAATGGAGTTGAGTATGTGAATAGTTTCCTGATTGGGTTGGTGAATTGTTACCACACTTGTCTGGTAAGGATAAACGCCGACTCGTTCATCGGATGATCATCACTACTCAAAGCATAGGCCAAATACGCATTCAGATTGCCTTCACGACACCCCGTGGAAGTATAATGCGTGGCGCATTCCAGAAGGAGTTGAGTAATGTCGTGATTTATCATTGGTCACTTATGTGGAAGCGTGGACTATGCATACTGAAAAGCACGAAGACAACGTTTAGAGAAACGGACGAATTTCTGATGCCCCATTCTCGCTCTATGGAACGAATGGATCAAACACCTCCAAATGCTAGGTGTACCTAGGTTAAGGGACTATCATGGTCAGGGTCCAGTGCAGGGAAGGAGGAAACGAGCGGATTGGGGAGCTTTCAAGAGTGTCGAAGAGCTCTTGAAGAAGACGAAGAACAGCTGCTCCGTGTCCGTTTATTGGACTCCACTGTTCTTCTTGCGTTAAAGTACTTCTCAGAGACCGGGCCCATACAAAGTGGGATGAACACGCGAATAGCATCTCGCAGCTGGGATTCGAGAGAACGATGCTCGGAGTGACGAGATTCGCACAAGTGAGAGAAGGCCTCCGGAGTTCCGAGTTTTTTTTTGTCGCTTTCATAGAAAACTACACATTGATCACACTTGAGGAATATATACTGCAGTTGAAAGTTTTCGGAGGGATGTAGTCTCAGTTCTGATCTGTTTCTATTATCTCATAACCCAGGTGGCAAAGTGGGATGGCAACCCCACTACACGTTTCTCTTGAGTCTATTGCTTTCAAGATTTCAATGTGGACTACACCTATTTGGACGGATTAGCTTTCCAAGGAAGGCCCTTTCATCGCCACCACTGATGAGAGAAGCGAAGTGCATAACGCATACCACAGCACACAGTCAACCATCTGGTTTTACAGGTGGCCTTCTGTTTTCACTTAAACTGTCAAAGATCTAACTGACCGCCCATTGCATTAGGTGGGTCAACTATGTAATGTGTATCGTAGGCACCCAGCTGGACGAAAGCCGTTACCAACTGGGTTTCGAGAGATGTCAGAAGAACACCAAAATCCAGCTAACGCGTTGGTCGGACTTGTTTGTGAAAGCCCTGAGTAAAAGTTATGACTCCCTTCGCGATCTTCGAGCGAAGAGAATCCACTGGAGCACTCTGGCACGTGACAGAGACGAATGAAGACGTTTCTGACGCCTGCTCGAGCTATTCACGCGAAACTACAGACTGTGTTATTGGTACCCTTAGCCATGTTCTTATCCAGACGTTCAGTGGCCTAGCGGCCGCCAAACATCTGGTTGGGAGCTTCGCCCCCAAACCCCGAGAATAGAACAACCCAATCTTCCTCCATTCTCCTTCCACTTCTATTTTTGTTAAGTAAAAATCGGTTTTAATATATAGATTAGTGCAGCGAGATATAGAAGGGCCTTCACTGCTTCTATAAGACCATCTACCCTCTACCGCATGTACACGTTTTGTTCTCCGAAGTGCCCGTTCTCTACGTGGCGAAAAACAGGTCATCAGAGTCTCAATCCGAAGTGCTCAATCTGCGATTACGAGAGAAAATGCCCGAACCGCGCCGCGTCTGTTTCGGTGCGAGAAAATGCCCGCAACCAGGGGAGAAAATGTCCACAGCCAAGGGAGAAAATATCTGCGGTCATTGAAGGTTTTCGATGGGGTCCACTACAACAACCACTACAACAAAACACATGGTAATCACGTGGACAGGGATACGGTATTTTTCTCATGTCGTCGAGTAAAGGGTATGAGAAATCGTGGGCGTAGCAACTGAAACTGTGGCACCATCACTTGGATTCCCTAGCAGACTTGATGGGCTTAGGCCTTAGCCCCAGTTTATACTTGTGCCGCTGTGCGGGAGATTCGGGCATTTTCTCCGTAGACCTCATCTGCAAAAACATAATACTTCCCTGCCTAAGTGCTGGCAAAGAAACAGAGTGAGAGTCAAGCACGCACGTGTGACGCTGAGTCCCAACCCACGTGTCACCACGTTGCCGCGACGTCTATGACACTTCTGCATCCCTACACAAGTACCACGACTTCTGTGACCCGTCTTCTACAGAAAAACTCGACGCACATTGGACGATATTGAGAGAGAAGACTGGTCCCTCCTTATCCCCGTTAGCGGTCTTCCTTTGCTGATCTCCTCTTCAATAGTCCCCCTCCTACTTGTCCCTTTACTCGGAAACCCTAGGCAAGTTGGACGTCTGTGGCACGTCTTCTGAATTCCTGCGCGCGTTGGACGACGTCTTCGGCACGTTTTTTGAATCCCTACGCAGGTTGGACGATATTGAGGGAAATACTGGTCCCCTTATTCCCTCTCTTGTGATCTCCCTTTGTTGATCTCCTTTTCAATGCCCCCCCCCCCCCCTCCCCCTCCCCTAGTGCTCCTCCTTACTCGGAATCATTATGCAAGTTGAACGTTCTGAAGCCCTACGCACGTTGGACGACGTCTTCAGCAATCGTAAACTTGGACGATCCGTCGCCGAGGTTATCAGTTCGCTAGCAATCGCCCATGGTTGAGCTCAAAGAAAGCCCGGCTGGCATACGCCATACTGTCGTAGGCATTTCTTGGCTTCAGCCCCCATTCCCCGTGACGGACACGTGACATTAGTCGATCATGTATAGTAGGATGTCAAACAGATAAATGTGAACAGTAAGGATCGAAATGGCCTACTAAAATGAGCCTTGATACTCAGGTCCTCCCCCATCTAACACCTAACGTTTAACAGCTAATAGGTTCTGCAGAATTGCGGTATACGAGCCACTTTCAATCAATATCGATTCAGAAGCCTACACGAGTAGAGTTTTTGAACCTTCGTATAAACACCTCCACCTAACGCATTGATAGCTTTCTTTGGCACGTGCAGCTAAGCGCAAAAAAATCATACTCTCTACAATATCCAACATCTGCTTGCTTAAGCGAACGAAAACACGTACGTGCGCTTCCAGTTCAGTGATTTTTCCTCGAAGCACGTCGAGTTCTTCACGCACAGCGAACATGAGATGCGTCTTCACCAGGTCCTGAAACGATGGACAAGTCAAGGACGCAGAACAGTGCCAAATATAGCCGTAATATTATAAACAATATCAATGTTTTGCCATGACAACGATCTGATGACTGTGATGAGCGCTCTATCATCGGTCTCACAGTCTGACGTTCAGACGAAGGCAAAGGTCAGTGACGTCAGGAGACCATAATGGGAGCATGACACATCACACTTGAGAAACCTTGCCAAGGCCCCAAAACGTTCCGTCGCTGGTTTTCTTCGTGATTCTTCGCAGTTCAGAATAAATCATAGTGCAACGGGAAGAATTTCACGAATTCGGTGGCTCGCAGAGAAGAGAACAAGAAGTCTGTGGATGAAAACAGTTCGCTATTCATTATCTGTTAAGAAACACCCATGCTCTTATCACAAGCAATGTGATCTACACAATCGATTTGAAACAGCTCATACACCCAGATGACTCGATATTCGAGTGTGCAACAGTCTAGAGCAAGCTTTACAGTCTTCCTGGGTCATGAAACTGCTACCTTACTCAAGCTTTGAGATTTTTTTTTTTAACTGGGTGTCAAAAATTGTTGCAAATGTGCATTCTAAATAATTTTAAGATATCGCATAGAAAATATAAGAATCGACGTCTTGTCTTTACCAATCTAAGTAACTGTATGCTCTGCTCTATACGCTTATATATTCCATATTCTACGTGACGGATGAAAAAATTATCGCTGAAGACCCGGATAGTTAGCACCCCAAATATTGATTGAAACCGCAACTCAATCAATATACGTTCATTCTTGATCTGGCCATTGATTCTCGACTTCCTTGAGCAAGCCTGCCATCTTTCTTGGATCGCGACACTGCTACATACCTTACTCAGTTCATGAAAAAACTATATTGACCCGATCTTAGGAATGGTTGTAAATGTACATTCTAAATATTTTTAGCATGTAGCGGAGCAAGTATAGAATGCATGGTTTGTTTTATCCAGTCTAAGTAACTGCATGTTTTGCTCTATAGGTTAATATTTCCCATATTTTATGAGATGGATGGAAACATTGCTGCTGAAGGCCCAGATGATTAGAGCGCCAAATATTGATCGGAGTTGCAATTCAATCAATATACATTCACTCCCGATCTATATGATCGTGCAGCTTCTTCAAGAAAACCTTTCACACTTCCGGGATTATGAAACCGCTGCCAAATTCAATTAATGAGAAATTTTTTATTGATCGGGTCTCGCAAATCGTTGTAAATATGCATTCTAAATATTTACATGAAAATGTTGCACAGAGTTTTGGAGCATTACATAATTAATGCATGAAATGAGAAAAGATTAAGCTGCAGCGTGACCGATTCAGATTACGTCGCGCTTTCACTCGATAGTGAGTTCAAATTTAGCGAATTAGTTCACCATTTACCTGGTGAAACACAGTTTCTCCCAATACCAATACGCTTAGAGGAAAACACAAAAAACACGTATTTCGTAGGGTAAAAATGGGGTTGCAACGAAAGACAGGAAAGAATGGCCAGAACTGTGTAGCATTTAACGGCAGATTGATGAAGGAAGGAAAACTGGGAGTTGAAACTGGTTCGACTTTTATCTTTAGGCCACTGCGCTTTCAGCGACAAAGAAAACAAATAAGAGAACAAAATTACGTAGAGAAGCCTTTCAAAGTGTCGCACAGCTTTGAAGCTAACTTCGAAAAATTAAGGCCTGTCGTGCTTATTAAAATAGCGGTTTTACGAAATTATTCTGGTGGTGGTGGATTGACCTTATTTCCATGACACTTTAGCGGCTCCGCAGTCGTTAGAGCATTATTGGTGTTGCTGGTGTATTAGAGAATGTAATGTTGCGAAGATCTGTAATAATCACTCTGGATTGCGCCACACACTCCGCTTACGCTTATTATTTAGGCTGATTTGCCTGGTATATTGCTCGTTATAATACTTGGTCAGTCACTTCAGTGATCTACTTTGTGGAAAATATGTGGTGCCAATTTATTGATTTAGGTCCAATAGGGTCTGGGCATATGATAGCGCAGCTGGAGTTGGCGCTGGCTGCCATGTGTACCTTGAATTGAGATTCCTTGGCTGATTTTCTCTCCTAGACTGGCCGACTGTTCTGTCCCTCCGGGGTCGGAGAACTGGTAGCGACCTTGTCTGGGAGGGCTAAAACAATGGCTTCTACATTGGCTGGCCACTGGAAACCACTCTATGAGCCAAACACGCATTCAAATTTTCAAATTTTCAAAAATCTCATAGAAGCAGAGTTAGTTGCGCGTCCCACGAAGAGATTTATAGACGCCGTCCTTTTATCCTTTTATTTTTTGAACGTATCTTAATTCTAGTCAATTATTTAGATTCAATTTCCGAAATTTCCTTTCAAAAACAGCTTAGGCGAAATTTACTTTTAAACCGTTACAAAAAAATTGGGTGATAAAGAATAAAAGACGGCGTTATTCAATCGTTTTTGGGATGCGCCACGCATTCTACTTCTATGGTATGTTGTGAAGGCGGTTTGAATGCGTATTTGGCCACACAATGGTTTGCTGTGGCCAGTCAATGAATGACTGAGTGCTTCATCCTTTCCAGACAAGTCTGTTACCAATTCATCAACTCCGGAGGAATAGAGGACCTGATTGGTCCCGTAGGCAGAAATCCGAACCAAGAACCTTGTATGGTTAACACGCGATAGCCTGTACCTCCTCCGGCTGCGCTACACGGAAGTTACAAAAACTGTCTCAATCAAAATCCATCATTTTATCTTAAGTGTGATAGAAGTGCTGGTTGGCGTATGCGTGAGACTGATCCAATAATCGATTTGGAAGCACGCTAGCGCGTGTTCGACCGGCTGCGCCATTCGTGCCAGGCCGGCAATTTCCAACAGGTTAACGCTTAAAAAATGCAAGCCACCACTTTCCCATTGAAAAATGTCTCCACAAAAAAAGTTGTTAAGGTAAAGCAGCAATAAAGGAATTGTAAAAAATAATTGCAGAAGATTTGAAGCAGACTCACCATAGCCTGTTCGATCTTCGAGTCGATGGCCGTGGTCGACGGCTGGCCCATACCGTTGTTGCTAGCTACAGCGCTGTAAGAGTAGAACATTGTTGTTTCAGACGCTGCTATCGGGCGATGAACGCGGTTGTCAATCTTCTTCTATTACAAAACTATCATGTGATTGTCGTAGTTGAAAAGGAAAGCGACACAATGAACGTGACAAATCAATCCCGTACACGCGCTCTCTACCGAGGATGGGCAACCCCCAACAAGAAACTTGACGTGTCGTCTCTACACGTGACGGTTACGGTACATAGTACGAACATGCCTCACAGTATACTGGAGTATGTTGTTGATATGGTGAAGCCAAATACTGAACGGTGACGCCGATATTAGTTGGAATTTCACGGCTACCGAGTGGAAGCAATCAAACTGGAACCACAGCGCCAGCCTCGCATCCCACGCCGACCCGTTCTTTTTGCGGTCGCGTGAACGTGAACTGCCCAGTTCTAAGGAATTCCAAGACCCCATTGCGCTCGGAGTTTAACCAGAAGTCGCTTCTGGAATCTGCGACAGATAAGTTCCATGGAAACGCGCCGGGAGTCTCAAACATTTTCAGGTATACAGTGAAGCCGAAGTGAAGAGGAACAAAAGCAAGGATGCACATGGATTCCAGAACAAGGCCTACCGCCATGTAGCACTAGAAAGCGGGAAAATTTTTCGGAATTCTGATTAGTACTGGCTGTAAAGTGTATGCAACACTAGGTGTTGAATACAAAAAACGTATTCATGTGGAAAAACGAGTGGGAACAGTTCCCTTACGGAAGTTCAAATATTCAGATGTTTAAATTAAATTTCGGTGATGAGAATATTTACCGAGCTTCTAACAAAAGTGCTGAAAGAGTTTTCATACCCTGGAGGTTGAATGTTGTATATCCTATGTATGGAGACTACTCTCTCATACACTCTTCCTCAATCAGGAGTTTCTCCTCAAATATTCTACTTTTTCATTCTTTTTTATTCTTTCCTCGAATTCAACAATTATCCGGAGAGCGTTTCGACTCCTGCAAAACTAAAACGGAATCAAAATATGAAGGATAACTTCCTGCAGGTTCGAAATGCAGTAAGGCAGAGGGTAAAATTGCGGAATGGCGGCTGTACTTTCAAATGCCTCCGAAGAGAAATTGAAGGCACGGCGCATTCCTGGAAAAAGCTTCCAAAGTCATCGTAGAATAGTGCGTTTGATCAAACGGCATAGGTGGTGTAACGGAGTAGCAACTGGCCTGGCAAGCAGGGGGTGCGGGTTCGCGTTCCGCATGGCGCCGGGAGTTTTGATCACAACTGAATATTGCTGCGATATCTTCGAAAAGATGCCTCACATAACTGATCAACGCCTTAAATAACCTATCTAGCTATGTCTATGCGAATAAACTTTTCCATCTCTGGAGTCGTGAAACCAGGATAGTACCTATAAGCGAAGTTTCCTTTCTAGCGTCCTTTTTCGTTGCGATTCTTCACAGAGTGCTTTGGCAGATCTTTTTTAGGAAGTGCAAAAATGTCCCACCACAGGAGAATCAAACCAGATAACCACTCCGTTTCACCACGCCGCTCAGCTATCGACTGCGCCACCATTGCTCGATCGTCGTCGCCCTGGCCGGGCTACTTGGGAACGCCCTCTGGAAGCAGACAGAGGGCCAACGCCGCAACGGGCCAATGTCCATCGTCCCTAAGGCCCCGTTTATACTTCCAACGCCGAGCGACGCGACGGCATGTAAAAAAGCCAAATTGATCGATCGCGTTGCTTGATCAATACGGCCACTATACGTGGCGTCGTGTCGCTTGGCGTCGAAGTATAAACGAGGCCTAACTCTGCTCAGAGTTGCATTCGGATCAAGGTACTTGAATTTTGTTGTTTCGTAGTGAAAAGCGAATCTGTCCACATACAACACTTGAGCAGTTCCGACTTACCGTTGAGATGATCTCCTGGTAAGGCCACCACTAGACTCATGAGCAAACACAGGTGTGGAAGAGGTGGGCTTGTCAAGAGACAAGGAATAAAAACGTGCGCTTCCCGACAACTACGTTCCATACTACATCACCCTTCCACTGAGTTTGAAAGAGACCGCGAATATCATGGGGAAACAGCAGCAGGTGGCTGGAGCTTAAAGCATTCTCACGGGATGAAATGGCAAACCGACACACCCTCACTCACTTCCGACTAGGACTAGTCCTTGTTTTTTTTTTACGAAAAGGTACACGGTGACGTTGCGATAGCGACAAAGGTACTAACAGTGCATCAGGAATTACAAGAAAGTAGAATTCGATAGAGATCAGGGTGGTGCTACTTTTGCAACGTCTGAGCCGGCTCAATGAACAACGAATTATTGGTTCTGGGTAGATCAACAGTTCTTGATCCCTTCACAGCAGCAGGGTATTCGGACAAATGATGCTCCCTCCCTTCATCTATCCATCTATCGAAACAAAGCCTTGTTTTTGAACGATTTCGCTCCACTTTTTCTTCCGTTTCTTCCTGTTTTTCATTTCTCTCAAATCCCCAGAAATTTCCGCTCTCCAAATGATTGAAATTTATGTTTCTTTTTTGAAATGACTTTGAACCTAGTGGGTTTGAGCTCTAAATTCCTACCATGGAATCAAGCAGTAGCACAACGTTGTATCTTCCAAATGTCGAATTAAAAAACGGCACTATTGTACCTTACGGACTTCAGAGGACGAGGAGAGGTCAAAAAAAATTTTGTCCGAACTTCGCTCAAACGAAAAACAGATGTTAGATTCATGATCAGCACCCCAAATAACCCCACTAGGCGAAGTTTGGGCGAAATCGGTGATTATGACCTCTACAGCCTTAGTCACCGTAACCTACCGTAACCTACCGTAATCGGCCGAAATTTCAAAAACGGATGTCAGATTCGTGATCAGCACCCCAATTAAGCCCCCTGGGCGAAGTTTGGGCGAATTTTTTTTTCGACCTCTCCTCGTCCTCTGGAGTTAGGTGGATCCCCCTTATTGAGACTGCGCCAAATACTGCTTCATAGGCGCAGAGGGGTCAGGTCCTGTTTTTGATCTTGCAGCATTTTTGCATTTTCAGCATATTCTTGTTTTTAATTTGTGGTATCATTTTTTCCTGATGTTTTTTTAGGAGGGCGCGTGTGGCGCAGTCGGAGGAGGCGCCGACTGTCGCCTGCAACCGATACCAGGTTCCTGGTTCGGATTTTCCGCCCAGGCTAACCAAGCCTTCCATCCATCCGAGGTCGGTGAATTGGTACCAGACTTGTCTGAGAAGGAGAAAGCGCTGACTTGTTCATCGGCTGGCCACCGCAAGTCATTGTATGGACAAATACGCATTCAAATTGCCTCCACGACATCCCGTAGAAGTAGAATGCGTGGCGCATCCCAAAAGGAATTAAATAACGCCATTCTTTATCCTTATCCTATCTTTTTACAGCATAGCATTGAATCTAGTAGCTAAGCATAAAAGATAACTTTCTTCTGAGACCGAAGCCAAATTTTTGTGAACAAGGATCAACAAGTGGTAAAGCTTAACGTTACAGTTCACATATTTTACACCCTAAGATCTGTAGTCATTTTTGTATAATATTTCACCCTCTTCATCTGCTACTTAAAGCTAATTGCAGCATTCGATTTTTCGCACTCTGGATTTTCATGATGTTGTCGCTGAAGGTGCTCAAGAGGAATTCGGTGCTTTTCAGTGTCTGGCCAGAATGTGCCATGAATGTCTCTGTAGCTGTGAAAACCCGGATTGAACGACGCAGAGTTCTCACGACATGCAGGCCGTTGCCAATTGAAAGAGCTAAAGGTGAGCGGATTGCATTAATCGAATCGTCTTTCTGGTAGTTGCCGTGCTTTCGCTTCCTTCGTACTGGTGACGTGGTATTCGAGCCGTTTATCAAGGCTAGAGATATTCACATGAGCTTCCCTTCTTTTTCACTGTTAATGTATGGGAATAACCATGCTATACCTTGAAGCATTCCAGGGTTAGTTGGTAGCGATCTATTTCCGAGTACTGATAGCTTAAGCAATTCATTTGCTAGTTTATAGTCTCCTCCCTTTTGCACCGTGTTCCTTTAGTCTAATCGATAAGATTTTACTAATCAATTATGCCAAAGGTCAGTCTAAAGTTATCTAAAGTTAGTGCTCAACCTGTAAAGCATGCGTTTTCATAATTCGGCTTCATTTGTAGCTCACTATTCATATTGGCAGCTATGGTGCATGATAGCGCAGTCGGGGCAGGCGGCGACTATGGGGTAGTTTAGCGTGCGTGCGACGCGCGACGCGATGCATGTGTAGTGGCCAAATTGATCGAGCGACGCGATTGATCAATTCGGCCACTACACATGGCATCGCGTCGCGCGTCGCGCGCACACTAAACGACCCCTATCGCGTGTACACCGGTTCGATCTTCATGGTTCGGGTTTACTGTCCATGTCAACCAAGTTTTTTCTCCCCCGGGATTGGTGAATTAGTACTAGACTCATTTGGAAGGATAAAACACTGACTCCTCCATTGGCTGCCTACTAGATACATATTGGATCCGACGCCTATTCGGATAATTCGGATCCGTAATTTTTTAAGCCTGGATCTTAGAGCAACTTAAATTGAGGTGGCTATTACCAGAATTCATACAACTGATTTTGATCAGGAATCTGGTATCCTATCCGGTTCGGATATCCGACGTGAGATCCAAAGATAGATCAGTCCTTTGCATCATAACAAGGTCCTTTTTGTTAAAACTAGTCTTATCTGAATCGCTCTAAGATTGCAGGGCTTTTCAAAAATGACTGACCATTATTCGCATAATCTTTTAAACCGAGTTTGAAAAAAAATGACGGATTCGATTAACGGAATCGGCCTCGGACCTAATTTCTACTGCTCATCGCAAGGCAATGAATTGGCAAATACGCAATCAAATTGCCTCCGCTATATTTCGTAGAAACAGAGTGTATGGAGCATCCTAAAAATTGATTAATTAACGCCTACCTTTATCCTTGTCCTTTTGGCCAATGAACGACTTTTACTCAACGACCTAACGTCCTTAAACTGATTTTTATTACCTGCAAGCATGTATGTGACATGCTGAATTGCCAGGCTGTTATCATCTATTGGGGGATATAAAAACCTGAATAAATTGCTTGTAGTTTCAATAAATCAATTGCCGATAAGGGTTCGATAATGGACGACTTCGTACATCAGTCACACTCACCTGGTCAGAAGATCAGAGCGCTTTGGATTGACACGGCTCTTTACTTCACGTGGAGCCAGAGAACTCTCAAGACCCCTTTGAAGACGTTCATCTGTCGTTTTGCGAGTGGAACGCTGAGAAGCTGAAAGAAAAGCACTATGAGGAGTTATTCAACTAGATGTCAAATTTTGGGAGTAAAACACTTCTGTCACTGCGAATGCGTCTGCGGTTGCACCGGACCGTTCGAGAATTTGAGTTCTTTTCACTTTACTGCAGAAGTTTCGAGAGCTGTTGCACACTTTCTAGCTGCTTGAACTCTGCAGCAGCCGCGACGCGACCGCATGCGAGGCAGCAGTTAGATATTTAACCTCCAAAAACGTTGGGAACCGCTCACCTTTTATGATAGTCAGAGTTTTGTCATTGGAATACAAGTGAGGAGCAGGATGTGCAGAAGCAGAGGTTCTCGAGAAGGCAGGAGTAGACTGAAAGTACGAAAAATTAAGAAAATCACGACAATATAGAGGTTGAGCTCATGTGTACCAATGCATTATATGTAAAACGATTCTGACGAATGCACCCCCGAATGGTTACCGTATACCAGTTAGCGATGGGGCGCGGAAACTGTGATAGAAAGCTGTCTGCGCCATCCTGGCTTAGAGATCGTGCGTCGGCGTCACGTTGACATTCGAACGATCTCTTCTGCGTCCGCGATGGCCTCTCGGCAAGCGGATCGTGGTGCAGTGGATGGGGGGGGGGGGGAAGGGTTGGCTCTCCAGCCTTGTGGCATACTTGTATTTCAGCTTACTACTTGGGATTTGAGGAGCTTCGACCTGCATGCAACTTTGAGGCATTTTTTGCGCATTTTCCCAGCCGTATGTGTTTCGCCGCTTGAAGAGCGTGGAATCCTGCTGCAGACTCCCCCTGAGCGACGAAAGCAGTTTCCACACGAGCAGCTTAGATGGCATCTACCCTGGGGTCCCTTACCTAGCCTTCCTCAGATCCGCATTCCCTGGGCAACGAGAAGTTCGTATTTGTAATGCTAGGAATGAAGGATTTCGCGCTCCATCGCTGACGCGCGTCTAATTGATACGGTAACCATTCGAGGGTGTGTTCATCAGGATCGTGCTAGATGCATCATAAAGTCATTCATTATGCCTTGCATACCGGTGCTAGAATACTTACTGGTACAGTCACAGGCACAGTTTCGTAAAATTTTAGGGGAAGTTCTTAGTCTGTCAAAGCGCAGCTTGCATCAGAAATAGCTCATGCGAAGCCGCTACGCAATTGCAAAGAACGCTATATCTTATCATGAAGGGTCGTCAAAGTGAACACTGTTTTCAACGAGATTTAAATTAAAAAATCGCAATCAGTGCAAAAATGCATTGTTTAAGAGAAATAGTGAACCTGCTCCCCTCAGTCAAGGTTGTCGCATAACGCTCCTCCTTTATTCGGAACTATTTATCCGTCCTGGTATCACTTCCAGGTCCCCTTCCTCGTCGCTCTTCTCTCCCGAGGTCCCCATACTGCCCAACCCCTCCCCTGCTATCCGGATACTTGCTCCATGACATCGGTGACACGTCTTCGGAACTCGGACACGACGTCGGCAACATGTCTTCTGAATCCGAACCCTCTTTGCGCGACGTCGATAGTGTCACGTCTTCTGGATCGGGACACCCGTTCCACTACATCGATTATGCGTCTTCTGAATCAAGGCGCTCGCGTCACCACTTGAGCAACACGCCTTCTGAACCCAGACGCTCGTTGCACGACGTCGTTGACATTCATTCCGAACCGGGACGCCCGTTGCACGTCTACGTCGATGAAACGCCTCGAACATAAGGACGGACAAACGGACAGACGCTAACGATATAAAAGGATTTTTATAGATCGTAGGGTATTTGCGCTATAACACAAACCATGCCCACACGGGCTTAGATTCATGTTTTCCGCTTCTACTGAAGCGTTGCAGACCTTCTCGAGTACCGTAGGGGTCCTGTTTATAGACCTGACGGCATCGAGTGAAGCGATTTGTCATGTCGCCCGAGCAAAGTGTGCATATCGATTTTTGGCGCGAAATCGCACGAGATAAATCGATTCGCATACTTTTAGCCAGCTACTCAATTCGCTCTCGTCGTGTTATCGTGAGCTATGAACAGACTCTTTGAGCTCGCCTTCAAGACCACGCTTTCTGCAAGTCCGGAAACAAAAGATATTATAAAGATAAAGGACCGCGTTACTCAATCCCTTTTTGGGATGCGCCACGCAGTCCACTTCTACGAAATGTCGTGGAGGCGATTTGTATGCGTAGTTGGCCATACAATGACTTGCGGTGGCCAACAAGTCGGCGCTTTATCTTCTTCAGACAACTATGGTACCAATCCATCGAACGCGGAAGGCTTGGTTGTCCTGGACGGGAAATCCGAAGCAGGCACCCGGTATCTGGTGAAGGCGACAGCCGGAACTTCTTCCTACTGCGCCAGACGCGCTGTCGAAAGAGTAAAAAGGATATCAAAGCAAAAATTGGTGGGCGTGTTTTTGCAACTATTTATGTATAAAGCATTTTTCAAACAGTGTTTGTCGAACCCATCTAAAACAGAAATTGGAGGGTTTGATTCTTTCTTAATTACATACAAAGCATATTCCAACAGAGCGGTGTTTATTGACCTCACCTAATCTTCCTCCTGTTCCTGTTCTCCTGTGGTTTCTGTTGGAATGAGTCTGCTCACGCATTGCTTTTGTGCTTTTTTCAATTTTTATGGGCTCGCCATTAACATAATTGCGATTTTTGGCAACAACATCAAGAAATAAAGCTAATAAGTGTATTTTGCCGCGCGGAGTAGATAAACTTGGTCTTTTCTTCGAAAAACATACCTATAGATTGAAGCAAACCAAGACAACCCTCACCATACTCATTTCATTTATAGAGAGAATAAATTAGTTTTCACCGTTTCAACAGAGCGCAGCATGAAGAAGCAGAATGAATGCGAATTACACAGCAGCATCGTAGGATGCAAACAATCAAGCTAATAGAAATTCCTTTCTCGGCTGATCGTTGATTAATTCACGTTCTATGCGCTTGTTTGCAGTCGCGATTAATTAGAAGGAAGTATGCATGTATTCAAGAAGATCTGGAGAGAAGGCAACAAGTTCACTCAACACAGAGTCCGAGTAATGACCACGACCAGTGACGACTACGAACTACGATTTCAGCGTTCCAGGAACATCTCCTTTGCTGTTGTAGCACGCTAATTTAGCTGCAAGATTTTTGATAACTTCTGGGAAAACAGGATGAGGGATAGACATCGGAGATAATCATCCCCTTCGGATTTGGTCGATTTGTGGTGCGTGTGAGACCGACGCCTCCTGTCGATTGCACTGCACGCGCACAAGGGCTCTATAGCAGGTAAACTCCCTGAGGAACAATTAGGAGAATTAGCGATTAGGTTTAGTCTTCAAAGTGATCAGATTTGGTCTTTGATTTTATTTCGCCATAGTTTTAATAGTAATGTTAACGATGAAAGTAATAAAAATATTGAGGTATAAAGGATAAAGGACGGCGTTATTCAATCCCCTTTGGGATGCGCCACGCATTCTACTTCTACGGGATGTCGTGGAGGCGAGTTGAATGCGTATTTGGCCATACAATGACTTGCGGTGGCCAGCCGATGAACAAGTCAGCGTTCTATCCTTCCCCGACAAGTCTGGTACCGATTCACCGACCCCGGAGTGATGGAAGGCTTGGTTGGCCTGTGCGGGAAACCCGAGCCAGGAACCTGGTATCGGGTGCACGCGACAGTCGCGCCTGCTCCGACTGCGCTACACGCGCCCTCCTCCAACTAAATTATTAAATTATTGAAAAATTGTGAGTGCTGATAGGTGAGATTGCTAGGAAGATATCGTGGATGTTCCGTTCGGTCGAACAGCGCTGGTGGTGTAAGGCGTAGCATCGCTACCCGGAAAGCAGAAGGTGCTGGTTCGAGTCCCGCGTGGCGCAAGAGCTTTGATCGCAACCAAACATCCTTCCAACACCTTATACCTTTATATTCTAACATTTTGGGATTTAGAAAACATCAGCGATTCTAAGACTTCGAGGTGTCTTTGCAAAAGGTGAAATGAATCTTCGAATCACCAATGATGAGAAAATAGGCGGTACTCACTTTCGCGAAGACTTCGTTGTTCTCACGATCGCTCTCGCTGGAACCGTCGAAGGGAATAGTTGGATTGCCGGCGCTCTGCCTGATTCCAGGAGGAGCGTAGTCGATGTTCAGAGAGCGAACAGATCGGGCTAAACGTTTCAATCAAGCGTTCCTAGATTACCTACAGAATATGGCGGTACGTAGTTATGTGATGGATCGAAAATCTGGATCGAACCACGAGAAGAGGACGTCGGACGAGGAGTGACAGCTTCAGGTACACGTGTTTTCGGTGTGGTTGTTGCGTCCTTATCATAATAATCGAAACAGTTCCATCGTCCTCGTTTGTATTTGCTTTCGAGTGGAACAATCTGAAAGTAAAACACAGTCGAAGTGTGATACCGGGGGCTGCTATAGTGGTAGGAAACTACATCACTAATAGAAGATGGTAACAGGGAATCGTTACAAGAATGGAATGTGAAAGAATGCTCGTTCTCAAGAATGGGCACCTGCTTATTAGATACATAGAAATTCACTTGTAATTTAATTTTGCGCACAGTTAGGTTTTCAGGTTTTCTTTCGTAGCTACAGTTAGTTGAAAACGAGAAAAATCGATTTTTTGAGTGATCAATTACAGCTCTTAGTGATTGAATCACTATGTGCCGTGATTGGTCATCAAAGGATGCTACATTGTGGAGTCAGAGTAAAATGTAATGGAGGTGCTGTGTGTTGTATGTTTCTTCTAAGCTGCCCATTACCGTTTTTTAATTTTTGGCAGCTTTTCACTTGCCAGTTTTCAAAATTTCTTTTTAAAATCGGGTGTCTTCTCAAAGGTCTAGAAAACTCTTATAGAATACAGAATCAAGCCCATCAATATTGGGCGATAATCACTGTTTTGGGACTGTACGGGTGTGGAATGCTTCAAATGATGATGCGACGCTTTTGCATTCTAATTTCCATTATTGATCAAATTACGTAGAGTCGCGATTGGTTGTCGAAATACCATTTTCCCCAATTTTTCAATTATGTAGGCCACGATGCATGACCTACTTTCCAGCTTTTTTGAAGTATTGCAGTTCTACCTTACTGTTCTTAATGCTAAATGAGCTATTAAAGTATGGTCTTCCTAAAATAAGGTTTTTATGCTCCGTCAAGATAAAGCAGTAACCCCTGCCAACAACTCCGGTGAGATCGAACTCGAGTAACAATTAAAAGTAAATTCATATTTTGTGGTAGGTTTTACATGGAGTTACCTATAAGTGGTCGCTGCGATTTTCGCTAGATCCTGACCTCTCGAGCTTTTTAAAGTAAAGCGCGGATACGGTGCAAAAATTTTGACCGAATTTGCCCTCATCTACCTCGAAAGCGTTGCTTTGCTCATCAGAAAGCATTTAGCATAATTTACATAGAATGGACGGAATACCACAGCAGACATATCGGAGCGGCGAAAATGTGGCCGAAATGTTTGCCGGGCTATACAGTCATGGGCTGCCGTCGCAGTGCCTTAGGTGAGCAAATAAATGGCGCGACCATTCGTACCGTTATAGTTCTTTGGAATCAGCGCTGAAATCTATTTTCAGTCCAATAAACAGCATCCGTTTGCCGACAGTCTTTGTGAAGTGACAAGTACTCAAATATTTTGCCGCGAAAATGCGCTTCAACGCAAACCAGTGAGCTCAATCTGACCACCTGTCAATATTAAGAGGATTTTTAGGAGAGAAGTATAGAAGTTGATTGGGAAGAAGTTGACAAATATGGATTTGATCCATAAAATTGTTGTTGAGCAAATGGTGAAGAATGAGAACAAAAGTAGGCAGTATTCAATCCTTTGCGGAACGAGCCTTGTTTTCTATTTATAGGGTCTTGGAGGCAATTAGTATGCGTTATGAGCCTGTAGAGTGACTAGCGGTGGCCAGCTGATAGACCTGTTAGTGTGTTACCCTTTGAAGACAAGTCTAGTATCAGTCTACCGACGAAATTTGGCTTTTCTGGACTACGTAGTTCAGTTCCGTGGGATCCATTAGGAGAAAGTTGAACAAAAATCTCATTTGGCTTACAGGTTTTACAGTACATGCTGCGAAGACACACTGTAGGGGTGCGATGCGGGAACGCGTCGTTGCTCCTATCGTAACTGCGACAGCCAATCAGGCCCCGTATCAATCACACAGGCAGGGCATGTGACTTGCTGTGGCGATTACTGTATGAGCAACGGCGCGTTCCGGCACTCCTGCAGTGCGTCTTTGCAACATGTACGAGTTCTACTTTAAGCGAAACACTACCTCACAAGTAACGAAATGATCTGCTGATGATATTCAAAATGATTACTCAAATGATAGCACTACCACTTGTCGAGTTCTAAACGTTGCAAAATTCAAACACAAGAGGTGGAGGTAGCCAAGGCCAAAAGCTCTATCCATGCTTCCTTTTTACCCTTTTTTTCTGATTTTTTAAGATTATCAACAAAAAAAACACAAGCGCTTCCTAATTCTCTACCCTAGTTTAAAAGACTCGTTGACAGATATCATCTAGGGTGACTAACTATTATAGTTCTTATGCGTTGTGTTGTAGTATTCAAGTTTTTTGTTTTTTTGTTTTCACAACGTGTAATTTCCTTATTTACACGTCCAAATAAATAAGCAAATAAGCACGAATGGTAACAGTAATGCTATGTGACATTTAACTATTAAAATTGATGTCTCCAAGAAATTTGTAAAATAATTTTTTTTCGTACGTGTTGCTCTATTACAGTTCTATTTTTTAAGTTAATTAACTAATTCGTTTGCTTGTTAAAAGACTATCATGCAGCGAAATACCTGTATCTATATATCAAAAGATTTTACCTGAGATTGACATGCTAAAATATTTACATGAACTTAACCGATTTCTTTCAATATTCTCTCCCCTATCAGTAGTATTGTCTCAAAAAGTGGAAACTGTCTGCATTCTAAAAATGCTGCTGTTTTTATCATATTAAGAGGCTTTACAAACCGAAAGATTTCTGGCTTGCCAGAGTGAACCCAGATAGCACAGTCGGAGGAGGCGCCGACTGTGCTCTCTGGCTGTGGCTGTGTGGCTGTGTCCCAGGATCTTGGTTCGGGTTTTGGTTCCCGCCTAGGTCAAGCATGCCCTCGATCCTTCCAGGGTCTGTGGTTTGATACTAGACTTATGTGAGAAGGACAAACCACTGATGTGTCCGTCGGTTGCCCCCCCCCCCCCCCACAGTTCAATGAATAAGCCAAATGAGGACAAAAGATAAAGGACGGCGTCATTCAATCCCTTTTGGGATGCAGCACGCATTCCACTTCTACGGGATATCGCGGAGGCGATTTGAATGCGTATGTGGCCATACAATGAATTGCGGTGGCCAGCCGATGAACAAGTCAGCGCTCTATCCGTCCCAGACAAGTCTGGTACCAATTCACCGACCCCGGAGGGATGGAGGGCTTGGTTGGCCTGGGTGGGAAATCCGAACCAGGAATCTGGTATCGGGTGCACACGACAGTCGGCGCCTCCTCCGACTGCGCTACACGCGCCCTCAATAGGATAAAAGGCCAAATACGCATTCAATATGCCTCCACCCAAAAGTAGAAAAGTAGAATGCGTGGCGAATCCAATAAGGGATTGATTGACGCAATTCTCCCTGTCAATATTCTTAAACTACTGGAATTGATTCGTACACTCACGCACTCTACAGAACGACGTTTATATCATTGATGCTAGAAATGCCCTTCGCAGTTCTGCAGCAAAAGACTCGCTCGAGTTTTCAGCTCATCTCTACTGTTCTAAACTCGTTAGTCCCAACGACTGCTTGTGAAAAACTGGCACGAAAGGATCGCTACGCAGGTTGTAGATCATTCTCCATGGAACGATACGCGGTCTGTAGATCATTCTCCAAGGAACGATGAATCGTTACGCGGGATGTAGATCATTCTCCAAGGAACGATTTTAGGGGAAATCGAAAATTGTGTTATGTAAAGAATTTCAAAGTTTTGGGGTACTTATCGTTAGAATACAAAACACATGTGATCGAATTATGCAGTTCTGACTCACGATTGCTTGTAGAATTCTGGTGACCTCAGCTGTTTCTAAACACTTTCAAAAAATAACGTTGTAAATTCACAGTTATACAGCACCTAGTTGTCAAACGAGCAGCACGCCTTGTCCTTGTAAGAAGGCAGTCAGCGATTGCTGCCCGAGTGCTCTCTCTTTCTCATAGATTGCTAATCAGCACCGCCACAACAACGGACTAAGCAAACAAATAAATAGGAAGACGAACCCGAAAACGTGATGGAGTCGTTGATGCCGTTGCCTTGGAGTGTGAGCAACGCGAGTCGACCGACTGCGAGAAGTTGGATCGAGTTGATCTGCTGTGCTTGACTGAAAATGAACGGGAATTAATCGGGCACAGCTAATGGAAAACGGGATTTCAACGAGAACGTAAACTAGTTCGAGGGTGAAGATATTTACTAGGAGGCTCTCCTAACTGCTCGAAAGGCCTTTGAGGACCTTGAATTAATTCTTAGGTGCAAGGAATCGACATAGTAGACGACTAGGAAGAGATGAGAGCAGAAGACGTTGCCTAAGCTGATAAGCCGACGGCGAGACAATACTGACGAGCAGCGAGATTAATAAGTGCTGAGTGGGAGTGAGAGAATTATGTACTATTGAGACCGACTACTAGAATCATGGGCGCATTGATTACTATAGTTGTGCTTTTTCGACTATTCGAATAATTATTCGAATAATTCCAGGTTTTCGAATACTCGGAACTTCCTGGTTTTCGATTTCCGTTCGAAATCGAATTTTGGTTTTCGATTTCCGTTCGGAATCGAAGGAATTCAAATCATGTATTGTAATAAATTATTCGAATAGTTATTCAAATAGTCGAATAACTAAACTATATTGATTGCTTCTGCAATCTGAAGAACAGTACACTGGAAACCTTCAGCTAGCTCTACTACCGTGAAGTTCGCTTTCATGAGTTCGTCTTATATCGCCGGAATCCATTTGTTTTTACTTTTAAAGCGTTAAAATCGCCTACGCCTTTAGTGGTCTTTCAAGAGTGTGCATAGTGGTATAGATTTTAGGCTTCAGGGTTTTTTTTAGTTTTTTGAGCATTTTTGCATAGTCTTATGTGACCTACTCTCAGATACTGGTGTCTTCGACTTCATGTGTGTGCTTTGGTCAGCAGAATGTGCAGAGAGAAAGCATGTAAAACGACCTTTTTTGTCTCTGTGCCTACGTCAGTCCAGCTTCCTAACCTTTGTGGTCAGTTTTTGCTATTTAAATAATGATATCATTATTATTCGCATTAAACGCATCTTACGTACACATTGTTAGACGCATAGTAGCGCAGTCAAAGGAGGTGCCGGCTATCGCGTGCACCCTACAGCAAGTTGTTGGTTCGGATTTCCTGCCTACACCAACCAAGCCTTCCATCCCTCCGCGGTCGGCGAATTGGTACCAGACTTGTCCGGGAAGGATAAATCACTGACTTGTTGATCGGCTGGCCACGCAAGTTAGTCTATGGGCTAAACAACATACATTCCGCAAAAGTAGAATGTGTATCACATCCCAAAGTGGAGTAAATAGCGCCGTTCCTTATTCTTTTATCCTTTCAAACACGCCTTGATTTTAGCTAATTAATCATTAGTGGCCTACAAACGCCTAATTATTAGCTTATTAATTAAATTGTTTTAATTCAGTTTCGTTTCGAAAAGTTTAAACAAAAGAAAAGTTTTCAACTCATTACAAAATTTATTTTTACAAACGCTTTAGTTCCAAAGCTAAAAAATAATTTTTAAACAAAATAAAAAGTAAACTGTTATGCTATGGAAATAATAAATAAATAATATTACAATCTGCAACGGACAGCTTCATTTATGAGCCACAGGGAAGATATGCATACGAGAAGATTCGAAACGTAAGATTCGCCTTAGGAAAGGTGGCGAAACAAAAAAAAAACGAAAAAATTCATTTTTACTTCTTCGTCTTATCCAAATATTGAAACGCTCTTTTTACATTTTATTCATTTATTCAAAGTTTTCAGTGAGGTTTTAAAAGCGGTGGCCTTCTTTCCTCAGCTACAGTCTTACTAAAACGCAGTGTATAACAGCAGAGCTGTGAAATCTGAGAGAGCATATGTGTGACAGCGAGTACAGGTGTAGGAAGCCGTGTCGATCCGTGATAGACTGGAGAGAAGTTCAGCAAACATTGATTGATCGGTTAATTTCTTAACATCACACAGTGTTTGCATCGTGTTGCCACTGATCAAAGTATGCTGCGACATGAGGCTTAAACTTTCCAGCCACTATGAGCTGTCTAGAATTGCTCCTTACGCAGCTGGTGCTCATGCAAGGAATAGCCGGTAATTTTCTTTTTTGCCGAAAAATATTTGTGGGGGTGATTAGATCTTTGGGAAAGCACATAACAAGATGAACCTCTTGCAGATTTAGAAACTTAACATGTCTATGGCACATAGAAGTGGAACGCTTGGCGCATCCTCAAGAGGTTTTTGGGAAGCAAAATACTTTTAGTCGAGTTTCTAAAAATAGGCGGTTATCACATAAGCATAATTCTTGATTCTGAAGCAGTTGATAGCAAGAGTAATGGAAAAAAACTTTCAAGACTTCCAGTGGAGTTGAAATGAGGAGTCCCATACCATGTCTGTTAGGGGTCGTTTAGTGTGCACGCAATGCCCGACGCAATGTTATGGTGAGCTTCCATATCGATCGCGCGGCGCGATGAATCGATGTGGGAGTTTATCACTGTATCGCGTCGCTCGTCGCGTGCACACTACACGATCCCTTAAACATGGAGTGAATTTGGCGTGCACAAAGTGAAGACCGACAGTGGAGTTGAGATGAGGAGTCCCATACCATGTCTGTTAAACATTAACTGACTTCGGAGTGCACAAAGTGAAGACCGACAGAAAAATAATGCAGAAATGATCCAAGAACGTGCAGATATAGTACGTCCTCAAGAGAAGCACGCTTTTGGGCTACACCTTTATCATCACTTCTTCGGACTACTCGTCAAGATTGATGAAGCAGAAGAGAGGGCCTACAAATCGCTCAGAAAAGGTAGAAAAGTCCTTAAGCAACGGCGCTAATACTCCAGTTGAAATAGGCAGAGCATTTAGGTTTTTTAATTTATAAAAATATAAAAAGAGTATAAGGATTAAAACCCTTTCTTAGAGCGCTACTATTAGATTGGAAGCTATATCTTCGTTGTTTTCTTTTTCATTCCATTCTGAATTCCGTTGAAAGTGTTTTGCGCAATTTTATACACTATTCGAAAGAGAATGATTTGCACTATCAGAAAATGTGTTTCGCTTTTTTTTCATTTTGAACTTTGCACATTTTTATGTCAATAAAGTGGAAGATCAAAAAAGAAAGATGAATTCGCCGACAGACTCCTCTCTACTTCATTTGAGAGATTTTTTTGCACAAAGTTGTACACCTTTTATGATGGGGTGCTCTGTTCAACAAAAATCATTTGTTGGGGTTTTTGCTTGTTTCGATTTTCGTCATTTTTCAGAGCGTTAAAGCGAAGTGTCCAGAAGGGACATGTTTTCAAACAGCTCCTACTCTTTGGTCAATCCTTTTGAACAATGCCACATGTTTTATGTTTTACAAAAAAAGAAGAGTCTGCGTTGTCAGTGTTCGCTGTGTTTATTTTCTCATGCTGACTGTTGCCAATTTTGGTGAACGTTAAAAAAGAGAAGAGTGACCTTCACCAATTTTTTTCGAATAGCGTCACATGTCATTTGAAAGAGACTGTGTCGCCCTATCAAAATATATGTTTTGTTTTTTGGTCATTCTGAATTTCGCTAATTCTTAGTTCATCATGTTGAAAATAAAAAAAGACAGCCAAAGAGTAGGAGCTGTTGGTAAAAATGGACTATTCCTTCTGAACACTACAGTTTAATACCCTGAAAAACAAAAGAAATAAAAATGAATGGAATCAGCCAACACATGCTTTTATAAGGCAAATTATGCAGCTCCTTTTGAATGGTGTATAATTTGTGCGAAAAATCTCAAACGTAAGCAGAGAGGAGTTGTCGGCGAAGGTCATTTGTCCTATTCTGGCCTCCACTTCATTGACCTAAAAATTAGCAGAAGGCAAATTTAGAAAAAGCAAAAAACACCAACTGATAGAGCACATTATTGTCTTTTGGATGAAACATCAAAATTTGCAAAAAAAAAAACATTCAGCAGGATTTAAAATAAAGAATAAATAAATAAAACTGCGGGACATAGTTTCCAACCTGATGATTCGAATGTAAAAATAAAGTTCAGCGCTTGTCAATCCTTGTTTGGGATGTGTTATACGTGTGCAGCTTCAACTGGAATTCGATAGAGCAATTTGAAGGCGTTTTTTTTCTATATAGCGACATGGAGTAGCCAGAAGTAGGAGAAGTTAATGTTTTATCCTCTAGACAAGTCTGACACCGTACCCTCCATTTTACGAATTCTCGTCTTCAGAAGCTCTCAAAGAGCTACATTCATGACATTAATACCACAATACGGCTATGTTTTGCTACAGGAATGGTCAATAACATGGAAGGACAGGACTATTTTAATTTACCTGCATTATTTTGAAAATCTATTTGTCTTAATTTGAAGAAGCCCTAAGGCCCCGTTTATACTTCCGACGCCGAACGACGCGACCGCATGTTGTAGAGTGAACAAATTGATCGATCGCGTCTCTCAATCAATATAGCCACTATACGTGGGCGTCGCGTCGCTCGTCGTCGAAGTATAAACGGGGCCTAAGAGACAGCTTAGAAACGGTAGATAGAATACTTCGGACAAAACACCTCCAACTTCAGACCGAACCATCTACTGAGCTTTTGTGTTCCAAAACGCTTTGCATTCTTCGTATAATTCTTCAAATAGTGGTTTGTCAGACGAAACTGAAAATTTTGGATACTTTTTTATGGATTCCAATGCAGAATTAATGTAGAAAGGCTTAAGTGCTATAAATGCGATGGTATTTGAAAGAAGAGCAAGCAGCATGAACATATGAACGAGGAGTGACAGTTTATTTGCGTTTAGTTCAAATATGTAGTGATTTTTACAATAGAATAGCGTTTTATTGTTTAAGGTTTTTAGAAAATGACGACGGTCGGCACAGGCAGATAGGATAGTGGCGTGGATTTTGCATAAGAACATTACCCACACTAAAAAATGCTACACTCGATATAATAACAAAGGAAAGGACGGAGAAAGGAGAGAAATGAAATGGACACACTGTGGTGGAGTAGCAATTCTGACGAGACCCCTCTCCACACTTATCAACCTAGGTAATAAAGGTTTCTTCGTTCTGATACCAGGGCAGAGTGCGATTCTGCGCTATCAGTAAAAACAGGAAGGTCAACTCATGCGTCTTGGATTAGGAGATGAGTGGCAAATGTGAATGCTTGTTAGTTTATTAATATGCGTTCAAAATGTCCATGTCACAGCGAGCTGAGCAAAACATATGGCTGTTTGCTGAAAAGCCTTGAATTTTATTTTCCTCCCTTTCAGTTTATTTTTGCAAAAAGTTTACTTTGAAAAGTGAGGCCTTACTTCAGTTAACATTAATAGGAATTGGCTCGAGTGAATGCTCAAAAAACAAATCAGTCGAAGAAAGGACGAGTTCAAAACAGTTGATATTGTTAAAATGTGTGTTTTTTATAGCTATTAGGTTGTCCCATAAGTCCCCGCCGTTTTTTAACGATTCATTGCGGATTTCGCCGGCGGTCTCTTGCATAGCGCTATACAGCTTCCAAAAGAAAATGATTTGCTCCATCAGAGCATTTATTGCGTTTCTTTTTTCATCATGAATTTTGTCAATTTTTAGGTCGTTAAAGTGAAAGGAGAAAAGTGAGAAAGTGGCCATCTGCGCAGTCGGTTTCTCTCCTCCTAGGTTTGGAATTTTTCCGCATTTTTTTAATAGCATTTGGAAGACAATGTTCTGTTCTACAAGAATGCTTGCTGGTCCTATTTGGTCATTTGTCCTTTATTGATTTTTAGGCCATCAAATCGGGACGTCCGAAGAAGAAGATTTATTTTTGCCGACAGCTCCTGCTCTGTGGCAGGTTTTTTTTTTGCTTGCTGTTATATGTCGTTTAGAAGAGAATGGCTTGCTCAATAAGAATTTGTGTCGTTTATTGGCTCATGCTGATTTCTGTCGAATATCAACAAAATTCCAAAAAGGGAAAAATCATCTTCACCAACAACTCCCTCGCCTTGCTCATTCTGTTTTGCTCAGTTTTATTTATATGATCTCAAACGCGAATGTCTTGTTCTACCAGAATATATTATTTGTTTTTTGGTAATTTAAATTTTTGCTAATTTTCAGGTCATCAAAATGGAGTGCCAGGTTGGCAAGTTGGTTGGCAAGGTTGAGCACTTTCCAACAATTTGATGACCTAAAAATCAATAAAGGACAAATGAGCAAATAGCACTAACACGTATTCTTGTAGAACAGAACATTGTCTTCCAGATTCTGTGAAAAGCTGCGCAAAAAAATCCAAATCTAAGTGGAGAGAAGCACTGCGCAGATGGCCATTTTTTCACTTTTTCACTTTTCACTTTAACGACCTAAAAGTTGACAAAATTCAGGATGAAAAAAGAAATGCAATGCATGGTCTAATAGAGCAAGTCATTCTCTTTCGAAAGCTAAGCAGCGCTATACAAGAGACCGCCGGCGAAACCCGCAATGCATCGTTGAAAAAACGGCGGGGACTTATGGGATAACCTAATGGGCATTCATATTGATGTAGCTCGGTCTAGCTCCTGACTTCTGCAATTTTTATCGAAGGAAAATGAGGCAGATGTCACAATAGCTGCTGCAAAAATTATTTTAAAGAAATGAAATCCTTGATTCTATGGTTTTGTTGTGATCATCGTCTTTTTTTGCTAGGTACGCTAGGATCAGAGAAAGGCCGCTAAGAAGGGAGCTGTGGCGTAGTTGGTAGGATGCCGTTTGTGAATTACACCTCGAATCGATTTTATGCTCGCCTAACGCCCAAACCGTCGAAGTATTCCATTCCTCAGTAAAAACAGTGATAAAAGAAGGAGGATGATGCATGTATTTGTCTAACCGCAACCAATTGCATAAGCCAGGTAGATATTCAAAAGCGCTTTACCTTAGAAGTAAAGTGTGCGGCTCGTTCCAAAAATGGACTGATTATTGATTATCACATTATTTATGTTAAGCTTCACAGCACGACTGCCGTTGATTTTAACCTCAAACCTAAGTACTTGTGGTCTACATAGGCGTTGCTAAGCGACATATAACCGGTAATAGTGTGATAGTACTCGTCATTTAACAAGGTTGTATAGGTTACCATTTCAATAGAGGAATTAGGGCGACTAAAGAGCCTGGTTCGGAAAAAGTCTATCAAGGCATCAGACGAATCCACCAATATATTCCCGTGGAAGCATTGCAGTTGGAAATTTCAGAGAAGTGGTATCCCTCACCAGTGCAAACTCTGACCGCCCACAATTAGAAGCATTTTTCTTGTACCTACTTTTTCCCTTACCAATGTAGTTCGCGTGAAGCGCAGTCGGAGGAGATGCCGGCTGTTGCGGGCACCCTATCTTCCTGGTTCGCATTTTCTGTCCAGACCATTCAAGCCGTCCATCTCCAGGGTCGTGAATTGGTAAAATCAAATAAACGTATCAAAAAAGATCAGAAAGCGAGAGCGGTCTATCTCTGGAGCCGTGTGGACAACAGCTTCGCAGGAAGAAATGACCCAAATCGCCAAATGGTCAACTCACGATTTCCATCTGTCCCTGGTTCTATGTTAGGTACACTAATAATTAACCTATAGTGTCAACACCGAAAGATCTGGTGTCACCTTAGCATCACCAGACTGAAGACCAGCTAGCCAGCCAACGTGATGGCCAACACGCGGGAGTCATTTCCTGCACTTAAGCGTTTGCCGACGAGGATCTATCACTTCTGATGTGTGGAAGCCAATAGGTTAAGTCAACAGGGATGTCGCATGATCTGACCGATGAGCACCCAGAGCAAACACTGGCTTCAGTTACTGAGATATTGTGGAGATTCCAGGCTTAAGAACTGCTATCTCTCTATTATCTATCTTCATCCTTGTCTAGAGGGGCACATTAGCACGAATGTGAGGTGATTTAACAAAAATCCAACCTAGGATATATTTCTGAAAAACTTTGAACCTACACAAGCCATAGTAAGAAGAAGTACTTAAGAAGTGGAGGGAAATGAAATTACGACAAGTGAACATAACTCAAATAGCTGAAAAGTAATAAGTATAAAGGATAAAAGACGGCATTACTCAATCCCTTTTAGAATGCACCACGCACTCTACTTCTACGGGATGTTGTGGAAGCGAGGCGATTTGAGCGCATGTAGGGTCGTAACTTGCGGTGGCCAGCCGATGAACAAGTCAGCGATTTACCCTTCCTAGACTAGTCTGCAACCAGTCCACGGACTCCGGAGGGATGGAAGAATTGGTTGGACTGGGCGGGAAATCCGAACCAGGAGTAGTATAGTGTGCACGCGACAGCAGGCACCTCCTCCGACTGCGCCACATGCACTCCACACTGGGTGTTATGAAGCAATAAAACAATACAACACAAGAACAGCTCAAGAAAGCAGTCGGTGTAAGACGAACGAATGAAGATAAGATAAGATAAGAGCATGATAGGTCAAGATGAAGATGGTGCCGTCACGGCAATTTATTTATTTTTTAAGATTTGAGAGTAAGAAGTAATCCGACTATAGCCACCAATGGCGCCAGCAATGGAACAACCCTCCGACGAAAGGACGCAGACCTGATCCTACATCTAGAGCGAGATGTTTTAGTTTTTGTGGTCTCACCCCGAGACCTAGATGAGAAAATTTTGAAGAAAAAAAAACATCCAGGCTCGAATGGGGTTCTGCATGTCAGAAAAGGAGGTGATAATAAATTTCTTTAGGGACGCGCCACACATTCTGCTTCTACGAGTTGTCGTGGAGGCTTGGCCGCGCTTGTGGCCTGTACAATGACTTACGGTGGCCATTCGATGAACAAGTCAATGGTATCTTTTCAGCGTTTATTTTCAAAGCTGGTCTGGTATCCATGCATACAGATCCCGAAGCAGCTGGTCTGAGCGAGTAACTCGAACCGACAACCTCGATTCGACATACAGACGACAGCCGGCGCCTCCTTTGAATGTGCTACCACGGAATATTTCAATTTGATCGACAGAATTTTGAAGTCATAACCAGTTAATCTTTTATCCTTATTTTATGGAGAGAATCCCGGGCACATGTCGCGAAGATGAGCAGCATTATTAGGTGGGAGCTCGACAGTCAATGATAATCAGGCAGAAAGCAGACTGAACACATGCCAGCCGATCACGGCATCGATTGTGCACGCCGTCTCTGAATGGTACGCCCATTTAATGCGGTCAGATTAGATGGGGCGTTCCCATCTCCCAATGCTGCCCATCTGCGCGACATATACCCAAGTTTTTGGTGAAATTGTTTTAATATGTCGAATGTAGGCTTTATAGGCCTCTACGAGAGTGGTGGGATCTCTTGTCCTTCAGACTTTGGAAAGATTGTATGTACAGGAGAAGGAGCTATTGATAGTACTTTTTACTTGAGGAAAGAGACTCAGGTTGTCGGTGAATGCGGTGAAAGCGTAAGCCAGGAATATCTATGAAACATTCTATTTCGATGTCAACAATTTCAATATGTGGCAGAACGACGACAACCAAGATTGAGAACCTTATTGGGCTGGGAACTCTGAAAGAAAGATTTAACAAAGCTAACGGTAGTCTAGGGCCCGGATTGAATGTCAGAAAGAAGTGCCACAATCAGGTCCCATTCATTATTCTGCACCTCGTGGTGCCTTTTTTGCCGTTTGTTGGTGAAAGAAGTGTGTCAGAAGACCTGCTCCGTGTTTGCTCAGCCGGCGTAAGGTTGCATACGAAAGGAAACGGCACTGACAGTGAATGGAAACGTCGACTGCAGGAAAGTGGAGCAGGATCGCTACGAACTGTTTGAAAATCAAAATTCTTACAGTTCCAGAATGATTCCTTCTATTAGATCCAGGTAAGTGGAAGCAGGTGACTCACTTGTTAGACGTCAAGCGACAACTTGGGGTCCAAATTATTATATACCAAGGCCAGCAACTCCCATCTGATGGATTCTGACCAGATTTCTCTGAATAATGGATAAATTTCGGTGTTAGTCAATTCTATAGCGGGACGCGCCACGCATTCTGCCTCTACGGAATGTCATGGAGAATGTCTTGAATGCGTATTTGGGCAATACAATGACTTTTGTTGGTCACCCGGTAAACAAGACCGCGCATTATCCTTCCTGGATAAATTTTCTACCACAGTTGGACATTTTATTAGACTTTAAATATAGATTCTTATCAATTCAAAGACATCCCTGGGAGATATAAGAGATCATTGGCCTGATCGGGAAATCCGAACCAACAACATGGAATCGGAAGCAGACAGCCGGCGCGTTTTTCGACTGCGCTACCACGCGCTCTATTAGCGATAATATGTAATGTTTTTCTGTTGAATCTACCCAAAACCACCTAAAGCATAGGTATATTGTCTGTCTACAGCGTTTTCAACGCATATGCAAGAGAGGAAAAGTGGTTGTACTTTTTTTTGGGAAATCACGATCAACAACTGCTTGCTGAGGCACGTTCGGTACACGACATTGCTATTCAAACTACCGATCTAACAATAAAAATTCAAATCAATGAAATTCAGAAGAATGATGTCATCACGTGCATAGAATTTCAATAGAATCGAAATATAGATTCCCGCTTCCCTGCTCACGAAACCTCTACATCGTATTTGAAAAGAAACGAGAAAAAAGGTATCTCTTAGATTAGTTTTCTTTCCACTCTTATATGATAATAAAATAAAAAATTAAGGAATACAGAAGTTCTCTCAGTAGGTTGACTGGGTTTTCGCTTTCTAATCTATGAAATTAATTTGGAAGTTGGAATACATATTTGCACGCTCTCACCAAATAATGTGCGCTGTAAATGAAAGCGAACATTTTTTCCTAGACCTTAAATCAAATATCGGCAATTTTTCAGAATTCCAACTTCCATTCTTTAAATATCTACTTATTTGCTTTGATAGTGTATTTTCTAGCACAGTGAGAGGGATAGGGCTACATCTCATTTTTTTGTTTTCAACTTTTCTAATTTTTTAGAATTCTGTTTTTATATGTATAGCTGCTATTTCTAGAAAAAAACGTAACTTTTTAGTTCCTCGAAATCGCCCATAGATTTGCATGCATCACTGAGACAGTTCCCTTCAGTCACATGAGCGACTTTTGAAAAAACTTTACGGTTCTATGGTGGCTACGTGTCTCATTTCCTCGAAAATGTGTTATGGTCGAGAAATACGAAATGAACCTCCACTGACCGCATCGAAGTTAGGAGGTTTAGAGAAAGGAATTCTCGCAGACTCTCGATCGCTTCATGTTGTTGCTGTCGCTGCCGATCGGAATTCTCTAGACCGTGAGAAGCTCAACCACTCTATCAAGCTGTACGGCTAGCCTTATCTTACAGGCTCCCTTTGGGGGAGAATGACGAGCTCTGACGTTCTGCACGACTACAGCACCTGGCGCACTTGTGATTCAGCGTATGAATGAACGACAATGCTTATTACCGCATTGAATGAGTAACTTTTGCATGACGTCCAGGATAGAATTATTTTTCGGTGACGAGAGAAAGTTATAGTACAATTGCATTTCCAATCCATTTCCTTTAATTAATCCTTGGGAGCGTGCAGCGCAGCCGAAGGAGGTGCCGATTGTGGCGTGCACCCAATACCAGGTTCATGGTTCGGATTCCCAGCCCAGGCCAACCAAGCCTTCCATCCCTCCGGGGTCCTTGAATTATTCTTGGAAGGATAAGGCGCTGACTTGTTCATCCGATGGCCCCCGCAAGTCACTGTATGGCCAAATACGCATTCAAATTGCCTTCACTCCACGAAGTAGAATGCGTGGCGCATCCCAAAAGGGATTGAGTGACGCAGTTTCCTATCCTTTATCCTTGATTTTATCCCTTCTCGTTCATGGTGTTGCCAGAAGCATGAAATAGAATATGCTGTACAGTCAAGCGCAGAACGTTTTCTACGTATCAAATGAATCAACTACGAGCGGGAATCTCGTCTCGTGACGCAATTTCGGCCCGAAAAAGACGTTCCACCCTAACAGCTTCTCCTCATAATTTCACACGACAGACCTCACGTCTGTCAGTGGTAGTCTTATCCTACTATATATATAGAAGAGTTGTTCCATTCGTTTTGCATGTTTTGCAACAAAGAAACAATCAACAAACCGACCGAAGTCACTTATCGTCGTAGAGTTGACGTGAACCATGGATAAATCTAGACGTGCTTCATGAATATCGATAAGATTGCCCGATATTAATCAATGCGCTTACTTTTGGTTGCACATAGAGTAAGGAAGTATTAGCGGGGAGGGGGGAAAGAGGTAGTGATTATTATGGGATTCGGAGGAGTATTATTACCGTCTGACCGTGAACGGTGTCGACCTGTCGACCAATACCACTTAATTTTAATTGTGTTTCTGCAGGTTAAGCACTTCGGATTGGGACTCTCATGGTCTGTTTCTCGCCACGTAGACAAGGGGCACTTCGGAGAATAAATCACGTACATGCGATAGAGGATGGATGGGCTTCATCGCAGCAGTGAAGATTCTGCCCTACCATATCGGCACTATGTAATCTATATAGTAAAACCGGTTCTTCACTTAGTAAAAGTAAAAAGGCTTAAAGAAGAATGGGGGAAGGGGCCACCTATTCTCGGGGTTTGGGGCGAAGCCCCCAACCAGAGGTTTGGCGGCTGCTAGGCCGCTGAACGTCTGGTCTTAAAATAAGGAAACAGTATCTGTCAACAGTCGATCTATCGACGCTATCGACGTTTCCCCGAATTTGACCGTTTGGCGAACTTCAACTTGGAGGCAAAATCGTTAGCTCTCAGAAGAAGAAAGTTTGATATTTTTACATGCTAATGTGTGATAGCTTTTTATCCTTGTTTTTTGTTTGCCTTGCATTTTTATGCGTGAATCAGATTTGCGCTTTGAATAAATAAACAAATAAATAAATAAATACCACTTGTTTTCATATACTTACTACATACATATGTCTTACAAGATTTCGTCCGGACGCTCTGGAACGAAACCGCAATCGCTTCTTCGATTGAGAGCTTCAAATACTAGTGGAGGACCCAGGAAGCTTTACGCATCAAAACGGTGAAGCGTAATGTGAAGCGAAACTTTTTTGTTATGAGAGCTGGTGTTGGGTTTGAAGTACTGATGAGGAATTATGAGATCCCGCTCAAATGCCAAATTCCTACATTTAAAGGCATTTAAAAAAGTATTTAACATCCTGATTTTCCCTTTTTCTTAGTCGTACTATGCTTCCAAAGATCTGAATATTCAGCATGTTATGCTTATTCTTGTGAAAATAAATGCACCTAATATTCTTACATTTGAAATTATTGCAGCTGTATTCCAAAGTCAGGGAATGTCCCACACTAGTTCGTCATTAAATCCCTCAGCGCTACCTTCCATGGAGAATCATAGTGTGACTGAACTAATGCCCTTTTCTGTTACGCGTTTGTCAGTTCTAGCAGCTTTTTTGTCATCTTGACCACATACATAGGCATCGGCTTGTGTAATGAAAAACAACAACAACAACAACAACATGGTGGTGATCATGAGACTTTACCACAATGCATAGATGTGGGCCGGCCAATCGATATCGGTCGATATCGTACATCTGCGTACCAATCGAATCTACCTGAGGAGGAAGGGACGCAAATGAACGAACAGTCCTCCTTTACAACATTGGCAAGCCACAACGGACCTCTGGGATGAAGCCATAGTCAGTAGCTAGTCCCGCCTCTAGGCTGGCTGACTCCTGGTGGCCTATAAAATTCCTAACTACTAGCCTCATTTTTTAGAAAATTGGAGGCAGATATATCGTTTTGTTGGTCAGTTTGTCATGCCTTCCGTTTTGTTATACAATTTGTTGCCATGACGAATTGGATTATATGGGGTGGCTTCATACCATAGCGGCAGTTCCGTTTTTTTTCGCAAGAGGGATAACATGCACCGTTATCTTTTTATTAAATAAAAGTCAATTTATAGTCTAAATGAGACCGCCACCTACTTCCTGCTGCTCCGCACTCATCCGAAATAATGGAGTGAACAGAAAAAGGTCAAAAAATAAGTGAGCAAATACCGCCAAACATCTTTTAATTCTACAAAAAAACCGCTAGAAATTTGATTTTTTAAAATATTTTTATGCACCAATTTTTTTCCAGAATTTTGCTATCGTTACCTAGACCTGTGAGCTTCTGACACATCTTAGGACAATCTAAAGCTGAGTGAGCTGAAACACGTTCAAAAAACAGACCAGAAGGAGCTGAAGGCGAGACTAGATTGGCTTAGCTACAGCTCGGCTACTTTTCTGGAACAAACAAGTACTAAGTAGGGCTTAGGAGCTGACACGAAATGCAAAACAATGACTGCCTACTACATCAATCACCCGACGGCGCGTACATAAACGGCTTACTTGCCGTCAGAGGAACTAATTCGGACTCTTCCTGCCAGCTTCAGAAAAAGTTGGGGTGGTAGCATTGAAATTTGAAGGGTTGATTTTGCAAATTTCGGAAGACCTTGGCGAACCTTCAGCGCGAACGTCATCAGAAGGTTTCTAGTTGAAGCGTTGCTCGCGTGAAACGCGGAAATTGAACTCGAGGACGAGAGGATGGCTGGCCAAATGGGGCCTCGTAAATAGCAGTAAATGTGAGCTGTTAGAGAGGAAAACAAGGTGGAGAGAATGAGGCGACGGGACAGGCAGGTGTAGGAGCAGCAAAATTTTTGAGAATTGTATATTTGTTTTTACCTATGATGTTTATGCACAAATCCACGCAAAAAGGCAAAATAATGCCGTTTTTCAGAAACCTTAAGACATGGTTTCGAAGAAGTTTTTAATTTGCTTTCTCTGCTCCTTTTTTAATAAACGAGGACATTTTTTAGATTTAATGACGGAAAGTGAAAGCGAAAGGCATAACACTACAAATTTTTTAAAGTGGTTCGTTTCGCCACCTATCTCTAAACGAGCCCTTTTTTTATAACACATCCCCGGTGGCTTCCACCCCACCCTCTCAGTAAAGAGGAGGGCGTTATAACTTTTTTGAATGTGTAAAATATTAAGTTTCATTCAGCAAAATTTGATTTTTTTAATAAACTTTAATTTTTAATTCTATGTATAATTTTATATCCTACTTTTTATTATTTAATTTATATATGGTTTATAAATATTCACATATATGTATATATTTTGAGTTTTGCGCGTGTAGCGCACTCGAAGAAGGTGCCAGCTGTCGCGCGCACCCGATAGCAGGTTCTCGGTTCGGATTTCCCGCCCAAGCCAACCAAGCTTCCATCCCTCTGGGGTCAGTGAGACGGTACCAGACTTGTCTAGAAAGGATAAAGCGCTTACTTGTTCATCCTGGCCACTGCAGGTCATTGTATGGCCAAACACGAATTCCAATTGACTCCACAAAATCCCATAGAAGTAGAGTGAGTGGCGCATCCGAAAACGAATTGAATAAAGCCATTCTTTATCCATGTTCTCAAGGCCTTAGAATGTCACAAGTAAGGAAATCAATTGGTGGAGTTAATCTAATAGCTTCTTCAAACATACAATATTCAGATTTGGTTTTAAGAAAATATTAGATTTCCTGCAGGTTTTGAGCTAATTTTCGGCACTAATAAAAAGTAGATCACCACCAGATAGTCGCACATTCAACCGCCGATCTATTCTGATCAGACCCCACCTGGACAGTTTTTTCCGCGAGAGAATCCGAGCTGGATCGTAGGAATAATTGCCAACTCCCGATACGGCGTGTTGCACATGCTCATGGTCGTTGGCATAACCGGTTATGTACACGTTCCACTTGGGACCTTTATGAACCTCGGTCTCCATCTGCTTATTTATAGACCTAGCGCGTTTTGATTTAGGCTGCTCCCTGAATCTGTGGTAAAAAATGATGTTAAAAAAGTCCATTGTGGTAGATATAAAGTGATTCCTGATGAAAGCGTGCACACGGCGCAACTTACCTGCTTGATCGGTAGTAGGCCTTTCAGTAGTTTGTAAAACGCACAAATTTAAAATACATCAATAATTCGAAATACGAAACTAAGGGGAAGAATTTCACGTAGCTCGCGATCAATAAAAGCCGTCTCGCTTATTTGCTACGGAATGGGGTGCATTGAATATGAAAATCTGGAGGCGCTTGGAATATGAGCGTGACTTGTACGGTTATTTTCAGACGTCACCAGGTGGCAAGATTCATTTTTGTAGCTCCCCCTCCTTCGCAATTCTTACACTGATGTCGTTAGAACAGACGCTGTGGTTGGTGTGGGTGCGAAATTGAACCCGAAATTGAATGATCGATCAACGATAAGGATAAGTAGCACCTTCTATTTGCTGCGCTACATTCGCCATTGTTCCTCGGGTCCAGGAATAGAAAAAAAACTCTAGTCAGATTTGCTCTATTTTTGCAGAAAAGTTTGTCTATTGTGCAGCCGGGTGCTCTACCACTCCCTTTAAGGCGCATGGTAGCGCAGTCGGACGAGGAGTCGACTGCCGCGTGCACCCGATACCGGGTTCTTTGTTCGAATTTTCCATCTAGGCCAGCAAAACCTTTTACTCTTGAAAGAAGAAGAATTGGTACCAGACTTGTCTTGGTAGAAGAAAGCGTTGGCTTGTTCATCGGCTGGGCACCTCGAGCCACTTCATGGCCAAACACGCATTCAAATCGCCTTGACGACATCCCGTAGAGGTAGAGTGCGTGGCGTATCCCAAAAAAGATTGAGTAACGCCGTTCTTCATCCCTTATCAAAAAGCAGAGCATTGAACCCTCCCCCCCCCCCCCCCCGGGAGTCACTATACCGTTCCCGGTTTCATCTCGAGAGTTCTCAGGGATCAACTATTCATTCTCTATCCTGATCACCCCCTCCAAACTTCAAAGTCGGAAGAAGTCAATGGCTTGATATTCATGCCACGTTTGATTTATTCTATCGCAAAAATCTTATAATCGTTTGAAACGTTCAAATGGCAAGGACTCAATCTGCTCTCATCAAATCCCTTCGCAATGAGCAATGTTTCTTCTAACTTTCAATGAGAGTTAATTTTCAGTACACGAGCTGATGCAATGGGCTCATTCCTTGGATCTATCCTAATCTTAAGGGAGCATATAGTGAGTGATTTGCGTTTCCAATCCCTTGTTTGAGCTTCATTAACAGTCTTAGCTGCTGTCCCATTATAGGGGGGTTTTTATTCAAATTCAGGGGATGTGGTTGTGTAGTATGTGATGACGAACGAAACTTACACTCTACGGTCCCCCCCCCCCCCCCGACTAGGATAGATCCCACACCTTTTACTTTGTAGATATTCATGTCTGTTGGTCACTCACACGTAAGAAGTATGGGAAGCACAGAAGAGTTGTGCATAGAACAGAGCCAGCAGTTTGTGATCTCACAGGTGGCATCTTTATTCCACTCGACGGGATGTGATCCGAAACATTCGTGATCCTTTGAAGTTAGCTTCATAGGAAATCCCTACTATACCTTGAGGTGGCCCCACATGGTTTAGAGATGAACAACATCGCAGATGCACGTATCTATACTTCCGAATCGCTACTCCTCCAATTTATGTCTGCATGAATAGTTGGGCGCATAAGTCGCAGTCGAAATAGATCGCTGTTCCTGTCTTTCCCATGAATTTGTTTTTGATTAATCTCTTAAACTAAATCGCAGTGATATACTCCTTTTGGAGTTTAATTGTTGGAATCAGAGGCAACTAGCGATTCATAGTTACATACTATAAAGAAGTGTTTAGAATGCACGGCGCATTCTAAAACAGGGTGGCATTCCCTTTCTAATCTTTATGCTCTTCGTGCGTTACAAGTGCTTGCTGCCTAGAAACGCCTGCTTCTAAAACAGGGATACAATTAGGTTCTCTATTGACCGAGGTGGAATGCATGGCTTAATCTAGGGAGCCAATCAATAATGATCGGTATAGGGCACTACATTTTCGTTCATATTGAAATTAGCGGTAAGTTTTAGGAAAGACTATTTGTAAGATAAAGTAATTATTATATAAAAACAAATAAGCGATAAGTGTTACAGAAGATCATGTGTAAAATCAATGAAAACAGCAATATTAAAAAAATTTCACAATAAAGTGCGAGACAAGTGTATTTGAAGGAATTTTCTAGAGGGGAAAGGACAGCTCTAGAACGAGTCCGCAAAACAGCTGCATCTGATTACCAACGCTAATAACAGCGGTCCGATGTAGAAGCCAGAGAGCAGAAGAGATGAGTAATGGAGTGAATTATTTATGATCGCTATATTTTATGGAAAGCCTACACATAATCCCAGAGAGTAGCAGATGAGCCGGAGCGAGCGGAGAAGAGCGGGAACGAAGGCGGTAAAGAGCTCTTTAACAGCCGCCCATGGGTTTTTGAGGGGGAAGCCTGGATTGTTGGCCTGCTGAATTCCGCAGTTGGGTTAGTGCTTAGCTCACAATCTGTTCGCAAAGAGTAAGAGAACCTTGCAAAAGGTTTATTCTCCATTTCTCGATTGTCTGGAATCCAATTCTTCCCATTATGGTGGCCGTGGGAAAAGCTCTCAACGTCATGCTGTCAATTCTGACGAGAAGAATAGATCTTTGGTTACATTCTCAGCGATCAACATTAAAAAAGCACGGCACGTCGATGTTTATGAAATTCAAGACCTGGGAAGCATGCACCACCGACAGATGTGAAAGTCGCTCTCGCTCTCGAGCTCACACACGCTCATGCTCGCTGTCGTTGGTGTCCCGAGCTCGGTTCAGTATGTCGAGGAGGTAGCGAAACCCGACAGACAGCGCCTGCTGCTTTCGATCAACAAACACACCGCAGCGCTGACGGCACAGCACAGCAGGAGCGTGAGCATCGGCATCAGCGCCGGCGGCAGTCAGTCAGTCAGTCAGTCAGCCGGCCGGCCGCCTGGCTAGTCGGCCAGCCAGCCGGCGAGCACGAGCTTACCGGGCGTCGTCCAGAGAGAGAGAGAGAATCACGTGAAAAAGCCGGAACATTATCTCAAGAGTTTTCGCGCCCCGCACCGTTTGGCGCCTCCGCATGACATCTTATCGCCTACGTACGCCTCCAGGTCGTCTGATCCGAACAGGAGGCAGTCAGCTGGGGCCGAGGTTAGATATTACCTTCCTGTGGCTTCCAAGGAATTCTTCTGTCTCACCCGTCAACTGCTGCGTCACCTCTTGTCCGCGTAATCAACTATGTATGTACGCGGTCCAGAGTCAGGGTTGATCCCTGTTGAGTGCCATTGTGACCCAGTGATCCCTTGCTCCTCCTATTTATTTATTTGTGAGGCACAGATTTAATAATCACAAGTGATAGGGAAATATAAGAACACATTATAAGAAGAAAAAAATAGAAATATATAAATATAATAAATACAGGAACACAGCAGTGAACCATCTACTCGAAACGGAGCAAACAGCCTGAACTATTAGCGAAACAAATGAGGGAAAACAGAAAGCAGTAGAGTAATGTTCTAGCGATCCACTAATCGAAGTAAACATGACAAACTTCACATATTTCAAATTCCTTTTCACTGCCTAAATTACGACAAATTTATACATATAATAAATAAAAAGGATAAAGGACGGAGTTAATCAATTCCTTTGCCTCCCCCCCCCCCCTCCCCGAAAGGGCATTCCACTTCTACGGGATATCGTGAAGGTGATGAATGCGTACTAGGCCATACAATGACTTACGGTAGCCAGCCGATGAACAAGTCAGCGCCGTATCCTTCCCAGACAAGTCTCGCACCGATGCACCGACCCCTGAGGGTCGGTAGGTTTAGTTGGCTTGGGCGGGAAATCAGAACCAAGAACCTGGTATCGAGCGCACGCGACAGCCAGCACCTCCTCGGACTGCGCTACTCCAGCCCTATACACATAATGCGGAGAATATTAAGTCGGAGCGAGAGCTTCCAATATTTCAGCGCTTTAAGTATCCGACTCTCTTTAACTCCTGTAAATCCATGGCATGATAAGAGGCTTTGCAACCATTGCTTAGGAAAATAAATGC
>OX375870.1:10666733-11010913 GCA_947359475.1 Heligmosomoides polygyrus bakeri
AAATTCTGAACCAAGTACCTGTGTCGGGTGCACGCGGCAGCCGGCACTCCCACCGGCTGCGCTACACTCGCCCATTACCAAAATATCTGCTAGCGATACCTCAGCCTTAAAAGCGTTTGGGGTAGGGCATTTTTCAGGCGCAGGCGCATTAAATCGCTTGGGTTTTCTTCTATTCATGTTTATCTGGAGTTCAAATCCTGCGCTACACGCGCCCTAATCATACGTACGTGTTTCGCGGAGAAATCCTACCTACTACGCGTTGAGGAACGTCATGGTGGTATTCCGACATTCTGCTGAATTCAGTTAGTTACGGCTCTCGATCACGACGAAGCTCACGAACTGGGGTTTTTGTTCGTCAATGTGGCGTTGGTCGCGTGTTCATGCATCTTACATAGGGCCCTGGTCTCTGAGGCGTGTGTCAGTGCAGAAAGAACAGAAAGGGTGCGCATGGTATGGGACGTTCTTCGACTTCTTCACAGCTTCTTCAGCATCGCTGTGACACGTTTCCTGTTTTCCGGAGAGCGCACGCTGTTTTTAGTTCAGGGCGGCGTTTACTCGAGTAATGCTTCCGAAGGAACCACGGTCATTGAGTTGAGCTGTGTACATTGCACGCTACCCAAAAATTTCACGAGCCTGTTTTTCCGTCGCAAGGAGCCGCCATCGGGATTTGAAAATAGACTGCGTCAACGTGAGGAATGGAAGAAGGTTGAGGAAGGTGTTAAATGTAGGGTATAAGCTATTACCTGGAACATATCTGTCCAACCACCAGCTTACGTGATTTCCACTTCAAAAAGTAAATCTAGAGCAAACATCAATGAAACCGATTTATAATGGTCAGCTGAATTTTGCTATATTTGAACGATTTTAAAATTTTTGTCTGATAATTACGATTGGGCACATGAGAGCGCAGTAGGGGAGGCGCCGACTGTTGCGTGTACCCGATTGCAGGTTCTTGGTTCGGAGTTTTCCCGCCCAGGTTGTCCAAGCCTTCCATTACTCTAGGGTCTGTGAATTGGTACCAGATGTGTCCGAGATGGATAAAGCTCTGACTTGTTCATCTGCTGGTCATCAGAAGTCATGGAATGGCCAAATACGCATTCAAATCGCCTCCACGACATCCCGTACAAATAGTATGCATGGCGCATCCCAAAAGGGATTGAACAACGTCGTTCTTCATCATTTCTTTCCTTTAATTACGATTACATAGCTTACAAAAGTTTATATGCATATTAAGCCTGCTCTCGTTCACTTCGGAAGCTACATTGGTTGAGCAGTGGTGCATATCTTATCTACACAGATAAAGATAAAAGATAAAGGTCAGCGTTACTCAATCCCTTTTGGATGCGCTAACGCATTCTAGTTGTGCGGGATGTCGTGGAGGCGATTTGAATGCGTATTTGGCCATACAATGTCTAGCGGTGGCCAGCCGATGAACAAGTCAGCGCTCTATCTTTCTCAGGCAAAGTCTGGTACCAATTCAACGACCCCGGAGGGATGGAAGGCTTGGTTGGCCTGAGCAGGAAGTCCGAACCAGGAACCTGGTATCGGGTGTACGCGACAGCCGGCGCCTTCCTCCGACTGCGCTACACGTGCCCACTGCGCTACATGCGCCCTCTCTACACGGAATTATGGAAAAATAGAGTGAGAGCGAATGTTGCAGCATTAAGGTAGGGGAGTTGAAAGGAAAAGTTGAACAATTCTCAGGAATTCACGATTTTGTCCGCCGTGTATGTGATGGAGCTGAGATATTTACATAAATGTACCTAGAAAACAACGACCTGCGACGGCCAGCAAATGAAAAAATAGGAAAGGACAGCGTTTCACGTTCTTAAGTTAAGGCTAGAACCAATTACTCGGATCAAAAGTACTTTGCTGGCTGCCTCGGTAATGAAGCATGAACTCGATTCGGTGGTCTAGGTGCGCCGAACCTCTTCCCGAATGCGCCGCCATCTGCATTCACCAATGAAGAGAGCATACGGGAGAGTGGAGTGATTTTAAGCGATGAACTGATGCCGACGCATCAAACCTCAGCCGTATTTAACCCAATGATTGTAATTTCCGCCTAGTAATCCGAGATTATGTACTGATCGGCACGATAATCTGTTCACCACCGAGTCAAAATGACTCACTGATGGCCGCAGAAAACATCCGCAGATTAACACACCGAAGGTGGAATATTATCCGCCAGCAGGCAGCTGACCTATTGGCCTGACTGGCCACCGGCTTAGGTTCGTTCTAGGAATCTAAAAATAGTAACCGATTAATATACCATTTTCATTTCGAATTGGACACTTTTCGAGAGCGACATGACGCGTGGAGCGCAGTCGCAGGAGACGCCGGCTGTCGCCTGCACTCGATACCAGGTTCCTGGTTCGGATTTCCCGCCCAGGTCAACCAAGCCTTCCATCGCTCCGGGTCGGTTAACTGGTACAAGACTTGTCTGGAAAGGATGAAGTAGTGACTTGTACATCGGCTGGCCACCGCAAGTCATTGTATGGCCAAATACGCATTCAACTCGCCTCCACGACATCCCGTAAAATGCGTGGCGCATCCCAAAGAGGATTGAATAACGCCTCATTTATCCTTTATGCCATTTCGTTTCGAATTGGGCACTTCTCAAATCAAATTGGGCAACGTCAAATCGGAGTTCTAAGCTAACCTAAGATTTTTGGAATCAACACAAACTCTTCTAAATTAAGACGAGCTTCTTCTACATCAAACTGAGAACTCTCTAGAACGATCAGAATACTTTTTTGTTTAAGAAAAAATTTAGTATAACTTTCTTCGAAGTTTTAATCACTTCCCAATAAGTGGACGCAATGTTCTAAGTTGAATAATTTTTTTTAATAGAATGCGGTTTTATTGAAGTTATTTTTATAAAAGAGCAGGAAGGCAACCATGTTTAATGCTAAAAATTCGCAAAAGTATGACAGAATCAGAGAGGAAGGAGGACTTTGAGCTGCGGAAAGAATGCCGTGACCGTAATGCAAAATTAAATTATCGTAAATGGGTTGTCTATCGTGGTGCAATAACGGATGTAGACGACCTCCCAAATAGCCGCGTCACGGGAAACTCTCAAACCAGCACGGCTTCCTTCCGGGTATAAGGTGTTATTTGATGAATGCTCGTAGCCTTTCGAACAAAATCTCGCACTTGCATTTATTTCTCAATACCTTTGACCCCGACTTAGTCCTTGTCACAGAAACGTGCCTTTCTTCCAAAATGAACAACTCTGAAATCACGTTTAATCTTCCGTATACAGTATTCAGAACTGATAGAAGGTTAGTGGAATTAAAAAATGCCGAGGTGGGGGTGTATGCTGCATTGCAAAAGACACTATTAACCTCTACCCTATCGCAGTTTCCGCAGTTTCTTCCTGCATTAAATCAGATCTTCTCTGTCTCGAGGGATTTGACTTTGTCAGGTCGTTTAAATTTAGGATGATTCTAATCTATCGACCGCCTAAGTCTTCTGTTGAGGATGATGACTCTCTTATTGATACCCTTTTGGATTTATTTCTTTGCGACTAGCATCTAATTATACTAGGCGATTTCAATTTGGACATAAACTGGGATTTAAATCAAGGACGAAATTCCACGTCAGTCAAATTTTTAAATTTCTTCCATAGCATTGGTTTGAAACAGCACGTTATGAATCCAATTAGATGTTCATCAGTCCTCGACATTATCCTGACGTCGGCCCCCATTATAAAAAACATGTCATTACATCCGCCACTTGGAACAGCTGATCACAACGTCATTGGTTTCGAAATATGCGGAAGCTTTCCCAAGCCGAGGGCGTTTACCTCTTCCAAAATACTACGGTGCTTCCTTTGAGGATCTTTCAAATCATCTTTCTATCATTGATTGGTGGCAGGTCTTTCAAGGATATAAATCCAGTGCCGGACGCGTCTTTTGAATAGACGCCGAAAAAAACCGCACTTTTGCGGTTTTTGCGTCTTTTTGCTATAACTCGCCCGAAATTCATCCTTATGAAAAACAAAGAGCATATTTGAGCTCAGGAGATCGAGCTCTATCGTTTGATGTATACACTTCATGCGAAAGATCAAAAATGGCCAAAATTGAAAACTTGCGCTCCATTGAGAAGGCCGGTCGCGGACGAGTTGTCGGCCGCAAGGCGCCAAAACCCGTTGCATGCCCGCAATTCCTCTAATTTGAGGTGTTTTGAGAAACGGATGGTACCGTTCGATTCGCCTCGTCGAGATCTACACAACCATGTATACAATATCGCCAGACTACCGCATTTTCGCAGTGGGTGGTCAAAGATGACTAGAGCAGGCTTTTTGCCACTGGGGAAGCTTATATTCCAGGACTTGCATGTTCTCGGAGCATCTCAAGCATGGCGTAAAGTGTTTTGTCATGCCGGGAATCCTCTAGCAGTTACGCCGTGCACAATGCATATAGGATCGAAACCTATCAATCGAGGGGGGGGGGAACAGTTTGTAGAGTGAGCATTTAGGGAGATTTATGAGAAGTTCTCAGCCGCCCTATTCAGGAATCGCTGTACTCTGTTTCGGCGAGACTTTGGAGTGCGCCGTGCACAACGTATATGGGATCGAACCCATCAATCGAGTGGGCGCGATCGCTCGCAAATTGCACCTACGGGCGTATTCTGAGCACAATAACTCTGTCAGCTTCCAATCTTTCTGGCTGGAACGTGTAGATTCCGCAGGCATTAATATGCTTTAGTAAAGCGCCAAAGCACAGCAAATTATCTTACGAACTGGTAAGGTTACGGCGGTGCGAAAATGCAGGTTGGGCATGTGTGACACGATTTTTTCAGATTTCGGTCTACCGCTGCGGTAGATAGAAGAGATAGCGAGTTAACGGCATGCAATCCACTCGCGGGCGAGCCAAGCACCTGCCGGCCTCCTTCTTCCGCTCTCTGCTCCGGCCTCTCCAGCCTGCCCCTCTACCCTGCCCCTCTTCGCCCCCTCGATCTGCCATTTTTAAAGCGGCGAAGCGAAGCGTTGTAGATCTTTTTGCCCTACTCAGCCCCTTGTCTCGAGTTCTTGGCCTCAGCCAGCGGTACCATTTTGCCTTCAGCTCGCCAAGATCGTCTTGACCCAGGTACCAATTATCGACACAATCTTTCGACCAATTTGAAAACATCGATTTTTTTGTCAGTTTCCCAATCGAAGACGGCCTGACCTCTAGGTCGCGCAAGACGGACGATGACGTCATCGAAAAACTATGGTTCCGAAATTGGTCGAGTTTGACACCGTTTCATAGAGCTTTTTCGTGCTGAATTGAATGGTGTTACTATGAGTGCCGAGAACTGTTATCTGGGCGAGTAAGAGCACGGAGAACACAGACCGTTGTTGTGCTAAATTGCACGCGCGGGCGTGTTCGGAGCGCGATAACTCTGTCAGCTTCCAATCTTTCTGGCTGGAACGTGTCAATCCTGTAGGCAGTAATATGCTCTAGTAAAATGCCAAAGCACATCAAATTATCTTACGAATTGGCAAGGTTACGGCGGTGCAAAAAATGCAGGTTGGGCATGTGTGTATCACAATCCGCCATTTTGGAGCCTCGGAGGGCAACGGCGAAGTTCCTTCCTCCCTTACTCGCCAACATGCGAGTTTTCAACGCTCTCAATGGTACCACTCTGTTCAGCTCGAGAAGCTCTATCGAATGGTTTTAATCTCGACCAATTCTGGGAATATCGACTTTTTGACAATTTCGCATCAAAGGCGAGGCAGCGCAAGGCCGCGGCAGAAGGACAATGACGTCATCGAAAATCGATATTTTTGAGCCGAGCCAAGTCTGATACCGTTCGATAAAGCTTTTGGTGGTGAATTGAATGGTGTTAGTGCGAGCAGCAAGAACTGTAATCTGGACGATTAAGAGCGCGGAGAACATCGACCATTGCTGTGCTAAATTTGACGCACGGGCGTGTTCTGAGCGCAATAACTCCGTCATGTTTGAATCTTTCAGGCAGCAACTTGTGCATTTTACAAGCAGTAGAAAGCATAATAGGTGCGCTGAAACATAGCAATTTAGCCTACGAGTGGACAAAGTTACGACGGTGCGAATATGCTGGTAAACCTTGTGTGACGCGAATTTTTCCGATTTCAGTCGACCACTGCAGGAACACGCGATCAGCTAGCGGCCTACGAATGCGTAGGCTAGCAAATTAGCTGAGGTACTTTTCGATGAAGCCGGAACTCCAGCTGCCGAAACTGCCTTAGGCCTTTGTCATACCATCGCTCACCCCGAGCGACGCCTAATGATGCGCTCCCATATCGATCGGGCGGCGCGATGGAATCGATACGGGTGCATATCATTAGGCGTCGCTCGAGGTGAGCGATGGTATGACATAGGCCTAAGTCCCAGCTGCCATTTTAGAGCTGCGGAGGGCAGCGGTGAAGATTCTTCCGCCCTTACTCGCCCACATTTGAGCTTTTGACACAACAGATAGCACCATTTTGTTCAACTCGAAAAGCTCTATCGAACGGTATTAATTTCGGCCAATTCCGGGAAAATTGATTTTTTGACAATTTCACTCGAGGACGAGGGCGCTCTTCGCCGAGCCTGCCTGGACGATGACGTCATCGAAGGTCGACGATTTCGAAAATTGCCAAATGTTCTTGTCCAAACTTTATTCAAATTCATCTAGGGGGTTATTTGGTGCGCTGATTACGAATCCGATGTTCGTTTTTGAAAATTGCACCGATTTCGACAGGTTTTGAATTTCCTTCTGGATAACTGAGGGTGGTTGGGTCAGGAACACCGATTTTGCTCAAACTTAGTCAAAGGGCAGGGTTTATTCAGGGTGCCGAATACGATGCCGAAGTCCATTTGGCCGATTATGACAGGAAACCACCCATACCGATAACTGAGAGTGGTCAGTGATCCTGACCCTACCAACCTCAAATGACTGTAACGTGCCAAAATCGGTAGAGATTTTAAAAATGGAAATCGGATTCGTAATAGGCCTTCAGATAACCCCCATGACGATTCTGGACGAAGCCTGGACAAAAAAAATTCGGCAAATTTCGAAAGCATCGATTTTCAATGACGTCATCGTTCGCGCAGGCTCGGCGAAGAGCGCCCTCGTCCTCTGTGGGAAATTGTCAAAAAGTCGATATTCCCAGGATTGGTCGAGATTAAAACCATTCGATAGAGCTTCTCGAGCTGAACAGAGTGGTACCATTGAGAGCGTCGAGAACTCGAATGTGGGCGAGTAAGGGCGCGGAAGGAAATTCGCGCCGCCGCCCTCCGAGGCTCCAAAATGGCAGATTGTGCTAAAGCAGTTAAGCCATCTGGAGAGCTGTGAGCATGTCATAGTGAAATGCCTTCGGTGCTTTACTCGTCCGCGAGTTTGCATGCCGTTAGCTCGGCTCGCCTCGTGCATCTGCAGCGGTCGACCGAAATCTGAAAAAATCGTGTCACACATGCCCAACCCGCATTTTCGCACCGCCGTAACCTTTCGTAAGATAATTTGCTGTGCTTCGGCGCTTTACTAGATCATATTTCTGCCTACGGAATCCACACGTTCCGGCCAGAAAGATTGGAAGCTGACAGAGTTATCGCGCTCCGAACACGCCCGCGCGTGCAATTTAGCACAGCAACGGTCTATGTTCTCCTTGCTCTTACACGCCCAGAAACGGTTCTCGCCAATCATAGTAACACCGTTCAATTCAGCACAAAAAGCTCTACGAAACGGTATCAAACTCGACCAATTTCGGAAAAGTCGATTTTCGATGACGTCATCGTCTATCTGGCGCGGCCTAGAGGCGGCCGTCTTCGATGAGAAGCTGTCAAAAAATCGATGTTTTCAAAATTGGTCGGAATTGATACCGTTCTATAGAACTTTTTGAGCTGAACAGAATGGTACCCTGGCTGATGCTCGAAAGCTCGAACGTGGGCGAGTAAGGGCGGAAGCAGCTTCACCGCTGCCCTCCGCCGCTCTAAAATGGCAGATGGGGTTAAGGCAGTTTAGGCAGCTGGAGAGTTAGGAGCAGATCGTCGTAAAGCGCCTTCAGCGCTTTGCTCGCCCGCGAGTTTGCATGCCGTTAACTCGCCTCATGTACCCGCAGCGGTAGACCGAAATCTGAAAAAATCGTGTCACACATGCCCAACCTGCATTTTCGCACCGCCGTAACCTTACCAGTTCGTAAGCTAATTTGCTATGCTTTGACGCTTTACTAAAGCATATTAATGCCTGCGGAAACCACACGTTCCAGCCAGAAAGATTGGAAGCTGACAGAGTTATTGCGCTCAGAATGCGCCCGTGGGTGCAATTTGCGAGCGATCGCGCCCACTCGATTGATGGGTTCGATCCCATATACGTTGTGCACGGCGCACTCCAAAGTCTCGCCGAAACAGAGTACAGCGATTCCTGAATAGGGCGGCTGAGAACTTCTCATAAATCTCCCTAAATGCTCACTCTACAAACTGTTCCCCCCCCCCCCTCGATTGATAGGTTCGATCCTATATGCATTGTGCACGGCGCACTGCTAGAGGATTCCCGGCATGACAAAACACTTTACGCCATGCTTGAGATGCTCCGAGAACATGCAAGTCCTGGAATATAAGCTTCCCCAGTGGCAAAAAGCCTGCTCTAGTCATCTTTGACCACCCACTGCGAAAATGCGGTAGTCTGGCGATATTGTATATATGGTTGTGTAGATCTCGAGGAGACGAATCGAACGGTGCCAACCGTTTCTCAAAAAACCTCAAATTGGAGGAATTGTGAGTATGCAACGGTTTTGGCGCCTTGCGGCCGACAACTCGTCCGCGGCCGGCCTTCTCAATGGAGCGCAAGTTTTCAATTTTGGCCATTTTTGATCTTTCATATGAAATGTATATACCAAACGATAGAGCTCAATCTCCTAAGCTCAAATATACTCTTGGTTTTTCAAAAGAATGAATTTTGGGCGAGTTATAGCAAAAAGACGCAAAAACCGCAAAAGTGCGGTTTTTTCGGCGTCTATTCAAAAGACGCGTCCGGCACTGTCTCTCAACGACCTTTATGAAAGATTTTGTAGAACGATTTATTCTGCTCTTTCTCTATATGTTCCTTTCAAACATTTCGAGTACAGACCTCCACGGTATCCAAAACATATTTCCAACCTAATATCCCAGAAGGTGCGCTTATTTCACTCCATGCGTGATCCAGTATCCAGCCCGCATTTTAAGCGCGTGTGCAATGAATTGGATTTTCATCTAAGGCGTTTTCTATGTAATCGTGAGAAACATCTTGCCAAAAAGCATTTTGGTAGACATATGTTTTCTCTAGTAAAGCTCAAGATGAAGGGCCAAGGCAAAATCCCAGTCCTAAAGGATGCTTCTGGGAATACATTCATAAATGATACTGAAAAAGCAGAGGCTTTAGCAAACTACTTCGCTTCCGTGTTCACAGCAAACGGTGGCTCAAGATATGAATTCAGTTTCAGCAATTCCTCCGATGCCCTGAATGAGATTTTAATCTATCCAAAAGACGTGTTAAGAGTTCTTGCATCGTTGAAGGATTCCACATCGTCCACATATGATGGTATCCCTCAGATTATTTTTAGAAGATGTGCTTTATCACTTTCTAAACCGCTGTCGATAATATTCAATAGCTCTCTATTATTTTGTGAAGTTCCTGACATTTGGAAAAATGTGCTGGTCACTGCCATTCCAAAAGTGCAAAGTCCTTCTCTCCTCTCGGATTTTCGTCCTATAAGCATCTCGCCAACGCCAATCAAAGTACTGGAAAAGCTTATAAGAGATAAATTAGTATCTTGGCTCGTTAAAAATAAAGTTATTCCTACTGAGCAGCATGGATTCACAAAGGATGCCTCTACTACAACTCAATTAACTGATTGCCTTTTTGATTGGAGTACTGCGGTCAATAAGGGTGATTGTGTCGACGTAATCTATTTCGACTTATCCAAAGCTTTCGATAAAGTCTGTCACAAAAAGCTTATCACCAAGCTATCAGAACTGGGTATTGAAAGACGTTTACTTTTGTGGATAATGTCGTACTTAGAGAACAGGTACATGTGTGTTAGGCCTCGTGCATACTTCCCGTCGCCGCGATGGAATCGCGGCGATGAGTTTTGCAGAGCGACGCGATCGAATTTGAATTTATCAGTGCTTGTCGCATCGCTCATCGCTCTGCAATGGGGCGCGACCGCGATCCGTCCAGGACCAAACGCTAAACACCGCGCGCGGCGCGAAAAAGTATGCCATGCCCGCGATGGGCGCGGGAAGCCATCGCGCATGCCGACCGTTACTGTTGCGGCGGCCGCGGCGAGGTTTCCTTTGACTATTCGACCGCGTGCGGCGGAATGGTCATGAACTGAGCGCCGCGATGGCATCGCGGCGATGGAAGTATGCCCCCGGCCTTAAGGTTGGTAATTCCTTTTCGGGGCGGCGCCAATGTACCAGCGGTGTCCCGCAAGGGGGAGTTCTATCACCTATCCTTTTCATGGTTTACACATGTGATCTCCCGGACAGACTCAAGACGCACGCTGCTATTAGCGTTCAAATGTTTGCAGACGATATCAAAGTTTATGGCACGTATAATGCTTCAAATCAATCGTTAGTCCTGAAGGCTTGAAATCAATCAATTCTTAATATGATTACGTGGGCTAGTAATTGGGAGATACCAGTAAATCTTGCCAAAACTTCCGTGATGCATTTTGGTCCTGGAAGGGCACCTGATTACAGGTTCGGTAATATTACTTTAAGGCATGTTGACGCGATCAAAGATCTTGGTATTAATATGAATAAACACCTAAAGTTTGATGCCCATGTTGATTTAACTGTACGTAAAGCCTTTTCAGTACTTTATGGCATGTTGAGAAGCATCTTTGATAATGATTCTGCTACACTGCTGAAGCTGTACAAAGCATATGTGCTACCTATACTTGAATATGGATCACAAATCTGGAGTCCTCAAACAAAAAAGCTTCAAAACAAAGTTGAAAAAGTACAACAGACGTTTACTCGAATACTGGTTCGCAAATGCATGCCAGATCTACAATCTTTAAATTACGAAAGTAGATTGAAATTTTTGAAACTAAAATCTCTTAGATACAGACGTATCTATAATGATTTGGTATTCTGTTTCAAGTTACTAAAAGGTGATTTAACCTTGAGAGCTAGTAAATATTGGACATTTAGGCCATGTAGAAATCGGACCAGTATATTATCACTGCAGTTTAAAAACCCTGGTAACAAATTTCTTCGTTGCAATGCCAATTTTGTGCTCTCTCGCGGAGCAGTTTGGTTGCAGAAACTACCTGATCATGTTTTAGAAGCACCTACCGTTGCCATTTTCAAGAGTAGGTTAAAAAAGATTGATCTTCTGAGTAGTCTTGAATTGCAGAGCTGACTGTTGTATCGTGGCGTTACCAGGACATCTGAGTGTAGCTTCATAAATGGAGTGTATGTCATCTTGTGGAAACTCTTCAGCGCCATGGAAGATACTATGGTTGCCGAGCGATTCGTACCCAAAAATGGATGTCTTGTTTCCTATTCTTCCTCACATTGTTCAATGAGTCATTAGGCCTGCGTTGGATATTTTTTACTGAGTATTAGTGGCTGTTCAGAATTAGGGTCGTTCAAGAGTTGATGTTTTTTTTTCTTGCGTTTTCCTTCTTCTCACATGTCTTACAGTGTCATTATGCCTGCTTAAACTTCTTTTTTATCTCCTTCCTTTTCTGATTCTGTTGCGGCTGCCAGAGTTTAGGTACAGAGGAGCCTATTAAGACCCAGATGCTTCTACTCTTAGTCACATATTTTTTATACTGTTTCATATACAGATATAATCTATAGGTTGCTACATTTAGATATGCTTTATTGCAAGTTGGTTAGACTAACTCAGTTCCTATGGAAGCAGCTTCGAATGGAAGCGTAATGAAGGCCTGGGTATGACCGGAATTAAGACCGGACTCCCAGGTGCTTCCTTCTTATAAGCTGCTCGAAAGTGATTTCCCTATTCAATCGGAATCATGCCATAGCTATACTGGTTGCCTAACCAACCTCTGCACCGTTATACCAGAACAAAAATAATTATAAAACAATTACGTAACTTTGAGTGATTAAATTACTTATTACTATATTCTCACGCTACGACTACCCATTGGTTCAGGCTCCTTGTACTTGAGCTTTTGAATGGCCGGACAACACTGAAAAATTACAGAATGCAGCGCATAGTGATACTACGTTTCTCATTGTTGTTCCGCGTTAGATTGTTGCAGTTGTAAAAGATTACTTGTTCAAAAAAAAGAGATTGCTCCACGCCTTGGTCCAAGACGTCGCTAATTTTATTATATTATTTCATTTTATTTTATTTCATTTATTTTATTGATAGTTTTATTTTATTGATTGATATGATATTGATTACTGCTTCCATAGAGTTTAACACTTGTAAGCGATCCAACAAAAACAAGAACACACATATCCTTATTTAGATGATTTATGTCAGCAGCATTTACACTACCAATCAAATAGTCACAACGAGATCTCGACTGCATGGCGCTGTCTGATTTTTTATGGGCTATATCATAAATTCTTTGCTTGCTTTAAGATAAATTTTGATTCATTATTTTACTTCAAAAAATTTTGTAAAATAGTTACACTTATTGGGGCAGGTTTACTAAAAAAATTTCAAACAAGGTTATAACCAATTTTCCTTCAACAAAATTTATCCTAACCATCTTACTGAGTCTGTAGTTTTACCTGCCTAAAGGTCATTTTGAATTGTAAGAGTTCGCCTTGATATCAAAAGTCTTTCGGCTAGTTTAGATGAATGCTCAATTTGATTTGATAAGTGTTTAATTTGATTTTAAAAGAGTCCAATTAGACGCGAAAATGGTGCAGTTATGGTGAAGCCCGTCTGCCGGTCATCATATTTTGGTGAAACCCAACTAAAACTATATATGAACTTTGAAAAAAGATCAATAATGGTCAGTAGATCAGTGATGTTTATTTTGTGAAGCCGGTTTCCTTGCCACGATTTTCGCATTACTCCCACTTTACAGGTTCCACTTTCGATAAAAGGAAACTATCGATGGCGGTTGACCAACTGGTATTGTCTACGTGTTATGGCCCAGTTTAGTGGTGATCACATGGCCACTTCAAACTGTTCTAACCCCGGTCAGAGACCGATAACTCCGTTTGAAATTTAGGTCACTTCCCTCCCGACCTAAAGACCAGTGTGGGGTAGAAGGTTGGACAGACGGAAGGACGCAAGGACAGATTAGCTCTCTCGGATCTATCCTAGTCGGACGGAGGCATGCGTTGTTTTGCCTCTCCACCCCTGCCTTGAATTTGCCTTAGAGCTACAGCTACTGCCAAATGATAGGTAGCACTCATGCCAACTCACAGAATGTGGTGGTGTTATGTCGTGGGGTTCTGGGCGCAACTGTTACTTTATCGCTGCTCCCTCCCGACTAGGAGAGATCAGCTCTCTTATGTAGTGAAGTAGAAGATGCGCTCAAGGCTGCTTTGTCGAAAGGAAATCAGCAGCTGCAAATCTAAATTGGCGCACAACTACGTCAACTATCTCGCTGTTCTTTATTGGACAAAATGGTTTTATAACGTTACCAGGGCGCGTGTAGCGCGGCTGGAGGAGGTGCCCGCTGTCGTGTGCTCCTGATACTAGGTTTTTGGTTCGGATTTTCCGCCCAGATCAACCAAGCCTTCCATCCCTCCGAGCTAGGTGAATTGGTACCAGACTTGTTTGGAAAGGAATAAAGCGCTGATTTGTCCATCGGCTGTACACATTGTTTGATAAATACTAACGTAAACTTCTTGTTTGGCCAAATACGCATTCAAGTTACCTCCACGACATTCCGTAGAAATAGAATGCCTGGCGCATCCCAAAAAGGGATTGAGTAATGTCGTCCTTTACCCTTATTCTTATAACATAACTAGCTGAAGGTAAAAGAGTGGGTTAAGAGGAAAAGGCCTCCTTGATCAACCTCGGTGTGGTACGCACTACGCACGCTGCTTCTGCACTATATCGTGAAGACGATTTGAATCATCTTGCTATTCATGTACTTCAAACAAAAAGGATTTCCGCTTGATTTGTGGCTTTTTTGCAACGTTGGCGGTAGCAGTACAAAACCGATGTGATTAAGCTTCATTATCCGTGCCAATAGGGCGCGTGGAGTGCATTCGGAGGATAAAGCTCTGACTTGTTCATCGACTGGCCACCGCAAGTCATTGTATGGCCAAATACGCATTCAACTCGCCTCCACGACATCCCGTAGAAGTAGAATGCGTGGCGCATCCCAAAGGAATTGAATAACGCCGTCATATATCCCTATCCTTTATTCGTGCCAATACAAGTAGCTCTGCTGTAGTACACACAGGTTGAACAAAAAAGAGTGGGTCGCCAAAGTGTGAAAAGGAGAAAGCCATAAAAAACTCTTTTAAGCAAACAGAACTGATCTGCATAAAGAGGGCTTAATTTTATTTTTTCGAGATTCAAAATTAGCCTTGTGGCTGGAAAAATCACTCGAATGTATAATCATCAAGTCAATCTTCAGTCTTTTTTAGCCGACTTTTTTAGGTGTAAAACCTATCCATGATTGTCTTGTCTACTAAAAGTTCTGTTTCTTAAGTGAGAATATGTGCACTACATGGATAGCTAATACCCTGTTTGTTTTATAATACTATGAAAATTTGGATTTTTTTGCACCTGCATCTAAATTTAAGAACAATGAAAGAAAAGAGTAGGACAAGCATGGGTTGGGCGCGGAATCGATGCCGAAATCGATTTATGAGGTGCTAAGCTGCGTCATATTGCTGCTTCCAGACGCTTCAACTTCTTGAACAACAAACATAGCACGTTCGCCTATCGTTATGAAGACAAATGAATGCGGCCTTCTAAACTGCTTCACTGCTTTGATTACGTGATGAGCCATGCTATCCCAAAATATTGATTTGTCGAAGCATGTCACTGCATAAATCAGTAGTTTTATGGTGACTTTTTATACGAACCCTCATGTCGCTCTTTCGGCGGTGAACGAATGGAACACTCAACCGTACGAGGCTTGATTTACGATGCTGCCACAAAGCTGTTGCCTTCGGAGATTATAGCTACTAAGGAACAACCGGCAGTTTAATCCCTTATATAGAGGGTCGGTACGTGTAGCTTTTCTTCAAATTTTTAATCAAACCTAACAATGACTAGCCACTAACCAGCACTATTGACGATGATTTTTACGGAATATCACCTTTTTGAAATGGGAAAAATGCCGCAAAACAATTCAATCCGAAGGAGGCATAGGTAGCTTGTTTTCCCCATTATCCCACCCCCAGAGTTTGTGCAACAGCTCCAGCTGCTGAATGATGATATCAGGGCTCTCAGAAATATTCAGGGGATCGAGTGGTGTGTCAAAGAAGTGACAAGAAGGGGCTCAACTGCCATTTTGGTGCTGCCCATCCCGATTGGGATAGGACGAAGCTACACGTTTCTCTAGTTCTAACTGTTATAAATATGGTACATGTCGCAAAGACAGGAAGCATGGGAGGTCCGGAACGTGCCAACCAATCACATCGCATCAAATCAGCACGTCATTCGCAGAAGGCCTGTGCGGTCAGCACTCTTGTTGGCTGGGTTGTGCTCGCTCGGTACTCTACGCGACTATGATTGGAAGGAGCTGGCTGGCTCCCACCTCGCAATGCTGCCCGTCTTTGGGACATAAACCCTAAATACTAATAGGCAAATAACAATATTAATGAGTTCAAATATGAATTTCAATTTTAAAATAAGACCGGGACTTATCCTAAAACCCATGAACCCCAGTCGTCATGATACAGCAGCGAACATGCGGCAGCCGCGCTGATAAACCGGCTGTTGGTCAAGGTGAACGTGTTAGCCGAGATTTTGACGTCGACACTTCAACGTTGTTTTGATTCCAGCACAGAATTCGCTGAACGAGTGAATGATATCAACACTATGAACCAATGGGTTTGATTTGAATTACTGATAAGCATGAATAAAAGAAAATCCAAGCGAGTTAATTGAAGAGAACGCATTGAGAGAGCATCCTGCTCATAACAATGCAGGCAGAGCGTCGCTAGCACAATTAGATATCGATTTTTGGATGTGATCTGCGCCTGAAAAATGTACTACCTCAATCGCTTTTAAGGCTGAGGTATCACTAGCAGATATTTTGGTAATGGGCGAATGTAGCGCAGTCGATGGGAGTGCCGGCTGTCGTGTGCCAGGTCTCGGTTCGGATTCCGCGCTCGGGCTAACCAAGGCTTCCATCCCTTCGGGGTCGGCGAATCGGTACCATACTTGTCTGGGAAGGATGAAGCGCTGACTTGTTCATCGGCTGGCCACCACAAGTCATTGTATGTATGGCCAAAGACGCATTCAAATCGCCCACACGACATCCTGTAGAAGTAGAATGCGTGGCGCTGAAGAGATTGACTAACGTCATTCTTTGCCCTTTATTTTTTATTTTGGTAATACTGTAGCCATCCAGTATACTCGTAGACCCGGCTCTTGGATACTGACATCGCCCAATAAGGCAAAAATATCGATCGACAGTGATTTTATAGTACGTTATGTTTGGCTTATAGCTTACTGAAAGTATTCTTTAGAAAAATAAACTTCTTTGTTATTTTTGAGGCTTTTTACTTTCTTTAGAAGGCAGGCCACCACCTTCACAGATGAGCGGTTTGTTTGTATCGATCAGTATTGATAGATAAACTCATGTAATTTTTGCTAAAAAGTATGTTTACCAGTCGTAATATTTCAGCAGGCGCGTGTAGCGCAGTCGGAGGAGGCGCGACTGTCGCGTGCACCCGATAACAGGTTACTGGTTCGGATTTCCCGCCCAAGCCAACCAAGCCTTCCATCCCTCCGGGGTCGGTGAATTGGTACCAGACTTGTCTGGGAAGGATAGAGCGCTGACTTGTTCATCGGCTGGCCACCGCAAGTCATTGTATGGCCAAATACGCATTCATGTCGCCTCCACGACATCCCGTAGAAGTAGAATGCGCTGGCGCATCCCAGAAGGGATTGAATAACGCCGTCCTTTATCCTTTTATCCTTTAACCAGACGTTCAACGGCCTAGCGGCCGCCAAACGTCTGGTTGGGGGCTTCGCCCCCAAACCCTGAAACCCTGAAAAACTTCTTTACACAGACGCATACCATGCTGATTCGGTTTGCTCATGTCCGAAACCTTCTGCGATTGTGATACAGCTGTTTCATATAACTGCTCTCTTGAAATGAAGTTCCCAATAAAGTCATCACTGTTAGAAGATGGAAAGAATCACACAGATATCATCCATTGAGGAGATAACCTCTCTCCTATGTTTTAGAAAAATGTTTTCCTCAAAACTGTCAATAATAAGAGATACTAAACGGATAAGCGAACGCGCCTGCCTCTGTACGTCGGTGACACGTCTTGCAATCCCAAGCGGCCTTTGACCGACATCGGAGACACGTCTTCTGAACGCGGAAGCCCGTTGCCCCACAACACTGACACATCTTTTGAATCCGGACGCCAGCCCCCCCCCCCCCCCTCCCCACCCCACCTTACTGGTTCTCTCGAACAGGTCATCCTTTAGTGGTCTCCTCTTGCCCGCTTCAGCTGCTGGACCCCTTCTTTTTGGTTGCCCTTATTGGTAACCATCCTTAATTAACTCCTCCTTTCTTGTTCCCTTATTGGTAACCGTCTACTGAACACCATTATTGGTTTCCCCATTCCCTTGGTCCCGTCTACTGACCCCATTTTAGAGATCCTGTATTGCTGGTTCCCCGTCTCCGTGTCACCTCCAGCCCCCCTCCTCCTTCCAGGTCACTTTCACGAATTTCAAGAATTTCACTTTTCAAGATATTCCCCCCCCCCCAAACTTGTCCTCCCACGCTCACGGCGTGACATCGGTGACATGCCTGAACCCGGACATCGTTTGGCTCGTCTTCTAAAGCCGGACGTCTTTTGAAGGACATCGCTGACATGTCTTCTGTACCTGCCCCCCCCCCCTTCCCCCTTTGCGCGACTTCGGCGACAGCTCTTCCGAACCCGTTCGCCTGTTGCACGACGTCGGTGGCACCTCTTATGAACCCGGACGTCTGTTGAACGACGTCGGTGACACCTTTTCTGAATTCGGACGCCTGTAGAACGACGTCGGTGACATGGTGAGTACGAAAGCCCTTTGCGCGACATCGGTGACACGCCTTCTGACCCTGTCGACCTGACATGGGTGACACATGGTCTGAACCCGGACGCCTGTTACTCGACGTCTAGGATAGGAAAGGCCAGACGGATAGGCAGACGGACGGACAGACGGACGGACGGACAGACGGACGGACAACCGCTTACTCTTTTATATATAGTAGGATATTTCAGCAATGATCCCGTAAAACGGTCAACTTAAAGGATTTCATTGCATCCACGTTGTAGTGGAAGCTGCGAAATGAAGGGAGCACAGTTGTTTCCGAATGACTCATTCGAATAGGTATTCGAATATTCAGAAACTCGCGTTGTTCGGATGTATTCAAACACAAATATTCAAAAAATCACTTTTTTATGTATTCACGTTCGAACATTCCGAAAACCTGCAGTTTTCGAACATATTCGAATTCGAATATTTACAATTTTTGAGCATCCGAAACCATTCGAATATTCGAAAAAATTTCGGGAGCACAACTATAGAAGAGAGGCGTGCACCGTCGCGTGCGTTATGGATCTAGTGTGTTCGGTTTCCCAATAACGTCAGCATGCCTTCCATCGCTCCACAATCGAATAACTGGTATTAGACTTGTCTTTGGAGGGTAAACCATACAGTTGTCTCTTAGCTGTTTACCCCAAGTCGTTTTTCAGCCAAATACGCCTTCAAATTTCCTCCAAGATATCCAGTAGAAGCAGAATGGGTGGGGCATAACACGAAAGAGGCTGATCTTTATTCCTCATAAGAGTCGGAACAAATTTCGCAAGTTCACTGCCTCTTAAATCATAAAAGCATGAATAGTATTTGGTAACACTAGTTTTATTTTTTAAACGCAGTGAATTGGAAAGTGCTTAGTTTAGAAAAATGTCCTTGCAAATTATTGTGCAATAGGGAAAAAAATCCTGGAATTTTCTATGAGCAACTGAAAATTAGCGTTAGCTAGTAAATCCTAGATTCAGGCCTAGATTTTCAAAGTACTTCACAGACAGCGACGATCGGTTACACAACGATTCCCTGCTTCTAGATGTGTAGTCGTAATGTGCCGAAAACCCAAAAGCGGCTTGTTCCGCGACCATAATTCAGGCTTGAGATAGATCGAAGATTGATGGTCTTCTAGGTTATTACGGTCCCGTTTATAAGAAGAATAAATTTCGCTGTGCTGGTGTCTTCGCAATAATATGTAGATGTAAATATCTGGGGAAATGTTGCATAAGAATTGCACAGGAAAGGACGCGCGTAGTTATATGTAGAGGAAGTACAGAAGAAATCAAGAAACTGTAAAGGAGATTAAATGTACAAACGTTTAGGGAGAGCAGTTCACATATCCTTAGCGATAAAAGCGTTCTAAATTTCCTAACAGTAGGCCGGATGTGTTGTAGTAACATGCTGCGCGGATACCGGTCATCGTAATCGATTAGTGATTGATTTCACGCCTAACAATAAGGCCTGCTCATACTCCGCGACGGGAGCGACACTTATCGATTCGTGCAGAGCTATCGCCCTCGAAAAATCGATACGTGTGCTTTGCCCTGTGGCTCTTGTCGTGGAGTGTGAACAACAGAGGCAAAGCCGATTGGTGACTCTGTCCCACACTATGGCAGCCATAGTCGTCCAAAAAAGGAGAGTATTGAGTTGGAGTGGTCATACTCACCGCAATTCTTATTTTATGGCCCTGTGCAAAATTGCAATGCACGATGCATCCTTTGAGAACTGAATAGCAGCGAATTTAAATTTTAAATTTTTGGCTCAGATGCGCTACAGCTACACAATCGCGATTTTTTTGTTCAATTTCGTGATGCTGTTTTCATGACGTGTGTGTGTGTGTGTGCGTGTGTGTGTGCGTGTGTGTGTGTGTGTGTGTGTGTGTGTGTGTGTGTGTGAGTGTGTGTGTGTGTGTGTGTGTGTGTGTGTGTGTGTGTGTGTGTGTGTGTGTGTGTGTGTGTGTGTGTGTGTGTGTGTGTGTGTGTGTGTGTGTGTGTGTGACGCAAAAGACGAGCAGCAACGACCGTGCTACCACCACATAAGGAATTGGCTATGGGATCGGTGCGCAACAACATATAACAATCATTCTATCGCAGGAGAAATTATTCAGGGCTGTGTGATAAGAAGATGACGGAATGACCACTGCAAGTCGTGGTGTAAGTTAAATCGATTTGAAGAATAAAGATTGCGTGGCTACCTAACTAGGACATCAGGTAGTAGCTCAGAAGCGTATTTTTTTAATAATTGGTGTTGTATTTTCCGAAGTGAGCCCTTAGATTTGTTCGCATTGGCTTCATTCATGTAAGTTTCTTCCGAGGAACTTTCGCCAAGAAGGCAACCACATCGTTTTTTTTCCTTGACGCTTCGTGAAGACTTTCAAATACATTTTGACATGAGTAGTTCTTTTCAGAGGACATGTGGAATGTTCTCAGATCAACAACTACGGGGTCTCAAAACTGGTCCCTTTTTGACTGCGCTTTTGTTTCCTGTTACTCTGAACGTGTTCACAACTGAACTGAACTCGTGAAGCAGATGTTCTCCTAACCATCGAGCAGGTTTCGTTTTTCCAAACTAATAACGTTATCTTGACAACGATCTGCTTGAAAATTTCTAGATTGTACTCTTATCGTAGGTTTCATCCAACGTGAAATTGTTCTTCAAAAAAATATGACGTTATACTGCGCCTTGAACTAGAGAACCAGGTTACGTTGAGCTATGGTGTACTAGATATATCGATTACCAAGAATTGATTGATTGAATTTCATTGATTTAGCGAGCCACTCGAACATGCGGAAAGCGTGTGGGGCCTTTTGACGTTTTGTTTTGAACAGAATTCATGCGGTATGTATGTTCTTAAGCACTTTCTAATAAAGGAGCTGTTTAGTTATACTTACTTTTGTCATCTATTCAAGAAGTATAGTATCAATGTTCGAAATTAATAATTTTAAAAAATTATTCTCAGGTCTCCTCTATATGTAGTGAAGTCTTCGGAAAGCAAAGCCAGTGGATTTGCAGTTTAATAGATTTTACCGAAATTTAATCAAAGAGGGAATAATCGATAAATTATACAGTGCTGTGGCTCCTTATCTGACCGTCACAGAAGCTTCGACCAAGCATAATGTTGCTGTCTCGACTCACGTAGAACAACATCCGGTCTTAGTCTGACCAGAGCGTGACTGTAAGAATCGATTAGTACACGGTTAAAGGCGGGTTTATTCAATTTAACAAAGGGCTTAATTTTCAGCAAAAATTTGCCTTGACCAGTTTATGTTACTTCCTCAAATCCTTTTGTTCAAAGAGTTCGTACAGTAAAAACTGTGTTCAGTGAACTGCAAAGTTATTTGAATGGCTCCTTTGCAGGCCTTAGGAGAATAAGGAAAATGTCACTCAGCTTTTCACCGCAACTAAGCAGATGCTGTTCACATTGACTTGGATTGCGCCACTGATTCTACTTTATGTAGTTCCGTACAATACACTCCCATCTTTTTTTTTTGAGCAGAATAAGTGCAAAAAATCGCTGTTTTCGCCGTTTTCCCACAACTCCTTTCGGTGTGACCTATTCAAAAAGAATTGCTATCACCCGGATTCAATGTAAGTGATCTGCCCAATGTTGGCGCCATCCAGTAAAAGTATAAAACCTGACGGCCGTGACCCTCCTCCTTTCGCTCGATATCATTGCAGCGACAGGGTGCATGTTTTATAGGACTCAAATCTATTTTTTCTAAAACCGCTATAATATGAACCTACATCTTTGGATAGATCGCCAGCATTGAATTCGGATGGTAGCTGTTGTTTTTTGAATAGACCCCTTGGAGGTAGTTATGGGAAAAAGGTGAAAACGGCAGTTTTTTTTCGCGTATTCCGCATAGAAACCAAAAGGCAATAGCGGCATTGTACTATTATAGAATCTATTATCTTCCATGCATTAATCGTTGCTACAGTATGCTTTCGAGACTTTCAAATGGAGCACTGCTGGGTTATTCTTCTACAAGTTTATTGGTAAGATTTTACCCGGAAGAAGCGTAAAATACGTTGTTAGTGTGGTTGCGAAATCGAACCAGTGAATCAGTGTGCCTACCAGCAGCACCCACAGTTGTTGCGGCATGTGTACGTATACGAGACCACAAGTGCAAGGTATGACCTAGGATTACGTTTTCTTAAGAAGGATATTGGCTTAGCTGGGGCGCCTAATGGCGCAGCTGGAGAAGGCGCGCCTCGCGAGCAACAGATTCCAAGTCCTTGACTCGGGACCCAGGCCAACAAAGCTTCCCACCCCTCCGAGGCGTCAGACTTGACTGGGAAGAGTAGAACACTGACCTTTTCATCGGTTGGCCACTACAAGTCATTGTATAGGTCAAATACGCTCCCAAATTGTCTCCACGATTGCCTGTAGAAGCAGAATGCGTGGTGCATCCCGCACACGAATTAACTGACGTTGGTTTTTATCCTCTTTGTTGGCCTAGCCTGTCGTTTTCGCCGTTGCACTACATTAAAGACCACACGTAGCGCAGTGACAAGGGCGGCTATCCCGCTTCTATAATATAAAGGTTCGATTTTGCACCGAGCTCGGGTAGGAAGTCATACTTATGGTTAAATAGGGCCTAATACTTTTCTCGGTAAGGATAGTTCGAGCTAGTAGACAGTACGGTTTCCGACGGATTTCCTTTTCTGAAAATGTGGTACGAGGCCTCGCACCATGTTTGTGGGCAGCTCGCGAATGTACTCAACGTGAACTAAAGTCTCAATTGCTCTGAGTGGTATCTGAATCTTCAGCTGATCTGTGCAGGCGCGCCTGTTCCTGCATGAGTGAGTTCAACTGCTCTGTGGGGGGAAAGGATTTTTACCTCAAAAATCGCTATAGTAGGAAGAGGGACTCTATCGGTTTGGTACGAGCAGTTCTTGAAATCAATTGTCCTGATGAAACATGCTCTACGCGCTGCTTTAATATCAAACATAGAGTGGATCCTATTAGGTGGTTTATTGCGTTGGGCACGTGGTAGCGCAGTAGGACGAGGCGTCGAGTGTCGCGTGTACCTGATCCCAGGTTCTTGGTTCAGATTTTCCGCCAGAGCCGATCTAGCCTTCCATCTATCTGAGGTCGGTGAATTGGAACCAAATTTGTCTGGGAAGGATAAAACACTGCATTGTTTTCTGGCTTGCCAGCGCAAGCCATTGTAAAGGCCAAATTTCCATACAAACGGTCTCTGCGACATCCCATAGAAGTGGAATGCGTGGCGCGCCCCAAAAAGGATTGAGCAGCGCCGCCCTTTATCCTATATCCCATCATCCAGTTTATTGAGTATTGGGTTACATGAGAGAATTTACTAGCTGATTTCGGATCAACGACCGGTTAATTGTACCCAACTGAACGTTTACGAACCGCTTGGCGGGGCTGTATAATCCGCATAGACTGCCCAGACTCCAAACGGCACAACTAAAATGTGCGACAGGGCATGTAAAAGTCACGAAATAGCCCTTGTTCTCTGTTCTCTGATGGCCTTAGGCATAAAGCTACCCTAGTCTTACCAGTCACTCCTTGAAGCAGGCTGTTTGGTTAATGGAATGTTCGCCAGCTCAAGCTAATAGCTCCGGTATTTTTAATGGTATGTATCTGCATGGTGGCGAGACATTTCTGTCAACAACTGGATTGCAGTGTTGCTAAGGAACCAGGGAACTCCTTCGGAAAGCCTAAGTGCGCAAAAAGACTGAATACTACTTTGCAATAACCCCTGGAACTTTTGCAGCCACTGCCTTCACACATGTAATTGTCAGTATATGGAAAACGATTCAAGGCTGATGTAAGTAGCACCACTACTCACTTATCCTAAGGCCTATGAAATTTAAAAATCACTTGAAAATGAATGGGGTTTTCTAGCAGCTGTAATTTTCTAGTTTGTAGAAGTTCCGCTTTTTAGAAGGCTTCTTGAAAAGAAGTTTCTAGAAGTTCCTTATTATTATGTTTGGAATCTAAATGATTAGAGTTTCCTGAACTTTTTAGTGTGCAACGCAGCTGCGCTGAACTACAGTTAAGTGGTCAGAAAAATTTTAAACATAAGCAAAAACAAAAGATATTTGCTAGTGTGCTGAAATAAAGCTTTTTTAAAAGTGTAACAGTAATAGGAAGATGGGTTTTGCTCAAATTTTCTTCGCATGTGCTTGAAGAAACTGCTTGATTGAAAAGCAAATTCTGCGTTTCGTTTGCTTTTTTTCATGCCATTGCCTCGTTTTGCAGCTTAATCTATACGCAAATGTTCAATTTGTTCAACAAAAATTGAGCGAATGGAAAGGCGGATCTAAAACGATTGATAAATCATTTCCTTCCTACATAAGGATAAAAGGATAAAGGACGGCGTTATTCAATCCCTTTTGGGATAGGCCACGCATTCTATTTCTACGGGATGTCGTGGAGGCGAGTTGAATGCGTATTTGGCCATACAATGACTTGCGGTGGCCAGCCGATGAACAAGTCAGCGGTTTATTCTTCCCAGACACGTCTGGTACCAATTCACCGACCCAGGAGGGATGGAAGGCTTGGTTGGCCTGGGCGGGAAGTCCGAACCAGGAACCTTGTATCGGGTGCAGGCAACAGTCGTCACCTCCTTCCACTGCGCCACACGCGCCCCTCCCCTTCCTACATATCTGCGATTTCTATAACAACATAGATTGCTGTTGCTTGACTACGAGTTGTCAAGTTTAGGCGCTAAGTCGGAAAAGATCCATAAAAAATATAATCCACAAAGGATGGAAAAATTAAGATGAATGGTGACCGTAGCTGCTTGCTTCTATTCTCTTCTCTTGTTCGGCTTCACACAGTTGGGTATGCTTCTATCTTTCGATATGCTCAGGGCTGGAAGGAGTGTTTGAATTTGATTTCCTTAAAATAGTAGTCAAATTCCTAGTTTGGTGAACATTGACAACTATTTCTGGTGCTCCTCACTGAGTAATAGAAATACGCCTGTACAAAGAAGATTACATAGGCTTAGGCACTTAGGTGAACAGTGGCATTAAGAATGATTAATTTTAAAGGAAATCGTTGTATGTAGAAACTGACTACATATATCCTGTTTCTCCTCTAAAACCTTGAGCAAATAATATAAGAAGAAAGGGAGAAGATAGAAAAGACAAGGCAATATAGAAGTTACCTACGTCGCATTTATTTATGTTTTCATTTATTTGTTTGCACTGGTGGGGCGCTAGAATAAAAAAAAACAAAATTCTAGCAAAAACGAAATAATTTTACAAAAAAGAAAATAGATGAGGAAACAAATGAGTGTGTTTTCAGTAAAGAACCCTTAATCCACATCAGTGCTGTTGTTGTTTTAAAATACTCTGGCTGTATGACTTTATGGAGACCACCACTTCTACTAAAACAGTGTGTAGTTCTACAGAATAGAATATTTGTGCTAGTTGTTCACTAAAAATTAGAACAATCGTTAAATACAAATTTTTTTAGATCTGATAAGCAGCTGTAGTTGAAAATGTGTGGGCCGGAATGTTTACTTGAATGTTTCGTTCAAATAAAAGCGATAAAATGTTCGTTGTCTTCTATGGTCAATTCTACAATCTTCTAGTCCTCTCCGTTTAAGATGGTTCCATAGAAGAGATTTTGGGGAGATTTTGAGGAGTTAAGAAGTACGCTGTGTTATCGAAATTTAAGAAACGGGAATCTATAAAATTGCAAAATGAAAAGGAATGAGAATAGAGAAATGCGGAACAGAAGAATCAAGCAGCTATTACTGAGGGTTCCTCAGAAGCCGCACTTCTCTCCGGGGGCCAAGTATTCTCCTCAACAGGAGAACAACCACCACTCAAGCCAGCAGTTCAACCGCTACACCGGCAACTCAAGAAACAGGGCCCCATTCCTCAGAGAATGCCACTCGAACTCACTCAGCTTGCCATTCGCGTACGTCGGCAGAGGGCTGTCGACGTCCGAGTCCGAGCTGTCCTTGGCGAACTCATCGATGATGGTGAAGCGTCCCTCGGTAGACGCGAACAGCTTCGGCACGGACTTTCTCGGCAGCTGCAACATTTCGTGGATAGATGACGTGCTACTTCGAAGTCTCAACTAGGCCATCAACACCTAGCCTGTGATTAATAGAAGCGTAATCGATTAGGGTAAAAGTGTAATGTTTTGATATTAAGTAGTATTTACCATACCATGGCAGAGCGACGTCGGGGCGATCAGCGGACTCTAACGAGTTCGTACGGGACGGGAGAAACGCCCCCAATTGCAACTACCATCACCGACGGACAGTCATCTGAACAGTCATCGGAATGTAGCTGCTTCATCATCATCGTGCCCGTGACAGTAGAGCAGACCCAGTGGATATGCAGTCCTCTTCAGCAGAGCAGATTGGAACAGTCACTCAGAGGAAGAGGTCGAAGGATTTTACCGTAGCTGACTGGGATAATACGGGCAAGTCTACCTCATTTAGGCGACGTGTGGGAGAGTAATGCAGAGCCCAAGTCAATAGACGTTTTCAGCCAGGTCTCGTACCGAGCGAAAAAAAACTGTGTCAGAATGGACGGACGCAATATCATTAGGTGAGATCCTGTTTCGACACGCCACGCATACAGAGAAACGTCTGGTGACGTAAACCTGTTCTCTTCATCACACCTGGAAAAACGCAAAGTTTTCGGAATATGAATAGATGGATGACTACCGGTATCTCCTCGCTCATCCTCGTTTACACCATCCGACTAGTAGTTGACACGCTCATTCGTCTAGTGGTCCTGAATTGTTATACACGGAATAGTTAACCAGCGAGGAACATTACATTAGCCAAAAACTCGGTAGAAGTTACAATATTCTTCGTAGGGAGTTCCACATAGAAAAAGAGGTATTTAGGTTTATTATGGAGTTAAATGATAGTAACTAATATATATCATTTTCACATCAAAATGGGCATTTTTAAAATTAAATTGGAGTCCTTTCAAATCAAACTGGACACTTTATCACGTCAAATTAGACGCTCTTCTAAGCAAGCCTAAGAGTTTTGAAATCAAATTGAACGTCTTGAAAATCGAAACGAGCTTTTTAGAGAACGGGTTAAGCTACAGACTCTCCAAGATGGTTAGAATAAATTTTTGTTAGAAAAAAAAATTTGGCACAACTTTTCTTGAAAGCTTTTGGTTCAGCTGCCCCGGATGAGTGCAATTTTATAAAATTTTGTTTTTTGAAGAAAAATTATAAATTAGATTCAGGTTTAAAGAGCAACAAAGCAGCATTAATTAATTAGTACATTAAAAATCAAATAGCGCCACGCACTCGAAAAGCTGTTCGCGATTTTCATTTGATTGATAGTGTAAATGCAGCTTATATAAAACATCAAAACGAGAATATGTGTGTTTTTTAATAAATGTTTTTGTTGTTTTGTTTACAGGTATAGAATTCCATTCAAACAGCAGGTTTGCTATTTATCGAACAAAAATCGCACCGTCTTGGACGAGCGTATGGCGCAATCTATTTTTTTGGCACCAAAAAATTGTCACCCACCTGCTCTTCGAAACAAGCTAAAAACCATTATTTTTGCGCAAAAATGAGAATTTCGTAAATAAAGTGTTCGCTTATTGGGTACGTAACTGAAACATCAAAGAAATTATACTAAATTTTTCTTTGTCAAAAAATTATTCCACCCTTTATGGATAACATTTAGTTTAATTTAGAAGAGGCTCATTTCGATTTGGAAAAATTCACTTTGAATTCAAAAGTCTGAAGTTAGCTAAGAAGAGTGTCCAATTCGAGGTCAATATTGTGTATGTGGTTGTTGCAAAAATACCCGTTCTCGTTTGAGCTATATTTCAGCATTAATAAATAAGTAAAATCTTTAGCGAATGCAGTCACGTTACACATCGTTTGAAAGCACATTTTTACGCTGTGGTACGAAATTGTCTACCATTTCTCTACCACCTCCTCTTCGGTGATTTCGAATCGCCTGCGAGAGTGCTGTCAAAACAAACAATAATTATAATGTTGTAGTACTTCAAAGAAGTTGCCTCAAAACGGCCATTATTTTTGCGCCATTCTAATAACATGTTGAATAGTGAGCGGAACAACCTTGTCGCCAGATGAGGAGTTCGCACTCTTAATATACTTCACATAATTGCTTTGATTTTCCTTTTTCACTCAGAGTGGGCCCCCTTTCTTTCCTGAAAAAAAAATGCCATGCAAAACAACCTTCTGCAGTATCGCCTTTACATTTTTAAGCAAATTACATGCAAAAACGTTAGACAAAAGACACAAAAGACAACAGACAAAGGAGGGCGTTCTTCAATCCTTCGCATTCGCATTCTACTTCTCTTACTTCTGTCGTGGAGGTGATTTGAATGCGTATTTGGCCAACAATGCCTTGCCGTGACCAGCGAACATAAACAAGTCAGTGCTTTATCCTTCCCAGACAAATCTGGTACCAATTCACCGACCCGAGAGTGATGGAAGGCTCGGACAATCTGAGCGGGAAATCCGAGCCAAGAATCTGCAATCGGGTACACGCAACGGTCGACGTCTCCCCTACTGCGCTGTCACGTGCACAAGCGTAATTATTATAGCAAACATTTTAAAATTTTCGAATATAGCAAAATTCGGCTGACCATTATAAATCGGTTTTATAGATTTTTGCTCTTGATTTACTTTTTGAAGTGGAAATGTTGGATTTACTTTTTGAAGAGGAAGGTTTGGTTGTTGGCCTGGGCGGGAAATCCGAACCAGGAACCTGATATCGCGTGCAGACGACAGCCGACACCTCCTCCGACTGTGCTACACGCGCCGTTTCAGAATGGCCAGTTCAAAAAATAGATATAGCCGTCCTAATCCAATCTGGGTGATTCATCCAGTGGTGTACGCAGCACTCAGCGCTTTTTGAAGAAAAAACTTATGCGTTTTCCTGTAAAACCTACACGGCGACGACCTCACTTCCCTATATGATATAGTTACGCTCACAGGCTACGTCCCTATAATTAAGCCAGAATAAGGCCTTTCTGATTTTTTTGCTTGTTCCTGCCTTTTCTCCACGTGATGTACCTTTTTTTGTAGGGAAAAGTAGTAGAGTAGGAAGAAAAAACGAAGTAGAAAAGGAAAAAATAAAGTAGAAAAAGTTACGATTTTTCTGTAAAATTCTCGTTGAGGCCAGCAGCAGATTTTTGTAAATCCTCGAATTCGGAGGCTCTAATAACATGGTCTTGACACCATCCATAGACTTACAAAATAGAGTGTTCAACACTTTTGCCACATTGATAAGGTAAAGTTTTTAGGCTAAAGTGGTGCATTCTGCATAAAGGTGTCAATTTCTCACGGATGTTCCATGAATTCTATTTTCAAGTATTACGTGTGTACTCGGCAAGAAATGTATGTGATGCAAACAAAGTCAGAGTGTGGTTTCTCAAACACATATGGTACGAGTTGTATTAGTTCTAGGTGTGAATAATTTACCAGCAAGGGACACTCAAGAACCAGGTAGTATAGTTGTGCTTATTCGACTGTTCGAATAATTTATTACATTATAATCTTCGAATTCGAAACTTTCTGCTTTTCGAATATCCGATTTTGAATAGAAATCGAAAATTAGGAAGTTTCGAGTATTCAAAAACCAGGAATTATTCGAGTAATTTGTTTGAATCCACGGATCTCCCTCGATAGAGAGCCTTCGGGCTCTCTTGTTAAGAGGGATCTCGGGCCGCTTGTCGCAGGGCCACGTGGCGCGTCCCCGGGTGGTGGATAGGGGAATTAAACGCGAACCAAATGCGACCGTGTACTGCCCAGAGACGCAGGTGGGATGCAGGGGATGGACTCCTTGCTCCTGCTGTGTCGGGTCGATGCGTTCCTTGTGCGTGGGAGCGGCATGTTCGTGCACAGTGTGCGTGGATGTGTCCGTGACTGTGCGGATTGTAACTGTGTCGGCTCGGCCAAAAGCTTGCACTCGGTAGACTGGGAGTACATGTAAGGCGATTCGAGGCCGCCTTAAGTCTCGCCCCGTCCCTTCGGGCAGTCTGGCTGGCTGCCCGGAGTACCCCGCCCGCACGACAGAGCCTGACTAGCTACCCGTGTTGTATTCCAGTCAAACACAGCAGCACTAAAGGGCCTCATTCCCCTGACCCCGAAAGAGCCCCCATTTCTGCAGCGATGGGAAGGACGAGTACGGAGAGGCTGCTAAAATCTCAGGGCCTAACCAGGCTGCGCAAACTGAGAAGGACTAGGATGACGATCTGTACTTACAACGCCCGCACGCTTGCGTCGGAAGCATCCGTCGAAGACCTGATGATGCAAGCCAGGAAGATCAAGTACGACGTCATCGGACTGACCGAGACGAGAAGACACCACCCCCTACACGCCGCCTACGACTCCGGAGAAGAACTGTTCTTCGGAACATGCGACAGCAGGGGAGTAGGCGGCGTTGGTGTCCTCGTCAACACGCACTTGGCCATGAACATCGATTCGTACGAGTCTCTGACAAGCCGAATCGGACGTCTGCGACTGAAGCGATGTGGCTCCGTGCCAGCCTTGACTGTGTTCGTCGCGTATGCCCCAACATCCGACTACGACGACGAAGACGTCGAGGCCTTCTACGTGGAGCTGGAGAAGTTCTATAAGGAAGATCACACCTTCTACAAGGTGATCGTCGGCGACTTCAATGCCAAGATCGGGCCACGAAGGTCGCTGGAAGAACTTCACATCGGAACCCACGGTTTGGAGTGGAACGAGCAAGGTGAAAGGCTGTCTGAGTTTATCATGTCGACCAAGACCATCCATGGAAACTCGCAGTTCCAGAAGCCTCCCTCCCTACGATGGACCTGGGAATCCCCCGGTGGCCAGTTCCACAACGAGATCGACCACATCATCTTCAATCGCAAGTATTGCCTGACCGATGTCTCCGTTGTCCCCAAGTTCTACACGGGATCGGACCACCGCCTCCTTCGCGCGAGGTTCCGCTTTTCGCGTCAAGGAGAGAAGGCCGCGAAGTTCAAGAAGAGGAGTCCCAGAACGACCATCAACTGGGATCTCTACACCTCTCTTGTCGGCCTTTGGGAAGATGCCGTCATGGACAACGTCGACGAGGAATACGATCGCTTCGTGCACCATCTCCACGATAGTGCTAAGGGAGCCGAGAGCTTGAAGACCACCAAGAGACGCCTGTCTCCGGAAACTCTCGAGCTGATACGCCAACGTGGAGCAGCACGAGCGTCAGGCAACTATCAACTGACGTCCGAGCTTGCAAAGCTATGCAGAGCGGCGATAAAGGAAGATCTGAAGGAGAGAAGGGCGGAAGTGTTGGCTGAAGCAGCAGAGGCAGGGCTGAGCATCCGCAATGCCCGCCGGAACTTCGCCAACTTCAAGACCAAGATGACCGCTCTCCGACGTCCTGACGGAACCGTCACCTCTTCCAGAAGGACCATGGAGAATGTCATCCACGACTTCTACTCCGATCTCTTCGATAGCCACGTCCACCTGCCCCTACGCCATCTTCCGCAGGATGGATACGTCATCCCCTCTGTTCTCCCTTCCGAGATCCGACACGCCATCTCGTCGGTGAAGAAACGTACAGCACCCGGTCCTGACAGGATCAGAGCTGAACACCTGAAGAACCTCCCGCCAGCGCTCATCAACACCTTGGCGCGGCTCTTCACACGCTACCTGTCCGAATGCAAGGTTCCATCTCAGTGGAAGACCAGCAAGACCGTCTTGCTGTACAAGAAGGGAGACGTGCACGACATTGGCAACTATCGCCCGATCTGCCTGCTGTCCGTAGTCTACAAGCTGTTCACTCGAGTCATCCTGAATAGGATTAGTAGAACGCTGGACGAAGGACAGCCATGCGAACAGGCAGGATTTCGGAGAGGATTCAGCACGATCGACCACATACACACCATTACGAAGCTCATCGAAGTGTCGCGAGAGTACAAGCTGCCGCTTTGCCTTACGTTCATTGACCTGAAGAAGGCATTCGACTCCGTCGAGACTGAAGCGGTTATGGAAGCCCTGCTCACCCAGGGCGTTCCTACTCAGTACATCAGAGTCCTTCGAGAGCTGTACAGTGGATTCACGACCAAGATCTCACCATTCTACAACGACGTCGTCATTGACGTGAAGAGAGGGGTTCGACAAGGGGATACCATATCCCCGAAGCTCTTCAGCGCCACCCTCGAAAACGTCATGCGCGAACTAGAATGGGATGACATGGGAGTGAAGGTCGACGGCCGGCAACTGCACCATCTTCGCTTCGCTGACGACATCGTGCTCATAACACCGAGCATCACTCAGGCGGAGCGAATGCTGGCCGACTTCGATCGTGTATGTGGAAGCGTTGGACTGCAGCTGAATCTTACGAAGACGATGTTCATGGAGAACGGATGGGTTTCTGATGCCCCATTCTCGCTCAACGGAACGAACATCTCCGAATGCTCCAGCTATGTGTATCTGGGTCGCGAAGTCAACATGGCCAACGACCTAGCACCAGAGCTGAGCAGGAGGAAACGAGCGGCTTGGGGAGCTTTCAAGAGCGTCGAAGAAGTCGTGAAGAAAACGAAGAACGTCCGACTCCGTGCCCACCTATTCGACTCCACTGTTCTTCCTGCCCTAACATACGCCTCAGAGACCTGGGCTATACGAAAGCAGGATGAACACGCGATCAGCGTCGCGCAGCGTGGAATCGAGAGGACGATGCTCGGAGTGACACGACTCACGCAAGTGAGAGAAGGCCTCCGGAGTTCCGAGCTTCGCCGACGTTCGAAGATCAGAGACGCTGTCGCATGGGCCAAGTCGTCGAAAATTAGGTGGGCCGGCCACGTAATGCGATTCGCAGACACCCGCTGGACGAGAGCCGTCACAGACTGGATTCCGCGGGATGTCAAAAGAACACCAGGACGCCCACCAACGCGTTGGTCGGACTTCTTCGTGAAAGCCCTGAACGACCGATATGACGCTCTTCGTGTCCCTCGAGCGAGGAGGATCCATTGGACCACTCTGGCACGCGACAGGGACGAATGGAGACGCTGCTGGCGCCCGCTCGAGCAAGTCGATGATCAACGGGACGACAGGTGATACAGGTGATACATTCTCATAAAGTAATTACCCGTGCATCTGAATAAGGTCCACTTTCCATGAGATGCCTTGGCGAAGGCGTAGATGGCGAATATACAATTATGCAGAGAATTGTAGTTCGTTCGCTTCTACATTACGCTTCAAAACACCCACAGCATTCAATTCTATAACTTCGCGTCAGTTCCGAATTAAAAGCTGGTACACATTTTCATCAGCTTGCTACATATATTCTTGACATTATAACAAATCTAATATTAGGTTGTCCCGTAAGTCCCGCCGTTTTTTTCAACGATTCACTGCAGATTTCGCCGGTGGTCTCTTGCATAGCGCTGCGTAGCCCTCGAAAGAGAATGAATTGCTCTATCAGAGCATGTATTGAAAAGTGAAAAAGTGAAAAAGTAGCCATTTGCGCACTTGTTCTCTCCGCTTAGGTTTGTAACTTTTTGCGCAGTTTTTTTCGAGCATTCGGGAGAAAATGTTCTGCACTACAAGAATATGTGTTAGTGCTATTTGCTCATTTGTCCTTTATTGATTTTTAGGCCATTAAATTGGGACGTCCGAAAGAGGATGGTTATTTGTGCCGACAGCTCCTGCTCTTTGGTTGGGCTTTCTGGGTTGGTGTTAGATGTCATTCGCAAGAAAATGTCTTTCTCTATAAGAATATGTGTCGCGTTTATTGATTTCTATTGAACATCAACAAAATGCCAAAAAGGGAAAAATCGTCTTCACCAACAACTCCTTCGCCATCTTCAGTTGTTGATATTCGACAGAAATCAGCGGGAGCCGATAAACGCGACACAAATTCTTACTGAGCAAGACATCCTCTTCCAAACGACATATAACACCATGCAAAAAAAAGTTCAACCACAGAACCGGAGCTTTGGTAAAAATTCGGGCGGAAAAGTCGGAATTCCCAATTTGGTGACCTAAAAATCAATAAAGGACAAATGAGCAAATAGCACTAACACATATTCTTGTAGTGCAGAACATTGTCTTCCAAACGCTATAAAAAACTGTGCAAAAAATTACAAACCTAAGTGGAGAGAACAAGAGCGCAAATGGCTACTTTTTCACTTTTTCTCTTTCCACTTCAGACACCTAAAAATTGACAAAATTCATAATGAAAAAAGAAATGCAATACATCTTCTGAGGGCAAATCATTCTCTTTTGAAAGCTATGCAGCGCTATGCAAGAGACCGCCTGCGAAATCTGCAGTGAATCGTTGAAAAAAATGGCGGCGGGGACTTATGGGACAACCTAATACATCTCAAAAATATTTTACACCCTTCAGGAAGATGTTGCTCAAATTTTTGGAGAGTGCATCCACTGCTGCGCACGGATAATAATGATAATATATTTCGTTCACGTTGCTATTATTTAGTGGCGCGTGTGGCGCAGTGGGAGGAGGTGCCGGCTGTCGCGTGCACCCGATACTAGGTTCCTGGTTCGGATTTCCCGCCCGGGCCAACCAAGCCATCCATACCTTAGGGGTCGGTGAATCGGTGCCAGACTTGTCTGGGAAGGGTAAACCGCTGAAATGTTCATCGGCTGGCTACCGCACATTATTGTATGGCCTAATACACATGTAAATCACCTCCTCGATATCCCGTAGAAGTAGAATGCATGCCGCATCCCAGAAGGGATTGAGCAACACCATCCTTTAACCTTTGTATCCCTAACGCTATTATTTTATTGCTCATTATTGCATTATTTTTTGGAAATTGTCATTATCATTATTCTTTAGATTCAGCTGTGCAGAGGAGGTCTTACTCTCACTATCTCAAAATACAACCATAGGGAAAATTGGTCAAAACTGGTCTAAAGTGGTGATGATATCATTGACATCTGCTCACATTTGCGTCATCCTAAATTTGGAAGCATGTGCTGATTGCTGCTGGAGCACTGTCACTTTCGTGACAAACTGAGGGCTGTCTTATGGAGTCGATACGCTTTTCAATTTCTCCTCCATGTGGGCTTCGGATTGAATTTCACGCTTTATCCAACAGAAACAGATGGTGACCTGCCATGTTGGAGTATTGCTGTGCGCAGCATTATTTTCACCTCATCATGGAAAGTGGCAAACATTCGATCATTCTAAGGACTGCGAACAGTCCCACCGTAATTCTTACAGGTTTCATCGTCTGATTAAACAATGTCACTACACTGCGTCAACGCGTGATAGCGCAGCCTGGGCCTGTTCCGACGTGCATCCGAAATCGAGCGTCGTAGCGCGTTCACCACTCAGGCCATCCTCCATGGCTTTTTGAAGCAGACACTGCAACCTAGACTACGATGGTTACTCACTGGACTACAGTCGCATACACGTACACGAATTGGTTTTGGACTTAGTTTTGCGTCAGAGCTTCTATCACTTCGAGGCCAGAAAGTACGTGACAGACAACGTAGGTAGACACTAGAAAGATCGGGTTTCACAGTCCTAAAGGTTACAGATAAAGTAGTTCGCTTCATTTACTAAAATATTACGTCTGAAACAGCACAGCTTGCTCCTTATTATATAACCTCGCAGTTAACCAACCTCGTTCAAAGCTCAACGGCTAATACGGTATTTTGGAATGTGAATACGCCTCCTAGGTCTGATCATCGGAGAGCATGTTTTCTCATCTGCAAAACACATTTCTTACGTTTTTGGGTATATGTCGCGTAGGTGAGCAGCATTGGTAGGTGGAAGCGCCTAAATCAGTCAGACAGCATTGAATAGACACGCTATTCAGGGAGGGCATGTACAGTTGTTACCCTGATGGGCTGGCATGTGTTCCTTTTATGCTCTGCTTGATTATTATTGGCCGGAGCGCTCCCACCCACCAATGCTGCTCACCTGCGCGACATGCACCCATTTCTGTTTACAGACAAATGAGTAGCTGGAGAAACTTTGAATCTGCTGCGTCATCAATTATTTTGTAGGTTTTCACATTGTCAGCATACATTTGAAGTAAGATAAAGATAATATGTGAATTTGACAACCATCTTGCAACAAGGCTTTTTGACATTACCAAGAAATTTGTTTTAGTTAGCACCATTTAACATCACAACAGATGTAAACACCTCATTTCTATACGGCACTACATACCACAAGGGCTGTATAGTTTAACACGTACCTGGTATCAATAATTATTCGACTATTCGAATAATTATTCAAACAAATTCACCTGTATCACCTGTATCACCTGTCGTCCCGTTGATCATCGACTTGCTCGAGCGGGCGCCAGCAGCGTCTCCATTCGTCCCTGTCGCGTGCCAGAGTGGTCCAATGGATCCTCCTCGCTCGAGGGACACGAAGAGCGTCATATCGGTCGTTCAGGGCTTTCACGAAGAAGTCCGACCAACGCGTTGGTGGGCGTCCTGGTGTTCTTTTGACATCCCGCGGAATCCAGTCTGTGACGGCTCTCGTCCAGCGGGTGTCTGCGAATCGCATTACGTGGCCGGCCCACCTAATTTTCGACGACTTGGCCCATGCGACAGCGTCTCTGATCTTCGAACGTCGGCGAAGCTCGGAACTCCGGAGGCCTTCTCTCACTTGCGTGAGTCGTGTCACTCCGAGCATCGTCCTCTCGATTCCACGCTGCGCGACGCTGATCGCGTGTTCATCCTGCTTTCGTATAGCCCAGGTCTCTGAGGGCGTATGTTAGGGCAGGAAGAACAGTGGAGTCGAATAGGTGGGCACGGAGTCGGACGTTCTTCGTTTTCTTCACGACTTCTTCGACGCTCTTGAAAGCTCCCCAAGCCGCTCGTTTCCTCCTGCTCAGCTTTGGTGCTAGGTCGTTGGCCATGTTGACTTCGCGACCCAGATACACATAGCTGGAGCATTCGGAGATGTTCGTTCCGTTGAGCGAGAATGGGGCATCAGAAACCCATCCGTTCTCCATGAACATCGTCTTCGTAAGATTCAGCTGCAGTCCAACGCTTCCACATACACGATCGAAGTCGGCCAGCATTCGCTCCGCCTGAGTGATGCTCGGTGTTATGAGCACGATGTCGTCAGCGAAGCGAAGATGGTGCAGTTGCCGGCCGTCGACCTTCACTCCCATGTCATCCCATTCTAGTTCGCGCATGACGTTTTCGAGGGTGGCGCTGAAGAGCTTCGGGGATATGGTATCCCCTTGTCGAACCCCTCTCTTCACGTCAATGACGACGTCGTTGTAGAATGGTGAGATCTTGGTCGTGAATCCACTGTACAGCTCTCGAAGGACTCTGATGTACTGAGTAGGAACGCCCTGGGTGAGCAGGGCTTCCATAACCGCTTCAGTCTCGACGGAGTCGAATGCCTTCTTCAGGTCAATGAACGTAAGGCAAAGCGGCAGCTTGTACTCTCGCGACACTTCGATGAGCTTCGTAATGGTGTGTATGTGGTCGATCGTGCTGAATCCTCTCCGAAATCCTGCCTGTTCGCATGGCTGTCCTTCGTCCAGCGTTCTACTAATCCTATTCAGGATGACTCGGGTGAACAGCTTGTAGACTACGGACAGCAGGCAGATCGGGCGATAGTTGCCAATGTCGTGCACGTCTCCCTTCTTGTACAGCAAGACGGTCTTGCTGGTCTTCCACTGAGATGGAACCTTGCATTCGGACAGGTAGCGTGTGAAGAGCCGCGCCAAGGTGTTGATGAGCGCTGGCGGGAGGTTCTTCAGGTGTTCAGCTCTGATCCTGTCAGGACCGGGTGCTGTACGTTTCTTCACCGACGAGATGGCGTGTCCGATCTCGGAAGGGAGAACAGAGGGATGACGTATCCATCCTGCGGAAGATGGCGTAGGGGGAGGTGGACGTGGCTATCGAAGAGATCGGAGTAGAAGTCGTGGATGACTTTCTCCATGGTCCTTCTGGAAGAGGTGACGGTTCCGTCAGGACGTCGGAGAGCGGTCATCTTGGTCTTGAAGTTGGCGAAGTTCCGGCGGGCATTGCGGATGCTCAGCCCTGCCTCTGCTGCTTCAGCCAACACTTCCGCCCTTCTCTCCTTCAGATCTTCCTTTATCGCCGCTCTGCATAGCTTTGCAAGCTCGGACGTCAGTTGATAGTTGCCTGACGCTCGTGCTGCTCTACGTTGGCGTATCAGCTCGAGAGTTTCCGGAGACAGGCGTCTCTTGGTGGTCTTCAAGCTCTCGGCTCCCTTAGCACTATCGTGGAGATGGTGCACGAAGCGATCGTATTCCTCGTCGACGTTGTCCATGACGGCATCTTCCCAAAGGCCGACAAGAGAGGTGTAGAGATCCCAGTTGATGGTCGTTCTGGGACTCCTCTTCTTGAACTTCGCGGCCTTCTCTCCTTGACGCGAAAAGCGGAACCTCGCACGAAGGAGGCGGTGGTCCGATCCCGTGTAGAACTTGGGGACAACGGAGACATCGGTCAGGCAATACTTGCGATTGAAGATGATGTGGTCGATCTCGTTGTGGAACTGGCCACCGGGGGATTCCCAGGTCCATCGTAGGGAGGGAGGCTTCTGGAACTGCGAGTTTCCATGGATGGTCTTGGTCGACATGATAAACTCAGACAGCCTTTCACCTTGCTCGTTCCACTCCAAACCGTGGGTTCCGATGTGAAGTTCTTCCAGCGACCTTCGTGGCCCGATCTTGGCATTGAAGTCGCCGACGATCACCTTGTAGAAGGTGTGATCTTCCTTATAGAACTTCTCCAGCTCCACGTAGAAGGCCTCGACGTCTTCGTCGTCGTAGTCGGATGTTGGGGCATACGCGACGAACACAGTCAAGGCTGGCACGGAGCCACATCGCTTCAGTCGCAGACGTCCGATTCGGCTTGTCAGAGACTCGTACGAATCGATGTTCATGGCCAAGTGCGTGTTGACGAGGACACCAACGCCGCCTACTCCCCTGCTGTCGCATGTTCCGAAGAACAGTTCTTCTCCGGAGTCGTAGGCGGCGTGTAGGGGGTGGTGTCTTCTCGTCTCGGTCAGTCCGATGACGTCGTACTTGATCTTCCTGGCTTGCATCATCAGGTCTTCGACGGATGCTTCCGACGCAAGCGTGCGGGCGTTGTAAGTACAGATCGTCATCCTAGTCCTTCTCAGTTTGCGCAGCCTGGTTAGGCCCTGAGATTTTAGCAGCCTCTCCGTACTCGTCCTTCCCATCGCTGCAGAAATGGGGGCTCTTTCGGGGTCAGGGGAATGAGGCCCTTTAGTGCTGCTGTGTTTGACTGGAATACAACACGGGTAGCTAGTCAGGCTCTGTCGTGCGGGCGGGGTACTCCGGGCAGCCAGCCAGACTGCCCGAAGGGACGGGGCGAGACTTAAGGCGGCCTCGAATCGCCTTACATGTACTCCCAGTCTACCGAGTGCAAGCTTTTGGCCGAGCCGACACAGTTACAATCCGCACAGTCACGGACACATCCACGCACACTGTGCACGAACATGCCGCTCCCACGCACAAGGAACGCATCGACCCGACACAGCAGGAGCAAGGAGTCCATCCCCTGCATCCCACCTGCGTCTCTGGGCAGTACACGGTCGCATTTGGTTCGCGTTTAATTCCCCTATCCACCACCCGGGGACGCGCCACGTGGCCCTGCGACAAGCGGCCCGAGATCCCTCTTAACAAGAGAGCCCGAAGGCTCTCTATCGAGGGAGATCCGTGGTATGAGAATGTATCTATAATAAATACAATAACTAATGAGAATGTGTTTAAAAGCAAATCAGATGAAATTTCTGCAGTGCTTTATAATACAATGTTGAAATAACCCTTCTTAAGCTGTAGTAACTCAATATAAAGATTCAGACGCAAGTGCTTTTAGACCTTGCAAGTTGAACAGCAGCACGTTCTTCATAGACTGGTAGAAAATTCATCTGACACGCAACTGTAGCATGTCTGAAGTGATCATCAGGAATTATTGAGGAAGCTAGCGAGTTTCTGAGCACATTCTGTAGCCATTTTGGAAGGCAGTAGAACAGGTTCCCTTTCCTACCCCTTCTTCAATGACAGAATTTACACATGGAGAGCAAAAATGCCAGTCGGATTCACTTCCAACGCAGGCATGGCTACTTGAGTCGTATATAAAAGTGTTGTTCTGACGTAGGAACTGCCCATTGACGTGGTTCCACCACTTATAGAGCTTCCTAGGTCGAGTATGCTATAGGAAATCAAGGAGAGTCTGCTCAGGTCAGTATATGTAAAGACTTGAAAATTGCTTTTCTGAAGATGTAAAGAGGATGGTCAGAACCCTCCAAAGGCAGTCCTTTAAAACGCAGAGCAGCAGTGGCTGTTGCTTAGGCTTATCGGATTTATCCTAAGGGGGGGGGGGGGGGTGGAGAGGGGAAACTCCACTCCGATTATTTTTACAACGGTCAAAAACTGAAAGCAAATAAAATTACAAAGACTAAACCTGAGTTGGCCTAGGGGAGAACCTTTCTTCGCAATCTCCTAGTCGGGAGGGGTCACGCTGTCTACGTTTGTTTTGCTTTTCTAACTATGCTCCGACTAGGATAGATCCGGTTTATCTTGATGAAGTGCTCTCGGTGTTTCTCAAAACTGTCCACAGCACGTGTGTAGCTCGACAAGCTTGTAAAGAAAGTGCCTGAAGGAAGAACGGAACGTCTGTGCAGCAGCACGTGTCACTCGAAGGTGAAAAACCCGTGAATGGTGAACATCTGACGACTGCTTATCGCGAATAAAAAGGATTGATCCTCCAGCTTCCGCTTGGAAACGTCATTGGAATCTTCTGACTTTTTGAAACAATATGAGTATTTGCTGGAAGTGCGTAATCAGCCAGGTATTTCTGCAATAGGTTGGACTTTTGCGGCGTATATATTAGGTTGGTCCAGAATTAATGTCTTATTTGAGTCATCACATATTCAAACTCAAATAACTTCGTTCATAGATGAACTTATTAAAGAGGTAAGAACTATTTGAACTTACTTGTATTTTTCCCATATTTTTTGCTGGACTGGAGTTTCACATGATATTAGAATCTGAGACATCGGCCTAATAGCGAAGGACGGCTTCATCATTGATTTAGTGTGTGCTACGAGATAGTAAGGTCTTAAAACCTGAGCAGAATAACCCAGTAGGCGCTCTTCGTCTTTCAGTAACCAGTTTATCTCCTCAGTGCTCCTGTATGTAAGGAAATTTGCCCTAGCCCGAGACCTAACCATGGATACTCGCAGTTCGAGCTTTCCTCTCACCGTTCTGTGCTACATATGAGGCTGCTCTAGCTGCTCTATCAGGAAGAACTGAAGGCTCAACTCGCCACAGACGCGTCCAGCGTGATGAGCCTTCAGTTTATTTATTTATTTATTTATTAGAGTTACTGTCACATGGGCGCGTGTAGCGCAGTCGGAGGAGGCGCCGGCTGTCGCGTGCACCCGATACCAGATTCCTGGTTCGGATTTCCCGCCCAGGCCAACCAAGTCTTCCATCCCTCCGGGGTCGGTGAATTGGTACCAGGCTTGCCTGGGAAGGATAGAGCGCTGAATTGTTCATTGGCTGACCACCGCAAGTCATTGTATTGCCAAATACGCATTCAAATCGTCCCCACGACATCCCGTAGAAGTAGAATGCGTGGCGCATCCCAAAAGAGATTGAGTAACGCCGTCCTTTCTCCATTATCCTTTATCCTTTACTGTCACAGGCGTGAACCATCCAATAAAAAGAAAAGGGTAAAGAACGGTGTTGTAGAACAACACATAAAACTCTATTACAGAATCACAGCATTAAAATATGCTATTAATATCTCTAGCTTTCTATGTGGCTACGAGATAGTAAGGTCTTAAAACCTGGACAGAATAACCCAGTAGGCGCTCATCGTCATTCAGTTTATGGTTCCAAGAAGTCGCAAGAATATTAGAAAATTCTTTTTTGTCAACAGAGCAGAGTTGGAGTACTCTAAAATTTGTAAAGCACAAACTGTACCACCTAAACTTCACGCATTCAAGAGCATGTTGGAAAATTTCTGGGAACGTAATTCCAAAGTTGCACTTGACTCTCTCCAATGCTCACTATGGTTCTAGCATCATTTCCTCTCTGTTACGTTATGTTTCTTACTCTTCTTTTAGCATCCCGTTTTAGCTAGATGTAGGTATGTATTGTGTTGGATAGTTTGTCTGGTGATTGTTATGGAACAGTGTTGTAACATGGAATTCCATGTAATAAGTACAATACAATAGTAACGAGTTTAGTTCCTTAATGGTCCTGTATGTAAGGAAATTTTCCCTAACCCGGGCGGGACCTAGCCATGAGAACTCGCAGCCCGAGCTTTTCTCTCATGGTTCTAGCCAGAGGAACACCGAATAAGTCTGTTGGCCTTAGTAAGGCCAACAGCTTACCAGAAAGTATTTTGAACATCACCGGAAGATCTGCTTTTCTCCTCCTGCTAGAGAGAGGAGGTAGTCCGAGTAGTTTCGATCTCGCAGCACCACAGGGGACTAGAGCGTACTTCAATCCAAAACGTCGCATTACCAGCTTACGCGTAAAGCTGTTTTGAACTCCTTCTAGGAAGTCAATGTCTTTCTTCTTGATTGGATTAAATACGACTACTAGACTTTCAACTATGGAACATTAAATTAGTCTTATATGCTCGCAAATATACTAGGGGATCTCTCGTTCATAGGACTTTGAATAAGTTGTACAGGGTGCGTAAAAAGTATTGACGCAGTCAATGGCGGTTGTGAAGTAGTTATGTGCAGTAAGTTTTAAAATATTCACTTGACAAACATGGAAAATGATCTTAAAAACACGATTGAATAACTCGTAATCGACATTGGCTCCTTTACTGTGAATACAGGAACGAGATCGACGGAAAAATTCATGAGCGCGCGCCGGAAGTACTCGTTTGGATTTCGTCCCGCTTTGAACAGGGTAGCCTTCTGCGACTGGTCACTTCTGTTGAAAGTAGCCCAGACCTCATTCTCCAAAATCGCCTAAAAAGAGTGATCCAGCGGATTCATATTTAAGCTGTGCTCGTCTGAGAAGCTGTTCACACCTGCGCGCGTTACCTGTTTGCCGTTATCGGTCTGCGATTGATAATTTTGGATTTGAACGTTATCGTGCTTGAACATCTTGTAATCGTCATCTGTTATGGCAGAGCCGTGGCTGACGTTTTGGTTGTTGACCTCTTTCCTCACCGACCTTTACGAACACCGCCCATTTCTTTTGTTAATGAAGTATTCATTTTCTTTGGTAACAGCCAGGAAAGGGTCACCGTAACCACGACGGTATCATGTTTCTTCAGTTTTTACAAGAATATTTTTTGAACACAATATGGACAACAAAAATAACACACAAAAACTTTGAAAAGTAGAAAGAGAAAATTGGAGCTGAAACAAAAAGTAGGTGCGTCAGTATTTTTTACGCACCCTGTAGATCCGGTAATTTGCTTTCCTTGCAATATTTTTGTAATGGCTATCAAAACTTAGGTCAGCCGACACTATGAAACCTAAGTCTCGCACTTCTTTCACTGGTTTCAAAGGTAAATCTCCCAACTTCTATTGCGAATTTTTAGAAGGGTTTCTGGACCCAACGACCATGTAGTTTGCTTTTTCAACCGCTAGGCGAAGATTACAATTTTCCGTCCAGCCGTCGGTGTAATCAATTGCTTCTTGAACAGCACAACAATTCTTGGGTTTTTTAAGAGTTTTATTGATTTTGATATCATTCGCGTGGATTTTTGAGACCACTCCAAATCTAGAAATATGTAGCTTCTGATAATTCAAACGTGTACGTTCGAGTTCTTCCTGCAAGTTAGATGGAGCAGCCCTATAGCCAAACACATCCCTGTGCAGGACTTCTATGTACGTTGATATTCGGAGGAGTTGTCAGCTGTCGTGTGCACTCCGATTTAATCTTTTTGATTTAAATCTTGTCCATGCTGTCCAAGCCTTACTTCTCTTAGGAGTTGGTAAATAGCTACTGAACTCTGCAGAGGATAAAATACTGACTCGTCCATCAGGTGGTCTACGCGCCATTATAAGGATAATGGTAAAGGGGAGTGTTACTCAATTCCTTTTGGGATGCGTCACGCATTCTACTTCTACGGGATATCGTGGCGGCGATTTCAATGCGTACTTGGTCATACAATGAATTGCAGTGGCCAAACGATTAATAAGTCAGCACTTTGTCCTTCCCACACAGATCTGATACAACAAACCACGGATGGGTGGAAGGTTTGGTTGGCCTGGGTGGGAAGTCCGAACCAGGAACCCGACATCAACCCGACAATCGGGTGCACGCGACAACCGGCACCTCCTCCGGCTGCGCTGCACGCGCACACAAGTATTTATATAAAGCAAATACCCATTAAGAATGCCTACACGAAATCCCGTCGAAGTAGAATGCTCGTACAACTGTTTCACTGTTTCAGGAGTTTCTGTAGTGGTGTGGCACCTAGACGAACTTAAAAGACATTTTGAAATTCGTCTGGAGTGTTCTCAATTGCTTCCTGTCCTGTCACTGCTGATAAAACAGTGGTAGGAATAACAGGTAGGAAGGCGTCCGTCAGCACTGGACAACCGATGGTCTTCTGCAGGTGCATGGGTGTTCAAATAGGTTGTCGCTGAAGAGAAACTGGTCTGCAAATACAAATGGACAGGTTTTTTGAACTCACACTTCTCTGTCACATTCTCGGTTCTTCTTGGAGCTTGCTGGCTTACCTCCATTTGGCTGTTACCTGGGACTCCAGCGATGTAACTGTAGGTTGTGTTCAACTTAACAATGAACTTATGGAAGAGTTACATTTCACGGCCGAAGTCTTACTGTGCAAAATCCTCTTGATTGCTAAAAAATAATCCTTGTAAATTTTGTTGGCACAGGTCTGTTTGAGCTAACTTTCAATTCGAAAGGGCACTAAATTTTTCCTTTGTTACAACTAAATGACAATCCAGAGTTTTCATCGTATAAATGATAAATGGCGGCGTTATTTACTCCTTTCGGCGGATTGCGCCACGCGTCCTACTTCTACGGGATATTGTGTAGGCATTCTTGATCAGTATTTGCTCGATATAATGACTTGTGGAGACCATCTGATGGTCGAGTAAGTACTTTATCCTTTACAGACAAATTCGGCAGTAAATCACCAGCTCCTGAGAGATGGAAGGCTTGGATAGCCTGGACGAGATTTGAATCAAAAACATTGAATCGCGGCAGCTGACGCCTCCTCTGAAGGGGCTATGTATGGGGTGCGCATTAATTACGGGCCTCAAATAATCGCAGTGCCATAGTAACACAAAGAATTCAAAATGGAGAAAAACACTTAGAAATCTTTACTAAGGTCCTTAAAGATTGAAAGTTACAAACTTCATTTAAAGTGTCCTCCTCAGCGCGTATGCAACTTCTCGAAGGAGTCACGAAGGCGTCATAGGTGGCAGGCAGGTAGCCCTCATGGAGATCAGTCCACACTTTCGTAAATGCAGCTTTGAGCGAATCAACGTTGTTATGTCTTGTAACTAAGATCTTCTTCTCTAAAACTGATTAGGCCGAAAAGTCAGCTGGATTCAGATTTAGTGAATTTGATGGCCATTCTTCGTGTGAGATGAAATCTGGAAGGTCGCGTTGACACCACTGCTGGACGACACCCGACTTGTCTGCAGAAGTGGAGTCCTGCTGAAAGCACCATGGCTTGTCTCCGAAGTAAGAAATGGACCATGTCTTCAAAACTTTTTCCAGGACTAATTTCAAGTGCATTTTCTTATTGATCTTCACTCTAGCATAGATGAACACCAGTGACCTCTTCCCATCTGAGGTTACCGCACTCCAAACCATAACAGAGCTCGCAGTTTTCCCGATGACTTTTCTTATAGAAATAGCCTGCTTCTTATCTGCTGCTAGAATTCGATTGTTTTGAATAGATTCCATTGTGAACATTTTCTCTGCTCCGGTGGTGTCATCTGCGAAGCGCTCCAGAAGTCTCCTGCATCTGTTCAGCCTGACGTTCTTCATTTGGGTCGAGAGGAAATGTGCCGCCTGTTGTCGGTAAGCGCAAAGTCCTAGCTTCTCTCTGACAATGTTTTTAGCAGAGGTAGCGCTGACGCCTTCCTCTTTCCTCATCTTCCTCATTCAGCGGCGAGGAAATTTTCTCACGAATCCTTTTTATGGTGTCAGACGTTGCAAGCGAAACCTTTCTACATCGTCCTTTCCTGCCCGATGTGTTTTCAGCTCCTTGAACCATTCAATGGTCTTTTGAACCAATCGCTGGAAAAGAGATAGAAGATGAGCAGTTTTCTTCGACTATGGCCTTCCTGGTGCAGATCGATGATGGCGGCGAGCTTTGAATGAGCTTTAACCATAGTCTATAATGCGAAAAACGTACATAAAACCTTTCGGGTAACATAAAATAAACGAGACACAATCTAATGGCACTTAGATTTCCAGAAAAAAACTTTCGATTGCGGTTCAAATCTCGAAATCTTCGCCGAGGCCCATAACTAAAGCGCACCCTGCACAACTTGCCCTTTCACCATATGTTGTTATTAACAACACTTTAAATCGTATTTTCTTGACTGATATGCAGTGGAAGTCGCATTCCATCGCTTCTTTTTTATCTCACCAGGCCTACCGTAATCCGAATGTCAGAGCGGCTCGTGGCGTTGGATTCATCTGATGACAATTGCTGATACATCTGTGTTATACTCATATCGCAGTCAGTCTCATCGTGAATTTCGAGCGATCGCGCTATTCATCGGATCAAGAATTCAAATTGAGTCATAACTTGGACGATTTTTTGCATAGACCGAATGCATTCCTGAGAGCAAAATTTCTCGCCGTATCTCTGTCTCACTAGTAGTTCATAGTTCAAAAATTTTCAGCATATAACAAAAACTGAGTGCTCAGAAACTTGCACAACGTTTTTAGATGGTTTATTGCAAATAACTGCTTAACGTATCAAACTTGAAGACCTCGCTGCACTTCTACTAGATCAGGGAATCCATGCAGTGTTCTTAAAGCCTCTTGAAACATTTACTGATACAATACATAGGAAATATCGTATTCATGAAAGACTTGGTACGAAGTGTTTTATGGGCAACCATCAAGGCTGCATCCAAATGCAGAGCGCTTCTTCCAAATCTCTGAAGATGAATGGCATCGAGCAATAAGCCTTCTACAAATTTGAATGATGCAGTACATATAGCAACTACAAGGATTTTTGCCCTATCTGGTAATGCCTTAGCAATCGATTTATGAATCTCAACGCCTCCATGAGGAGTGTTGACCAAAGAATGCCCTGAATACGTAGAAGGTTATTAAAAAGGTGATTTTCCGGCGGCCAATCAACTTTGAACGAGGAATCAAAGGCTTCAATCTGAGAAGACGTACGTACGTTAGTTACGAGGGCGAGCGTCAGACGCCGTGAATCTGGTTCGATTCCTGGATAGACACATCATAATGCACCGCATGTCTGTAGCTTCTGACGTCCCGCGAGTGTCCTTTTAGGTCAATTCTGAACATTAAACAACTCCAAGACTAACATGTCAGCTCTTCGACCCCGAGGTGAAACTATTATATCTTCGACCAGGGGATAGCGGAAATGATCATATACGAGTTCTGCTCTGATCTCTTCGATAGCCACATCCATGTGCCGTACCACACGATGCCATGTCATCTACCACAAGATGACGGGCGCTGGGTTCTGGCGTCTGTCCTCCTTCCCAAGATCAGGCACGCCATCTCATCGGTGAACAATCTTACAAGCCCCAATTTGAAAAATATAGTGCCCTTTTGAATTGAAAGCTAGCTCTAAGAGATTTGTGCCAACAAACTATACGAATGTTATTATAATACGAGTTTCACAAGGGGTTTTTTGTAGAACTGTCGTCACTGGATCAAGAGTTTCTTTAGTGGAATGGAACCTGGACAAACTTAAAACCCGACAGGATCAGAGCCGAACACCTGATAAAACTCCTGCCAATGCTCACCCTGGCGCAGCTCTTCACACGCTACCTGTCGGAGGTCAAGGTTTCATCTCAGTGGAAAACCAGCTGGACCGTCTTGCTGTACAAGAAGGGAGACATGCACGACATGGGCGACTATCGCCCGATCTGCCTGCTGTCCGTAGTCTACAAGCTGTTCACTCGAGTCATCCTGAATAGGATTAGTAGAACGCTGGACGAAGGACAGCCATGCGAACAAGCAGGATTTCGGAGAGGATTCAGCACGATCGACCACATACACACCATTACGAAGCTCATCGAAGTGTCGCGAGAGTACAAGCTGCCGCTTTGCCTCACGTTCATCGACCTGAAGAAGGCATTCGACTCTGTCGAAACTGAAGCGGTCATCGACGTCCTGCTCACTCAGAGTGTTCCTACTCATTACATCAGAGTCCTTCGAGAGCTGTACAGTGGATTCACGACCAAAATCTCACCATTCTGCAACGACGTCGTTATGAACGTAAGAGGAGGGATCGTTGAAAACAGAACTCTCCAAAAATTTTTATCTGACTCAAGTTCTGATTGTGAATATTGAAGAGATTTTCCTTTTTTGTGTGGGTGAGTCTGTCACTGTGATCATCTACAACAACCGAAATGAAAAAATACACTGGAACATTGAAGTTGGCCAATGAAAGCTCAATGAACTGTTCAGCAAAAAGTCCGACTCTTCTTTACTGGAAATCCTTAACTCCAAGCTCCACTAGAAGCTCCCCAGAAATTATTCAAGCTTGACTCGAATCATTTTCACTAAGCCTCAAGTGGCTGATATGGAGTTTGTAAGCTCTCTTAACGATGTTTTGTTGCGTTCAAAACACAAGCCCCAGGAGGGACTCGAACCCGCACCTCCTCCTGACTGTGCAGGAATATTCTACGCTATTACACCACCAATGCTGTTTGATTGAACGCAACATATAGACCTCGCTGGACCCATCAGCCTTCACCCGTACATATATCCGGATGCGCCGGCCGCTGATCAGATCTCCGGACCGCAGGAGGTGCGGATTCGAGTCCTGCCTGGAGCTACAGTTTTCATCGCTACCAGACATCGTTCAACCTTAGCTGTCTTTCCTTACCACCCACTCATCTGCCCGCGCTGTCAACGGATTACCATACTTTCAAGCACATTGACAGGCTCATCGAACATAGGAAACTCAGTAACAAACCGATGCTGAAACTGAAGCTGAAACTGTTTCCAGCGAATTTGTTGCATTTCGGATTTATGTGTCGTTCACCTCTATAATCCTTAAAAGCGGAATCCGGAGTGTAGCAATTCTCAGAGTGTTCCGTTGGTTTCATGAATTTTCTTTTGGCCATGTTAGGAACTTCTGGGGGAGTGAAAAAATCCAACTATTTTTGCACAGCTTAACTTATGTATAATAACTTTAATGGATGATAATGTTGTTATCAGAAGTGAAAAATGAAAGAGGAACACTATTTTATAAGAAGTGAAAAGCTCGAAACTTTGAATCTAACTTCTATTGTATTAGTTTCTTTACATTGAAGCAATATGTACATTGAAGCAATATGGGACTACATAATAAGCGTTTCGACTGTAGATGTCCTGAGTTTCGGATGGCATACGCTCGAGCAAGCAAACAGCCGAGCAGATGTCTCGCTCTCCCATCGATGACACTTTCCTCGAAATGATTGCAACATCTTTACGGCTCTCACGCATTGGTTGCTGCACGTGCCACGTAAGGCCTATGCTATACTTCGGCGACGCTGTTGTCGGCGAAGTATAACATAGGCCTAAGTGAATTTCCTTGTGAAAATGAAGCAGTTCGTTCACTGCGTGTTGGGTGCCTTTCGAGGTGTTATGAAGGACCTTCTTATTTCCAGAAGGCCTTACGATTTGATATGTTCGGCTTCCTCACAGGCGTTCGATTCACCTTTAAGAGAGCTTTTGCAATTTTAATCATTAAAAAGTTCGTTTTCACAATTTGGTTCCAATATTGCAACTCTATCCTTCTCTGTTAGCTTACTCGGTCTTACTAACAGGGAAGGGGGGGGGGGGGGAGAGTGTGTTGTAAAAGTCTGGATTAAACTGTAATTAATGTGTATTAAACTTCTATGAATAGAACAAACACACCGAAGGAAAGGCCTTCTGGAAGTATAAATTTCGCAGATTGCTTACAAGGGAAGGTTCCCAACTTATAGTGGGCGTTACTTTGACAGGATGTAGGACCGTGTGAGCGGAGTCCAGAATCACAGTTAGTTTTTGCTGAACGCCTTTTTAAAAACCGGAAAAAGGTGTAAAAACGTGTGCGCAACACTCATCAACCCCTCTAACACCCCACGAGATGTGCTTGGGTGGTGCAGTCGGTAGGAGTGCCGCCTCATAGGATTGGTCATGCTATTTATTTAATGGTCGTGTCTCAGTGTTTGTAGCTTTTCTGCAGCTGAGATCTTCAATTTCTTTAAAAACGAACTCCTCTTCACAATACTTGATTGCCAGCGAAGCGTATCGGCACAAGTCTAGCGACCTCGTTATTTAAAGCTGCGTGATGATGTTGAGCTACATTTTTGAACTCTTTAGTTGGAAATGGCAAATATTGCATTAATTTAGCGTTTAAATCGGTTTGCTATCCAGCATTTCTGCTACTCTCTTCATAAAGTAATAAAGTAAATACTAAACTCTAAAAAAGCTGTGATAAGAAACATGTTCAATACAGCAGCGGAGGTCTGTAGTGGTGAGCAAGAGCGCGGGGAATTTATAAAGCTGGCACGCGAAATTGCTGCGCCAAATGGGTACGTAAACTCGGGAAATTTGCAGCGGGGCAGACACAACCGAGAAAATAGACAAGACACGCCGGAGGTTCTCTGTAGCAGGATCCCTTTCCTAATGCCGTTTATCTCTGATGAGGTCAGCACTGCCATCAGAAAGTGCCTGAGGAGGACGGGATTAGATGAGTCGGAAATTCTTACGGAATTACCGCCTTGTAGCCTGAAATGCCGGCTGGTAAGAAACCGCATGTACGACAGCCTTTGCGTTACCCCTAACTGTGTAGTCTGTCCGGCTGGCAGAGAGGGAGATTGCGCTGCTTCTGGGACAGTCTACAGGATCACCTGCCACAGCTGTGCCCACTCCATGTACGCGCCAAAGAACACATGGAGGGCAAGCAAACGTCGCGAGTTTCCACTGCACTGGGTGGCCACAGGGTCAACGCCCACCACGGAGAGGACTTTGAGGTCAAATTTGAAATTTTAGCGCGTGAGCCCCAGACTTCGGCGCGAAAAGCCCTTGAGGCATTCGGGATACAGGCTACCGACCCAAAAATCAACCAGAAGGGGAGTGCCTATATATAACCCGGGAGCTCAGGCCATACCTCCGGCTGGCATTCTAGTCAGGGTACGGTCTTCGTTGGTACCCTCACGAGCACTACTGCCCTGATCGCCTGGCGATCCTTGGTTAGGTGAGGTCGATTGCTGCCTCCTACTCATCTTGTGTACGTCTAATTGGTCTCAAAATCCAGTAGGGTCGAGGAGACCCTTGGTCGAGTGGTCGCACTTAGTTTTGTTTCCTTTCAGGCTCTGAAGAAGGCTATCTCGCCGAAACGTAAGCCCAATAAACGCTGTTACCAACCTCGCCTAGAGTTCAAGGAAGAACTAATACGATAAACTAAATATTTACGTACAAATGACAATAGAAGTTTTTTTTTCTCAAGACAAGGCAACAGTAAGCTGCAAAAACAAATTTTTCCGTGATTTGTACAGGTTGTCTGGAAGCTTTCGCTTTTCATTGTCCGCGCGTAAGAAAGAGAAGTGCATATCATTTCCTTCCCAACTCGAGGCGGTCGTTTCAAATAACAGCATGGCGCTGGGTTCTCTCAGAGGTCTGCGTTTCGTAGCTGTGGAATTAATCCGATTATAGCCGGATCCGTCATCGTCTTCAGTTGCGTTGAAGGTCGAAGCGAAGCAGCCTGATGTGACCTGACATCTCTTTGATAGAAACGAAGGCGAAACGATTTTATTAAACAAGAAGAAATGCAATTTCAAATTCCATTTGAATTCACGTGGGTAAGGTAGGAATGGAAAGAAACAACTCTACTCTTGGTTGCATAATATGATATAGTAGGATAGTAAGATAACAATTTACTTTCGCATATCAAAATTCCCAAATTCCACATTATTTCAATCGCTTTTAATTGTTTAGTTCGAAAAAATAAAGGATAAAGGAGAGCGTTACTCAATTCCTTTTGGGATGCGCCACGCATTCTACTTCTAAAGGATGTCTCGTGGAGGCGATTTGAATGCGTATTTGACCATACAATGACTTGCGGTGGCCAGCGATAAACAAGTTAGCGCTTTATCCTTTCCAGACAAGTCTGGTACCAATTCACCGACCGCGGATGGATGGAAGGCTTGGTTGGCCTGGGCGGGAAATCCGAACCAGGAACCTGGTATCGGGTGCAGGCGACAGTCGGCGCCTCCTCCGACTGCGCCGCACGCGCCCTCGAAGAAATAAAAATTGAAATTGTTACAAACCTTTAGAGGTAAGGTAATAAAATTAACTTCGACCACTCAAGCCAATGCATACTTTATCATAAGATGCTGTAAGCGCTAGACGCAAATCGCTCGTCAGCTCATCCAGGTTGTCGTTGTCCTTCGCAAGTGTTGCAACTGAATGACGGAGATACCCGTCATCTGAACCCATCCTGTGGCGTCTTCAATCTGAAAATTCACCTATGAGAACTAGCTCTGGCACGAAATTTTCCATAACCTTAGCTAAATATATTTTTTCCGAAATAAAGATTCAAGCAAGCCGTTAGGTTCTACAATTTTAAACTCACCTAACCAAGGAAGGGTCTCAGGTGTAGGTCTGAACGGAGAAAATGGATAGCACTGCGAGAATCTCCACCCTTCATGTAGTAGAAAAGCATGTTTCGTTTTTGCTGAGTCCTTGAACCTAAAGAGCTAAGGGCCCCCGAAATTGGGGATGCACTATTGCATCGTCACCCGTACCTACCGTAATCGGCCGAAATTTGAAATACGGATGTCAGATTTGTGATCAGAACCCCAAATAACACCCCTGGGCAAGGTTTGGGCAAGAAATTTTTTCGACCTCTCTTCGACCTCTCAAGTCGTGAAGGTACAATAGTGCTTTAATGGTGGTTTGAATCAGCTTATTTTTCCTACACATCTCCTTCACATTTATTTCACTCTAAATCGTCAAATAAGGGTTTACTGTGGGCTGTGCTTCACTCACATTTCCAGTTTCTGAATTACACAACGTTTTCTGTTTTTCAGCGAATGTTAAATCTTACAGCAGGTACGGGTGGCTCGGGCTGTCGAGGTCACAATCACCGATTTAGTCCAAACCTCGCCCAGGGAGGTTACTTGGGGTGCTGATCACGAATCTGACATCTGCCTTCTCGTATTACGCTGGAGTACGTTAAGTTACAGTACCTAGAGGTGGTTAATGTAAGGTCATGGTCACCGTTTTTTGCCCAAACTACGTGCTGAACACGAATCTGACCTTTATTTGATAATTTAGAGTGAAATAAGTATGTAGTAGATGTTAAGGAAGCAAATTGGTAAAGGAGGCAGCAGTCATGAAAAAATGCTAAAGTAGTGCACAGCACGGGAGTCGAGCATCTGACCTAGTCCCTGCCAAGCAGCCCCTCAACCTCTGAGCCATCGACTCGCTCCCCTCCTAGCCTTTCGCAGCTTCCCATGCAACAGTGCGCGCGCACGCATGCACGTGGGCACGTGCTGACGGTGCGCTACTGTACCCCGCCTTCGAGGGCCCGTAGCTCTTTTGGTTCAAGGACTCAGCAAAAACGAAACATGTTTTTCTACTATATGAAGTGTGGAGATTCACGCAGTACTATCCATTTCCCCCGTTCAGACTTACGCCTGAGACCATTCCCTGGTAAGTACATAGGCATCGCAAAACATTGGGCGATAGAGCGGTGCAATCTCAACAGTTCATTCTTGTTTTTTCCTCTTTGAAACAGCTAGAGCGCTTCATACTTCAACTACGGGAGGAAGGGGAGAGTTACATATGATTCACTAAGCAGTAAATATTGATAATAAATATTACATTCATTCAAACAGTGTAAACCATTTTTCTAACATTACGTACCTTTCTACATTTACATTAAAAAGATATGTATGTTCGTCAATGTAGGAATTGATTTCACATATGTAATCACTACAAGGGCGCTCTTGAAATAAAGTAGAATTTTGAAATTTTAATATATAAAAGTAGTGAAAGTTTATAGGCGTTAGGCTTTTAAATACTTAATTTAGGTTACGGAGGAATAAAGTCCACCGAATGCCTGGTCCTTCGAAGTAGTACTTTAAAGGGTATTACTAGCGCTCCCGAACCTTTTGTACAATGTATATAGTCCTTGTCATTACCGATTCAGCTAACAGCATTATGCTAAAAAGTCAACTTCACAAATTCGTTGTCAAAGACAAAATAACGGGGAAAAGCTGCAGCTCCTTAACCGCTTTTTTAACCTGTGTCTCCATCCGTTTTGGAATGGAGACACTTCCTAGTGGTTGCATAGTGCTTGTGTATGCATAAGGTAATGCAGTAGAATGCAGAATAACGCCACTATAATAGAAAACTTGAAGAATGTTCGTCTAAGCAAAGGAATAGATGAGGCATGATGAGGGGTTCGATCCCCTCGCATGGTGCTCGCCGGCAGCGCCTCGCGCCACTGCACCACTTGCAAATAGTTAAAGGATGTGTAGGACGGTAGCGCCGCCTCGTGCTACTGTTCCACACACCCCTTGATCTTGTTGGCAATCGATTGCGTTTCATCTGATACAGAAGGGGTCTTACAGGTTCAACTTGTCAGAAGCTCACTCAGACGAGGCTTCACCGATACAGCCGCCCCACTTGCGCAGAAAGCCGGTAGCTTGGCGGCTTCAACGCTTATCCGCAAGGTGCTGAGAGGGTGTAATCGATTCCAATCGATGAATCCTTATCCTTCGTGACCGATACTACTAAAAAAATTTAAATTACTATGGAAGCTACCATTGAAAGTGTGCTATTGGTAGAAATATGTAGTGTTGACCTAAGTGCAACTGTCTGTAAGGTGTTGGGAGGGTTCTGATCGATTCTGACCAATGAATCGTTATCCTGTACAGCGGGTACTACCAGAATATTACAAAATCGTCAGAAAGCCGCCATGGAGAATGTGTTATGGGTAAAAGAAAAGAAATGATAGTGAGGAAATAAGTGCATCTGCTCGCCAAAGAATTCAACGATCAAAGTGAACCTGAGAGCTCGTCAAATCTGCAGCCAAAGTACTAAGCTAAGGAAATCGACCCGCCCCATACAGAGGCTTCAGTTAGCCAGAATTTTTATTTCTAATTTAAAACTATCCGGTCTCCTTAATACTGTGCGAAATTGAAATGGGGCGTGTGGGTGCTCCATCGCATTGGTGGGATTTCTGCTCCGAAGTGATTGATCTGCAAAAATCGATAGTCTTTCAATTTTATCCGATCAATCGATGTCATTAACTTAACGGGTAATTCCTTCGGCAACGTCACCAACGATCTCACAGCTTTCCGATTTCTTTACCTTAGAATTGTTGCAGCAGAGCGGACGAGCTTTGAGTTCAATCTGATCCTTGAACTCTTTGACGAACGGATGCACTTATTTCATCACCATCATTTCTTTTCCTTTACCCATAACATACTCTCCATAGCGGCTTCCTGATTATTTTGTGATTTCCTGGTAGTGCCTGCTGTACGAAATGACGATCTATTGATCGGAATCGATCAGAACCCTCCTAGAACCTTACAGACCCTTACCTTAGGTCAACACTCCAATTTCTACCAATAGCACACATTCAATGGCAGCTTCCTTAGTAATTTATAATTTTTTGTAGTATCGGCACGAAGGATAAGGATTCATCGACTGGAATCGATTAGCACCCTTTCAGTACCTTGCGGATAAGAGTTGGAGCTACTGGCTTTCTGCGCAAGCGGGGCGGCTGTATGGCCGGGGGCATACTTCCATCGCCGCGATGCTATCGCGGCGCTCAGTTGATGGCCATTCCACCGCACGCGGTCGAATAGTCAAAGGAAACTTCGCCGCGGCCGCCGCAACAGTGGCGGTCGGCATGCGCGATGGCTTCCGCGCCCATCGCGGACATGGCATACTTTTCGCCCCACGCGCGATGTCTAGCGTTGGTCCTGAACGGATCGCCGTCGCGCTCCCTTGCAGAGCGATGAGCGATGCGACGAGCACTGTGAAGTTCAAATTCTTTCGCGTTGCTCTGCAAAACTCATCGCCGCGATGGAATCGGTTGGTAAAAATTCGGGCGGAAAAGTCGGAATTTCCAATTTGGTGACCTAAAAATCAATAAAGGACAAATGAGCAAATAGCAGTAACACATATTCTTGTAGTACAGAACATTGTCTTCCAAACGCTATATAAAACCGTGCAAAAAATTACAAACCTAAGCGGAGAGAACAAATGCGCAAATGGCTACTTTTTCACTTTTTCACTTTCCACTTCAACGACCTGAAAATTGACAAAACTCATGATGAAAAAGAAACGCAATACATGGACTGATAGAACAGCTCATTCTCTTTCCAAAGCTATGCAGCGCTATGCAAGAGATCGCCGGCGAAATCTGCAGTGAATCGTTGAAAAAAACGGCGGGGACTTATGGGACAACCTAATATATACGGCACCGATTGACGGTTACATACGACATCAGGCTTCATACTGAATGCATTACCTGCACCCCCTTATGGCTATTTAGCGTTTTCCAGCTTGAAAAACCACTGAGTTGAGGGAAAACTCCTGAACGAAATTTCTTCTCTATTTCAAAAAAAATCATAGTTTGAGCCTAAAACAAGTGCTCAACCGTCTTGCAGCTCTTCGATTTTGCCTTTGCTCAGAACTACAATCTCGTATGGATGAAACAAAGGATCCAACTCCCGTCACCTCTAAAAGCATCCTTGGGAAAGTCCTCCCTGCATGGGTGGAGAGTTAACAAACCACAATACTAGTCATCGACGCATCGCACGAATCACGCACTTCGTATACCACCTAAGTAGAAGAAGCATTATCCAATGTGAAGGTGTTTAACTACGGTCTTCTGCTCGCAATCAAGTGTTTTATTTATTTATTTATTTCGTGGCGTGAATCACAGCAGAAACACACGCATATAATGGGATATAAACGAGCGAGTGTTGCCGATAGTTCCGAAGTTTTACGTTGTCGCAGAATTAATCGGCGAAGCGGACCGCTTACTTCGACTGCTATAATTCCGCTTGAACACAACTCCATTACTTGAGGTAGAAACCTCTAGAATTCTTACATTTTTTCCAACGAATATTACGCTGTCGCAAAATTAATTGCCGATACGGGTCGCTTACTTGGAACTGCTATAACTCGGCCTAAACACAATTTTATTAATCAGTGTGAAAACAGCAAGAATCTATTCGTTTTTGCCAATAAACAGGTAATGAATCTAACCTTTACAATAAAAACTGGGATCACAGAAATTAGCGAAATCAAGGAGGGCATATTCAACATCGACCAAATTAGTGCATGGCTTCTGGGGCAAATGAGAATCCAGAGCTCGAAAAAAGTGACAGTCAATGGGGGAAGTTTGGGAGAATATGGTAGGGGAGGAAGAACTTCGATGCCTAAATGGTCAATTTTCGCCGAGCGATTTGTGAGGTGTGTGGCCTTGCGTTGTCCTGCAACAGAAGCTGCCCTTCTCTATTCACCACTGCCGGCCACAATTTTTGCAACCTCTCATACATTTGGTCTAAATCACACCAGTAAGACTCTACCGTGATTCCTTGACCAGGTTGCACAGAGCTGTAATGAATTACACCTTCACAATGTTGCGGTTACTTTTTCCAATTTAAATTCGGAAAGTATGATGACTCGATAGTCGCTTCGGTTCATGATTTTATGGAGCCCTAGAAAAAGTCGACTAAAAAACACATATGTTTTCTGAAAGAGCCGGAAACCCTACCAAACGGCATGTGTGGCTCTCCTTGAAATGGAAGGTTTTTAGGGGAAAAACTTATTTATCTATACCTACCTCGAACGGAGATTAATTTTGCGACAGGCTAATACCACTAGCGCGAAGATCACAAGTGATTAAACAAGCCATGATTCTTTATTCTCATAGGTTTTTCTTTAAATTATTTTAGTCGATAAGCTTTCTATGTTGACCTCGAAATAAGGTTGAAGCCTAATTACGGGTTCGCTTCGAAGTATTGGGCGCGTGTAGCGCAGTCGGAAGAAGTACCCCCTTCGCGTGCGCCCAATACCAGGCTTTTGGTTCGGATTTCCAGGTCTGGCCAATCAAGGGGTCTGTAATTTGTGCCATAATTGTGTGGGAAGCAAAGTGCTAATTTGTTCATCGGCTGGCCACAACTATGCCCTTCGGTATCTATGAGTAGATATTGGGGGAAGGGTAGATAAAACGTTGACTGCTTATAGACTGGCCAGCGTGTCATTGTATAGGCCAGTTACGCGGTCAAATTTCCTTCCCGACATTCTGGAAAAGTAGAATGCGTAGCGCATTCCAGAGTGGAGCTCACTAATGCCGTCATTTCCGCTTATTCTTATACTCAAATGAAAAATTGGCTTGTCGCTAGTAGTGGATGAACATCTTGATAAAGTGCTTCAACATGAGGATGTTTGCTCGCTCTTAGATGCTGATGTGTATAAATTAGGTTATTTATTGCTGCTACCATTGATTGGCTCGTATAGCGCAGTCGGAGGAGGTGCCGGCTGTCGCGTGCACCCGATACCAGGTTCCTGGTTCGGATTTGCCCGCCCAGGCCAACCAAACCTTCCACCCCTCAGGGGTTGGTGAATTGGTACCAGACTTGTCTGGAAAGGATAAAGCGCTGACTTCTTCATCGGGTGGCCATCGCAAGTCTTTGTACGGCCAAATACGCGTTCAAACCCATTCACGACATCCCGTAGAACTATAATGCGTGGCGCATTCCGAAATGAATTGAATAACGCCGTCCTTTGCCTTTGATCCTTAACGTAATGAAGCGTTTTAGTAATTTCACACTTTTAGAGCCGCAGGCGTCCTATGTAGCTGCGAAACTCCGTCGAAGCAGCTCGGATCGGCCAGGCGTCTCGAAATTGCCAGCCGACTCAGCTGTCCATGTGTAAGTAAGCTGACCAGTTGTACATGTCGGTGTCGATTGTTTCGGGCGGAAAGCCTTTGAATGTACGCTGGGTGGACTGGATGCCCGGAGCTGGATCAAGCGCTTCTTCACATGGGCCCATTTGTACAGACCATTGACGCTGCTGCTGCTGCTGCTGCTGCTGCTGCTGCACTATGCAAACTGTTCCTGAGGGAAACTGGTAGCCGTTTATGCGCGGCACAGGCTTCCACTAAGGCTTTGTTCACTATCTGCACGCCCTACATGCTTCAATACGTCTGCTTTATTCAGCTGTCAATCCACTAACAAAGTGGCCAAGTCCGAAGATTTCCAAGAATCTACGGACACGGGTGTTGGCTTTGTTTAGCGTTTAGGATTTTAAGCACCATTGTATTGAATCGAAAGGATTTCCATGGCAAAATATGCTGAATTAGGTTACGGTGCCATTGTGTTTTGGTGTAAAATCAATTTGCTGATTTTGGATGTACTGAAAGACGAGCTACCGATGGCCTGAAGCGAACCCTACCCCATGTGCAACGGCACCATCACCTATTTCTGACGTTGGCTTCTCTGCTTTATGCCTGTCTAAACGTCTACATACATTTTCAGGAATAGGTTGCAAGATTATGCGTTATCCCTGGGGACTTCAACTATCCTGACGTTCTTTGGGAACAAATAAAGGGCAATAGTCCAGCGTCCTCAGAATTTTTGGAAATGTGTGCTTCGCATAATTTCATTCAGCGAGTTGCAAGAGGTACCAGAGGCGATAATATCTTGAACTTAATCCTCACGAACAATCATTCTTTCGTAAGTCAAGTCGTTGTAAAAGCGCCCATTGGCAACAGTGATCATTCAGTTATTGAATTCTGTATGAAAGGGATCCTCATTCAACCACTATACCGTATGGTTAAGAACTTTAGCAAAGCAGATTACCCTTCAATACTAAGCTATTTGAGGAACGTCGACTGGCTAGGCTCTCTTTCCAATTTAAGCACTGTTAATGCCATGTACGAACTGCTGATCTCGGTTCTTAAGCACTATATCGCACACTTTGTGCCGTGGACTAAGAAGCCTATGCATAAGTCGAAATGGCCAAAATATTTGGTATGTCTAGCCAACCGTAGGGAGATGGCATAGAAACGAGCAGTCCGCTCTCCTTTCGAAAAAAAACAAGGAGTACTTCAAAGTTTTGTCTAACAGATTTTCTAGACAACTGAAAAAATTTTCTGCATCTTTTGAGAAGAGGATTGTATCATCAGGCGACCCTAATGGCTTCTTCAGGTTGATGATAATGAAAGTCAATCCCAAGTACTCTTTTCCTGCGTTGGTGGGCGACCACGGTGTTTCACTTTTTACTGCTAAGGACAAAGCGGAGATCTTGGCAAAAACATTTGAAAGTGTGTATCAAAATACTTCCCAAACATCCGATTCTGAGCAGACATTATCTGCTTCAGTTGCTTCTACTTTTCCTCAGATGTCGGACTCTTTCTGGTTCCACAGAGATGAGATCTTGGAATTTTTGAACAAGTGGCCAAAGTCGTATGCAGTAACCCCAGATGGAATTCCACTGAGTTTTATCAAAGCAGTAGCCCAAGACATCGCAGGACCGTTGGAGATCATCTTTAACTTAAGTTTGATGCGAGCCGAGGTTCCGTCGAAATGGAAAGAAGCTTATGTTATTCCCTTACCTGAAAAACCGTCGCTCACCTGTCCAACGAATTACCGTCCGGTGAGCAGCATATCCATCTTTGCTAGGTTATTCGAAAAAATGCTCAAAAAGGTCATCATTGCTCACCTTGATCCATCATCCCCGCCGAACAGCATGGGTTTCAACGGGGGGGGGGGGGGGGGGGGGGGGGAATCCACTGTTACTCAAATGCTGGCGACACTCAATGACTGGACCGATGCATTGGACCGGAATCTAGGGGTGGATGTGGTATACTTTGATTTTCAGATGGCGTTTGATAAGGTACCGCATGTTAAGTTAATTGAACAGTTGGCCTTGGTCGGCTTGCACCCAAAAAGTCGTTCTTTGGATTAAAGACTTTTTAGCTAATAGAACCTTTAGGGTCAATCTCATGGGGGAGCTTTCTCTTCCGAGACGTGCAACGAGTGGAGTCCCACAGGGGTCGGTGTTATCACCTATACTCTTTAACATCTACACCAGAGGTATACCTGCAGTGATTGCCGAACGCGGCATTGCCTGTAAAGTTTTCGCCGACGATCTCGAAATTTATAGCACGATCAGCTCTTCTCTAGATGCTATGGAACTCCAGCTAGCAGTTTCAGATGTTGTCAATTGGTCTCAGATATGGGAGCTTCCGTTGGCAAAGGGCAAAATTAGGATTATGCACATTGGCAAAAACAGCATGACCATTGTTGTTAATACTTAATTGACGACCATCAAATTTCGCATGCAAATGAAGTGTGGGACTTGGGCTTTCTTGTAACCGAGAATCTTGATTTTGAAAAACATTGCAAAGAGGTTTCGGCTAAAGCCATGCGCAGAGTGTGCAATATATTCAGATGTCTCTCTACTAGCGATCTTCAAATTCTCCTTAGGGCTTACAAAGTTTATGTGCGCCCTATGCTGGAATATGGTACTCCTATAATTGTTCCTAAAAAATCAAATCTAAGAAACTTCTGGAAAGGGTGCAAAACAGTTATACCAGGAAAATGTTCCTGCGTTCAGGAGGATTGAATTACAGGGCAATTCCTAGTAGCGCGGAAAGGAACTCCCAACTTTGGATTGAAACCTTAGGCTTCAGAAGGAGAAAGTTTGATTTGGTCTTGGTTTACAAAATTCTGCATGGACAAATACACGTTGATCGGCAGCAATACTTTCCAGTCAAGCCTTCCATTACCAGAGGGCCTAAACTTAAAGTGATACTCCCTAGGGCTAGGGCCTCAGTTCGTTCGAACTACTTCATCTGCAGGGCGGGGAGCGAATACGTCAAGTTGTGTAAGCGTTTTCAGATACCTTCTAAACTTTCGGCTTTCAAAACAATCATAAATGAGTTTTTGAAATATTCTTAGTTTCCCGCATTCTGCTCTGAGGCAGGGTCACTTGACAGCATTGTTTCCTTTCTTTTCTTTAGTTTTCTTGTTAGTTGTTTCTTCTTGGTTGCTTTTTATACGCGTAGCCTCGTAATTGTTTCAAACTCTTTTCACAGGGTTGTTGTCTTGGAATCTCGACCGCCATGTACTCTTGTCGGTCGCAGTTGCATGTGCATAGATTCACATGTCCCAATAAAGATAAAGATAAAGATAAAGATAAAGATGATCATATTTGTAAAAAAGTAAACAAAAGTTTACGAGAAAGTTACAGAGAATTACAAGAAAATACAATCTACAAAAAGTTTTCACGAGTAAAACGCGGCACAGACATGTTAGCAGACTTTGCGCCTTCGACTCTAATCTGAAGCAGATACAGCTCATAAAACGCCTGGTTTGTCAAAAACTTGGAATTCTTTAAACATGTAAATTTCGATTCCTAATTTTTAAAAAGGGATTTGAAGTCGTTTTTCTTTTACTTAGCTTTAGTGCTAGTATTTTGAGATGGGCGTGTTTGGAGGCCTCGACACTCGTGTGCACCCAAGTCAAGCCTTCGTGTTCGAGTCCGGCACAGGCCGACCGATACTTTTATCGTTTCAGGGCTGGCGAATTATCGTGGCTACAGCTGCTCTCATTCGAATGTACTGAGTTCTCATTTAAAATGGCCGATTATTTTTTTCTGGTCCGAATTGGAGCACTCTCATTCCGAAGTCGTCAGATTGCTTAAGATTTATCGCTTTACATTTCAGAGTGAACTTCCTGTCAGTTCAGCTAGTTCTCTATGTAAATAATTAAAAACCATAAGATAATAAAATATTTTTAAAATGTGAGAAATTATTAATCTTATACTGGTTGTCCCAAAAAAATGTTATCACTGTTTGAAGGAGGGTCATAACATTGCAGCCAGTAATAGAGCTGAAGAAGTTAAAAACTTATACAAAAACGCAAAAAGAGGAAATTTTCTAACATATGAACGTTAGGGATTGCGCCATTACTCGTCTCAAATCTTCCATTCCTCATTCGATTGATTGTGTTGCCCTTGAATACTTGTCATACTTTCTCCGTGACATGCCGTATAAATTGATTTCTGCTTCTCTTAAAGTTTAAAACTCAAAATCTAAAAAAATTCGGGTACTTGTGGCAAAATGTGGATTATCCTAAAAATACGAAATGTATATAAGCACTATATGAAATGCCATACCACTATGGCTAGTAGAGGTTTTAAAGATGCTAAGGGTTTACATGACGACGTAGTGCAGAGAAACAAAAAGAAGCACAGTACAGTTTAATTTGGCCAATTAATAACAAGATTGGGCGCGTGAGCGCAGTCGGAGGAGGCGCCGGCTGTCGCCTGCACCCGATACCAGGTTTCTGGTTCGGATATCCCGCCCAGGCCAACCAAGCCTTCCATCCCTCCGGGGTCGGTAAATTGGTACCAGACTTGTCTGGGAAGGATAAAACGCTGACTTGTTCATCGGCTAGCCACCGCAAGTCATTGTATGGCCAAATTCAACTCACCTTCACGACATCCCGTAGAAGTAGAATGCGTGGCGCATCCCAAAGGTGATTGAATAACGTTATCCTTTATCCTTTATTCTTTAATAACAAGATTGTAACGAGCATTCAGCCCGTGCACATTCATCCAATCGAATCTGAAATGTACAGTTTCACGCTGGCGCATGGCGTAATTTTGACCACCTGCACATTGTAGAGCTTTTATCGTCCTGTGCTTCTATATGAGTCTTAAGCATGATCAGAACCTTCGCTAGCAGCAATGCTAGAACCTTTCAAACAATACCTGTTTATTTTATTGTATTATTTAGAATTCCCTGCATTTTTCCTCAAGCTGTAGTGTGTGTTGAAGCTTGAAAACACAGAAATCGATCGATATGACCACTTTTTTAAAATTTGTGACAACTGCATATTAAAGCGAAATACAATCAATCGAGCGTAAAATGCATCTCAGGCAAGTGCGTGGCGCTTTCTCATTCGCTCGTATGTCAGAAAATTTCTATTTTCTTGCGGTTTCATAAATGTTCTCAAATTCTTCAGCGCCTTTATTACGTAGCAGCAAACTCACGATCTTTCAAACAGTGCTTACATTTTCAGGTCACTCTGTGTAATATTATTGACAAAATGAAAAAAAAAATATGTGTTGTATTAAAGGTGCGTTGGTTCTGTGTGATATTTTAATGCGATGGACAACGTAACCTAAGGAGTACATGAAATTTTTCGATGCCCCATTACTCGGGAAGAACGTTCTGAATAGCAGAGCATTTAGGGCCATAACGGGCCGTAATAAGCTCCGCGGCCCAGGAAGACCCCCAGCGGAGAAGTTCTCACTTTCTCGATCGCTTTCTGTCGGACCGACACCTCGCTCCTCACACTCAATGGTCACCATCTCGCACTTCAAATTGATTCCTCCACCACCACCATCACCACCTCCTCCTCGTCGTCGTCGTGCTCCTATTCTCATTGCGTCGTCGTTTCTCATATGATTCTGGTTTCTTGCACGGCACCTCAACCTTGAAATGCCTCAGCCGATGAGCACCACAGAGATCGTGGCTGTGAAACGTTTTTCCTTATAAACCGACACTGAGGCCTTTCACGTAATAATTTGAACAAATTCGGCTCAGTTCATTTCAGTTTTTTTTTTCAGATGTCTTACTTTATAATGCCGCGAGGCTGGGGCTTTCCTTCACGTAGTGTTCCTTCATTTTTCTTATTTTTCTTTTAAATAAACTTATAAGGTGTTGAAAAAGGTTAGTTTCATCACTGCCTTTAGTCGACTTTTTGTCATAACTTCCCCCGGCGGATCATCAATGATATGGTAAGGTACTATGCAAAAAAAGAACAAAATCAGAACAAAACTTATCTAATTCGAACTACAAAACGAAAAAAAACTGATTGGAGGACCTCACGCACTCATCAACAATTGTTGTGAAATACCTTAAACTTGGGTAATTAAATACTCCCATTTCATTGTCCAGGCAGTACACGCAATTTATGCGCTTCACAGCGCTTTGGAGCAGATAACGTGGTGAAATAAATAAGATTAAATTTTTCTAGCTTGTTTTTAACGCCATTTTAATGTCTTTATAAATGCATGATCATTTGATCAGTCTAAAAGATTGCCTTAATACCGTATCTAAAAAACTTTTTGAGCAATCACAAAACTTCGCTGATGTGCTATTTTTTTAATAAATGCCAAATAAAACACAGAAAAGTAGGCCAAAATCGATATCTATGATTCAGTGTTCGAAAAAATATTATTTACACTGAAGCTGGTTCTTCAAAAATAAACATTAAATGACGCCAATCAATTTAGTTTGGGATGCATCACACATTTTACTACTAAAAGCATGAGTTTATAGGAATTAGGTCGTTGCATATGAAATGACCGATTTTGGTACCACAACTTCTGGTCGATTATTTGTGGCTATGAATGCTCCTGTTTCAGGCATTGTGCATAGTTTCTGAAAGCGCAGAATCTCCCGCCATCTTAACATTAATGACATTTATGACAAATTCGCCTCTTGCCGAGTTTTTGACGTCGTTTTTACAGTATGAATCAACGTGATATGAAGGTGCTCTACTTGTATGAATAGAGAAGAAGACGCAATTCTTTCAGTTCTTCACAAGTTCTTAAAGACTGGAGAGACTACCATAGCGGAGAGGTACTGTGCCGACCTTGAAGTACTGCACCAGAAGTTGGCTGAAAAACAGGCGGCTTTGGTCAAGCGAAGAGACCCAATCCTACTGCATGACGACGCGCGTCTGAAAGTTTCAAAAATTGTTGTTTAGAACCGGAATGAATTGGGGTGCGAAATTCTGCCATATCCAGTTTATTCACCAAGTCTGTCCCTTACCGATTATCATTTGTTTCAAGCATTCCGATCGTCATATGAAGGATAAAAAGTTCATCAAACAAGACGATGTCGAAAACGACTTCTTGCATCTTATTAATTTTCGTAGTTCTGAGTTTTATAAAAATGGAATGTTTAAGTTATTCTCGCGTTGAGAAAAGTGCACTAATTGTGTGTTTAACACAATTAATAAAATTGTTTCCAAGCAAAGTTATGATCGGTCAAAGTTTTCAATCGGAATCGGCCATTTCATATGCAACGACCTAAAGGGAAAACGCACACTATACTGACCGGTACTGTATTTATCAATCTTGGCGTCACAGTGTGGAGCGTTTCTACGATTTCTTTGATATGTTATTGTACTGTAACCGCTACTGTTCACTCTTTCTCAGTAGACATGACACGTGACACCATTGGGTGGGGGGTGGGGGGGGGGGGAAACATCGCGCTGAAATTCGCATGGTCGTTAACTCTCGAACTACCGCGCATGTGCAGACACGTACATTAATGGCGGCGGCAATATAATTGGGCACGGCCGTGAAATTTTCAAGGTCCAAGGGGCTTCACTTTCCTTTAGTACTTCTCTATGAAACTCCATTCCTACCTTAACTTACATAAACATAAAAACTGGAATGTATTCGTGTATTGCGTACAATACCGTCCTTAATTCGTGTATAATTCACGCTTTGCGAAAGGTTTTTCCGCCGTAATCGCGTAACTTTATTCATAATGGTTCCTCTGGAATTTGACTCACGTCAGACGATTTTTCGTCTCAATGCAAATGTAATGGGCTTCATAGAAGTTAATTTAGTTTAAAACTAACCTAGATGCGGCACGATTTTCTCCCAGGCGTCGTTATATGCTTTACGTGGCCTCCGACACCTTCAAGACATGTTGTAGTTATCATTTTGAGATCAAACACTAGGAATTTCAGGGCAATTGAACCTTTTTTAAAGACGACGCCAAGAAACCGATTCTCCAAATCTGGACACTGCTTCTCCTGGCTGGGCGTGGGTAGCACAGGCACAGTCGAAGGGAGTGCCGGCTGTCGCATGCACCCGATACCAGGTTCCTGGTTCGGATCTCTCACCCGAGCCAACCAAGCCCTCCATCCCTCCTGGGTCGGTGAACTGGTACCAGACTTGTCTGGAAGGGATAAAGCGCTGAATTCTTCATCGGCTGATCAGTACAAATCATTGTATGATCAAATGCGGATTCAATTCGCTTCCTCGACATCCCGTAGAAGTAGGATGTGTGGCGCATCCCAAAAGGGAATGAGTAACGCCGTCCTTTGCCCTTATTTCATACAGTTGCAACAACGATCACCTTGAAGCAGTAAAAGCAGTGAAATAGATTCCAAGATTGTGAAGTTGTACAAATTTCAAAGAATCAGAACTTTTTAGCGTAGCTGGCAAAAAAGCAAGAGTTTTACCTAAGAGTGTGGAAGAATTTATTAGCACTCATAACAATGTTTTATTATGATCACTACTCTAATACCAGGAAGGGCTCGAACTCAACCCGTTTCAACCTCAGTGCCAGCCACTTAAGCTTTAAAGGACGTGAACTGAATCATTTTTTAAAGCAAAAATTAGGTCACTCAGAGGTTCAAAGGTGAGAAAGTTGTTGTGAAGATGAGATCTTCTCTATCAGCGACTATAAATTTGGGAGGGAACAACGTCACGGATTATTCTAATAGCACCGTCCATAGTTGTTCCTTAGATAAAATTCGTTTCCAGTTTTGTAGCAAGTATTTGCCTTAATTTTAAGAACGCTTGTTCTGTTTTGGAACGGAGTTCAGTTTAGTTTCAAAAGCGTTAAGCCTACCTAGAAATACGTCCAATTTAGCTTTAAAAGTGTCCAATTTGACATGGAAATTGTGTACGTTTAGCGAAATTTTTGCACGTTTCAATACCATATGTATTGCTGTGCTTCCACTCCATCATATACATACAATTACAGTACGTGGCACAACGAGAATTATACTGACTTGCGCTGATTTTCAATTTTTCTGCTGTTCATTCTACAATTTTTTCAAGGTTCTGAAAACAAGTCTTCCAGAGGTTTACATAAGAGCTTACAAAACCTTTAACACCCCACCGAAAGAAAAACATCGACTTTCTAGAAAGCATACAAAACAATTTCACTGGACAACTTATGATGAGGTATTTCTCGGTGGATTATAGTCTGATACAGCGTGGTCAGGAACGTTCTCTTCGCTTTGGCCTTGCTTCACTGAGAAATAGAAGGGACATATCACATCTTGTCATGATGTAAATACAAAATGCTTTCTAGCGCGGTGTCCATCGACCCAATTAACTTTTTTTGGGGTGCACTAAAGAGGACCGTTAAAGGAACACTTAAGCTTCAAGTCCCAGTTGTACAACTACTGACTTTCTGACCTACAGGATTCTCAATGAATTCAGTTTGGCGCTTCGGAAGTACTATGACACGGAAAAGCTGTCTGTGCAAGCCTCAAAGGTCCTATTGCTGGTTGAACTTATGATAATGAAATATGATAAAGGGATTTTTCTGTTAATTTTTCTGTTAACGGTTGCGCAAATATCTCTCATTACTATTACCAATTGTATACAAAAGTTTGCTAGTTTTTTTTTGTATTCCTTTGTTGGCTTACAAGACTATGATCTACGCCTTGAAGTAAATAAATAAATAAATTCGACCCACAAACTATCATCAATAGGAAATTCCCTCTTGTCACGTCAACACTGACAGTGTGTCCGGCCCCCAAACACAAATCCGTCTCTACCGTAAGATTTATCCTGATCAGGACACGGTTCTCTAGTGTTCCTAATAAGAGGGAGTTCGCGATGTTGTTTCGACAGCATTCTTTGATAAGTGGCGCCTCGCTCGTTTGGCAGGCAATAAACTTGACTCGCGCAAGTGCTCCCATGGGTTCGAAGACCGACGATTCTGGTGCGCTGGCGCTGCTGATGCTGGCGGCCGGATTCGAGTGTCTGATGTATCCTTCTTCTGTTCTGCAACCGAAGATTGGCGCTTTCGCTTAACCTCTTCTTTCCATCTGCCAGCTTTTCAGCCTTCGTTGACGATTCCTCTTGTCATGGGGAACAGGTGTTTTTTTCTTGGATCATGTATTATGTTCTTAAGGTTAGCTTGGATCCGGTTTCTTACACTTACCCAGCTTAATGTGTGTGTTTATTCAAAGAATCTATAGATATCGACGTTTATGATGTTTCTGTGCCTCGAGGTTGTTAGGTGGAACTATTTATTGGCCTGACGTTTCGACCGTCTCGTCGTCTTCAGAGGCCTAAAAATGATTCGAAGTTTTATCTTTACAACCTACCCGACCAAGCGCCTCACCCGTGTTAGCGTTTTCGACCTAAATTCACCACTCGGCGTTAGTAGACCAGTAGCGAATAAGTAGTACTGCCCGCTTTTCATACATTAGTAGTACTGAGGGCAACACGGTCGCTCCTGGTCATTTTCGCAGCTCGCAGTGCGGTGCATACGGTGCGAGCTCACTCGTTATGGGCAAACACTCATTACGGTTGTTTATTCCTGGATTTCTAGAAGAAATCCAGAACGCCTCAAGCACATTCTTAGAGGAAATCTCTGTTTCGTGCGCCAGAATCGTGCATTCAACACCATACTCCTGACCGTTGTGCTCCTCGACTCTATGCTTGCCTAGAGGAGTTGACATTTTAACGCCTTTTGCCAGCTAGATGTTCCTTAACTCGAATATATAGAGGTCTCCCCGATTCCCCTACCTATGTATGTGCTATTGCAGGTCCCGCACTCGATCCAATAAATCACTCCGCTTTTTGCGCAATCTCCAACTGCAGAGTGGGGACAAATAACACAATCACCTGACAGGCGCTGCTAGTCGTAGAGTCTATTCCGTACCAGCTGCTTCCTAATGCTGTCGTTAGGAATGTTGACCAGAGCAACACCAAGATCTCCACGGACAATACATCCACGAAGTGCAGCAGTGAACGCGTCAGCCCTAGTTTATACTTGCGCCGCTGCGCGGCGCGGCACGATGATCGGGGTAGATATCGACCGGGCGGTGCGAAAAATCGATAACTATGGCGATCGTGGTGTCGCGTCGCGTGGCGGCGCAATTATAAACTAGGGCTCAGAGATAAAGGGAGACATAAGGGAACCAAGTTCTGGCGGCGTGTAACATTACGGTACCTCCCCCTCATCTTTCGGTGCGTTGAAATGGTATCGAATAGCCATTGTTAACTGCAATTTTCGAAGCTATTTGCAAGGACTGCTGTCGTTCTACTTCTTCGCTACTCACATCAACTGCTGTTCTGACCGTGTTTTTGACAATGACGCAGCAGCTGGGTGTGAATCTCCGGATAACTTATTTAGTGGATTGCGACTTGCAAGCTGCATCTTCGCAACAAATTCATTTCACTTCTTGGAAGACGTAGCCGACCATTCTCGAAAATCTCACAAATTTAAGGTAAGAAGCGATAGAGGACGAAAGAAATTCCCACAGAATACAGTTCTAACACTAGGATAAGATTTATCCAAGCGGATGTTCTACCCGAGGTTTCTATTGCACATTTATTTGTGTTGAATGTAGAATGAAGCGTTTTCCGCCATTTCGGAAAGGTAAATATGGTTACCTCATCTTTTGTAATGGACGGGAGGGGCACTTCACTCTCACAATTTAACAACGAAAACACGATTAGTGTTCAAGAGGACTTTGTTTTACAATTTCCAGGCCGTGAAAACCTTTCCTGTGTTTAACTTGGCCATCTCGCCAGCAACACGAAAAGCAATGAATTATTATGGGAGGTTCTGCCCACCTACTGTACTCGCCCAATCTCGCATCTTTGGAATATCACTTATTCTAGTCCCTACGACATCTTTTTAGTGGGATATTTCACTGAAAACCCATACCCTTTTTATCGTGTCGATATTGAAAATTTGCCCATTAGATGGCAAAGGTTGTTGACAAGGACGGTGACTACATTCTTGGTTGAAATTAAGGTTTCGATAAAAACTTGTTCCGTTAAAGTCAACGTCAAAATGCAACATCACTTATTGGATGACCTAATTTTTTAGGTTGACATGCGCCTGGTTTCTTACACTTACCCAGCTTAATGGCATAAGTAAGCTTGCATGCTCTTTTATTCAAGGAATATGCAGATGATATCCTGTTTCAACACTTAGCCCTATACAGGATTCATTACTGCAATGGAATATAGTGGTATATGGTACTACAGGTAATATCCTCAAGGTTCATCTGTAGGGCAGGGAGCTGTAGTACGTCCTAGGCGCCGTGACTCGGGTTTACATACACCCGTAACTATGTCAAGTGTGGCGGGAGATAGTATAGGTCATTGTTTATTGGGCCAGAGGTGATCTTTGCAGCGAGTAAACAACGTGGTTGACCGCTAAGGGGCTAGAATTGATCTAGCAGCGTTTGAATGAATTTGCGAGTTTCTTTATATGAGTTAAAAAAACCATACTTGTAGCTGATGCTTTTGTATGAAAAATGCACTTTAGTAAACCTTGCAGAATAATTTTTTTATTATAGTTTAGTCCAATAAGGGAGGATACCAAGCTACTAAGCCTGTTTATCAAACCATCTTTTTTGGTGCAATTACGTGATATGCGAAGGGTTTCCGAATAAATTCTAGCTTTTTTAAAGGAGATAGCTTATATATGAGTCGTAGTGTGGAAACCTTATCACTTTAAAGTGATAAACCTTGGTTTCAAAAAGGAAATTTATTCAAAAAAATCTTCAGATAACTTATTGAGTGATTTGCTTTTTTGATTTCATATATGAATTGGAGACAAATTTATTCATAAAAGAGTGCTCCGGTTAGCACGCGACTTCTGTAATTTTTCTGGTATTTTTACTTTAATAATATTTTTCTTTTAGAAATTTTGGATTTTGCCTCCATGCCATTTAGCAGAAGTAAAATTTATGCTGCATTCCAAACAGATGCGGATTACCGCCGTACCTTTTCTTTATCCCCTATTGTACATATTATTATTATACAAAATAAGTGTTCTATTGTAGTCATAAATATAAATATATATTTTTTTGTAGCTCTTCACATCATACCAGTACGTACTATCGTCTAATCTCTTACAGTACAAAAAGGCAAACTTTTTGAAGAATTAAAAAAAATCAAGTGAGCTCAAGGACTGTGATAGTCTTGCTTTTCACCCCATGCTACTGTTAATTGTTTCTAGCGAGAGCATAAATATACGTGTACCTGTTTGTCTTTCTGAAAACTGACTTGATTTACAGTTTTAGTTTCTATTTTTCAACGCACCTCCGCTTCAATAGCCTGCCTATTGCACTCTGGACAGCTCCTTAAGTGTTCTCAGTGTTTATTTTTCACGAGGAGACACCGTTTCTTCTCCATTCAAAACGCGCTTCTTTTCCGTGAAACACCTGACTATCTGGCCGTGCGGAATCAGCCGGTGTTTCAAGACCGCAGTGACCATAAGCACCCACTTGACGACCGTTTTACGTTGGTGACGCGCATTGTCCACCATCATCGGGAGTTCGTGCGTGCTGAAATAAAATTGTAAGGAATAGAAACCAGTCCGGGCCTCGGACATATTAGGGGGGGGGGGCAAAAGTAATGAGACAAAATGAAAAAATCTTTATCCTACTATATATAAAAGAGTAAGCGGTTGTCCGTCCGTCTGTCCGTCCGTCTGCCTATCCGTCTGCCTTTCCTATCCTAGACGTCGAGTAACAGGCGTCCGGGTTCAGACCATGTGTCACCCCATGTCAGGTCGAGAGGGTCAGAAGACATGTCACCGACGTCGTTCTACAGGCGTCCGAATTCAGAAAAGGTGTCACCGACGTCGTTCAACAGACGTCCGGGTTCATAAGAGGTGCCACCGACGTCGTGCAACAGGCGAACGGGTTCGGAAGAGCTGTCGCCTAAGTCGCGCAAAAGGGGGAAGGGGGGGGTGGGGGGCAGGTACAGAAGACATGTCAGCGATGTCCTTCAAAAGACGTCCGGCTTTAGAAGACGAGTCAACGATGTCGATTAAACGATGTCCGGGTTCAGGCATGTCACCGATGTCACGCCGTGAGCGTGGGAGGACAAGTTTGGGGGGGGGGGGAATATCTTGAAAAAGGAAATTCTTGAAATTCGTGAAAGTGACCTGGAAGGGGGAGGGGGGCTGGAGGTGACACGGAGACGGGGAAACAGTAATACGGGATCTCTAAAATGGGGTCAGTAGACGGGACCAAGGGAATGGGGAAACCAATAATGGTGTTCAGTAGACGGTTACCAATAAGGGAACAAGAAAAGGAGGAGTTAATTAAGGATGGTTACCTATAAGGGCAATCAAAAAGAAGGGGTCCAGCAGCTGAAGCGGGCAAGAGGGGACCACTAAAGGATGACCTGTTCGAGAGAACCTGTAAGGTGGGGTGGGGGAGGGGGGGGGGGGGGGGGCTGGCGTCCGGATTCAAAAGATGTGTCAGTGTTGTGGGGCAACGGGCTTCCGCGTTCAGAAGACGTGTCTCCGATGTCGGTCAAAGGCCGCTTGGGATTGCAAGACGTGTCACCGACGTACAGAGGCAGGCGCGTTCGCTTATCCGTTTAGTATCTCTTATTATTGACAGTTTTGAGGAAAACATTTTTCTAAAACATAGGAGAGAGGTTATCTCCTCAATGGATGATATCTGTGTGATTCTTTCCATCTTCTAACAGTGATGACTTTATTGGGAACTTCATTTCAAGAGAGCAGTTATATGAAACAGCTGTATCACAATCGCAAAAGGTTTCGGACATGAGCAAACCGAATCAGCATGGTATGCGTCTGTGTAAAGAAGTTTTTCAGGGTTTCAGGGTTTGGGGGCGAAGCCCCCAACCAGACGTTTGGCGGCCGCTAGGCCGTTGAACGTCTGGTCTCTTTATAACTCAATTACAACTCAACGATGCTGAGGAATGTATTTGCCATTAAGGGCAGTGATCTTGCTGCCATCGCTCAGCCAACTTCGTGATCCCATCCTTGCAGAACTGCTTGGGCCTGGTGTTGATCAACTGCTCGATATGGTTGTCAAGGACTGCTTGGGTTCTTGTGTCCCTTCCGACTAGGAGGTCCTGTAGGCTCAAGTAGTAGTGGTAGTTGCATGGAGAGATGTCCAGCGAATACGGTGGGTGAGGCACGTGAACGTAGCCCAGCTGGCCAAGCTTATCCGTGCTTACTTGTTCCCGATGGGGTGCGGCGTTGTCGAAGAGGAGAACCTTCTTGAAGCGCTGCGAATGAATAAGAGCGAGTCGCCGGCCCATCTCTTCTATTTCGTTCACCGTGGCCTTGGAGTTCATCGTAGTGCTCTTGGGAAACAGCCTCCGGTAAACCGATCCATGGGCGCAGACCCAAAAGCTCCAAAGATGCTTCTCGCCGTGAACATCTCGCCGAACGAATGTCGGTAACAGGTCACCAGGCCTCACCAGACTCGCTGCTTGGCAGGGTTAAGGTAGAAGACGTACTTCTCATCTTGCGTGAATATTGAGCCCAGACTGCTCGGGGTTGGGAATTGGGCGAGATTTGCGCGACACAGGTCGACTCGTCAGACTGGGGTTTCGGCATGAGACAGCATGGGGTTTTTGGCATGCTTCTGGAAAGGGCGGAAGTGGTAACTTCTCAGATGAGCTTCAGTAAGTAGCATACAAACATACAAATACGACAAGCACGAAACCACACTCCAGCCACGAAAAATATGGACACGGCATGGGGTGTCTCCTTACTTTTGCCCCCCCCCCCCTAATAGAAGCGATGGCACGCTGTGAGGAGCGTGAGGAAACGCCAGCTTCCTCGGCGATTCTTTAATCGAATTTTTTTAAAGCTCAGCAGTTACCGAATATTCGTTGCATAGACACCAGAAAGTTTAGAGGGTTTAGCGAGTGATTACCTATTGTTATTCTTACCATATTCTGCCCGTATGCATGCTCCACTGGTTTGTGCGCGCAGCCATGTATGCGCAAATAATAACCAGATAGGTATAAAAGACAAAGGATAAAGAACGGCCTTATTCAATCCCTTCAGCCATGCGCCACGCATTCTACCTCTACGAGATGTGGAGGTGATTTGAATGCGTACTTGGCCATACGACCATACGACAACTTGCGGTGGCCAGCCGAAGAACAAGCCAGCGCTTCATCCTTCCCAGACAGGTCTGGTAATAATTCACGTACCCCGGAGGGACAGAAGACTTGCCTGGCCTGGGCGGGAAATCCGAAATGACTGCAAAGAATAATAGCCAGTGACTAAAGGATACAGGATGTCGACGACGTTACTCAATCCCTTTTGCCATGCGCCACGCACTCTACTTATACGGGACCAACCGATGAAGAGGTCTACGCTCTATCCTTCCCAGACAGGTCTGGTACCAATTCGCTGACCTTGGAGGGATGGAAGACTTGCCTGGCCTGGGCGAGAAATCCGAATCAAAAACCTGGTATCAGATGCATGCGACAGTTGGAACCTCCTCCGACTGCGCTACACGCGCCCAAATAGATAGGTAAATAAACACGTTTCAGAGATGCTTATTTAAAACAGACATGAAAATTGATGGCAATAGGGAATGAAGGTGTCATTGCTAAGAACGTGAGAAATGTCACTTGTAACTTTCTTCGGCAAACAGTAAATAAATCATACATTTTATTTCTTTTCCTGTTCAAAGTCAAGGTTCAGCAAATTTTTAAAAAAGCCATCATTCCGTTACTTTTGTCGGATTTGAGTATGGTTTGATTTAAACTGCTATGTAGTAGCCTGACACCATTTTTTTTTGGGCAGTCCAAAAAATTACTGCCCTTAATATGATATAAAATGACCATTTGCTACCGTTTGCCTTTTTCCTATGCTTTAGCCGTGCCTCCTTTGTTTTTGAAGCTGTTAATCCGACTCATATGACTAATTTAGTTTTGAAAAAGCTATGAAAAGCGTACACTAACCAGTAGTTGTCTATGAGTGGATATGTAGAGCAAAGCGAAATGTCTCCGGAATTCGAATCTTGTCAATTTTATGTATTTATTCGTTTATTTGTTTATTTATTTAAAGTGCACTAAAAATGCGCCGCTCGAAAAAAAAATTTGAAAACGCAGTAACCAAAAAACATTCTGTGCGGCATTACTACCCAGACTAGCAGAGTCACCAGTAAATCGTGGGTCATCCGTATGATTATGTATCTGTAGAGGTAAGAAATCTGTCTATGTATTCGTATTCGGAGTTTCAATTCAAAATCCTACAGCGTATATAGAAGTATGACGGAATGCGGTAGAAAAATGTCAAAATACTTAAAGAAAATTTTAAACAATTCATGCATTTGAATACTTCATCGTTCAGCCTCTTAGAGAGAAACAGAATTCTTTAAGAACTAGAATGAATATTTTATTTCCGTTACCATTTTCTGTAAGCCTATAGCACCTCACATCCTTTTAAGAGACGTGATCATAAGCGATCGTTAGAAAAAGTGTTGAAATATTTGTCTATGTTTTAACCATCGTCATTTTTTAACACAACATAATTTTCAAAATTTTGCCATCAAACAGAGTTTTTGCTTTGCTTTTATTACCGTCGAACTCCAGAAACGATAGTGACAGAGTACTGATAGTGCGAAACGACCAAATCACGTGTGGTGATAGCAGCTAAGTGCGTTTTAATAGTACCTTAAATAACTCTTTAGAAAACGAAGCAAGGTTGCCGTTTTGGTTTTTAATGTTGGAGTTACCCTCAGTATCGCCTCTTTTGACACTAACAAAGGATTTGGCTTAAACCGATTGTCGTTCTGCCGTTGAATAGGGAAAAAATAGAAGTGGAAATGCTCAACAGAAAATGAACCTGTGGCGCATACCTGGGCGCTGAGGTCTTCGCTCAACTTCTTTTGTTGACAAGGAAACTTATCCAAAACATTGCATATAATCTCCTAAGGTAATATAAACTGACTACATGCAGCACTGGCTGCAAGAGCTCTAATTTACGTAAGAACAAACCGATCTCGACCTATAATAATTTCACACTTAGGTGAATTTAAAGTAAATCCGGCGATGAACATGGCGTGCTACTCTACCTTGCCTAGAAAGAGTAAAGCAGCATGTTTAGTACAAATCTCGTATGACACTGGTTAAGCCTGTCACATAGGGTAATTGGCTAGCAAAGCGATTTAGTGATAAAGCAGTTTGTTGGATGTGAACTTCGTGGCGGAGTCTGAAGGGCTGATCGTCATCCGAGTATCATTTGTCATACATTTTGACGCCGTCAACGTGTTCCTTCTCCAGACTCGCCATGCATTGCGCTTCTAAGGGATGCAGTGGATGTAATTATTTATTTATTATTTATTATTTACTTATTACGTCCCGAAGACGTGCTCACACGAAAAAGCAACTAAGAAGAACAGAAAATCGCATAAATGAAGGAAAAACAAAAAGACAATTAGCACTGGAACTGGGTAAAATACTAGTCTAATATAAACAACCATGCATAAAACAGCATCCAATCAAAACAAATGGAACGCAAACACTAAAACAAAAACAATAGATGGACAGCGGAGCAGAAGAGGTTTTGAAACAACATCTCGTTTTGCACCAATCTTATCTTTGAATTGCCACCGTAATTAGGTTGCGAAATTAGCCTTTCAAACCAATTTTGGTGACCAGTCGATGAATACATCATTTTAGATTTAGGTTTATTCAATGTGGAGATGCTCCACGGGATTTCTGAGAGAAAAACAAAAACAAAAGCCAACCCAAAAAACAAGACGAGATGTATACTATCGCAAAACGTAGTTATGAAATAAGGGCAAACACTTACTGAACTGTAACTGAAAAAATGAACTCTACCTAGGTCTACATTCCGAGGAAAAGTGTATGAAAACAGAAAGACAAGAACTAAGGAACAAACAAAAAACTACAAAAGACCAAGGATAAAACTAAACCAACAAACCTTATCTATGCTGCAAGAACACAACGCTCTTTTTTGAGAAAAGACCTGAACGACCTCGGAGGTAGTGACAACAAGCTTTCCTTAATTAAAAATCTTTACTCATGAAACACTCTGTTGCAGAAGATTGTTTGGTTTTTAGCGACAGCACCTCTAAGAACGAGACCCCCTTGCGAGTCCTGCTTGGAGAGAAGCTGATTGCATCAGTAAGATCAGTTGAGACTCTACCAGTTAAAATCTTGTGAACCATCATAAAATCATTTATGTCTCTCCTGCTTTTCAAGGAACAGAGCCCTAGTTGATTGTTTCGCTCCTCCCATCCAGGAACTAGGTTGCATTTTAGGCCAGCACATCTAAGAATAAGCTTACCGATGAAATTGTTTTGAACGCTTTTTATTACTTCGATGTCCTTTTTCTTGTAAGGATAGAACACAGTGGTGCCATTCTCTAAAATGGAACGAACATAGATTTTGTAGGCTTTCAAGAGTAATTTGGGGGTTTTTGTTCTGATCGTCTTGAAGAGATTGTAGGTTCTAGGCATAGCCTTATTCGCCCGTGCCTTACAATGTGGAGCGAAGTCTAAATTTTTGGTTAACAGAAAACCAAGATCTCGCACGTTTCGACATTACACAAGTTAAAATCACCACTACGATAGGAAGGAGAGATAACGGCTTTACCAATGCTGAAGACCTTGAATTTCCCAGCTGCCAGGGGTATGTCGTGAACAATAGCCAAGTTTTGTACGTAATCGATCGCTTTCTGTAACGTTTCATCATGGGTATATCAGTGACTCGAGAAGACTCTTCGATCATCGTGGGTACATCCGCATATTCGCGACCATTTCGCGCTCCATTGACAAAAGTACGCTTCACTGGGATCAGCTGTTGTGACGAGATGTTGGCTGTGTTTTTGTATTTCTTATTGAGTGTCTTTTTTCTTCTTTCTCTCACTCGAGCCCACTTTTGTCATCGTTGTTGTGTAATCGTCGGCAGATGATCTGCACTTACAATTGTTAGTGAAATGCATGAATGACGGTTTTGTGTTAGGGAAAGCGAACTGTAGCAGATCTTCATCTGTCAGATGTTCGTCTACAAAGACTACCCCTGAGCGGAATCGCTTCGTACAACCTAGCGTCTATGATTAAACTGACAGAATTCGCCTCGATAGGTGGATCTGCTGCATATTAAATGTTTTCGTGTTGGTGCTAGTCATAGCGGTTTTTAAATATATCAGAACGTTCAAGAATTTTGTTTCTGCAATTGCACCAAATATTTTTTCTGGACGTCTATTTATCAGGGTTCTTCTACCTTACCCTGGATTTGTTTAATGAATACGAATCGTGCCCTATGTATACCCACCGCGGGTGAGTGGTGGCCGTACCTTCCAGTAATTCTACCCATACCTTCCGCTTGATGAATCAGCCCCAGCTCATTATTCGGCTGTTCGCTAGCCTATCGCACATTCTCTTCTTTCTTTTTCTCTCCGTTTCTGTTCTGCACGACTACTTTTCCCTCCCATAAATTCTCGTTTTCCCATAGCATCGACGACCATTGCCGAAAAAGTAGCGGTTGGAAAGATTTTTTCCGCTCAGATGTTGGTCATGTTCCAGATTCTCAAGGCTAAATGCGACCGCAATTGATTACTCTCATTCCCACGCACAGCCGATGAACACGTCGTCGGGAACGGGATTATGTCCAGCATTCCGGAACAGATGTGCGATGGTCGACCTCGCATCTTAACCTTCAATAAGCTCACCTATCAATAAGCCCTCTAGCCTCGTCGGTCTGGCGATTAGCCGTCGGTCAGCGGCTGTGTGCGCATCATACATACACTTCCAGCGGACGGCGAGCTCTGTTGTTCCCTGGCATTACGGTATCGTTTCCATCTGTAGTGCAGAGGAGGTTCTCAGCAGCACTGGACTGGCGAATGACGTGGACGTGGTCGGACTGCGAAATTTCTGCCACTTGAGGAGCTCGATTGTCAAACAAGTGGAGCCTCCGGCCGCCGCCGGCTTTCGTCCCCTAGTATCCACCAGCCGTCCCGTCTCCTCCTAAGCGCTCCCAACCTCGTTCCATCCCACTATGTCAACAGCTCGTCCATATCGCCCTATCCGCACCTATTGTTACAGAAGTCGTTTCGTGCTGTAGAGCGTTTCATCTTGGCCTAGTCTCGTGTCAACTTTAGGTTTTTAGTAGGACAAATATGTATGGGTGTTTCTGACCCATTTTTCGTTTTTAAACTGCTCGAATTTGCTTCGATCTTGCTTTATATCTGTATTTATTTATTTATTTATTTATTCATAGCTTGTGGTAACCACAAAAATGAAAGCCAGAAACATTAGAATAGGGCTTTCCGAACTAACTTCTTTAAATTAATTGATTAATAATTGAAATTAACTCAATACTATAATTCTCATTTTATGATCATCTATTGATTCAGGCTCCTTAAATTTGGGGTTCTGATGACAGCACAATACCGAAACATACGAAATTACAGTGTATAGTGATATCGTGTTTTAATTTGTTGAGCAGCATGAGTTAACTTAAATTCTGCAGGGTTGCCTTGTTCGTTTCTACCCTGTTTTATGGACGCACTTAAGGTGCAGTTATTGATAAATAAATAAATAAATAAATAAACTGGCCGCAATAATCGTAACAATCGTACATGACCGTAATTTTCTTTTTGTCATTGGAATTTTGTCTGTGATAGTCGTCCGATAACAACAGGCCAACATTAATGGCCTTCCATTGTCGATCGACGTAATCGATTTTTGCCCCGAGGTGGACGCTTAGGATATGAATGGCGCGATTAAAGTGTCCGATAGACAGGCTACTTTAAAAAGTAACCAAATTTGATGGACCATTTTAGACTCGTAGGGAGAAGTCCCATTCAGTGGTCGGAGCGGAAGTTAGGTTGACTCAGCACTGATATACCATGTAAAGAAAGGTTAGTACGTCTGTTTGTCCGTAAGTTTACCCACGCAATATTCATGGCCGTTCAACGGTCTTTTAGGGACGTTACAGTATTGATTGATTTATTGATTTTTTGAAGAACTGGTCTTTTAAGTTGACGGTCAAAGCCTCATCTAGTGGATCCGCGCAAAATTTATGGCCGTTTGACGGTTTATTAACATGAGATGAACATTAACATGAATCGTCGCTTTAGCGGAATGTGCCTGCTGCTGTTAAATACTGCGGTTCAATGTAGAGAATATGATATTATAAATATTTTTGTTCCTATAGAGAGGTTTGTATGGTTTTTCGCTATTTTTACCTGACAACATAGGGTGGTGGAGTCGCACGTTTAAAAAATCATGGAAGCAGAATAACGGACATTCCGTCAGGTTTTATAGACACAATATTAAGTACACTATTATTTTGACCTTTCTAGGGTGACCGAGCCTTGAGAACATTTTCATCAAATGAAGCGGTAAATGAATACGCAGCTTGAGCGACCCGATCTAGCTATACTGAGAAATTGCATTTTACCCTCTTCTCCTCATAGCTGAGTCGTCGACTCACTTGTGATTTCGTAGTCTTTCGAGTAGTTCTGTAAAAATTCACACACTTTGTAACAACAGACTTCGTCCACGGCTGAATATTGCATTTGTTCCAGATCGTTTCTGCATTGTAAACGTGATAATTAAACGAGTAGAGTTCTTCAGTTCTAACTCAGATGCATTCATCTGATGATCACTATGAAGAACCAGAAGTGCCCTACTCGTCCCTGTGACACTGAACGTTGAACCATTTATCCTAGTCGGGAGGGGCAACCCGTAAGTGCCAGTTTCGTATGTCATACGATGCCTTACAACTACGTCCCCTGAAGTTAAATGAAGGCCCTGGCATCATGGGACAGCAGCTGAAGCTCTCGTAGAAACTCAGGCAAGGCATTGAAGATGCAAATGACTACATGCTTCCTCTGATTACATTTAAATATCTGAAGATTCTCACCAATCTTCAGATATTTAAATAGTTATTAAAGGGAGTGCTTCACCGCTGATCAGAGGAAAATAAGCGGTAGTTTTAGTCGAGAGCTCATTGCTTTCTAATAAAAGTAGCTACAATCACGATAACTGCAAGGTTTAGAGCACTACGGATGTGCTACCTACCAGTCGGTATGTTATTTTATACAATTGAAAAATTTCTAATGAAGTATCCAATTTTTGCAGGACCAATAGCCCACCCTGTACTTATAAAGTCAGTGATAGGTGCCTGCAAAAGCAACAGGCTGAAATACCCCGTAGCTCCCAAATATTACATATTCATTAGGTACGAGTAAACACTGTTGCATAATGGCAGATATGTGGCCATTAATGGGTGAGTGTAGCGCAGTCGGAGGGCGCGCCGACTGTCATGTGCACCCGTTGCCAGGTTCTTGGTTCGAATTTTCCGCCCAGGCCAACCAAGCCTTCCATCGCTCCGGGGTCGGTGAATTGATACCAGAATTGTCGGAAGGGATAAAGCGCTCACTTCTCCGTCGGCTAGCTGCCGCAAGTCATTGTATGGCCAAATACGTATTCGAATCGTCTCCACGGCCTCCCGTAGAAGTAAAATGAGTGGCGCATCCCAAAAGGGATTGAGTGACGCCGTCCTTTATCCTTGTCCATTATGTGGCCATTAAGCGCTAATCACCGTTGATATCGCTGTGTTGTGTAGACTTGCCAAATATCCTTTTTCGACGTAGAATCCGCTGAGATCCCCCTTGTTCAATCGCTTTCGAGAGGCTGAATTTTTTAGCGAATAGGTCACTTCAGTTTTGATTTAGCAAAGTGCGTCCTCGAACCAGAACTGCCAAGAACCAGAACTGCCAAGAAAAAAGAAATTCCCGATAAAACTTGAATCTTTGTCTGGACTCAACATGTCACTGCCCAATGACGAAGCCTGAAAACAAGTCGAACCAGTTTTCTGAGAGACTTGACCCCATTATCCTATCAAGTCATTGCGTTGTTAGTCAGTTTCAAGCCTCTTGATGATAGCTGCAGTTTCGGAAGATTCATAGAAGGGGAACACAGCACTCCACAACCACGGACCTAATGTGCATCGAGAAGAACGAGAACGTGTGAACAACACCAACCGGGCGGTGAAGTGCAAGAACTCTCGTACTATGTATTTATTGACAGGCGTCCTCAGAAACCTCTCATGATCCGAGAATCGCGCTACGTACGCAGTTTCGTCACGAAATGCGTTCGTCATCCATCGCTCGAACAGGTTTTTATCGGAGGTATTCCAGCGAAGGGCTTGAAAAGACGGCAAAAGTGAGCAAATAACAGCTGGCCAGCATTTGTCGTCTAGCACCGTATTCGGACTATCGTCGCGAACGATGACGAGACATAAGTCGGAAGTGTTGAGCCAGCGCTTTGAAAAAAATCAAAGAGTGACAAGGTCGGTGTCACTTAGCCTTTTCGTGGAACGCGCCACGCATTTCATTTCTTTGAAATGTCGTGATAGCAGTTGGGTATATACATCTAGTTCGGTAGCCATGGACTAGTCAGTGTACTAATCTTACCAGAGCTGTGTGGACCCATGTAAGATAGAGGGCTTAGATGATATTGGCGGGGCAGAACTATGAACGAAATCGAGATACAAATCGAGAAAGGCGCAATCTCTGACTACGCTGTGTAGTGCAGGATGTTAACCTATGAACAACTCCAAATTACAATTTGGATTAATATGACCGGAATTGGAATTAAATGAAGACTTCATAAACTCAGACTGTTCTAACTACGTATTTTAGAAAGGATAAGTCTTGCGTTTTAATTTTCGTGTCGGATACTAAGGATGGGGTGCATGTAGCGCACTCGGAGGAGATGCCGGCTGTTGCGTGCACCCAACACCTGGTTCTTGGTTCGGATTTCCCGCCCAGGTCAACGAAGCCTTCCATTCCTTCGGGATTGGTGAATTAGTACCGGACCTGTTCAGGAAGGATAGAGCGCTAACTTGTTCATCGGCTGGCCACCGCAAGTCATAGCATGGCCAAATGCGCATTCAAATCGTCTCTAAGACATCCCGTAGAAGCAGGATGCGTGGCGCATCCTAAGAGGGATTGAGTAATGCCGTCGTGGTACCTTAATCCTTAATCTACATTAAGAATACAATTTGAAAGAGCACTTCAATTGTGCACTGAGTTGAACCGCCATCGCTTCACTATGATAGGAGAGCGTTATGTATGGTTCACCCGACACAGAAGTGGAACCAAATCAGAAATAGATTCGTGCGCGCACAGCTGACTGCTCCAGCCGGCTGCGCCACTTGCACATTAGCCTTAGGTCTGCAACAGAGTTTTGCGGCATTCCGTCTTGTCGCCATTAGCGAAGCGTCGACGACATTCGTCAGCGGAAGCAATTCTCGAATGTCTATGGTTAATGTTAATCTATCCGCAGTCCTGTGCGCCAGCAGAATGTCGCCAAGAAGTACGGCTACATTTGTGAGACATGGAGCGGCAGGTGCATCACGACAACTGTTCCTTGCCGCGGCACCCACCATAGTGTGGGCGTGGGTCCCACCACGACAGAAACGGAAAATGACAAATCGCTGTACGTTGATGAGTAATAGTATGTACGCAGAATGCTTCGTGCATTTCGTTGTTTTACAAAGTTAGGTGTTGTCGATGTGTTTGAAGTTATGATCTTTTGAATAACGAAACTAGTTTCCGTTATTCTCTGGACCGTTTTAAGCATGCAACATTTTGATTACTTCGAAATACTCTTACTGCTCATTGGTAGTGACGTTTTCCCCACCGTCATCCGACTTTAGCTCTTTATTTTTGTCATTTATCCGAACTGCCCTGCCAAATTTTCCTTATGCACGCATTTTTTTTAAATAGATTCTGGAAAACTAACGTTTTCGCATGAATTCTATGAGTAGTTGTTTTTTATCTCACTTTTGTAAAAATTTAAATAAAAATCATAATAAAAATAATAAAATTTTTAAAAAATCACCTTAACATTTGTCTCGGTTTTGCTAATATGCTAGGTTTTATTTTTAAGTCCAAGTTTTTAAATAACGCACTATTGTGCTTGGATAAATAAAGATAAATTAATAAATGAATAAGGCGTGTATGTGGAATGAGCTTGGTTATGGAGTAATGTCATAAACAATTAACATTTCAAAGCGTCTTCCACGAAATGAGCATTTTTTTTATTTTTTCAGGGACTTCTATTATATCTCATATATATTGTTTGTATTTAGTTGCTCGTCACTCTTCAGCCATTTTCACTGCAAAAAAAAAACTCTGAATATTTTCATTTTCAATCAACTATATTCGTATTTCTAGAAAACGCAAGGCTGTGAATATGTCACCTTTGAAAATCGTCTAAAATTTCTATTCAGATTTCACGTACAGGCTTTTTCCGAGGCCACGATGACGTCACTATTCTCAAGTAGACTCACCCTTTGATCCGTTTGTGTGCATTCTTTCCTCGGCACGGCTTCTTTTCAAGGTCAATGAACTAGAAGAAGGCTTATACGATTAGGAGCGTGAGCGTACGGTTACAAGGCAATGAAGGCAAATCCTATCCACCTCGAGCAAATACTATCCTTGTGCAAGCAGTGAATGGAGACCGACCTCTGGTATGTGATGTGTAGGCTTGGTAGATGACTTGTCGCTACATAGGTCGATTACTGTAAGAAAAATATTGTCGCTTTACCAGTTGAGTGGTGTACGATGCTGCTTCTTCTCGTTGGAGAACACTTAATCGCTGGACAAGTACGAAAAAATGCAGGAGTGCTAAGTCAGTCAGCCTTCTACTGCCTATATCAGTGACATGTTCAGTGCTAGTCCTCTGAATTTTTCGAGAAATTAGGGGACTTCTAGGGCAATACACGCGCTTTAAACGATAAATGAAGGATAAGAAGAAACGACAGCATTGATCAGTCTTCGTCTGGAATGTGCCACGCATTCGAGTTCCTCGAGATACGAAGCATGACACATTCCTAGTGAATATTGTTTGAGATAAGGGCGCGTGTAGCGCAGGCGGAGGAGATGCCGGCTATCGCGTGCACCCGTTACCTCCCCCAGGCCAACCAAACCTTCCATCCATGTTTGGGAAGAATAAAGCGCTAACCTCTTCAATGGCTGGCCACCAGTCATTGTGTGTCCAAAAACGCCATCAAGTCGCCTCCACGATATAACGTAGGAGTAGAATACGTGGCGCATCCCAAAAGGGATTCAGTAACGCTGTCCTTTATCATTTATCCCTTATTGGTTGACGCCGACGTTTAATTACAGCTAACATTCTGTTGAGCACCATAGATGTCAACGACGTCGATCAGCACGTGTTTCTTTATCCTCACTATTTAAAGAATTCCCAAAAATGACGTCATCGAGAGCAGAGCTCTGCTGGAAGTTTTAAGCGTCCGCTGACACTCGGCTTCATGCCAAAAACTGAAGGACGTGATGTAATGGCTCACATGACGGAAGTCGACCACCTGTCCGGCGCTGGCTAAATGGTGGGAATAAGGTCGCGACTAACGGAAAGTGAGTAGCTCCCGATGATGTTGATCAGTTTTCAAGAAAACAATTTGTGATGGAGTGGACGGACCCTGCTGGGAACCTCCTACTCCCATAAGATGCTCGTTGCCTTCCCTTCCGATTCTCAACTTCTGGTGTAGCTTCCCAACTTCTTGTGGATTCTGTACCAGTTGTCGTTCATTCCTTTCGGTTTCGCTCCACATGCACTACAGTGCAGTAGCCGCTTGCAGTCTGCTGAGTTTTTTTGTGCAGAAGTGGGATGATTGTCGGTGTCAGGTCTAGTTTTGAAAAGATTGGTTCAGGGATTCGTGGTGGTTTTAGGCGTTTTCAAGTTTTTCCGGCCGCTCGGCTGTCTCTGATTCAATTCGTGTCGTATCGCCGGCCGCCGTTGAAGTTTGCATTTCGTACTTCATTGTCATACAAATCTTATGTATTCGCGCGTCTTCAAAGAGCTTGTTGACATTTTAAAGGTTCTCCATTAAAAATTGTTTTTACTCGGTGTTCAGGTGTTACTTTTTCAGCCGAAATTTGTATCCTTTCTAGGAGGTCCAATATATCGGTTGAGTCATTTTCTACGGAAAACTTGCCTTCACAAGCTCGTGCCGCTTTGGCCATTTGTGAAGGGTTACTGCTACTTATATGGTGCTCCATTTCTTGCTCTTCAGTTTTCCAAAACATGTTATTCAGCGATTTTTTGCTGTTTGTAACTTAGCGACGCCTCCACGAACCATCATTGTCCAATATTTGATCATGGGGCTGTGCAAATACACCGCATATGGCCATGTCCACTGCGCGATGCCTTTTCTCCTCCCGTCAACGGCTCCATGCGATCCACATCTATCCGAATTTGCTATCGTCGTCCTTCTTTTTACTCTATCGCTCTTCAAATTCCTCTTCGTACTAGTTTCACTTTCACATGAAATAGTCCAGTTTTAGAACAGGTGCCTAGTAGTTTTTTTAGGGTGATCCCTAGAGTATAGGATGTCCTATTAAGTGGATATTGGACATATGTATTATGTCATATAAAGCTGCAAAGTGAAGATATATATGTTTCCTACAATTCGTTGTTGTTGTGCCGTGGACTAGAGTAGAAATCCACTCAAACAGAATTTTTGCTATCAATCAATTAAAGATCGCGGAAGTGTTGAATGAGAGCATGGCGCAGTCTGTTACTGCTTAGCTTCCACTTGTTGTTCTCTTCTTCTATGTCAGCTTAAAGGCCACTAATAGTGGATTAAAACTTGGAAACTAGGTGCTATTCTTTGCTTTCCCTTACTATTCCGACGCTAAATGCATCGCTTTCGCTTCGGTTAACGCTCAACAATAAACCTGAACGACTCCCGTGGAGATTCGATAATCGCAGCGAATCCTCAGAGCATACCCAACCCTCCAGAATGCTCACCTCCCTCACGGTTTTTTGTGTTCCTCTACTTGTAGTCCTTGAACAATCGCAGAGAAAACCTTAATTGTTGTTGGGCATTGCTAACCAGTAAATGGCCGTAACACTGGACGGATCTATCCTAGTCCGGGGGGGGGGCACATAACTAAAAAGTATTATACGTAACAAATCCACTTGAGACTTAACGAGCGGCCTCCACAGAACAACTTGGGACCTAAAGAAGAAAAGTTACAAAGAAAAAAAAAAGCAAAAAAATGCATTTGATGCGGTTGTAAACAGGCAAAGTTGTGTGCCCTCCTCACCATGTTGGATCCCGGTTATAACATGTCAGGCGGCGGTCAGCACGCGGCATGCCTCCATTCCGTCGCTCTTTGCCCGCCGAGACGGTTGTAAACCGCGGCGATTTTTAATTTTTTGTTTGTTCTCTCGTTTTTGGCATCTTTTAGGATCCAGCTCGTTCTCTAGGAGTCGCTGGGTAAGTCTCAATTTATTTTGTTACCTACTTTTTAGTTATGTGGCCCCCCCCCGGACTAGGATAGATCCCACTGGACTTTTTCTGATTGAAATTTGTCCTAGCATTTATGTCTAAGTGATAAAAGAAGTAATAACGGATCTTCGTCATTTGGGAAACTCTTTTCCTTTTCTTTCACTTGAGTGCGAGCTGTGGCAAATATCCGTGTTTTCTAGCACAACAACACCGGCCGTATGTTTTGGTCCTTGGGCGGAGAAAGCGCAAAAACGTATTTTCTGCAGCTCTTTGATAGCGCTCCTCAGACTGCGTGCTTTAGGAAATAAATCCAAAATTCAAGATCAGCATTGAATGACATATCCGATAAAGTGAGAAATGCCCTGTAAATTTTTAGAAATTTTGATATGATGAGCTATATTCAGGATGCGACCTCTGGGTGTAATTTATCTCCTGCGAAGGAAGGGTCTGCTACGCCAACCATCGGCCGGATTCATCAACGGTTAACCCATGGGTATAGCGGGTAGAGATGCCCAGGATGAGACCTGCGTACCTGAGTCTTACCTTATCTCTATCCGACTCCTGTCTTAACTCTATCCATTATACCCCGCATACCCACGGGTTTAATGGCTGATGAATCCCGCCCCAGGATATAGATCATCGAATCAACGTTTTTAACATTTACTGGGCATTTTTCTCTTTATCGGATAGGTCATTCGATGTTGATCCCAATTATGGGATTTATTTTACAAATCATACAAATTGAAGAACACTATCAAAAGGCGGCGGAAAAGGCGTTTTTTTTTTTGCGCTTTTTTTGCCCAAAGACCAAAAGATACGGCCGGTATTGTATTCACTTGTGACGAGCAACATTCTGAAGACAAATATCACCAGGTGCTCACTGCTCGGTGGTTTCACCTTGTGATTTCCTCTCCTTTCTTTCAGAAAATATTTCGGACTTTTCGAGACTAGCCGATCGTTTCCCTTAAGTAGAAAAGTGCTTTGAAAAAAAAAAACTTCGTTTCATAGTGGCCACACAACTAATGTTAAAAACGCGGTCGAACTCGCGCTCTCGTGCACTAGGAATCAATTTAACGTTCAAAAATTTAAGACTGAATATTTCCTTTGAAGAGTGTGGTCGTCACGCCTAAAACATTAAGAAGTTTAAAATTTTAATGAATACAACTCAGGTCTGAAATCGCAGCACTTTTAATGCCCGTTTATACTTCCAACGCTGGGCGAGGCGACGCCGCGTATTGTGACCAAATTGATTGATCGCGTCGCTCGATCAATGTGGCCACAATACGTGGCGTCGCTTGACGTGGAGGTATAAACGGGCCCTTAGGGATAGGCTTATTTCAGAAGCGATTGTATCGATTTATCATCAGCAACGAATAAATTGCTACTTTACGAATTTGGGGTGTGTTTAGAAATCCTCGGGTTTCTGCTCGCATTCTCAAAGGCCTCTTCGTGCAGTTAATGTGTGAGTGCGTCGAAGGAGTGTGAGCTCTCACTAGCACCTGAAATCGACTCATGGTTCATGTCCCGTCCAAGGCAATCCAGTCTTCCATCCTTCAGGAGTGATTGCTTAAGTGTTAAACATGTCTGAGAAAGATTGAGCCCTGGCATATCCACTGGTGAGTCGCTGTAAGCCATTGTAAAGGATGAATGAAGGATAAGGGTAAAGCGCAGCGTTAATCAGTCCCTACTTGGAAAGCGGCATGCAAATATGCAATCGAATCTCATCTACATATTCAGCAAAGGTATAGCGCGTGGATCATTCGGCGAATGGATTGCAGTGAGCGACCATTACCGCTACCTTTACTCGTTTGGCTTACCGTGATGTTAAGGGTCACCTTCGATAGGGAACGTAGTTTCGCTCTCCACTCAGTTTCTCATTGACATCTGAATCGCAATGTCGACGGCATGTCATTTTTCTGCTCGAATATTCAGCTTTTTGGCGCTCAAGTAGCTCGTGGTAGCGCCACGGAGAGAATGCATGCTGTCGTGCGCACCCTAATTCAGATTTCTTGGTTCGTGTTTCATCCTGGCTGACCAGTTTTCCATCCCTCCGAGGTCGGAAAATTGCTATCAGACTTGTCCGGGAAGGATAAACCGCTGCGTTATCCATTGGCTGGCCACCGCAAGTAATTGTATAGGACAAATACGCGTTCAAATTGCATCCATGATAGTGTGGAAGTACAATGCGTGGCGCATCCCAGAAAGGAATTGATTTATCGTCGTCCTTTATCCTTTATTTTGCGTCCAGGTTTTCTCGATCCTTAAAGCTTACACTAAAGAGCGTCGGGCCGTTTCTCCTTAGACGTTCTAGTACACTAGAGAGGAGGAAGCTCACGTAGAGAATCCCCTACCTTCAACAAAGGCCGAACAGAAACGGCCGGATCTATCCTTGTGGGGAGGATAATTTTCTTCTTCACTTTGATAAAGGCGGCAAAATTGAAAATGGAAAATTACAAAATCGAAACACTGAACTAGTCCACTATTGTGCCTTTCCCTGTTAAGCTGGTAGAGGTCTCATCGTTCCTGTTTTCACTTCCCTGATGATAATCCCTCCCCTCTAGGATAGATCTGAACGGCCCTTCCCCCTGGATTAATCTACCCCATGGTTTATAAAGAACATCCTACCCGCTTCGGGGATGTCCTTCCCCGCCTCCATAACGCTGGGGTGATCCTTAATTCCGCGTCACTCTTCGATTTTTGAAGCCAAAAAAAGCTAATCTCAAAGACAGCAAAGAAAGGGTTCAGTTCGCGTTCTTTAAGCTCAAAGTAGATGGTGTCGAGGGCGTAAGCAGATAGAACGATGTTTTGTTGCGGTCAAAACTCTAGCGCCAGGCGGGACTCGAACCCGCACCTCCTGCTGACCGGTTAGGAATGTTCTACGCCATTCACATCAACGGGGCTGTTTGATCCATCAGCTCAGCTGGTTTTGGTGGCTTCAGTGCCAGGCTCATCTCGATATACGGGTGAGAGCTGGTGAGCCCTAGGAGGTGTTGATATTACGTACGATCAAACAGCGCCAGTGGTGTAATGGCATAGAGTATTCCCGCCCGGTTAGCAGTAGGTGCGGGTTCGAGCCCCGCCTAAGCCCTAGTTTATACTTGCGCCGCCACGCGGCGCGGCACCACGATCGCCATAGATATCGATTTTTCGCGCCGCCCGGTCGATATCTATCCCGACCATCGTGCCGCAAGTATAAACTAGGGCTAACGCTAATGTTTTCATCGCATCAAAAAAAACGTCGTTGAAACATGGACCGTTAAGAAGACGGCCATTAAGAGCACTGTGCACTTAACGCGGCGTCTCAATGTCATGGCCCATCAACGGTCACCTCAACTTGTCCGACCACAATTACCAGTGCAGCCGCGAAAAAAAAACGTGGCTATTGGTAGTCCCGATGACGTCCCGACGATGTCGATGTGGAAACAAGACGCGAGGAACAAGAGCGTTGACGGCGGCGGCTGCGAGAGGGGTGAAGAGGCGAGTGCAAAGACCCATACACGCGCATTTCGAGCCGTTAACGTGTTGACCTCTTTTAATCTAATTTCCCTGCGCGATCGTGGTTTTCCCGATGAAAACGACGTGCTTGGAAACCAGCGAAAGTAAGTCGATAGATTGCTTCCCTGCTGATAACATGCCGAGCTTTAGACTTTCGCCCTTTCGCGGGAGAACAAAGCAGAGCAGAAGTCTTCTAAAAGAATCCCGTGGAGGTTCGTCTTTCTTACTGCCATTGTAGCATTACGGTAATAGAAATATGTATTCTCACTTCTTCTTCTTCAATGCGATTATCATAAGAAGTGCTGAGTGGCAGCTAGCACTAAATCTACGTTCCCACTTCGAGGAATGGTTGTGTACTGCTCAGTCTGTCTTTCATATGCGAGACAAGTCCAACCCACCCTTAGTAAGTTCAGTCATGGAGAAGCCCAAAAAAAAAAGGTTCACTGAAGGTTTTCGCCGAATTTTATAATTGGTGTATTTTTTAATCCTAATGAGAGTCTGAATTTCAGTGTAACCTTCTATCAAGTACTCGAGCGAGGGTGCATAGTTAGTTTGAAGGTGTTCTTGAAAGACGGAACCCACCCCGGTATGGCTACGCCAGTGCCTGCCTACTAAGTCGTGGCACACAGTGAGGAGCATTCTTACTATCCACCATAGTTGTGCTCACGAAATTTTCTCGAATACTCGAATGGTTCCGAATGCGCACAAATTTCGAGTATTAGAATATATTCGAGAAAAGCGGTTTTTTCTGAATATTCGAACTCGAATACATTCGAAAAACGCGACTTTTTGAACATTCGAATCGAATACGTACAAAAAAGGGGGTTTTTTTAAACATTCGAATTCGAATGCTCAAATTCGAATGAAAATCGTTCGAACACCTATTCGAAGTGGTCATTCAAACAAAACTCTACTATCCATGTAATGAAAAGTCAAGAATCAGTTGTTCCCTAATTATGAATCTAATTCTTATTTTTTTTACCGCTGAACTTCTTCCGTAGTGCAGGCAATTTTTTGCTTCCTGGAAAGTCTTTTAAGTCAGAAAAGAAAGGTTGCAGTGTAGACCTGTATGCCTTTTCCGTATTTCCAGTGTGGTTGAAATATTATTATCAAAAGTGAAACCTGTTTCGAGTTACGAGTTTCTGAGGTATTTCACAATCGGAGTTGTTCACGTAGTAATCAATAGCTTCAGTTTTGTAATTATTTGTATCTTTATCTTCATTTTTTAGTCTTTTTATTGCCTTCTTTACAGTGTGTTCATTCATGGTTTGTTGACTGTCCTTTTATTTTGGCACACCCGTGTGTGTATGAAATAAATAAGTAAATGTTAGGTTTGGTCGCAGCTTCTTCAGGAGCAGTTCGGTCAGGAAACGCGTCCATGTCCCGAATGTGGACAGCATTGTGAAGCGGCAATACGTCAGGCCGCGTCGAATAGGCGTGCTATCCGGGGGTCGAGCGTTCTACCCCCTCGTCCCCCTGGCCCGCCCACCCCCAACCCCCTGGGCTTGCTCGAAAGTCCAGTGGCTGTCTTACGAGATGGTAGAGACGCAGACATTTGCCACGCCTCTGTTTAAAGGGCGGGGGTAGAACTCCACTCCGCCGTGCTATCCAGAAGGGGCGTTAGGGCCCGTTTATACTTCGACGCCAAGCGACGCGACGCCACGTATTGTGGCCACATTGATCGAGCGACGCGATCAATCAATTTGGCCTCATTGCGTGGCCATCGCGTCGCGCGGCGACGAAGTATAAAGGCCCCACAGACTTCTGCGGCGTCGCCGCTGCCCTTTGCTTAACCATAGGGCAGGGACGCAGAGGTCGCCGCCAGCGGTGTCGCTGGGCGCCGCTGGCCGGCCGGCGGCACCGGCGGCACCGGCGGCGTCGCTGGCGGAAATGACTTGAATCATTCCACCCGGCGGCGCCGCTTCAGCGTCTGTCTGTCTGCGCTCTGCGCTCTGCCCTTTCGCGGCGGGATCCAGAGCGGAGACGGTCGATGCGGGCGCGCGATCGTCATCGGGGCGCGTTATTGTTAAGCACCAGTCGGTCCCGACTAGAAACAGTACAGTACCTCGCCGTCACCGCTCCCACTGATGATGAGTCAAGCCGCTGAGAGGCGCCGCTCGGCGGCGCCGCAGAAGTCTGTGGGGGCCTTAAACGGAGCGTTAATGATCGAAAGCTTGATTGGCCGGTGCGTGTCCGACTCTGGTGATCTTCTTGGTTGTGACTGGCTGACGACACGAACCACCCGTTTCTTAGTTCCATTCAATGTTAGTAATTAAAAACTCTGCATTCTCATCTACTTTAACCTTACCTTCTCAGAATTACTCTTGAGAAAATTTCATTGAAAAATCGGTAGTACATGATAGGTTTGTATCACATACTACCGAGTTTGTTCTAAACCTCATAAGACGAAGCAGAGGTTCACATATATAAAAACACCGGAGAATATTCCTGTGAACTATTTTGGTGCTTGTTCGTGTTCCTTGCTCTGTTTATTGGGCTTCTACTGTGGAAATGTTGCATGTATTCTTTTCAAGGGCTGTTTAGTTATCTGGATCAGAAATAAGCGTAAACCTAAAACAATCAGGAGAACATCACGAAATGCTTGTCGGCTGCATCGCAGAATCATGCCATTGAAGAAACTGAAACACGTTACTTTCATCGCTCTTTAAAATAAGACCTACAGCTTTACTTTTACTAAAATTATAAGGTTTTTAGGCGTAAACACCTCTTTTTTTGAAACACTGTGTATTGCTAATCTGCCAAAGTTGACATTTTTGTCATATTCAAACTTTGATAAGAATTTACGGTACATGTCGCTGACACGCAAAATAGGGTGGGTGCGGGAACACGCCGTTGCTCTTGTCGTAATCACGGGAACCAATCATGTGTCCTACCTATGCGGCTGAGCCAGTGTCTGATTAGCTGCCGCGGTTAGGGTTGGAGCAGCAGCGCGTTCCCGCACCCCTAAAGTGTGTCCTTGCGACACATACCAAATTACTGCATAGTATATTATGTATATGTAAATATATGGATCCCACACCGCTTTTCAACAACAAGTTCGTTTTCACGCTCAGGGTTACCAGCGATTTACTTGCTCGGGCTAGGTGCTGCTTCCAGTCGTGTGGTATGCATTGGTGAATTGGTGAAAACATTGTTTTTATATTTTGCATCTTCATAAGGGCGCGTGTAGCGCAGCCGGAGGAGGTGCGAGCTGTTGCGTACACTCGATACCAGGCTTCTGGTTCGATTTCACGCCAGGCCAACCAATCCTTCCATCTCTCCGTGATGGGTGAATTGGTACCAGAGAAGGGTAAAGCGCTGAGCTGTTCATCGGCTGGCCACCGCAATTCATTGTATGACCAAATACGCATTCAAATCACCTCCACGACAGCCCGTAGAAGTAGAATGCGTGGCATGTCCCAAAAGGGATGGAGTAACGCCGTCCGTCCTTTATCCTTTATCTATATCTCCATAAGACATCAGGTGCATAGATCACATTTCATGTGCCTCTGCGAATGTGCACTGAATCTGAGCGTGTGGCGCACCCATCATGGATACCACCATGATCGCCGAGACTATTCTATGACTTCCATGACGCAAAGTGCATCAGAAAGACCGACGTGCTCCGTCAATTTTGTTTACTCCCGTGCTGTTTCCAAGAGAATACGCTCATTTTTCATCGGTTACTGCCTCTGAAAAAACCTCCGAACTGCCAAGGACGTCGGCAAATAGCTGTCCGAGAAGATTTGCATGAGTTCGAGTTTGACATGACGTTTGGCAGTCAAGTCTCGCCAGGCGTCCCTCACTCTCGTGCTCCTCCTCCTCCATCACGTTACCTCAGTCAAGGCTGAGTGACCTTCGATGGCGAACGATGGCCAGTGTTTCACCAGTTTCGAGTGTTCCTCACACTTCTCCACAGGTACTTCTTTGGCCGGCTGTTTTATCTGACGGATGCGGCAGACACCGTGGCACAGTGATAAGACTCGTTGGTGTGCGGGTGTGTTTTATGCAAGATCGGCTCCATTTTTCGCAGCAGTTCCGTATTCTGTTTGCCAACGGTGCTGACACGACGTCTGACACCTACGGCTTTCAGTCCTTATATAACCTTCCGCTTCAACGAGACGAGAACAGTGCTGATTTCAGAAATGTCTTCATCGCTGTTACCACCTTCATCGTCTGATTATTCACTCGCTCCTGGCACCTTAGCCTTCACTTCCGCGTTAGCTGCTTTTCAAATACCTGATGAATTCGTCTTGGCTATGATTCCTCTTGAAGAGTGCGTACATCTGAAACCAGAAACAATGGTCAAAGCACGCGTCCTGAAGCTTTGCGGTTGCGAGACGTGTGCCCAAATGTCGCCATAACTCTCTGTGGACAAACCGGTCTATTTTACAACTGCTTCTTCGACCTGCTCACTAAACATTCTGCATCTCCATACACTTGCCTCTCTTACACTCACAACGCAAATCAAGACATCAGGTCACACTGACATGCAATCCGATTTCTCACCTTAATTCTGGTATCTCCAATGCATTTGGAGAATGTTGTGCAGTTATTTTTAGGCTAGTTTTGTAAATTTCTGCTATTTTTCGTTTCTAGCATGTGCGCGTGCTTTCCATGTCGTAATTATAAGTTTGAAATGATGCTCTTTTTACAGGAAATTCATTTCCTAGTTGACATCAGTGCACAAATTAAAATACTAAGGACCATTAGATGACAAACACCGCGTTCATCAATCCCTTTATGGAGTCTGCCCCACCCTCTGATTTTAAGGGAGTCAATCTTGATTGTTCTGGACGGGTCCCGAACCTCCAAATGAACTAAGAACCTGTGCGACACCCAGCGTCCCTCCGACTGTGCGACCACACGCCCATGATCTGAATTCCCGTACAAACACATTCAAATAAAGCATAAAGGATAAGGGACTACGTTATTCAATCCCCTTTGGGATGTGCCACGCATTCTGTTTCTACGGGATGTGGTGGAGGCGAGTTGAATGCGTATTTGGCCATACAATGACTTGCGGTGGCCAGCCGATGAACAAGTCAGCGCTTTATCCTTCCCAGACAAGTCTGGTACCAATTCACCGACCCCGAAAGATGGAAGGCTTGGTTGGCCTGGGCGGGAAATCCGAACCAGGAACCTGGTACCGGTTGCAGGCGACAGTCGGTGTCTCCTCCGACTGCGCTCCACGCGCCCAACACATTCAACTACGGACACTTAATAGTGTGGTTTGTAGGACGTTTTGAAAAATTACTTGGAGGTCTTCTTGATGTAAAGAATAAAGAGTAAAAGATACATTGATCATTTGCTTTTGGGATACGCCACGGATTCACCTCCGAGAGGTAACTTGAATACGTATTTGGCTCTACAGTGACTTGCGGTTGCCATGCGATGATCAAACGAGCGTTTTATTCTTCCCAGACAGGTGTAGCACCAATTCACTGACGACGTAGATATGGAACAGTGGGTGTACGTTTCCATTAAATCGTTAAATTTCGTCAAAAATTATAGACAGTTGCATAATATTGTTCCATTTAAAAATATCAGTGGTATCTTTTTATGTATTACATATCTTCACGACAGGAGGGCAATTCCAAATGAAATCTTTGCAAACTTCTTGAATTTTGACAACTTTCGAAATCAAACTGGACACCTTCCAAATAAAAACGAACGCCTTTCGAAATTAAATTATTTAAATTATTACAAAAATATTTCAACAGCCTTTCAGACTCATTCTCGAACTATTGCATTATGTAATGTAATAACGTTGGAGATATCGAAAGAATAGAAAAGGCTGTTGAAAATAATTTTTAGTAATTTAATAATTTAATTTTGAAGGCGTTCGTTTTTATTTGGAAGGTGTTCAGTTTGTCATGGAAAGTTTTCAAAACTCAAAAGTTTTATTTGAACGTGCACACCTGTCGTGAAGATGGTGTGTAAAACGGTCCCACTGATATTTTTTGATTGAAACAATACTACGCAGCTATCTATAATTTTTACGGTATTTATTTATTTATTTATTTATTTATTTATTTATTTATTTACTGCACTCGTGTGCGCGCTCTAGGAGAGGCAGTATAGTTCATTCCTTCTTGATCGCATCAGCACATAGTGATATATCCACGAGTCAATGGTCATAATATTGCTGTCATTCTCATTTATTGCATTCGTTGGGTTAGGCTCCTTGTATGTGAGCTTCTGAATGCTGCAGTACACTTAAGAATAACGAAATTCAGGGCATAGTGACACTACGATCGTTCTACATTGTTGTTTTCCTCGTTAGGTTACCAGTGTTGTGGATGATCACTTTGTTTGCTATTTTCCTGTTTATGGGAGCACTAAGGTGCAGTTATAAATAAATAAATAAATAATATAAAGAAACATCCCAGCAGTCGATAGTTTGCTGATCTTCACTTCCATTACGTGGTTTATATCGCTACAGTCGTTGTTTGTTCGCTATATTGCTTGACCATACATATGATTTAAAAAATGTCGCCACGTCAGATAGATAAAAAAAAAATCCGGCAGAATCCGAAACCAGAAACCATCACACATCCTAAAAAATGTGAAGTTTTTACTATTTTGGTAATTAGGTATTTAGGTAGGGAGTTTTTATTTTTAGAAAATTTCTGAGACTGTATCTTCACTTGAACTAGTGACAGTGATCAGGAGAAATGAAAACAGACCATTTAGTTCACATCCTCAATCCGAAGCGTTTGCAATACAATTAGTTTGCGCAACTTATTTCTGAAGTCCTTAGAATTCCTACACGAAATGAAATTCAATGGAAGTTGATTAAGCGGTTGCGGTTCGCATAAAGAGTGAATTAAACGCAATTTTTTTCCGATGGGACGGTTCAATTTACGGTGTTCTATTGCTAGCACTGTTGTTCTTCCACGACTATGTAGGCTTAAATATCCAGTATTTACTGGCCCTCAATTTAACTTCCATGCGAAAAGTGCGAAAGGAAAATATTGGGTTGATCGAAAAGTCTTGCAACATTTTACGCTACAGCCTGTTAAATTTGTTACAGCTCTTACAGTATTTATATTGTGTGGTGACGTCACAGCACATTCTCGAAGCTTCCTCAAGCATATATATAGCATATAAGGCCTCGTCGAGTACGTATACAGCGACAATGTCAACGATAAGCAGCAGCATCCTACGACCTATCGTCTACTATGAATGTCTGCAAGTCCATTCCGTAAGGACTGCAGCCTCCAACATCAGCGCTGCATTCAAGGAGGAAGTCATATTCCACAGTGGCCCGTTGGTATCAGCGCTTCAAGGCTGGAGATATCTTCCTCGAAGGTCGACCTCGTTCCGGACGCCTCTTTGTTGTGGAGGAAGACAGATTGTGTGAAGCCTTCAAGGTGAAGCCAAATTCAACCACTCGCGAATTGGCGGCGACACTTGGATGTACGCAAAGCACCTTCGTGAGGCAGCTGGGTACCGCAAAGTTTTGTCGTCTTGGGTACCACATGAGCTGCGGGACTCTGACAAGGCATGCTGAATCAGTGTTGCCGAGTCGCTGCTTCTTCGCCCGCACAGAAAGGACCTTCTGAAGGACATTGTTACTGGTGATGAAAGCTGGGTTCTTTGTGTTAACCATACCCGCAAGAGCCAATGGCTCCCACTCGGAGAACCGGCTCCAAGACAACCGAAACGTGGACACCACGGAAAGAAGGTTCTTCTGTTGCTAGTGGGACTCAGAAGGCATGCTCTACTGGGAGTTCCTGGATAGTGAGGCCGCAGTCAGAGCATCTGTGTGCCAGAGCTTGGCCGACGCCATGCGCCAAAAACATCCAGAACGGGAAAATGTCTACCTGCTGCACACAACGCGCGTCCTCATGTCACAGAAGTGAGTCGAGAGAAAATCCAGGAGTTAGGCTGGGAAGTTCTGCCCCATCCAGCGTACTCTCTAGACCTCGCTCCTTTTGATTACTGCCTGTTCAGAGCTCTGAAGCAACATCTTCGAGGTAGAGATCCCGATGATCGACGTCAACTGGGAGCGGAGGTTTCTGAGTCCTTTTCCTCACAGCCCTCGGAATTCTGGCGGAAAGGAATTGAAAGGCTGTCCGAAAGGTGGGGCAGGATCTTAGACTTGGATGGGGAATATATCGTGGACTGAGTTTTTGTTAAGGCAAATGGGGGCAAATTTGAATATTGTTCTGCTAGTGTTGCAAGACTTTTCGATCAAACTAATACTAAATCTTTAACTATCCTTCTGTATTTCGGACTTTCTAGACCGAGTAAATGAAGCCTGGTAGGCATAGTAAATTCTTATGTCATCCGCGAACATCTTGACCTCCAATTTTGTATGAACTCTTTTTTATGAGTTTTCGGTAACTTAACGATTCAACGGAAACCCACACCCTGCTGTGGAAAGTTTGATTGGCTAGGACAGGAAACCGGGAACCTGGAATTGGGTGCATGCGGCAGCCGGCACCCGTTCCGACTGCGCTTTACATGCGCCTTGGCAAAATAATAGTCACAGTCTTAACTAAGCGGCCTGCAATGACGATGTTTTATTTGTGACGTTTTTGATTTTGTCAATGCTTGACGGGCGGCAGCAGTACTCTTCAATGAACATTTTTTGGGAACTCTATTGTCACTGTTCCTTACTTTTCAAACCTGATCGATGCACGAACGAAGACTGTAGAACTGAAAGGGAATGGAACTAGTGTTCCTCGCCTTTCGAGTTGTGATCTTATCGGTTATAGAAGAGCAGAGTGACTGCTCCTTTCAACACATCAGCCAAGATGTTCAAGCTCTATCCAGTGATTAGTGGACACCGCTAGACCGTCCGAATGAGCAGAAACAGCTTATCCCGGGAAAAAAATTGCAAAAATTGTAAATTCTCTTCTGAAAGTACTTTGTTTTCAATCTTGCCGCCTCTGTCGAGCAGAGAAAATTAGGCGCCCCCTCCTGCTAGGATAGATCTCAAGTTTCTAAAACCACGTTTTTATAATTTTACTTTAGAAGTTCTGTTTCTCAATATAAAAGAATGTATGTCTGTGGCTATTTGCAATGGCAGTAGCCAAGAGCGGCCATTTTTTTCTCAGTACCAAGGCCTATTCTATTAAGATGTTCTTCTGAACTGTTCTGTCTCCCACACGAAAACACTGCGAATATATTTTTCTAACATGAAGTTGTGGCTTATGAAATAGAGTTAGTTAAGGTGTGCAGGATTCGATTCTGGGTTCGAATCCTCTCCTGTGTTCACCAAGTTGTCCACCTCTTCGAGGACAGTTCGGATCTGTCCTAATCGGAGTGGGGCAGTATAGTGATTTGCGTCTCCAATCCCATGCCTAACTTTTTACGAGAGCGTCAGCTGCTGTCTTATGCTTACCTTTAAATTTTGGGGATATCGTTGTGTGATATGGGATGACGTACGCAACTGACGCTTTACGGTTGCACCCTCCCGACTAGGATTGATCCGACAGTTTTTGTTTTATTCGAGAATACATAAGACTTTTAGGTCACTCGTAAATATTCATCAAAAATATTCTGGTCAGATACGTATTCAAACTGCCCTAGTGATATCACAGCTATGGGTACACTTTTTGACGCACTTGAAGTTGTAGATTATTGAAAGAGGTTGCCCTTTATTCTTTATTCTGAGCTTCATATTGCTTAAATTGTTTTTTAAGGAAAACTTACCCTTACATAGCCATCAGTGTTTCATTCGTCTCTGTCGCGTGCCAGAGTGCTCCAGTGCTCTGGATCCTCCTCCTTCGAGGGACACGTAAAATTTCATATCATTCGTTCGGGGCCATCACAAGGAAGTCCGACCAGCACGTTGGTAGCCGTCATTTCTCTTGACATCCCGCGGAATTTAGTCGGTTAGGGCTCTTGTCCAACAGATGTTTGCGAAGCGCATTACGTGGCAGATCCACCTAATTTTCGACGACTTGCCTTTATGACAGCGTCTCTGATTTTTGAAGCTTTGTGAAGCTTGGAACTTTGAACACCTAAATACGTGAAGGTGTCGTTCCGTGAAGAAATATAGGAACGTGGAGAATACAAAGTACGCCTCAAGTATTCCTATAAGCCATTGTCTCTGAAAAAGAAAACTGAATTGAGATTGAAGTGCTCTCCTACTATCTAAGAAGAACTGCTCAAAGTGCAAGGCACACAATATTGAGGGCTAAAGCTACCCAAACCCGGCTAGCTGTATTCTCAAGACGTTCATCAAGACGTCGTTGGAGCGGTTTCGAGTCGACGTGCGGAGTTTTCTCCATTTCGAGCATTAGAGAAAGCGCGCGGTGGTGGATTTGTTTGAGAGAATCCTCGTCAAGCCGGATAATCACTCTTGTCGGTGAACCAAATTGTAGGTCACCTTCAGACCGCCAGCCCTCCGTTCTTCTGGTCGGGTTTTCTTTATGTGTTTCTTCCATTTAGATTCGCTTCCATGACAGGTTTCCATTCGTTGTCTCCCATTCGGCCAGGGGATGGATGTTGGTGTACGTTAACTGTGTACATAGTTGTAGATTCTCTGTCAGTGTAACGAGTATTCGTTGTTAATCGCGGGCAGACAATTGGTGCTGGGGTCTGCGAAGTCGGTTCTGTGTACTGTTCTCCGATTAAGGTTATCACATTACTTGACGTTACTGCATTCCGGCATTCCGACCGTCATTCTTTCTCCGAGCAAACGCTCGCAAATTAAGCCATCCGCTTCGTTGTCTGCCGTTATCTGTTTGCGTCAGATGTCGTTCCGAGAATGCTTATCGGCCACTTTCTCGTTGCGGATAGAAAAGGCGGACGATTACCGCATTTTAACGGGTCCCCTTCATAGAATTTCCACCTAAACATGAGCAGAATAGATCGATTATCGATCAGGGAAGATAGAGCGTCTACATCCTCCAACCGTTATTGCTGTTTTTTATAGAGTTCATCGATTTCTGTTCGATCTATACTACTTTTAACTCAAACTGGACACTTGCCAAAGCAAGCTGGACTTTTCTGAAAACAAGTTGAACGTTTTCACATCAAAACGGGAGTCTTCCAGATTTAAGTAGACACTCTCGGAGGGTCAATGGTACATTTTGTTTTACAAATGAGATGTATACAGTGTTGGAAATTTTTTAAATTCTTATTTGTCTACGAAAAATAATGGATCAAGAATTATTTCAAAGTTCAAATAAAGCAGCAATTTTTAGGCGCATTGAAAAAAGAGATCGCGTCATATACTTGTCTGATCTATTTGGAAATCGTGACATTTAGGACAAGTAGATGAATTATTATTAGTTAGCATAAATGCTGCTTACTGCGAAGTAAAAATGTGTATGTTTTATACAGTTCTCTCCGTTATACCGTACACCATATAGTGTGTAATTTCACACAAGCAGAATTCATACTATTAATCAAAGGAAATTTGCGGCGCCTTGGAGAAATTCATGGCGCAATCTCGTTTTAAATATACATAATATGGCCGCTTTCCTGAACTATGAGATTTCTAACACTGTGTTTATCCGGTTAGAGAGAACCATCGAACCTACGAAACGAGTCGGACTCCTTGCTCAGGCTTGAGACTTCTAATATCATCCTGAAGCAGGAAAATGTGGTGTCACTTCGGCTGGTAGCAGGTTTGAATTACTACCTCAAGGCCGCCCTTGCGAGTTAAAATACTCGGCGTATACCAGAAACCTGACAGCTTATTTGTATTCCAGCTCTATTTTCCTGATCTATCTGGTGAAGCTAATATCTATTTATACAAGATTAAGGACAAAGGATGCAGGGCGGCGATAGTAAATCCTTTTGGGACGCGCCATGTACTCTACTTTTACGGAATATCGGTGGAATGCGCAATTGGCCTGTTCGGTGACTTGGGGTGGTCATGGAGAAGTCATCGCTTCACCCTTTTCAGACAAGACCGAGACCAACTCACTGACCTCGGAGAGATGGTCTCGGGCTTGGTGCGCCTGGGAAAGAAATTCAAACTAGGAATTTGGTATCAAGTACGAGCGACAGCCGACACCTCCACTGACTGCGCTCACCGCTGCAAGAATACTTCAGTTACGTTCTTGTAGCACTCATTTATATTCATGAATGAATGGACACTTGCAGCGCGGTTTTATACAGACCTATCTTTTCCCGTTATCTGACGACAGCTTTTCGTCTATCGTAGAACCACGAAAAAACCAACCTTTGCCCAGCTGCACCGCTGCACTGGCACTATCATTCCGCTTCTTCGACGCTAGACTACAATCATACAAACTACAACCGAATACATCTATCGCTATTGGACTTCCGTGCTCTCTTCTCCAGAAATATCTGTAATCATCTTCTCGTATATCACAGCATCTTTTTGAAAATGCCTTCGCTATTCTGAAAATGATATCTTTCTTCCTTTTTTTAGTTGAAATTCTTAGACAGATTACATTTTCCACTAATTCTAAACTGTCCGGGTTTAAATGGATCTATATTTGTGATCTCGCTCTTCTAAACATTGTGAAGCTCCTTTCCAAAACATGATAGGGGCTGACTTCAGTTCTGACAGAGAACATTGGAGTTCTGCTGAAACGTTCTGTTGTTCTCCTAAATAGCGATGTCGTCGGTACGGTCAGGTCAAGGCTCTTGGCTCGGGACCTACCCAAGCCAACCAAGCCTTCCATCCCTACTGTATACTCCCTACCGTACTGCTGTGCTTTTGAGAAATTTTATCCAAGGGATGGATGAATTTCTTCGATGTCGAAAATTTTCGAGCGAATGATCCAATGAATTTATTCGCTCATCAATTTTTTCGAATTATCGAAAATCGAACAAGCGTCACTCTTCGTTTATTTAATATTGGAGTAGTCGAGTAATTTGCTTGAATCAGGTTCTTCGCTTTAAGATTTGAAGTTTATTTATAGTCGAATAAAATTCTTTAGTTTTCGAACAAAGCTGAAGTGCTCGATTTTCGAATAATATTCGAATATGGCTTCCTTTTAATGATCGAATTCGAACAAATATTCGAGCTTGCAAAACCATTGGTGTTCGAGTTAGAGCGAACATTCGAATATCTAGAAATACCGAATATTCCACTATTCGAACAATTGTTCGAATAACTATCCGAATATATTCGTTCGAACAGAAATAAAGGGCTGACCAAACCATGTGTGTCGCGTTGCACAGCTCGTTTGTAGAGGAAGCCTTTTCTTCTTAAGGATAAAACGTCGACTTCTTATGCCAGTGCGTCGTTGTGTAGGTAGGCCAAATACGTGTTCAGATTGCCTTCGCGACATCCTAGAAAAGTAGAACGCGTAACGAATTCCACAGTGGAGTTCATTAGTGCCGTCGTTCATCGTTGCTCATTATACCCGCTGCTACCATTGATTGGCTCGTGTAGCGCAGTCGGAGGAGGTGGCGGCTGTCGCTTGTACCCGATACCAGGTTCTTGGTTCGGATTTCCTGCCCAGTCCAACTAAACCTTGCACCCTCGGGGTCGATGAATTATCAGACTGTATCAGACTTGTCTGGAAAGGACAAATCTTTGACTTATTCATTGGCAGACCAACACCTGTCATTGGATGTGCCAAAAATGCATTTAAATCGCCTCCAGGACATCCCGTAGCAGTACAATGCTTGACGCATCCTAAAAGGGATTGACGAACGCTCTCCTTTTTTCTTTCTCCATTTATTTTTTCTGCTGGAGGCGTGGCGAAGTAGTCGGAGGAGACCTCGAGGTGGTGTACTTGGGTCGGGCCCACTCAGAACAACCCGACCTTCCTTTTGTGAGTTGGTGTCATACTGGAATGGGAAAGATAAAACGGTGATTCGATCGTCCGCTGGCCACTTTAGGTCACTCTATAGGACAAATCAAGGCATTTAAGTTGATTCCATGATAACCCGGAGAAGTAGAATGTGTGGCGCATTCCCATCAGGAATTGATTAAAGTGCCTTCTATCCTTTGTCTTTTAGACTTTCTGTGCTAGATATTATTAGCTTTTCCGCTGTTCATAGCCCGGTGCGTAGCTTCTTGATTCAAAAGCGACGCCATGCGGCTTCGATCCCAGTCAAGTTCAACTCCATGGCATTCTGGAAATACAGGAATTTTCCTGCCTTGTCAGACTTTTTTCGAAGTGGACTTTAATATCATCTTGCTCAATCCCCATTATAGCAATTCTATGACATCCAGCTGTTCAACTTAGCCGAACTGCCTGCCTTGTCCCACTTACTAGGAGTGAGCACTGCCAGTTCTTGTGTTACATTTCGCGTCGTAATTAAGCAAAGCATCCAAGCGCAAATCATGGGATTTAAGTGATTTTTTTCAGGCGAGATGGAGATTCGTGACAGCCTCTGCGACCTGGGCCGAATGGAAATCCCACGACCCCAATTTCATGGGATGCAGTTTGTGGCGACGAGGGGGAAGCTAGGTTTTTACAAGGTCGGCTATCTCTATAGCACTTTTAGTTCCTACTCTGCCCTTTGACGTTTCATTGTATTCATTATTTCTAGACGATTCGAGAAAACGGCAGCAAATACGGTGTACAGATCAAGGCGCAGGGCCCTCGACGACCGATTCTCAGCAACGACATCTTCCTTAGGTACAAGTTGCTATCTACAACAAAATATTTTTTGTTTTCACTTGGTTCTATTTTCTTTACTAAATATTTGCATTCCTTCCATGTCATCTTCAAGAAACGGATTGTTTGCAAAATATCGGGCATTTTCAGTATTGGAGCAGCCCTCTCGACATTTATTGTTATTTTTATTTTTTTTATTATTTTTAACCCCGGCAGTGTTTCTTTTCTATTATTGTCAACAGAAATTGGAGTATTTTCAATGCAAGCTCGACATATTTGAAATCAGGCTGAACATATTCAAGATTAAAACGCGCGCGTTTCAGATAAAACCGTTCAAATTTCCCACTCTTCATTACACTTTCAGAAAAGAGTACAACAATTTTTGTTAAAGGAACGTTGACTATAACTTTACTATAGCTAACTTTTTAATTTACCTGCCCCAAAAAGCGAATCTTGAAATTTCATAAAATCTTACATTTCAAAACATGTTTGAAAATCTACTTTGAGGTGAAGGAAAGCAGCAATGTTTTAGCGTTAGAAGAGGGGATCTAGGACACCGCGATTTTCCTCTGAAAGGTAGCAAAAATCATATTTTTGTGGAGCTACACTCGACAACGGTTCGACAAAAACGGTTGCAAACAACACATGTCTTTTCACTTTTCCGTTTCAAATAAGCAGCATTTACACTACCAGTCAAACGAAAATCGTGACGAGTTAGACGAGTGCATGGTGCGATCTCTTTTTTAACAAAAGAATTGCTGCTTTAAAATCTCCATTGTCCCAAAAATAGGCCTTATGCTATTATTTTTTCTTTTAAAAAAGGTTTAATAACATTTCAAGCATAGTGCTTACTTTGAAGGGCAGGTGAATTATAGATTTTCTAAGAAGCCATATTAAATTTTCCTTGGACAAAATAAATATTATTCTTACCTTCGTAGAAAATCTGCGTGAATTTAGAAGACGCTCGTTTTAATTTGGAAGACGTTCAGTCCCATTTCAAACGCGTCAGGCATGCTTTGAAAAGTGTCCAACTTGGTTTAAAAAGTTTCCAATTTGATCTGAAAGGGGTTCATGTCGCGAAGATGGGCAGCATTGGGAGATGGGAGCGCGCCATCCAATCGTAACCAAGCAAAGCACTCCCCGAACACATGCCAGACAATCAGGGTACCAATCTTATACTTCTTCTCTCAATAGCATGCCCATTCGATACGAGCTGATCGTCCGGCGCGTTCCCACCTCCTAATGTTGCCCATCGTCGCGACATGTACCCTGAAAAGTGTCACATTCGATTATAAAATAATACACTTTTGTTTTTTGATGTATTTTTATAGAGAATATTTACGGGGTCTTTCAGATTTGTGCTTTTTTCAAAATTAAATTTTTTCAAGCATTCTTCAATGGAAATTAGGTATTAGGCGACGGATAGTCGTGTGTAGACCCACCCAGGCTTGTTTCTATGTCTAGATCTACCAACGTTTGCCGTCAAAAGTCCTGAATTGGCCCATCATTTGACTTCAAGAGTCGTAGGGTCATTCCAGGGGTGAATCATATATGTATTCGAGGACCCTTCTTCGCACCACATATGTAGGCACAGAACGAGTGGTGCACTCCACAGAGAGCTCTCAAATCAAACCCAACAACGATCCTGAGAACTGAACTTGGGCTAAGGTGTCCTGCTGTCGCGAGGTCGTTAAAATAAATCCCTCTGAGTGTCCACGGAGCCGATTAAGGTTGCATTGGCCCTGTGCACCCAACTATGTAATCGTCGGCGACCTTGAACGCGCTTTTTCCATCCACAATCCTTCTTTGGCCTTTTAGTGGCCCTAAAATAGAGGTTTTAGGTTCTGGATTCCGTCGTTTCGCAACAATCTAGAAACTGCCTACTACATAGAGCGGCTGGAAGATGTGAAAACTTGGGAGGCTATAGTATAACTGACAGATTTGGGACATTGGTAATGAGTCACTAAAAGTCGACAAGGAAAAGCTAGTAAAAACAGCATAATGTAATAAACCCTAAAAGACGCACAGATACCGTTTTTCTATGAGAGCTCGATACTAGGATAAATGGGCAAAAAGGCAGCGTGCTACAGGATTCGAACCCTCGACGCTCCGTGCGGGATGCAGCATCTCTACCACTGCGCCAGCAGAGGCATCTCTGAGTGTAGTAAGCTCGTGCCAGTGGATCGTTGACCAGTGTTCACCATGTGGAATTTTCAGTACCTCCCATTCATTTGCCTTGAGGATTCGGCAAAAATGAAACATGTTCTGTTATTATTTTGAGGATGGAGATTCTTCCTACAGTATTCATTCTTGCCGTTTCGGCGTACCGTTGAGACACTTTCCTTATGAGTTGTTAGCTTCGATAGCTCCTCTTACATCTGTAATATGAATTTACACCTTGAATGCTGTTGTGAGCGGGCAGTGTATGTCAGTAAGTGTAGGCCACTGAGCAATTGAGCAAGCGACCATCTAGAGCTCCATCGCAGCAGAATGGTAAGCCTCCATATCGATTGGACCAAACGACGGATCGAATCGAACAAGCGAATCGATACGTGAGCTCCAACGAATCGATACGTGATCTCACCATTATGTCGATGTCGACCTGCGAATGAAATATATTCAAACCTTGGGAGGGTTTTACTCCCGATGCGGTACGACTCACCTAATACAGTATCCCATAATTCCGTCAAGTGAGGTGTTTTCCAGCGACGAAGTATAAATACGATGTAAAAAATCGATACCTGTGCCTGTCATGATGCCGGGCCGCGCAGAGATGCAAGTATAAAGTATGCCTAACAATAAGACTGCGCAGTTTGGCCGATGTCAGCTCAGTTTAGTTTTAATGCATCTACATATTGTATTATTAGTTTGGCAATATATACATTCTGTAAATAGATTAGTCGATTTTTTTAAATTGAAAGTTTCCAATAATATATACTGTCCATAACGACATTTGTTAGTGACCTTCATATTCTCCTTGCATCTTTACTTCTTCAAAGTTCGTTTTTTTCTGAAACACACACATTTTTAGGCCGATGACTGTGAAAGAAGAAAGCACAGAAGATGTCGCTTCTACTGAGAACAGGACAACAATTCGTTATCCTGCGTCCAGGGCAAAGCCCAACGATATCGAACAAGAGAGATTTAATGAGGTAAAATAAACTGCGAATAATCACAACAGTGACGAAGTGGGCATTTCGTTCGGTCAGAAGACGCAGAAGCGTACCGTTGTAGCATCCGGCCCGGAAAGTAGAGGATGCGGGCTCGAGTTCCGATTGGCACACGAGTTTTGATCGCAACAAAACATTCTTATAACAGTTTAAATTTTGATCAAAAGAATATAATCTATCTTCTGAAATACCAGCATATGGAAATTCTCTCCTTTCCTAATCAATATATCCGCTCTTGACGCGCCTAGTGGATCGATATTTGGGTGATCCACATGCACTGTTTCAATACATATGACTATATCGTAAAGGAATAATTTAGTAACAGCACACTTAATTTCTAAAAATTGGAAATGAAAACAAATTAGATTTTTTTGTAAGCAAAAGAATGAAAAGATCCTTTTCTGGTGAATTTTGGGGATAAATGGGCTCCGAAGTCTCCTAAATAGTACGGAAATCTCGTTTCGCACAACGAACCTTATACTACAAATATATTACCCTAAATTTCGTTTTTCAGAATCCGAAGAGTCACGAATCTCGAAGTCAACCAATTCGAGTAGAACTCGAACCTGACTACCCATCGGACTACGTTCCACCGCATCTACGCATCAACCAGGGTTACACCAATAATCACAAGACGACGATGTTTTAACACATGCCAAAAAAAAACTTGTTTCAAATTAATGAAAATTTTCGGTTATCTTTTGATGGCGAGGTGTTCCGAGTACTTATTGATCGATGACCGCTGCTGCCGATTCAATCAATGTTGTGAGAATATGAGCTCTCAGATCGCCTATGCTAGACAAGTATTCTTCGACTTTGAGCAATTTATCCGCAACAAAAGTTCTTGACTGAAGGTCTGCATGTAAATACATAAAACAGTTGAACTTTTGGGAAGCGATGCTCCTTTCCAACCACATTGAATGCTCTTCAAATATGTGTTTCCTATGTGTCAACTACAATCGCCTCCTTATTCCCTTGCAGTTCTGTGATTTATTGAAATTGTCTTTTAAACAGATTTTCTATACCTGAATGCCTCCACTTTGACATGCAAATGGTGACTATTGATCTGCTGTTATTACTTTGTTCATACATGTCCAGCCACTCTATCGTCATATGTCACTGTTTCGTAACAATATTTGAAATGAAAGGACTTAGCTCTGTGTTTGTGGATTCTTACAAGACATGCGAGACTTAATTGTTATTCAATTTGTACTGATATCTTTGGGAAACCTTAGCGGTATGTACACAAAAACTTTTGGGTGCCATCGCTATAGGATGTGCTCATCGACTACGTTTAGAATGATAGCAGGATGGTAGTTATTAATAGGTATCCACAAAAATAAATGAAGAAGGTACTAAACTAATCAACCAAATGACGTTTTTACCCAATAGGTCGACCGCAACTAATCGATATTGATTGGACAATCGATATGCTTTGATTGTTGTACGAACTCAATCATCCTTGGAAAAAATCAATATTCCAATCGATAAAGACCGGCTGATCGATACTTTTCGCTTGTTGTGGTGTCTGTCCAGAACCTGACGTATTCAAATGATTCCAACGTTCAGCGGGTAACTCTGAGCGGAAATCGGTCACGGCGAGAGGTGAAGCTCGTTCAGTGGCTATTATTATTGAGCTGATGGACGCACGCGCGAACGGACAGATACCTTATCTGACGGACTATTTTATTAATTATTTTGTAGACAGTAGAACTACACTAGTTGGGACCAACTACTTTGCACTTCGAATGATTTTGGACTATTTTATTGACAGAGTGCCCCAAAAAATGTAAGCACTGATTGAAAGATGATAACTTCGCTGCCAGTGAAGGCACTGGCAGCGAAGTTATCATCTTTCAAACACAGGTGGGTTTAAGAACCTATACGAGCGCATAAAAATAGAAATCTTCAACATGTGATCGGTAGGGATTGCGCCGCGCACTCATCTGAAATGCTGCATTTTACACTCAATTGATTGTGTTTCGCTTGAATATGTTCTTGTCATAATTTTCATAATAATTTCTCCCTAAAGTGACCGTATTGAACGAGTTATGCTTTGTTTAAAATTTAGAGCTTAAGAACACATCATACATTTAGAAAAAATGCAAGGAATCTTAAAAATGCAGGTACTGTTGTGAAGATTCTAGCATTGCTGCTAGTGAAGCGTTTGATGAGGTTTGAGACTCATATAAAAGCACAGGGTAGTGAAAATTCTGTGGCGTGCAATTGACAAAGATTTACACCCGACTGGAACTTTACATTTCAGACTCTACTGGTTGTGCATGGACTGAATGATTGTCACAATCTTGTCATTAATTGACCATAGTAACCTGTGCTGCGCTTCTTTCAACGTTAAGAACTTGACAATGCACAACAACTTGTGGAAACAATGGTATGGAAGAAGTTATTATATGCCTTCTCTATAAAGTTTTAAGAAGCGAAACAATGGCTTGATCAGTTTGCCGCAAAACTAAATCATGCATGCGGCTTCTCAGCATAGCAATCAACCGAGTCTGAAATGTAAAATTTTAGAAGAGTGCATGGCGTAACCTTGACCATTTAAACTTGACAGAATTTTCGTTATCCTGTCTTTCATATAAGTTTCAAACATCTTCAAAAGGTTCATTAGCAGTAATGCTAGAACTCTCCGAACAGTACCGGCATTTATAGAACGCCTGCATTTTGCCGCAAGGTGAAATATGCTTTAACTTTTACACTTTGGAAAAAACACAAATCAGTTGATGCGGCTACACTATAGAGAAATCATGACAAGAATTCAAGCGAAACGCAATCAATCGAGGGTAAAATGCAGGATTTCAGACGAGTACGCGGCACATTCCCTCTCAATCATATGTCAAAAAATTCCATTTTTTGCTCTTCCGTATGAACTTTTAACTACTTTACAACCTTTACTTTACGGCGGCAAAGCTGTCACCTTTCCAACATTGCTTGCATTTTTTGGAACACATTCAAGCCTAAATCCTACCGTGTAATCCTTTTATCCATATGTCATCGCAAAATTTGTGGCCTGTCGAAATCCTTCACATCTCTATCGGCACCATCAAACCCTGCTTAGGCGGAGAGCACACCTCCATCGCCACGATGCTCAGTTCATGGCCATTCCGCCGCACGCGGTCGAATAGTCAAAGGAAACTTCGCCGCGGCCGCCGCAGGCATGGCATACTTTTTCGCGCCGCGCGCGGTGTTTAGGGTTGGTCCTGGACGGATCGCCGTCGCGCTACCTTGCAGAGCGATGAGCGATGCGACGAGTGCTGAGAAGTTCAAATTCTTTCGCGTCGCTCTGTAAAACTCATCGCCGCGATTCCATCGCGGCGACTGGAAGTAAACAAGGGGCCTCAAGCAGGCTGTATCGTCTAATAAGGGCGTTACTCGAATATGTTGGTCAGTTTATCGGGCGTAATGGTTATGATGCAGCCTGTGTTACATTTTTGTGACTACATTCAAGTATCCGTCCAAGTATCTACTGTTATGCATTGTGCTGTAAACGATCATCGCAAAAGAACCAGCGTGTCGTACCGTAACACCGCATTGCTGCGACGTTGATCACTTACAAGTACTGTTGAAGCTTAGCGGGCGTTATGCCCAGATCAGGGGTGGGCGGAATTTGTGTAGCTTAATTTTCTGGCCATTTGGGCAATTTTTTCTGTTTTCTGGGAAAATGCCCAAAATTAGTCAGAAAACATAAAATTACCATAAGTATCCGACCGCCAGAATTTAATCTGTATTATAACATCGCAGCCTCTAGGGCAAAAAAAAAAATGTTCTTGGGCTACTCCAGATTCAAAAAAAATGTTCGTGCGATATGATTCGCTTGAATTAGTGTCATGCACTCGTTGTGTACAGCGACTTTGTTCGGTTGATGGCGTAAATGCTACGTTCACATAGTTCTTCCGTAGCAAATTTCACATCTCTTATAAAATTAATTGTTGAAACTCCATCTTAGGTAGCAGTTTCGATCACAAGAAATGACATTTATAAATAGTGCTATGCAACCAGTGCATCAAGACAGATTATCCCAAAAGAATGTTGCCAGCGCCTGAATGGCTATAAAACACTGAGCTTTCCAACAGCCACTGTTGTTTGTATTGAACGACAGTAAAGAAAGACCTAATTTGGTATAAAAGTGTTGTTTAAAGATTAAATGACGGCGTTACTCAATCTTTTTTTGGAATGCGCCACGCATTCTACCTTTACGGATGTCGTGGAAGCGATTTAAATGCGTATATGGCCATACAATGACTTGCGGTGGCCAGCCGATGGACAAGTCAGCGTTTTCTCCTTCCCAAACAAGTCTGGTACCTATTCACCAACCATCTCCGAGGGACGAAAGGCACGATCGACCTGGGTGGGAAATCCGAGCCAGGAGCCTGGTATCGAGTGCATGCGACAGCCGGCACCTCCTTCGACTGCGCTACACGCGTGCAAAGGTGTTGGTTATTGGTAAAAATGCATCATTGGATGCAATAAATACCCAAAGCAATAATTTCGAAATTTTCTATTTTCAGACTTTTTGGCTTTTCTGTTTTCTGAGAAACTCGCTTTTCTGTTTTCTGGGAAATTTTTCAAAATCTCCGCCCATCTTTGGACTACAGATGACGTCCCCTTGGAGACGATGCACCCATTGTGACTTGCGATGCAATGCAGAAAAAAAAACTTGAACCCTTAGTCGCGACAGCTGCCACTTAGCCGAAATGTCTCGCTGTGATCTAGCCACCACCGCGTGCGCACCGCAAAGTGTCACCCGTCGCGGTTGGCTTCAACGATCAGATGACTGACACCATATCAAATGTCCTCGACGTCGACCCTATAAGGCCGTGAATGTGATATTCGCCATTGTGAGAGGCGTTGCGATCAAGCCAACAGCACAGGTTTTTTAACGATCCACTGTCGCACGCCAGTTCACCACGCACATTGAAATTCAACAAAAGGAAACAGTGACTGCGGGCAGATCATAAATTAAGGGAAAACTTCGCAGACTAACATTCGGCAATTAATGATAAGCCTGTTGAATCGCGATAAAACACTAAGCGACGGGGTTGCTTGTTAGTTACGCTTTGTAGGAATCCACCTCTATTCACCTGTATCACCTGTCGTCCCGTTGATCATCGACTTGCTCGAGCGGGCGCCAGCAGCGTCTCCATTCGTCCCTGTCGCGTGCCAGAGTGGTCCAATGGATCCTCCTCGCTCGAGGGACACGAAGAGCGTCATATCGGTCGTTCAGGGCTTTCACGAAGAAGTCCGACCAACGCGTTGGTGGGCGTCCTGGTGTTCTTTTGACATCCCGCGGAATCCAGTCTGTGACGGCTCTCGTCCAGCGGGTGTCTGCGAATCGCATTACGTGGCCGGCCCACCTAATTTTCGACGACTTGGCCCATGCGACAGCGTCTCTGATCTTCGAACGTCGGCGAAGCTCGGAACTCCGGAGGCCTTCTCTCACTTGCGTGAGTCGTGTCACTCCGAGCATCGTCCTCTCGATTCCACGCTGCGCGACGCTGATCGCGTGTTCATCCTGCTTTCGTATAGCCCAGGTCTCTGAGGCGTATGTTAGGGCAGGAAGAACAGTGGAGTCGAATAGGTGGGCACGGAGTCGGACGTTCTTCGTTTTCTTCACGACTTCTTCGACGCTCTTGAAAGCTCCCCAAGCCGCTCGTTTCCTCCTGCTCAGCTCTGGTGCTAGGTCGTTGGCCATGTTGACTTCGCGACCCAGATACACATAGCTGGAGCATTCGGAGATGTTCGTTCCGTTGAGCGAGAATGGGGCATCAGAAACCCATCCGTTCTTCATGAACATCGTCTTCGTAAGATTCAGCTGCAGTCCAACGCTTCCACATACACGATCGAAGTCGGCCAGCATTCGCTCCGCCTGACTGATGCTCGGTGTTATGAGCACGATGTCGTCAGCGAAGCGAAGATGGTGCAGTTGCCGGCCGTCGACCTTCACTCCCATGTCATCCCATTCTAGTTCGCGCATGACGTTTTCGAGGGTGGCGCTGAAGAGCTTCGGGGATATGGTATCCCCTTGTCGAACCCCTCTCTTCACGTCAATGACGACGTCGTTGTAGAATGGTGAGATCTTGGTCGTGAATCCACTGTACAGCTCTCGAAGGACTCTGATGTACTGAGTAGGAACGCCCTGGGTGAGCAGGGCCTCCATGACCGCTTCAGTCTCGATTGAGTCGAATGCCTTCTTCAGGTCAATGAACGTAAGGCACAGCGGCAGCTTGTACTCTCGCGACACTTCGATGAGCTTCGTAATGGTGTGTATGTGGTCGATCGTGCTGAATCCTCTCCGAAATCCTGCTTGTTCGCATGGCTGTCCTTCGTCCAGCGTTCTACTAATCCTATTCAGGATGACTCGAGTGAACAGCTTGTAGACTACGGACAGCAGGCAGATCGGGCGATAGTTGCCAATGTCGTGCACGTCTCCCTTCTTGTACAGCAAGACGGTCTTGCTGGTCTTCCACTGAGATGGAACCTTGCATTCGGACAGGTAGCGTGTGAAGAGCCGCGCCAAGGTGTTGATGAGCGCTGGCGGGAGGTTCTTCAGGTGTTCAGCTCTGATCCTGTCAGGACCGGGTGCTGTACGTTTCTTCACCGACGAGATGGCGTGTCGGATCTCGGAAGGGAGAACAGAGGGGATGACGTATCCATCCTGCGGAAGATGGCGTAGGGGCAGGTGGACGTGGCTATCGAAGAGATCGGAGTAGAAGTCGTGGATGACCTTCTCCATGGTCCTTCTGGAAGAGGTGACGGTTCCGTCAGGACGTCGGAGAGCGGTCATCTTGGTCTTGAAGTTGGCGAAGTTCCGGCGGGCATTGCGGATGCTCAGCCCTGCCTCTGCTGCTTCAGCCAACACTTCCGCCCTTCTCTCCTTCAGATCTTCCTTTATCGCCGCTCTGCATAGCTTTGCAAGCTCGGACGTCAGTTGATAGTTGCCTGACGCTCGTGCTGCTCCACGTTGGCGTATCAGCTCGAGAGTTTCCGGAGACAGGCGTCTCTTGGTGGTCTTCAAGCTCTCGGCTCCCTTAGCACTATCGTGGAGATGGTGCACGAAGCGATCGTATTCCTCGTCGACGTTGTCCATGACGGCATCTTCCCAAAGGCCGACAAGAGAGGTGTAGAGATCCCAGTTGATGGTCGTTCTGGGACTCCTCTTTTTGAACTTCGCGGCCTTCTCTCCTTGACGCGAAAAGCGGAACCTCGCGCGAAGGAGGCGGTGGTCCGATCCCGTGTAGAACTTGGGGATAACGGAGACATCGGTCAGGCAATACTTGCGATTGAAGATGATGTGGTCGATCTCGTTGTGGAACTGGCCACCGGGGGATTCCCAGGTCCATCGTAGGGAGGGAGGCTTCTGGAACTGCGAGTTTCCATGGATGGTCTTGGTCGACATGATAAACTCAGACAGCCTTTCACCTTGCTCGTTCCACTCCAAACCGTGGGTTCCGATGTGAAGTTCTTCCAGCGACCTTCGTGGCCCGATCTTGGCATTGAAGTCGCCGACGATCACCTTGTAGAAGGTGTGATCTTCCTTATAGAACTTCTCCAGCTCCACGTAGAAGGCCTCGACGTCTTCGTCGTCGTAGTCGGATGTTGGGGCATACGCGACGAACACAGTCAAGGCTGGCACGGAGCCACATCGCTTCAGTCGCAGACGCCCGATTCGGCTTGTCAGAGACTCGTACGAATCGATGTTCATGGCCAAGTGCGTGTTGACGAGGACACCAACGCCGCCTACTCCCCTGCTGTCGCATGTTCCGAGGAACAGTTCTTCTCCGGAGTCGTAGGCGGCGTGTAGGGGGTGGTGTCTCCTCGTCTCGGTCAGTCCGATGACGTCGTACTTGATCTTCCTGGCTTGCATCATCAGGTCCTCGACGGATGCTTCCGACGCAAGCGTGCGGGCGTTGTAAGTACAGATCGTCATCCTAGTCCTTCTCAGTTTGCGCAGCCTGGTTAGGCCCTGAGATTTTAGCAGCCTCTCCGTACTCGTCCTTCCCATCGCTGCAGAAATGGGGGCTCTTTCGGGGTCAGGGGAATGAGGCCCTTTAGTGCTGCTGTGTTTGACTGGAATACAACACGGGTAGCTAGTCAGGCTCTGTCGTGCGGGCGGGGTACTCCGGGCAGCCAGCCAGACTGCCCGAAGGGACGGGGCGAGACTTAAGGCGGCCTCGAATCGCCTTACATGTACTCCCAGTCTACCGAGTGCAAGCTTTTGGCCGAGCCGACACAGTTACAATCCGCACAGTCACGGACACATCCACGCACACTGTGCACGAACATGCCGCTCCCACGCACAAGGAACGCATCGACCCGACACAGCAGGAGCAAGGAGTCCATCCCCTGCATCCCACCTGCGTCTCTGGGCAGTACACGGTCGCATTTGGTTCGCGTTTAATTCCCCTATCCACCACCCGGGGACGCGCCACGTGGCCCTGCGACAAGCGGCCCGAGATCCCTCTTAACAAGAGAGCCCGAAGGCTCTCTATCGAGGGAGATCCGTGGCCACCTCTATTAGGTTGGTTTAAATATAACGTCGATTCTGGTACTGTACGGTCACTCGTAACACGATAATTTTGAGCGTTTTTAAAAATGAGTGGTATATATATATTTTTTTTTTGAAAGAGGAGGGCTGAATCTAGCAAAATACTGAACAAAAGGATAAAAGGGCAAAGAACGGTGTTAATCAATCCTTTTGGGATAAAAAGAAAAAGAATAAACGGCGGCGTTACTCGGTCTCTTTTGGGATGCGCCACGCATCCTACTTCTACGGGATGTCGTTGAGGCGATTTGAATGCGTACGATCACTTGCGGTGACCAGCCGATGGATAAGTCAGCGCTTTTTCCCTCTCAGACAAGTGTGGTACCAAGTCCGAGTCCGGAAGGACAGAATGCTTGGGGACCAAGAATCTGGTATCGGGTGCACGCGACAGTCGCCATTTCCTCCAATTGCGCTACACACACCTCGAAGAAGAATGCGTGGCGCATCCCAAAAGGACAACTGGAATTTAATTACCCAAGTTGCTCTTTTGCGATGCACCACGCATTTTTCTTTTGCGGGAGGCAATGTGAGTGCGTGCACAGCCTTCTCAATGATTTGAGGTGGCCAGCAGATGGACAAATGAGTGTTTTATACTTTCCAGACAAGTCTGCTAGCATTTCACCGATTCCGGAGGGAATTTCGTCTCTCGTCAATGGTATTCGAATCTGGTTAATGGCTTTCCAATTCCGTTATAGTCGTCCTTATAGCCGCCCATAATAAACCATTAGGTCTACAACAGGTGTGCGCCGGGGCGTCTTAATAATGCCTAGACCTATCCTTAGTTATGGATCAACTCAATTATATCGTGGTATGTATGTAGATGCTATGGGAAAAGTAAATAAATCATTTCTATAGTAAATGATACACTATCAAACAACGATTACTTTTAAAAAGGTAAGTATGTACAGTACAGAGCAAGTAGACGACATATCAAATGGCAATTAATCTTTAAAAAAAACTTTTGAAATTCTTATCGTTCTTCTTTAATCGGCAGCTTTATGCAGAGAAATAACATTTCAATCAGATGCAACGTTCTTATTAGTGTACACCCATATACGATTCCCCAGGAGTCCTTTTGAAGCCCATTTTACACTGGAAGGCATTCAGGAAATCTACAACCGGACCGATCTGTTGTTTCTTTTCTGAACCGACCTAAAGCAGATTACGTCAATCCACCAGGACAATCAATCAATCTTCAATCTGAAAGCACATATCGTAGAACAAGGAACGATCTATTTATGACTTTTAAATTGACAAAATGGCTTGGTTGACCTTCCCGCGGAGGAATTTTGTTTATTCTCTTTTTCTAGGACAAGGGGTAGGTCGCGGAAAATTCAATTTCCCAGGCCACAAAGCGATATAAGATCAACATTCTTCGCTTCTATATCAGGAACGGAATTTTTAAAATTGTCAAAAAAACACAATATCTAACACACTGCATGAGTACAAAAGACTTCTCGACCAGTATCTTCGAGGCATGTCTTGTCTCTTGTTAGAAGTTTATCGTTTTCTGTTCTTCACCATTTCTATTCTTCGCCGTGTGTTTTCATACTTATTACTGCCTTTGCTAGATTCTCTTACTAGTTGTTTGCTTTGTTGCATGGATTTCCATGCATAACAATAAGTAAATAAATCAATAAAGAGAAAAAGAAAGAGCATTGTACACTAAAGTGAAGCTGTTAAGTCTAGAGGCTGTGAATGGCAGTGATTCAGTGCCTCTAGCATGACTACCCGCCTGAACACGTCTCGAGGATCGTCATGCTAAAGCTGAAGGACCTTCACGAAACCTAGTCCTAAGGATGCGCTTTTCTTATTGAGCATTCATATTCCTTCTTTAGGGAAGCGCTGCTTGTGAAGCAACATGATGCCGAATTCGCATCCGGTGACTTCAAACGCCACAGTTGTTCAGTTTTATATGATATTTTATACATTTCACAAGGCCAGAGGAGTGATGTATATTAGGGGGGGGGGGCAAAAGTAATGAGACAAATTGAAAAAAATTCTTTATCTCTTTATAACTCAATTACAACTCAACGGTGCTGAGGAATGCATTTGCCATTAAGGGCAATGACCTTCCTGCCATCGCTCAGCCAACTTCCTGATCCCATCCTTCCAGAACTGCTTTGACCTGGTGTTGATCAACTGCTCGATATGGTTGTCAAGGACTGCTTGGGTTCTTGTGTCCCTTCCTACCAGGAAGTCCTGTAGGCTCAAAAAGTAGTGGTAGTCGCATGGAGGGATGTCCGGCGAATACGGTGAGTGAGGCATGTGAACGTTGTCCAGCTGAGCAAGCTTATCCGTGGTTACTTGTTCCCGATGGGATGCGGCGTTGTCGAAGAGGAGAACCTTCTTGAAGCGCTGCGACGGAATAAGTTCGAATCGCTGGTACATCTCTTCTATTTCCTTTACCATGGCCTTGGAGTCATCGTCGTGCTTTTGGTAAACAGCTTCCAGTATACCGGTCCATGGGCGCAGACCCAAAAGCTCCAAAGATGCTTCTGGCCGTGAGCATCTCGCCGAACGAAGGTCGGTAACAGGTCACCAGGCCTCACCTAGACTCGCTGCTTGGCAGGGTTAAGGTAGAAGACGTACTTCTCATTTTGCGTGAATATTGAGTCCAGGCTGCTCGGGGGTTGGGAATCGGGAAAGATTTGCGCGACACAGGTCGACTCGTCAGGCTGGGGTTTCGGCATGAGACAGACTGGGGTTTTGGCATTCTTCTGGAAAGGGCGGAAGTGGTAACTTCTCAGGTGGGCTTCAGTAAGTGGCATACAAACATACAAATACGATAAGCACGAAACCAGACTCCAGCCACGAGATATATGGACACGGCGTGGGGAGTCTCATTACTTTTGTCCCTCCCCCCTAATACAATGATTTTTACATGGAGTGGAAAGCCGTTTTCCTAGCCTAGTTATGGTTTTTTAATATAAGTATCGAAAACTGACAGAACCTTCTTTCAACCTATCATCTACCATTCAAGGTTTCCAGTAGTTCATCTTATCAAATAGTCAGGTTTGGCATCTCTAACGCATCTCAAAATCGCGTTCAAACTGGTAAGCGTATTCGAGCAGTGGCGGAAGTACTCCTCCTCCTTTTTCCGATGTTACAGAGTTGTTGGAAGGAATTTGTTAAGCAAGCCTCCGCATGTAGGAAACACTATTTCTCACCCTGCTGCGACGTGCATGGGGATGTTAAGTTTGGCTCTCACTTTGGTAGAAGACAGCTAGTGAGCATGAATGCTAGGTCGCAATATCTGAATGGTCAGAGCACCAGTTCTAACAGGAAGCTACGTAGGAATTGCCCACATGATCACATCTGTCGCTCGCGCCATGCTGTCCCAAGGACGCCGATGGTTCAACGCTTGCGCTGCACGCTGTCAGTGAACCGATCAAGTGTTCGGATCCACATCGCGTTATATTCATCCCATCCGTGCAGTTTGTATTGCAACGGGTTCCAGCGATTAACGCGATAGCAACTCGGTTGTGGCATGAAATTGCTGTGCAATACTGCAGCAGTACATGCTGCAACCATTCATTTCTTGCAGTTTTGAAGGCGGAATACATCCAACGGTGGAACAATGAAAGCATTTGCACTTGACGACTTGCCTGCATTCTGCAGGCGAGTTGTTGTGCGTTACACGGTCCGGAAAAACCTGTATCAGTCTCGCTCATTCTTCACTTTTCTCATGCTTAGTTCCTTTGTTGCTTTTGGTCCTTGTCATTTAGAAGCTCCGTGCGAAAACGAGCATCTTTTCATATATCTTCTATCGTACATACAGCACCATAACGTAAAAGGAGTAGTTCGTCCGTCTTTGTATCCGCGTGAAATCAATGACCGTTTCACGAGCTGACAACAGCTTCATCGACACAACGAATTTTCTGCTCAGAATTCACTACATTTTAGAGGTGGGAGTCAGGGATGGGCGGAGATTTTGAAGATTTTCCGAGAAAACAGAAAACAGAAAAGCCCGAAACGCCAAAAAAAAACAGAAAATCAGATAACGGAGCATTTTGAAATTATTGCTTGAGTTATTTATCGTATCTAAAGATGCATGTTTACCAAGAACCAATGGCTTTATACTATTTCACGTCAAACTGAAATTGAACTATAAATTACATAGAACTCTTAAAAGAAAATATGCAATCTGACACGGATGAACTCCGTGAGGGTTAGCGCTTCCACCATCAATCAAACGAAATTGCTGCACTCGACGATCGCAGGATGCGACTTCTAACGAAAGGATTCGTACAAGCTGCTTATTTCGAATTTGGAATAGCCTAAGAACATTTTTTGCTGTAGAGGCCGCGACGGTATGATACAGATTAAATTCTGCCAGTCGGATATCTACGGAAAATTTTCTAGGCCATATTATTTTCTGTTTTCTGACCAGTTTCGACAAATTCCTCAGAAAACAGAAAAAATTGCCCAAAATAGACAGAAAATCAGATAACGGAAAGCAGAAAAACAGAAATCACGCCCACTTTCTGCGGGAAGTGCCTAAACATTACACTCTGAAGAGGGACTTTATAACAGATGCAAAAACGCCGATTCAGCAATACTGGTCGATTCCTGATGGCTTTTAGAACTAAGATGGTTACTGGCAGTTCTGGCTGGAATCCCAGTTCTATGGAGATCGATTAAACTTTTGTAGCGCTTCTGTTCGAGAGAACATTCCAAATAACCTCAGGTGACCGGTTAGAAGCAGAAGCCGTTCTAATCGCAAAATCATTTATCATTTAAAGCCACATCATTCTCTCTCGGGAAGCAGCAACTATGACACTGAACGTCTTTCTCGTTGTTCCTTTGGAAAGAAATTTCGATCAAAAAAACAAAGGAGACATTTTGAGTTTTCCTACAAGGTCCCTAAAGCTATGTCAACCTGCAGAATTTGTCACCCACAGACGTTTTTGATAAATGTTAGCATAAAAGAATAATGAATGAAGGACGTCCTTATTCAGTCCCTTTTGGGGTGCTCCACACGTCTACTTCTACGGGATATCGTGGAATTCCCATCATCTGAACACAGCAAGTTTTTTAATAGACCAAATACGCAATTTGAATGCACATTTGGTCTATTAAATGAAATGCGGTGGTCATACAATAAGCATAGGGATAAAGGACGGCGCCACTCAGTCCCTCTTGTGATGTGCCACGCATTCTACTTCTGCGGGATGTCCTGAAGGCGATTTGAATGCGTATTTGGTCACACAATGACTTGCAGTGACCAGCCGATGAACAAGTCAGCGCATTATCCTTCCCAAACGAGTTTAGTACTACTTCACTTTGCCGCCTCTAGCCTGCAGCAGAGGTTAGCCAGAGCATAAGCTTTGAAATCTCGAAAAGCCTTGTGAAAGCTCTGTTCGCTAGAAACGCTTCCTACAGGGACATGCGGCACGCCTTTGCCTTATTTCAACGTTTCTTGGGGATGGTATATGAATGTGGTTTCAATAAGACGATCAGCAACAGTTTAGTGCACTCACCTACTCCGGACTCCTTGACTTCCAGTTCTCCTCCAAGCTACTTATGATTCTCTTCTTCTTCTAAAATTGATCGATGATTCCGTGTGTTTCTATTCACTGACTGCATTTTATCGATCATGTTTAAGTAACTTTTTTGCGCTAGTTTTTCAGATGCTGACACTTCGCTAGTGTGTTGTTACCACTACGTTTGCTACTGTATTTTGAGCGCTTCTTAGGACATACTTAGTAAATAATAAATATGAATAAATAATGCGATGGGACGAGACTCGGTGAGCCACATCACATCCGCGCACTGTTCGTTTCAGAGCGCCACCGCGCTCCACTGCAGTTTGCCGCTCCGCAACAGATGTTCGCCGTCGGTGCCACTTTTGCTTTTTAGTTGGATCTTCGTTGTACATATATTCCCTACGTAGGTGTGAAATGCTCGTTGCAATACTACTCGAAGGAAACGCCATCTGATCAATGTCATCTGACGTGGACGTGTTAAGTATAACCATGTATCGAACATTTAAATAGACCATGTAGCAATGGCTAAGATTATATAGGACTAAATGCTTGAGCCCAACCATTTGCAGATGATTAGGACGTGATGAGAAGTCTCTTGTTCGTTTTACAAATATCATGGCGTGTTTCAAAAGGCGGTTGATTCCAGGCGGTTTGGATTAAATTTCAGTTTTAATTGACTGACCTTCACTTGGTCATCCAATAAGGATCTCACTCTCCTGCTTTTTTACGTGGTGCTTGACACATTTTCCAGCACACATTGTTGCGAGCTATCGAGTTTGCTTGAACGATTTTTAAGATGTTTCCCCACCACACACGATGTTCTTACTAGGGTACCACGTTTTCAAACCGTTACCGCAACAACAATCGCTGTGGGACCACCACGCCTCTAGTTCTGCGCTGGCACAATGCCAGCTCCACGCTAATCAGTAGTGGAGCTTCGGAAGTATGGAAAGGAGGTTTTGTACTGTTTGAGACTGTTCTGGATGGCACATTTTGGAGGAAACACTAGTTGACGGTTCTACAGAGCTAATCTATTGGAGTGCTCACATTGTATTACCAAAACTTAGCGTGATATGTTCGGTGGGATGTTAATTTAAACATACATATCGCCATAACACTTAGCCACCAGAATGGGTCCGAATTCTTTGACCCACAAGGACGAAACAATATGGCTAAATGACCATCGACGGGATAGACCTGCCTTGAACCAGTGAACTAGTGTAAATAAAGAAACAAATCAGTCTTCATCCTTTTCAGGCATCCCTCTTCTAACTCATCGGCCTTTAAAAGCGATTGCTAGTAATAATCACCTCTAACATCTACTAGATCGTTGAACAGTGTAAAGCTAAGATGTTCAAGCAATATACTTACTACAGATGTATAGTTAGACCTCGCTTTACATTCCTTAACACTGAAACACATTTGCTATGTTTTCAAAAGTATGAATGGTTGTAGTAGTGCAACGCAAGCTCATTTGCACTACGGCTACTCCACAGAAGTAAAATACCGTATTTGTTTTCAGTAAAAACATATACTCAAGTAGTAGTTCAAGCAAAGGAAAAGAAGCTGTTTCATTGGTTATTTAAAGTTTGCTGAGGAAACTGTTGCTGCACTTTTTGGGAACGCTTTCTGCGTTAACAGCGGAAGTAAGCGGAGGTAAGAGTGATTGCCGGAAGGGAATGCTTTGCAAAAACATGATCACCAGGCTCTGCTCCGTAGAACCGTCAACTAGTATTTCCGCCCAAATGTTCCATCCAGAACCGCCTCAAACAGTACAAAAACGTTTTTTCCATAATTCCGTAGCTCCTTTACTGATTACCGTGCATGGTGCCAGCGCAGAACCAGAGGCGTGGTGGTCCCGCAACGATTTGAAAACGGTAAACTAGTAAGAACGTATTGTCCCCCCAACTAGGAATTCAGCAAGTGCTACTACATGAGCAGCCAGGTTAGCGTAGTTTGCTTGTTTGGATCTGTTATTGCTGATTTATTGTGTTTCTCTTCGTTTTTACATCGTTAAAATTCCCACCTTCAACTGCGAGTGCTCCAGTTCTTCAGTTCATGTATATAGTTGATTTTCATATGGAGACCTCTATTGGCGCATACGGGTATGGGAGGTGCACTCTTATAATGGTGATTTTTTCTTGCTTTTTTCATACTAGAGCTCACTATTCCACAACATCGACATCTTATGGCATTGTGCCTATCGTTGCTTCAAAGTATTTTTAAGAGTAGCCATTTCGGGACACGTTGATTGCGCTGTTATTGATCTTGAGACTTTGTCGTTAAAGTGGAACATTCGTATTGCCTGTTTACGGCAATTGTGTTGGAGAACTTTTGTCCGTACATGATCATTCGAGTCTAAAATGTGAAGTTTCTAATGAGTGTGTGGCTTAATCCTTGCCATTCACAGGTTACATTTTTTTACCTTTATGTGCTCTCACATGAGCTTTACATTTATTTGGCAGCTTTACCGAGGTTTACATTTTTCGGACGCCTTGTGTGTGTTATGAGGAAAATGATCAATGGCAATGTAGGTGTGCTGAGTGTCTACTGGATTAGATGCTGGCCCATAGTCTTCGCATTTTTGCAAAGCTCTTCGTCTTGATAGACAATTTGTCGTGGGATTTTATTTATTTTGTAGGAATACCACAACGAATTTCGTGGTTTTTAGATGACGCTGCGGTTAGTTAGCATGAAAATTTGACTTCTTCCAGGAATCAGTGAGGTAAGAAAGTGCGTGAAAATCTATTTTGTAGAGAAGTGATATCCGGTTACCGTTTTTCTTCCTCTCTCTCACCACTTCAAGTGCAGGTTTCTAGGAGTATGCCGCATTTTCAAGTGCATGACACTCACTGTTTGCATGTGTTTTCATCATTGGCTTCTTTCAGTTGTTCTTCTACATCTACCTACTCTGTACCTGTTCGTATGTCTGTGTTCTCACGTTCAGCTGCAGCAATAGATGTCATATTTAGATAATGATTCACGTTGTGTTGTGAATAGTTCCTATGTCACAAGATCTCTCGGACCCAGAGCTGCAGCTAGCTCTTGAGCTGAGCAAGTAGGTTTTCATTTAGTGCTTTAAGATATCCATTAAATATCTAGTTATTAAGAAAAACGTTCGAGGAAGAGGAGAGGAAACGGAATGAAGTGAACGATTTGATTCGCTTCGAATCACCAGAAAATCCTCTACGACGGGAACAGATCAAGCAAATCAACCGACTTTTTAGTCAGCCCAGCTTGGAGTCATATATAACTCCGTGAGTTCTTTTTGGTCTGCCTGGGTCATTTATCAATCGTTCCCAGTCTTCTGCTTCTCTCACTCGCTCATGACTGTAAGAGCGACTGGAGAATGTTGTTTGCTGTCGAGAGTAGCAGTGATGGAGTGACCATTCTTCACTTACAAGGAGATAAAAGTAGCTTTTCATTAGGGCCTTCCCCAGTGTCAGTCATTCCAACACTTACTAGCACTTGCTGTAGGTACATATGGAGTTTTGCAAATCCAAATTCCAATTACGACCTTTTTAGCCCGACTCATGACTTCTCGCATTCCCACAGTGCCAGTTCTGTCCAAGGAACTTTCTCCTCACATCCACAGAGCTCGAGGACCATCCATCCGCTCTTTCCGCCCTCAACATCGTATTCCTTCGACGACCGATCTTATCTGTACAATAGTGTTCCGACTTTTTTACCTCCCGCGGTGCCACCATTGCCTCCGAGAACTTCGAGTGTGTTTCCACCGGCTCCTGACTTAAGCAGTACGTTTATTTTTGTACTTTTGTTTCATTTCGCCTCCCAAATCGTCGAAGTGTTAGCAGAACCGAAATCCGCAGAAAATTCCCTGTTGGGAGCCGCTCATACTTTTGGACGATACGACACAATGAATCGCCTTTAAGTTTGCAAGAATTCATTAAAGCCGCGCGACTTTCGATACGTGTGAAGTGGGGGACGGTCAGGAGGTACACCCGCCCTCTGCTGGGGGGCGTGCGATCTTCCTCTCATCCCCTTTGCTCGCCCACCCCAACCCCCTAGGCTTCACTGAGAGTCTAACGGCAACATTACGGAACCTTTGACACGCAACACAAAAGTTTCCAGTCCGCAGAACAACGGCGGTTCCTTCTGACGCCACGCCACCGAGCAGGGGGCGGGTGTACCTTCTGTCGCGCTGCCGTGTGAAGTGCATGGGTATTGATCACTATTTATTAAGCTATGATTATTCTGAGGGATGTACACTTTTTAAAAGTTCTCTAAACGTGCAACTAATATTGTATGGATACACTGATAGACATCATTCACCAGAAAATTAGCGAAGTGACCGTGGAGTTTTTGAAAGCGAGCTATTCTGGGTTGTAGGGGGCTATCTAGGAAGTACGGCACGTGGTGCGGTAGCGTTAGAAATAGCAACAAACAGTCTGTGACACGAAAATGAATCCATCGCATAAATACAGTAGTGCAACACCGATAATATCCAGTCAACGAGAAATTTTTGAAATCAATCAAAATTGACACCTAAAACTGCTCCTTCGTGCTTAGAAAGTAACCCGCAAAATATTCGAAGCTTTGGTTATAGTCAGATCGTAGCATTCCAAAATTTGTAGGTGTTCTACTGAAAGCCGCAGGGGTGCATTAAGGTGAACCGTACACCACGACGACGCCAATGACTGGATGGCAGAGAGGATAGCGTCGCGGACTTGCGGTTGGAGAGTCAAGGGTTCTTTTCAGTGCAGAGTGCATTTTGACTTTGGCAAGGTACAGTATTCGTCAAACTAGTTCACATCGCGTGGAGCTTTGTTGCTAGCCCATTAAACTAGGCTTGACTTGCTTAAGAAGACCACATCTGGTGCATGACCGCAACCTCCGGAATCGAACCCTCTACCCTCTTACCGCAAGTCGGCAATGCTATCCACTCGATCATTCAGTGCCGTCGCCGATAATAGACTTACCTCAATGTATCCATGCGGCTTTGAATAAACATCAAACAAGTTGTGAGATTGGTGTTATCTGGCTATGTTGAGTCTTACAACTTTTGCAGGTTAACTTCTGAGCATGAGCAGTTCCAGACGTCAGTTTTGGCATATTAGCAGCACCGAAGCGCTTTTTTTGCTATTGTTGACTTATATAGATGTCCGAAGGAAATTTGGAAATCACTACAGCGCTTCTCACACGGTCTCCCACAACCCTAAATAGGTCAGTCTGAAAAAACTCCCAGGATCACTTCAAAAACCTCACCTTTAGGTGACAGTCCTCCAGTGGTATAGCGCTTGCCTGCAAGAGAGGTATGAGGTTGCAGGTTCCCACTATTCTTCCCAGTTCTTCTGCCTTTACACTACTGCGTTCTTGTATAGCACATTGATTTCCTGGCTGAAACCTGAAACTTGACCAGCAGCAAGGCAGCGGCGGATCAATGGTTTCGGTTTGCAGTGCGCTACGACAACCCTCCTCCTCTGCCGCCTCGACTGCATCAGCCGACGTCCTCGCGATCGCTTAGCAGCATTCCATCCATTTATCCCGGTTCGTATCCTTCATCGAGTAAAGCCTCTAAATCCTTTTTTCTACACATTGACTGACTGAACTTTGCAGCGATTCCCGCGTCTAGCTATTTCAATAGTGCCAAGGATGAACACGATCTGCCTTCAAACTCGAGGTAGTTCTTCACATTTCCATTTTATTGCTATTTTTGCTCAATGTGATGTTCTTACACGTAATACATGTTCTCTTTCACCTTGTTTTTTCTGTATAACATTCACGAGGAAGGCCACCGAAGTGAGCGTGGAGATTTTTCAAGCGACCTATATACTATTGTAGGACCTTGTCTAGGAAGCACCGCAGTGCTCTCCAAATTCCATGAGCACCTCTGGGTTGACCAAAAATGGCAGAAAACTGTAGCGCCTTAATGCAGGCTGATATCGCAAAACTGGCGCCTGGAATAGATTTGCTGTGCTCAGAAGTTAAGCTGAAAAAAGTTTGGACCTTCAATCATAGCTAGAGCATGGGATGATTAAAGGCCCAAACTTTTTGCAGGATAATTTTTGAGCACGAGAAGCCCATTCCGGGCGTCAGTTTTGCCTCCTCGGTCCGCACTGAAGCGCTACTGTTTGTTGCCATTTTTTTCGCGTGCCCAGAGGTTGGCAGGAATTTTGGAAACACTACGGCGCTTCCCAGACAAAACCCACAACAATTTATAGGTCGTTTGAAAAATCTTCACGGTCAAAGCGTTCACCTTCCCCGTCAATTTAGATTTGAGCTCGTACTTTCCCCTAGTACATAGCCGGAAGACTCCAAGAATAAGGTTGTGCCGGTGCCAGGGTGTCCATTATATTATCCGACCCGATTCGGATAATACGGTTCCTCTGTTTTTTGTTCACACCGGGCAAATGGATTATTAATTTTCACTAAAACGGACTTTTAGATTATTCAAACAACTTAACTTCGTCGGACCCTCCTCGGATATCTGAAAAACAGTCATCTGGATCATCCAAAAATCCTGTCTAGTAAAAATAACCCGTATCTGACCCGTCCAAAGATTCTTGCTTTTCGAAAGTGATCTACGAAAGTGATTTATCCGTCGTTCGAAAAAAAAAACAACAACGACGGATCCGAATTATCTAAAGCGGCGTCGGATCCAATGTATAGTGTCTAAAGGGTACGTAAAAAGTGTTGGCGAAGTAAGCTGTGAAAATAGCAATGCGCAGAAAGTTTTAACATCTGCACAGCCAAACTATGAATCAGAATGTTACAAACGCAGTAGAATCAGTCGTAGTCGTCGATATGGGCTGATTTACTGTGAATACCGGAGCGATGGGCAGACGCATAGTATTGTTGTGCACAAATGAATTTTCGAACATTCGAATTTGAACAATTCCCTTCGAAATCGGATTATTCATATTCGAGCGTTCGAAAAACCGTAATTTCGAATGCATTCGAATTCGAAATCTCGAAAAATCGCGATTTTCGAATGTGATCGAATTCGAGTGCTCGAAAAAACGCGATTTTCGTATGTATTTGATTTTGGAATATTCAGAAATCATTGCTATTCGAATATATTTGGTCATACGAAACTTTTGGGAGAGAACAACTTTAACACATAGGTGTTACACTGCAAGTACTCTATCGTCGATTCCGTCTCCTGCTTTGACCAAAGTACACAGTAACTGATCACTTGGAAGTGGTACAGGCCTTATTCTCCAAAACTTCCCGAAAACAGTAATTGAACGGATCCGTGTTTAAGCTGTGTTCATGTAAGCAGCTGCATACACCTGCGCGCTTTTCTCTGTTTGCCGCAATCGGACAGAGCCTGATACTTTTCGAATTGAACGTTATCGTGCTTGAACATCTTGTAAACAATTATTCTGACAAAGCTTGGTTGATTTTAAGGCAATTGATTTCTTTCCTCATCGACTGTTTTGGAGAGTGATTAATTCTATAGCGAATGAAATGTTCATTTTATTTGGTAACGGCCGAGAAAGGATCACGGTAATGACGGCGGTATCATGTTCCTACAGTTTCTTTAGTCGAGGTATTTTTGAACACAATGCAGATAACAAAAATAACACAAAAACCTTGAAACTATAATAGAAAGAAAAAGCGGCAGTTGAAGCAAAAAGAAGGTGCGTCAATACTTTTTACGCACCCTGTAATTCACTGTTGCGCACCCTTTCGTTTAAATGCAGGATGGGGGATCTTAATCCGAGACCTGAAGGTCCGAGCTCGGCGAAATTAAAGCCTGTCTACGTTTATCTTTTTCTTGATGCTTGGTGAGCGCGTGCTCGCATTGAAAGGGCGAGATGTCGTAACACGATTAATTTAGGTGAAGCGCATTCCGAATTCCTTTCTTTCTGCAATTCTGAGCACAGAATCTGTTTCTTGTCATTGGCCAAAGAGCATTTGCAATTGCAGACACAAACCCGCCAAGTACCATCCTTTCCTTTAAGTTTTTTTTTGTGCTTTGACTGTGTTTTACAACAATTAAGAGGATTAGGCGCTTCGTAGCGCAGACGGAGCAGGTGCCGTCTGATGCTCTCTTCAATTCAAGGTTCTTGGTTCGGATTTTCCTCCTAGGCCAACCAAGTCTTTTTTCCCTTCGGGGTCGGTGAATTGGTAACAGGCTACCCTGGGAAGGATAAACCACTGACTTTTACACCACCGCAAGTCATTGTGTGGCCAAATTCGCATTCAGACTAGTTCCGCGTATATCTCGTAGAAGAATGCGTAGCACAGCCCGCAAAGGAATTGACAGCATAGATCTTTATTTTTATTATTTTGATAAGAATGAAGATAAGGATAGAAGACGGCGATACACTATCCCTTGTGGGATGCGCCACGCATTCTACTACTGCGAGATGTCGTGGAGGCGACTTGAATGCGAATTTGGTCTGTATAATGACTTGGGGCGGCCAGCCGATGTAGAACCCAGTGTTTTATTCCTTTCGGAACTTGCTAGTAAATGTAATTATTCTGTTAGAAATGTTTTGCGCCTAAGTTGCCACCCGTCGTCGCAGCACGAGAACCACCGATGACGATTAAGTTGCATTAGTAAGCGATATTTTATTCATTTGTTTATTTATTCAAGGCATAGACAGATACAGACAACTGTCTTGTGTGGAAATTGCAAGAAAAATCAAAGAAAACAATACGTAGAAGACCACTCGAACGCTAGCCAAGGAAGAATAAATCACAGAAAAGATTTCTCCCATTGTTCGATATTCAACCTTTGACAAGCCCTCTGCAGGCTTGAGTAGAGAGCCTCTCTGAATCTTCATACTTGCCCAGTAGCAGGCTGAATTCCTTGAGAATACGATATGTTAAGAAAGCTGATCTAAATCGCCATTTACCCACTGAGACTTGAAGTTTCAACTCCCCTCTCACAGAACTTGCCAGCATCCCGTCAAGGAATTTAGTTGGGTCAATGGAAATCTTATTTGCAACAATTTTGCACATCGTGACGAAATCAGCTATTTCCTTCTATTCTTCAGCTAAGAAAGGCTAAGCAGTGAAGCTCGTAGGGTACCGTTCGGAATAGGGCTATAATATACTGAGAAGCATCTCATCATGAGCTTCCTAGTGAAGCTATTTTGAATACTTTCTAGAAGGTCTACATCTTTCCTTTTCGTTAGATTCAAGACTGGCGTCCCTCTTTTCGCTATAGGTCTTACATAGGTTTTGAAACCACGTATGTGAACTTCAGGAAGATCGGATATTAAAGCCCTAAAGAGGTTATGGATGTGATAATTTGCTTTTCTTACTAAAAGACTGTAATGCTTGGAAAAACACAGTTCGTTTCTTATTATATAACCAAGATCTCTAACGTCATCAGTTGAAACCTGACCGTTGATACGGTATTTCCGTGTTTGGGCACGGTCTTTAGTTGGATGATATTGGCGGCTTTCGCACTGTCGCGCTTATCGATAGCTCAAAAGTGAAATCTCTTTCAATACTCTTAACATAGCTGGGCAACAGGTACCTCAGATGCAGCTTGACGTCATCTGTGGAAAAATTGTTTTGTCCCGACCGCCCCCGGTTTCGTGCTGATTTGCTTTGCTTCTCTACCATGTGTTTGTATAATACGTTGTCAAGCAGACACCGCTCCATTTCAGTTCTTCGGATCCGAAGCCCTATGTCAATTCCGATCTGTACGTCCCATACACGATGTGCTCTAACCGTCTTTTGAACGGTGATTTGATTGACCTGGGGTCATCCGATGAGCAGGAACAGTGCCCGACTGCTACTCTGGAACAGGTGAGCACTGATTCATCTCAAAATCGCATTTTCCAGTTCTATGTTTGGGTTGCTGTGTAATAATGGCGTACTTGCGTCATGTAACGGTGATGGGTTTCTTAGTTTTTAGTAGTTAGTCCTAGGCTGGTAGGTTAGCTTCTATATGAGCGGTGTCCGTGTGTTGCGGGCAACACATGCGTTGCAGGTGTAGTAAACCAATTAGCCTGCACGCTGTTATCAGTTTTTTGCGATGGACATAGTAGTATTACACTGGCGATCCGTCATTTGGCGCGTTCTTCTGGCTTTTATTTCACCGAAGTCATTACATCACCGCCGCTCGCTCATCATTGTGGACTTCTTTCCAGTGAGTGCATCTAAATTATCTATAGTACGGCTCCTTATCTTGATTGATTTGCTTTCTTGTGGTGTGTTCAGCAAATACCAAATATTTCATGTCCTACATGTTCTAGTTACTGGTGATTTTCTCTTTTCGAAGCGCATTATTTCTCTTCTATGCAATGTAGAGTAATAAACGGGGTGGACATTGAGGAAACGTATGTGAACTATTAAAATCAAGCGAAAGTATTTATTTATATGTTTTTGCAGATAATGCCGTGATATTCAAGTTTATTAACAGCATTAGCTATTTTGGTGATGGAAATATAGGTGTTCAACTAATTTTTGAATTTGGTTTTTATCACCTTGGACCAGGAAGTACAATCGGGGGGAGCGCTGGCTCTCGTGTTTACCTTGTCAATTCTTGGTTCTAACTCCGGCCAGGGTAAACAGATCTTCCGCTTCTCAGGATTCAGTGAATTGTGAACTGCGGATCATAAAACGTTGATTTTCTTTATGGAGTTGCTAACACAGGTACCTCTGTCCGCCTAATATTGCATCCACGATATCCTTAGAAGTAGAGTTTGCGGTACGTTCCTCAGACGGATTGGATAACACCGGCCTGTAACCTTCATACTTAAACGGCGAACTGCGATAGGAGGGTTTAAGATAGACTGAAGAAGCTTCATATTCTACAGCAGCGTTAGTGTTTTATTGCTCTACTCTGCAGTGTGTTTATGTTCATGTGTTGAGTCTCTGATGTTCCTCCGAAATACCGCTCTTCCTCGCCGAGTAGGGTATTTGAATGACTTTTCCTTGTACTGTTGTTTTTCGGAGCTTCTATAATAATCTCGCAGCATTCTGCAGGAGATCCCACGTGGAAATGTCATTTCGTCTCGGATTTTTGCCGCAGTCAACAAATTTTGCATAGTTGTAATGTTGGAAACTGGAGCAGTATCCCGCTAGGAGAAAAAAGAGCGGACTTTCTCTTCGACTTGTGCACTAGAGTTACTGCACAGATCGAATATGCATTATAGTCATGCTCTCCAATTTTTTCGAATATTCAAATGGTTTCGAATGCTCATAAATTTCGAATATTCGGATTCGAATATATTCGAAAATTGCAGTTTTACCAAATATTCGAATTAGAATACATTCGAAAAACGCGGTTTTTTCAATATTCAAATTCGAATGGATTCGCAAAAAACGCGATTTTTTGAATATTCACATTCGAGCCCAACTATAATATGCATGCGAAGTGTTCTCGCAACTTCACGTTGATTTCAGATGCGTAGCGCATTGATGAGGGATTGACTAACGTCAATCGTTATCCTTTACCCTTGCCCAAATGGCGTTATTGTGTGGTTATTTGCAGCTGTGTTTGACTCTAAATTTCAATTGCATGTCGTTTAGGATGCGCCCCACATAGTTTTTCTGGTTAGCGGAAGTGTCAATGAGCCTGAAAAACCACGGGTATTTTCGTCGCTGTGTGATTTTTCCAGGTTTTTTGAACGAAGAATTTGTCAGTGTGTCTGTGAAAATGTGGTTTCCTAAGAATAGATGAATTCGATTGGCGTGATCGATTTATGCGCAGCTTTACATGCATTTCCGCGGTTTTTTGTTTACTCCTACGAAGAGCGAGTCTAGAAATAAATAGGTTTCTGTGATGTATCCTAGTCCGGAGGGAGCAGTGTTAAGGGGTAGTTGCGTCCAGCATTTCTTAACACAACAGCGCATTCTCTGAGCTGGCATAGGTGCAATCGTATCCATTTGGCAGTGGCTGAAGCTCTAGGGCATGTTCAAGGGAGAGGAGTCTCCGACTAGGATAGATTCGGCTTCAATAGCAGAATCTACTTTAAAGTGGTGCAACACCTGTACAGATAATATAGCACGCAATCGCAAATATAGCCTGCCTTCATACGGCTTCTTTCTTTTAATGGATTATTACCTAAATCCTTGTGGTTGAGCACATATAAAAGGTTTGTTAGAAAAGGAAAAAAACCCTTGATGAGAGAGCTTTCTTCATTGTCGTCCTGTACTTTTCCTTACAGAGCAGCGTTTGTTATCACTTAACGTTCCTACTACTTCTTGTTGGCAGTGTGACGTCCTGTCTTGTTGACAGACGTGTAACCAATCTGACATTAACTGCTAGGTGGATCCTTCGTTCCAGATTCGACGTGATTTCGATCCTCTCTATCGTTCCCCGGAGAAGAACATCCAGGTGGCGTCTGCGATTCTGTCCTCACAACGTGTAGATACGTGCCCAGAGATAGGTGGGTGTTTGTATTTGGCGTACGGAAAAGTTCTACAACGTTCACTTTGGGATTCTTCCCAGAATAATGTCACTACTATTCCTTGAGTAGAATTTTAGCGTATCGTTTCCTATGTACTAGCTTCAGCAGCTTATGGGACTCTAATAGCGTTCAGCCTTAGTTACCCACTGAGCTACGTTTACGTAAGTTTTCCAGAAGTTGAAGCTGTGACGAAGTCACAGCTGAAGCCGCAGGTCTACAAAGAAGATGAGAACAAGGAAAACTATGACCATGAGTGGCTCGCGCTCGACTGTATTTCACTGGAGAACCATGTGCCTTCGCTTTTCCGACAGGTATTGCAAAATCAGCTCTCATCTCCTTATTTTCAGTCTTTTATACTGACACTGTACTTGATGCTGTGAGGGGGGGGGGGGTTGTACCTCAGCCGGTGCGATGCAAACTACCGATATCGATGAAGCCGCAGCAATAATTGATATTGATGGTTTCGTGCTCAACGCCGCCCACCCACTGAATTATGAACGCTTTCTATAAAGATGTGTTGTGAGAATTCAGAGTGTAATCGTAGTTTAGAATAACACAGCCCAGTTGAGGCAGCTTTCCTTATGCTCACAAAACCCCCTCCCCCAATCTCTCCTGAATTTTAAAGCGACCATTAGACGTTTAGTGATTTTTGAGGTCATTTAAAATTTATGCTGCGTTGCCTGTTAGTGTGCGATTCCCTCTTCTAAAGCGTTTGGTGTTGTCTCTGTTAGTATAAAAAGTACTTAGGGTTGCGGAAGGGGGAAATAGCGTTGGAGTTGCAGGTGCGGAGTTTTTTTATTATTATTAATAGAAGTTCAGAGTCTTCGTCAAAGCTTCAGGCTTAAAAGTTGTTGCTGGCTAAACTTTTACAATGACATTCATTTTTCAGATTGCCATTGTTAAAGAACGAGGAATGAAAAACTGCACGTCATCTTCGTTATTCTTCATGTCACCTATCGCCGACTATATTACGACATCCGCTTTGAGTGTGAAAGTAGTTGTTAGCAAGGATTTTACGTGAGTTTAGATTTTTAGTTCTTTTTTAGAAAAATTGCGGTTGATTGTTCTCCCTTATGGACTTTCGATATTATGCTTTGTCACTATTACCATTCATTCTGTACTCGCTGTGATTATCTTCCTAGTGAAGCGGGGGGGGGGGGGTATAGTACCGAATATTGTACCCACTCTTCCGAGATCTGTTTTTAGACGTTTTTAATGGGTACTTTGCAAGCTAGGGACCGCACCGCACCGGTAGCACCTGTATCACCTGTCGTCCCGTTGGTCATCAACTTGCTCGAGCGCTCGCCAGCAGCGTCCCAATTCGTCCCTGTCGCGTGCCAGAGTGCTGCAATGGATGCTCTCCGCTCGGGGGATACGAAGAGTGTCATATCGGTGGTTCAGGGCTCTCACGAAGAAGTCCGACCAACGCGTTGGTGGGCGTCGGCGTCCTGGTGTTTTCTTGACATGCCGCGGAAAGCAGTCGGTAACGGCTCTCGTCCAGCGGGTGTCAGCGAAGCGCATTACGTTGCCGGCCCACCTAATTTTTGACAACTTGGCATTGGCATCGTACCGGTACGGCATCTTATGGCGGGTAATTTAGGCCCTGAAGTTCCTTCCTTGCTCAGTCCTGTTCCAGAAGCCGTGTTTTATGATTTTATATAGCATGTGAAATCCAGATGTGGGCGCCAGCCCGCTAATTACCTTCTTATGTTTCGAGTTTACCATTTTGTTGAATGGATTGAAGAGATTTTGCTATTCGCAATTCTATATTTGTCTCCTATATTTGTTCTATCCTATTTGTTTTTCTATGCCTACCAGCTTTGAATGTATCCTACTGGATGGGGAACATTGCTCTGTCATCTTCACAACGGCTGTAGAATTAAAAAGGGGCTATTTTACAAAGACAACGCGGTGAAATAACTTTCGAGAACACGTTTTCTTGCAATTTTCTAGTCGGGAGAGGCCACTATGTTTGTGTTTCCTTCGCTTTTCAGTTTGCCCCTTTCGACTAGGATAGATCCGCAGTTTTTAATGCTAGGTAGATTGTGGTAGTGCTGTTTTGAGCTGGCTGTGCAAGAAATAAGACAGACCATACTGAGGCTCCCATCCTCCCTCACCCGAACTGGAGACGCCTTTGTTTGTTTTATCGACTATTCGTGCTTTGTTAGCCTTCATAACTTGCTAAATTGTGGCACACTGATTCCAAAAGTTGTGCGCAACCTTGTGCACTAGATTTACACGTTTGGGGAGGTTGTATAACGTTGGGGCGTGGTGGCGCAGTCGGGAAAGGCGTCGGCTGTCACGTGCACCCAGAACCGAAGCCATCCATCCCTCCGGGGTCCTCGAATTGGCACCAGACTCCTCTGCAAAGAATAAGACACTGGCTGATTCATCTGGCCACTGCGAGTCATTGTATAGCCAATTGCGTAGTCAGAATGCCTCCGCAGTATTCCGCAGAAGTAGGCGCTTCGCGGATCCTACAAAGGATTTGGTAGATTCCGGCCCCTATCATTTTTGCAATTTAACTTTGAAGGAACCATGTCTAGACGGAGTAAAGCGCGTGACACGGCGTGACCGCGACTCTTACCATCTATTTGTAGTTAAAAGCTAGTTTCTCGCGGGGCTACTAAACGTTATTGGACTCTTAAGCCGCATCTTCAACAACAGGAAACCGGTAGCGAAGGGGCAATAAGGAGGTCTTCGAGGTCGTATCGAGGAGGTGGAGCGTTGGCAATACCCTCCCGCCGGGTGGAGATAATAGGTCGATTGTACTTTCAATTCAAAAGAATAGACGGTCCAGATGTAATAAGGATATGAGAAGCACATTTTGGGTCGCTATTTTTTTCATTTTGTGAGTTTTCAATGGCTGGCAGCTAAAAAGTTGAGATTTCAGCTGGAACCAAAGCCAAAGCGAAGCATCAGAACTAGCCCTGGTTTGTGACACTGAAACCTCCATAGAGCTGTTAGTCACTCAGCTGCTAGCCGATTTGCTGGACGAGTCGGAGCTGTCCAATGGCGTTCCTGTTGAAAATTATGGTCTTAAGGTTAGTATTTACTTTCCGGAAAAGTTTTGGAGCAGCTTCCTTTTTATGAAGCTGAATCAGAACGGGTTCCAGAGTTACTGGGTCGCTCCCGGTTTTGCTGTAAAGACCTTGAGAATTAGTCAGTTTTCTCCCGGCTGATGGGCGTCTCTAATCCCTTAATTGCGCACTGTTTATGTTACCGAAGGAGACATTGTGCATCACTTGGCCGACAGGCTTCCGCATGCTGCTTCATATTCTCATATGTTACACGTTTTTAATTTTTAGATATTTGGTCTAGACGAGTTTCTGCCAAAGACGTCAGCTCTAGGGAACAATTTGTATGTTGGAAATTGCATTCTTCACGGGAAAGATGTAAAGTTGGAGGTGTGCACTTTTTGTTTAAAATTTATATCATATTCAGTCTTTCATTAAAAGCAGAAGTTCAGATTGGACGCTTCGAACCTTCATTCATTCGCGCGTCTAGTCCGTCTCCAGCATGGGACAAGATGAAGTGAGGTTTTAATGCTTCGCTCTGCTTCTTTCCCTCTCCAGTTATTAGGTATTTTCTTATTTCAGGTCGCAGTTTAAGTTCTCGTCCGTACTAGACAAAGAAGACGTGGAAAATATGATTGTTCATCTAAAATCTGAAATGGCTGAGTATGAAGTAGCGTTTCGATCATCTTCTACGCTTCATAGTAAGTTTTTGTTGTTTTTATCTTTTTATATTTTTATTTTTGTTTTTTGGTCATATGTATTACCTTACATTTATCAGTTCTCTAATGAAGCCGCACTGCACCTAAACAGTAGAACTGAACAGCCTCAGTGGTAAAGGAAAGCGCCTTTGCCTCACCAGGAAACTATCTAAACGGTAGGTCGGAACGGCCTAAGTGTTGGGCATTGCGTTGAATTAGAGAGGACGGAAGCTGGACGTTGGCAACGTTAACCCTGTGCCTGCACGCGAAAGGCGGGCTCAAGTTGGCTGGAAACAGCAATGACGAGCGTGCGGTGGTGGCGCAGTTGATAGAGGGGCTGTGTAACCACCATGATCGCTGTTTCCAGCCAACTTGAGCCCGCCCTCCGCGTGCAGGCAGAGGACTAACGCCGCCAACTGCCCAACTTCTGTCGTCCTTAACTCTGCGCAGAATTGTACTGGAGTCGAGATATTTGCATTTGGTTGTTTCCCAGAGAGAGGCCATTCTGCCCACATACAACACTTGGGCCGTTCCGACCTACCGTTGAGATAGTCTTCTGGTCAGACATAATAATGCACATGCATTCAAGTCTTCGACAAAGCAGAGCTACGGCCGTCTAAAGCTGCGCTTAGTACTCATTTGTATTAACATAATATAGTGTATATAATAATGGAATACCTTGCCTAAGCGAGCGATCGGTTGGCCTAGCGGGTAGAGTCGTGGACTGTTAAGCACTCTCGAGAGTTTGAATCTGCTCGTTGTACACCTGTTTTGCACGCCTATGTAAAGGCTTGGGTGCGTGTAGCGCAGTCGGAAGAGGTGCCAGCTGTCACATGCACTCAATACAGGTTCCTTATTCGGATTTTCCGTCCGCGCCAGCCAAATGTTCCATCCATCCTGGGTCGGTGAATTGGTACCAGAGTTGTATGCGAAGGTTAAAGCGCTGACTTGTTCATCGGCTGGCCACCGCAAGTCAGTGTATGGCCAAATACGCATTCAAATCGCCTCCACGATATCCCGTAGAAGTAGAATGCGTGGCGCTTCCCAAAAGGGATTGAGTAACGCCGTCTTTTGTCCTTTATCCCTATCTAGAGGCTTCTATTTGGTGCAACTTGCGAAGTCATTGCATTAAGCCACCATCCCCTATCCCCTATTATTCCCTTTTTTGTTTTTTAAGAGTGAGCTGTTTTTCAATCAGTGCTTCTGCTTTTCTCCAATTCACTCTGTTCGCCGCCTAAATATAGTCAGTTCGCACCTTCGATATTGAACAGCATAGTACCAGCAGATGAATAACGTAGTAATGGGAAGGTTAGGATAGTGATGTGAGTGCGACAACCTGCCTTATGTAAGTTTGATTCAAAGTAGTGGAGGACGACACCTTTCCCTCTGCGTCCCTTTGCGGAGTACATGGGAGTATTCGTGAACTAGTCTTCTGGGGCCCGGTATGATCTGCTGAATTGCGAGATAGCGAAGGGATATACAAGAAAAACATGAAGTTCAACATACGAATGGTGTATCCAACTTGCACAAGGGCATAGGACAACTCTTCTTTCTCAGCGTCTTGACCTGGTTCAAAACCTATTAGCTTTCAAAACGAATGTAACTTCATCCACTGCTTAAAACCTTGTGTAGGTAACGCAGTTTGACGCATTGGTTGGGGGCTCACCGTAGCCAATCTCAATATTTTAATGTAACTTCATTATTCCACTTTTGATGTTTTCCTGCTGCTTAACCCCGAAGATGCGAAGTTGACTATATTGAGGCGTCGTATTGAAATTGAAGTGAAGGGCATAAAACGCTGGCAGAGTAACACTTGGTGCCCTTCCCAAGATGGGAATGAGAGTGTAATATGCCATGATATAGTAAGCTGTTCACATTTTTTAGGCCCTTGTAGTGACATGAGGAACAAAAATGCGCCGAGTATTCTTAAATTCGTAATTGCCTGCTTGAAGTTCACCACCAATTCAATAAGTCATCCGGTCGATGGCGTGAGAGCTGAGCATATGACTTCACTGCCGAAGCGCGAAGCTTTAATGAGCCGTAGCTCTACTCTACGCAGGATTCTTATCCAGATACCTGCACCTTGTTATTTCTGAGGCAGAGATTCTTACCTACACATATTCCGCCGTTTAGACCTAGCGTTTAGGTAATTCCCTGATTAGTCATAAAATGGTTGCGGTTGAGGTTTATTGCTATTCAAGCTATACTGTATTCTTCCTTTTTCCTACCCTTACAAGTGAAGTCCATGAACTTCTCCTAAAGATTCTCAACGAGACCTATATTATGGTCTTGTAGGGCATCGGAAGAGGATCACAGAACTGTGCTTCGTTTTTGCTACGGGCCACTGGGTGGTTCGAAAACTGCAAAAAGGTATCACTTCAGGGCAGGCTGACAAGGCATAAGTGACACCTGGAACGGCCCTGTCGGGAATTATAAGCTGCTGACCGCAACCCTGTCACTCTCCTTCTAAATTATCATTTTGCTTGCACTACTTTCCATCAAAAGTTGAAATCGAAGGTTGGAAAATAAGTCTGCCCTCATTGGAGAAGGAAGCGATCCCGCTAACGTGGACAGCTTTACTCACCTATATCTACTGTAACCTCCCGTAATCGACCGAAATTTCAAAAACAGGTATCATATCAGTGATCGGCACACCAAATAATCCCTTTGGCGATGTTTGGGCGAAATTTTTTCTTTCATCCTTTCCTCGACCTCTGGAGTAGTGAAAGGCAGCATTCTGCGTACACCTCGCTACTTACGCATACCCATCGCAACCTTCTGACATCCATCGTTTCAACGAAAGTGGTTCCCAGATTGGTGATCTGCATCCCAGATAACCCTATAGATAAATTTGGGACGAAAAATCTTTCCCGACCTCTAGAGTTGAGGGAGTGAGTGAGTACAAGTGCTCCTATCTGCAATGTCCCGACCCGTCTCCTGTATGTGTATAGGAGAATGGTCAGAAAAAAGAACACAGCTGGATAAATACCATGAGGTGGATAAAAAGTGCTCTACTTAGTAACAGTTAGCTGAAATAGTGAGGGTTACGAGAAGAATAAAAAGCAGTCTGTAAAGAAATCCGAAGAGCAATGAGCATCTCTTGATGATGGGTCAAATCAATGCTTGTCGATCGTGTTCACGAATAAGATGACAGTGAGAAACACTTCCAAAGTAATTGAGAACGTACCAAAGAGGTCTATGGGGATAGCATCTGATGGTACCTTCCTCAGCGAAACAAGCATCGTTAATGGACGCGCGATATTGCTCCACACAACAAAACCAGCTTCTTCTACATCTGACAACAGGTTGAAAGCGGGGTTAGGACGCGAAGAAGGTACACTACCGAAGCCAAATGTAATCTTCATTTGTAAAAACGCCAACAGTCCACCGAGGAACGCAGAAACCCCACACTCGGAATCGAACCCTCGACCTCCCCTCCCGTAAATCCGCTTCGCTATCCACTCGACCATCCAGTCACTGCCGACACTGTTGCGAATGAATCACTTGAATGCGTCGTTAACTATCGTATTACTATAATCAAACTTTAAGTTGAGTTCCAAACCTTTTGTAAGCTAAGTGCAGAGCACGACAAGGCCACTCCAGGTGTCACCTTTGCCTCATCAGCCCGCTCTGAAGTGATACCATTTTTTTGCCATTTTCGGACCAACCAGTGGCCCGTAGCAAAAACGAAGCACAGTTCTATGATCCTCGTCCGATGCTCTACAAGACCATATAGGTCACGTTGAGAATCTTTGGGGGAAGTTCATGGGCCTACCTTGTAAGGAGTGGTTTTTACAGTCTTGTTCTAGCTTAGGGGTTGTTAAAATGTGCAGAGGTGTAGAACCAGAAGTGCTGGTCAGTTTGTTCTTGTGTTATTAATCTCACTCAATTTTAAAGGATGCACTTTAACTTTTGAAAGCTCTTCGTTGAGATCCCTTTTTCGTCCCTTTTCGTATCCCTTTTTCTCGATAAAATGATAAGTATAGCTTTCATGCAAAAGGATTGCTAGGCAAAATATCGCAATAGAGATCTATCCTAGCCGGAGGGGGCTATCGTATGTTGACACTTGCGCCCGTCATCGTTGTCACACATACTCATCATCTGAGTCTGCATTGCAACCTTAGCGTAGAGGGACAGCAGCTGGAGCTCTCGAAGAAATTTAAAGAACGCGACGGAGAGGAAAACACCATATGCCTCCTCCCCCTCCACCTCCGACTAGGATAGACCCTTGCAATATCTTCCTTTTGGTGTAGGAACAACTAACAAGGTGCTAACAAATACATGCCATTTGACGCTGCTTCGTAAAATCAACACTCAATTCATTCATTAATGGTTGTATTGCATTTATCAAATTGTGCCATTGCATTTGTCGTGTGGTGTTGAAACAATGAATGATGTTCTAGTGATGGCAATGTGTACAGTGAATCACGTTTCTGAAAAGTTGTTTTGTATTGCTCATTATAACCTTTCTGAAAGTTAAAATTTGTTAAAGAAACATTTAATTTTACAGTTTATATCAACCATTGTTATGTCCATTTTTGCAGTCTCAACTTCTTCAAACAAAGTTCGCCAGTGTGTTAAAATGATTTGCAAGCTGATCAACTCGATTGAACCAATGAACCTTCACCAACATCTGCAGAATTATCTGACTGCGGCTACGAGTGTGAGTTAAATGTCTTCTCATTTTTCTATCACCCAAAGTCTATTGAACTTTTTATAGGATCAGCTGAACTGTGCACGAAACGATTTCATTGCTTCACTGCATAGTTTCATATCAGTCTACTGTCAATGCACCTTGAGCTCATACAAGCTGAAGCCATTAAGGGTAGGTGTGAATTTGATGTTAAAGGGGTTTTCTGTAGTTATTGATGCAAGTGATACAGTCTTCTGACCTATCTTCGAGTAGAAAATGGTAGGTGTAAATGCGGTCCTAGTTCGGGGAGCACGCACATCTAGGACGATCATTTCGTTTTCATTTTCCCGTTTCTATCGCCCTCTCCGTTTAAATTGCTAGAGGTCATCCATGTCACGAGCTGTTAGACTATTGAGCAAATTCGAGATAGGGGTGTAGAGCAAAGACAACACTTTGTTCCCCAAACTGTAATTGCTCCCAAAGTCTGAATTATCTTCGAAAGTAGTTCAGTAAAACACCAGGCGTTAAGTATAAGTTTATTACGTTGCTTAAGGCAAACGTCATATACATGAAAACAAAAACAAAAAATAACGAACACAAACATACCAAGAAAAGAACAACAACATGCTAACCAACGAAATGGACATTATATTAAAACACTAATACAATAATCACTATGGATTCAAGATGAAATTCGAGGCTTTACGTTTGAAACATCCTAGGCTGATGGGGAAGGGTGTTGTTGTGTGGTCAAACAGAGTTGGTTGTTAGAAATGAACCGAGGTAAAGGGTCGAACAGAATTTTTTCTTACGAGTTAATTTTTTTTCTTGACGTCGAGCACTAATTAGGGGGTGTAAATGGGTGGCCCGACATTATGTGTGAAGGAGTCGGAACTGAATTTTACCAAAAACGAGAGGGACGGAAATATGTGATGTCCACCGTCTCCCGATGGAAGGAGCTTATTCCAGTGTACCCTTTACGTCATCTGTCAAGGTGGTCGTGAGATTAACTAGACCAACGACCTATCGCTGGAAGTCTGAGCTTTCAAGTGCATTGGAGAAGTGGTGAAGAAGGTGAAGGGCGTCAAGTTGCGTACGCACCTATTTGACTCCACTGTTTTTTCTTGAAGTAGGAGATGTCTGGTCCGAGTGAATGGAGAATGAACTCACGATTGACATCGTACAAGTAGGAGTCAAGAGATTCACGGTCAGAACAACACTTCACGCTATCGCTTGGCCCACGTCCCCGAACTAGGGTACTGGGGCACTTAAAAGATTACGTGTTGCTGATCTCAACTGGATAGAAAAGCGCCTATGCACTTTTTGACGCGTCGGCTGAATTTTCTCATGAAAGAGGAACATATCCTTTTTTGCACGAGAAGGCCCAGCTGGGCTATTCTGACAAACGCAAAGTGTGAATGGAGGCATGTCTGATCACTGGTGTTGTGATTTTTGTTTTCCTTTCCTTCCACTCTTTATATCTTTCCAGTTCTTATTATTCTCCTTTAGCCAACGAACAAGCAGACGAAGGAGATCCTTCATTGCCAGGAGAAGCTAAAGGTCATGGTGAACTCTGTACACAATTTGGTCGAGGCATGGACGAGGTAGGTAAATCTTCATTCGTTCAATAGCTTTCTTCAACCTCCTGCATTGCAGAGTCCTGATTGCTTGATATACTCTAAGCTAGGGACTGGTTTTTATTCATAAATTCTGGAAGTTTCATTGAGATACATTGTTAGTGGTAGCGCAGTCAGGGAGGTTTGTGGCATGCATCTTGATACCAAATTTTTGGTTCGCGCCTGCCTAGCTCAACCAAACGTTCTCCATCCCTCTAGGGTTAGTAAATTGCTACCGCAATTCACTGGGGAGGATTATACCCTGATTTGTACCTCAAATAACCACCGCAAGTGATTGTGTAAGCCATACACGCTTTTGAATCTCCCCTCGATATCCCTTAGAAGCAAAATGGTGAAGTGAATTATTAGTGTACTTTGCGGAATTGCTGGTCACTGTTTGTTTTTCCTTAAAATTTTTGCGATCCCATTTAGATTCCATTATTAAGAGATCCTTTTCCAGAGAGTATTCGGAATTTTTCGTGACGGTGAATGTGTATTATGGAACCCAAGTACTTGCTGGTCATAACAAGTGCATCTCAAAGTCTGTTAAACATGATGCTTTCTTCCCTTATATTCCGATAAATGTCTACGTAAGTTTTCCTTTGTTTGTAGCTTTTGGGCATAGTTTGTGATTCAGTACTCGCGCGGCGAGCAGTAGAATACATATTGATTTGCGATGTTAGTCGATCAATATCGATGGTTTACTGATGCACCGTGCAGCGGCTAAAGTATGGATCTTTTATTGTCTGCGGTTTGGTTCCAGGCTTGCTTCGAAGATATGCTGTGTGCTTGCCCACGAGAAACGAAGATTATGTTCATTTTATCTGGAATTGCCGTAGTTTCGAATGCAAGTTCGGGTGACGGACCAGAAAGCACTCAGCGCCCTTTGGCTTTCGCTTCACTGCCATTGTTTGACCACGAAATGTAGGTTGATTTTCCTACATTCATATAAGTATTGATGTGTCTGAAAATGGGAAATCGTTTCAGGCTTCTGCGGCAGGGTCAGATATTTATACCTTTGACTGTGCTGAAGGATCCCGTTCTGAAGCCATGGGGACCATGTCCATTGATTGCCAACGAAAAGGATCCTATACTCATAGCGACTCTGCCCACTTACGACTACAACGTGGTGTTTCCAGAGGTTGCGGTTGAGTACCAAAGGTAGCGCCTTTTCCGTTTTGGCTACAATAAAACTGTGAGGAGTTGGTTATACTTCCTTTCTCGCATTGCACGGCAGTAAGAGAGTATATCGACCGCTCGCGCTGCGTAATCGATATCAGATGTTCCCATTCTGCCGCGTTGCGATTTTTATTGTACGATGTGCTTAAATATATTGCGACCTGTCGGTACTACTAGATACTGGATATTGGTGACTTCGTGCACTATATCCGCGCTTTTCATATTAAACAATCTTCAGATTGTGTTCCATTGCTTCCGTTGGGAGAAGCATCCTGCATCGAAACCATTTTGGCCTGCCAGAATAGTTCATTAGACTCATTTCACTGGGCAAAATATTCGGCAATGATGAATGCGTCATCTAATCCGACTTCAAGAGGCTTCTTGCGTTATAGGCCTGTGTCTCTTCCCGCAGAAAGTTCGAGAGGCCGTGTTTCTAAACAACAGTCGGTCACCGTATAAATTTATTCCTCAAACCCATTTTCAAATTGACATCGAGATAGAATTGCCTCGTTTAACGGCGCAAACGAGGTGGGCGCGACCAGTGGGAGAAACCGTAATGGTACAACTTTTATTTTACGAAGTGCCTTTCTTCCTTTGACGATCGCATCTTTATAGGAAGGGTTCTGTAATCATCCACTTTTACCATTAGAAATATTTCTTGTGATTGTTTTTTTTTTGTTGAAGATTGGTATTCATGCCTCGTAGAAGCAATTGGAGTGTGCGTAATGCGATAGTTAATTATGGCAACAGGATTCTAACTGCATAGATTTTACTGATTATACCTATTTTGAAAAATTCTTGCCAGTAGTGTAACCATCTAAAATATAACTTATAACTTGGAGTGTTTTTTTTTTGCATGTGGGATGGTATTGCAACCAAGAAAGGGTCTCAGGTTGATGTCTGAAATTGAAGGTGAATAACACTGCGGGAATCTCCTCCTTTCGAATCGTAGATACCAAGTTTCAAAAAAACCTCTCTATGGAAAAACTTCTCCATGGAATCGCAAAGTCACACAAGACAATACCTTCCAACTATCGAATGTGGAGGAAAAAATGGTAAAATAATGCTTCGCAGACTCGGGGCCAGGTGTTCGACTGCTTGTGGAATAGTATTATTGTATTTCTTTGCATATTCGAGGTTGGGAAGGTATCCCTTTGTGCAGCTGTGCACTTTCGTACTGAAGCTTCGGAGTTTTTAACTCGGTAGGTTCAAGAACAAAGCAGAAACTGAACCTGCTTCTCTACTAACGTTGAAGGTTCTCGCAGTGATATCCATTTTCGTCGTCCAGAAATACGCCTGAGGTGAGACCCTTCCCCGGTAAGGTTCCTGGGAGATCTATGTGGGCTGTTCACGTTGCTGTTGCAAAATATTATTTTGGAAATTATAAGACATTCTGATATGGGAAACCTGAAGTCCATTAACTGACAAAAGGAGATATGTGTCATGTCATCATGTCATTCCTAACTTTTAAGAACGTTTCGCGTTCAATTCCAATGTCAGCGTACTTTCACTGTTTTGTCAAAAAGCAGAGGAGAAAATTTATTCTTGATATGAGCAGGCTTTATTTGTTGTTGTTGAAAATTTGTTCATAAGTAGTTAGCAGCAGTCCTGTTTGGGTTTATCTCTGATTATTTTATTGCTTCAACAATTCAAAAAAGACTGCTTTGGTAGATTACAACCGGAAATGCTATGCAGATCTAAGAAAGGTGAATCGTTTGATTTGTTAATTTTTAATTAGCAAGAGATCCGTAGATGAGTCTTTCACACTGGGAGAGGTCTATATTTTGTACTATTTCTTGGCATCTGTTTTCTTCGGTATTTAGGTGTTTTCATTTTTACTGTTCACTCTTTCTACAGTCAGCAGTAATAATATTATCTTTCAGTGTAAAGCAAGATCCATCGTCACTGGATAGTGAGACTCAAGAATATCTGATGGATCTTGTAGAGGCAGGAGACACTCAGAAGTAAGCGGTATTCCTGTCTGATCTTTTTTTTTAACTAACTCTAGTTCACCTGATTGATTTTCATCTAGATTAACACCTGATGAGCAAGAAATGTTGTGGCAGAAACGATCGTATCTGATGCACTTGCCGGAAGCGCTACCCCTTGTACGGTTATGTCACCTCATTATCCCTCTACGGCGATGGCCTCCTGGCAGTATCATACGGCGATTTTTAGGTGCTGGCATCAGTACCGGACTGGGGTTTCTACTTTCTGGCGAATGTTTACCAGATTATCGAAGGCTGGGTGCCGTTGTCACCGGTGCAAGCTATGCAGCTTCTGCTTCCACAGTAAGCGTTTTATCAATGTACTTCCGCTTTGGTCACGTTTTGGCTATTTTTTCTTTGCCTTTAACTAATTGTTTTTTCCTGTTTTTCTTTTACGCTAGTTTTCCTTTTTTCGTTTAAGTGAGCCGAGCAAACGGCTGCTTAGGAAGGAAACTGATTAGGTTTGCTTCCATAACGCAGCTAAAGATTGCTCCTTTTGCACGCTGAGAGTTTGATTGAGATCGGTTTCGCATTACTACCAGTCCAGTTTTCTATTTCCCTGGTGACTATTGAATTAGTGCCAGACTTTTTTTTTTAAGAAGGAGGTTGTGTTATGTAAAGGGTGGCTCAGAATTTAATCGAACGGGCAGTAATAAATAGCGAGATAGAATATCAAGAGCGTTTTCGGTTCTGGTCCCGTCTAGGTGACACAGGTTCTGCATACCTTCGAGGTCGAAGAGCTGTTGTCAGACTTGTCTAGAAAGACTAAACACTAACTTGACAATCGACTGACCAATTGTAATTCATTGCGCAGGGCAAGTAAACATACGATCTGTCTTCATTACATCACTTAGGAGAAGGATGCATGGCGCATTCCATGAACGGGATGATTAAAAGTTTACTTTATCCTTTATTCATTAAGCAGCACGCAGGATCAGGTCGGCTTTCGTACGCTACGTTGTGCGATGGTTGGAGTGGAAGAGTAGCTGTCAGTTACCTTTACGTTTTGGACTTTCTATAAAATCTATTAACTAAAGAATGAAGGCCAACGTTGGCCTGCTCAATTAGGATGCTTCACGCAATTTTTCATCCATCTGATGTCGTGGAGCATTTCGAATGTGTATTTGGCTAGTACCTTGGTCATATGGAGCCAATCAGTAGACTCGCCAGTGAAAGGTAAAGAAAAGGCTTAACAGGAAACTATCTCAACGGTAGGTCGGAATGGCCCAAGTGTTGTGTATGGGCAGAATCGTCTGTCTCTGTGAGGCAACAAAATGCAAATATCTCGACCCCAATACAACTCTGCGCAGAGTTAGGGACGACGGAAGTTGGGCCGTTAGCGGCGTTAGCCGTTGGCCTGCACGGGGAGGATGGGCTCAAGTTGCCTGGAAAAAGCTACCATGGGGATTACGCCGCCCCTCTAGCCACTGCGCCACCGCCGCTCACTCGTCATCGCTGTTTCCAGTCAACTTGAGCCCGCCCTACGCGCGCAGGCAGAGGGCCAACGCCGCCAACGGCCCAGCTTCCGTCGTCCCTAGCTCTGCGCAGAGTTGTATTGGGGTCGAGATATTTTCATCTTGTTGTTTTCCAGAGAGAGGCGATTCTGCCCATATACGACTCTTGGGCCGTGCAGATCTACCGTTGAGATAGTCTCCTGGTTAGACTATATTACGGAATCTACCGATATCTATCCTCCGCGCCGTTTAGTGGACGCATATGGTTCTCATACTGCCATTTTATGGGGCAAAATTAAGAGGCTCTATTCTGCTGAACGTCTGTAGTACGTTGGGTGATCCACTACGGTAAAAACTTGTCCTAGCCAAGGGAAGCCCGGAGATCCCTGTTTCTTAAGGTGAGATATTGGTAATTTCATATCATGTTGTGTATCATGTTTGACATAGAGCTCGTGTGCTTTGGTGTTTTCGAAGTTTTTTTTATCAACTCTACGACAACGGAGGAATGGAATGTATTGGTTAGGCTGATTGCGAAATCGAACGAGGAGCTGATTTAAAATGGGCGTTTGACTGACACCTTCTTCCTGTTGTATCAATTGCGTCTGGTCCTGCAATTTTAGCTCCAAAGTCTACCCGAACGTTGTATACGATAAAAGCGATGTTTATGTCGTGTGTAAAGGATAAAGAGCGGCGTTGATCAAACCCTTTTGGGGTGCGCCACGCATTCTATGTACTTCCATTTGATATCATTAAGGCATTTTGAATGCACATTTGGCGTGTACAATGACATGCGGTGGCAGCCGATGAGCGAGTGAGCGCTTTATCCTTCTCAGGCATGCCTGACACAATTCGCCGACCCCGGAAGGATGGAAGGGTCGGTTGGGAAGGATGGGAGACCTGAACCAAGAATCTGAAGCTGGATGCAGCCGGCCGGCGACCCCTACGACTTCGCTATCATGCGCCCTTAGGTCATGACATCCAGTTGTCTGGGTTTACTCTCTATTATAAGTCTTTGGGAGAGGACAGTAAAGCCTTAGAGGGATCTGCAGGAAGCGCTTGGCACTGCTAATTCAACTAATGTGTAAGAATATGAAATTGTTGATTCAAAATCAGTCGAAAACAAACCTGGAAGAAAGAAGTTTGTTTACATTACCTTGTTGCAGATATCCTGATGTTCGTATAAGGCAAAAGGCCATCGAATGGATAATGTGCGCGTCGTCAGATTTCCTCTTCAACGCCTTGCCACAGCTCGTAGAAGCGCTGCGATTCGAAATCTTTGAGTCATCTTCCCTCGCCGTCGCCCTACTTACGTTGTCATACAAGGATCGTCGATTTGCCTTCGAGATTTACTGGTACGTGAACTGGTTAGAAGATGTGCTCAACTCGTGGAATGCCCAATGTATTCAGGCAACTGCAGCAAAGGATAGACCATTGTGTCGATTTTGCCTATGCACAGCGTTGCTCGTTGCTGCAGAAAGAGTTGCTTGAACGTCACGAGGCCGATCATTTGAGGTTTGTTGTCTAACATCGTAAGCAGACAACTTCTCATCAATCAAATTGTGTTTGAAGAGATGAAATCGCTCGTCAACACAAGTTACTGAACGAACTTGATTGCATTCAGATGGACCTGCGAAGGGAGGAGTCCGATCAAACGCGGGTGAGTTGTTTATTGAAGGCTATATATCCTCAGGTTTTGTTGCGTATGTCACTCATGTTTTTTTTTTCGCGGTTTCATGGAAGCCTCGTCTGCTGAAAAGCTATATGGGATCTATCCTAGTTGAAGGAGGGGGGGGGGGGGGGCTGGAGAGGGGGCACGTAACTAAAAATTGTGTTACAAATTGACTTGAGACTCACGGAGCTAGAGGACAAAACAGGATCTAAACTGACAAAGTTCACGAAAATAGAATTAAATTCGGTTTTGTCACGATTGTAAACAAACAAAGTGCCCTCCTCACTATCTCAGACAAATTTTCGTTTGAAACCGTGAACCAACCGGTTTGAAACCCGTTGGTTAGTAACCGACCATGAAAGGATTTGAAACCGTCCAACAAGGGTTTTGAACCGAACACGAAAGGGCTGCCACGCCCCTTGCTGCGCAATAGCAACACGTGCTGCGGTGGGCGTGGCCTCTTTTCGTGCTCGGTTCCAAACTCTTTCATTGACGGTTTCAAACCTTTTCATGGTCGGTTACTAACCAACGGGTTTCAAACCTGTCTGTAGAGTTGCTGAGCTCTTCACGAGGTTGGTAAACGGCTTTATTGGTGGCTAACGTTTCGGCTGGATCGCCTCCTTCAGAGCCTGAAAGGGTCAGGTCAATTAGGAGTTACCCCAGCAAACATCTCTTCAGCCTTACAAAATTCAATGTCAAATTTTTGGAAGCCTGAAAGATTCTACAGGCAGATTCTACCATGCCGGGGTTTCAAACCGGTTGGTTCCGGTTATACTTTGAATGGGCTTTGCACGCTGAGACCTCTTTGCAACCTCGGCGATTTGTTTGTTTGTTATTTGGGTCCTGTTTTGTCCTTTTGAGACCCTTCCGTGAGTCCCAAGTCAATTGGTTATACAATTTTTAGTTATGTGCCCCCCCCCCCCGCCAAGGATACCCCCCCCCCCCCCGCCAAGGATAGATGCGCTATATGCTTCGGTAGATTAAACAGCTAAGCTGCAGATCTGACTTTACGAACTTTCTTCAAAATGTCTAATCTTTTGATACTGAAAATAGACTGGTTTGTTTAGGAGCCATCAACAATGCCTTGTTGGCCTTTGTTTCACGTTGAATTTAAGAAGGCGAAGTTTTGTTCATCATCTCAAACTGCTTCTTGTAGTTGGCACTGCTTCGAGCTCGCCTTGGAACATTGGACGGCGCGTTGCTCCAGCATAACGTTCGTCTGCCGTGTCTTCCCTCATTCAAGTGTAGTGGTGTTGTTGTTAGAGAATGCAACATCTTCAATTCAAATGCGAAGCCGCTGAAGATCGTGTTTCGCGGCCTAAACTCGACGTACTCCATCATTCACAAGGTATGATTGCCTATATTCTACTGGCTTTTCCTCTAAAGTAGTGTTTGTACTAGAAATACGTGGTGGGTTAGGCTGGGTTTATACACTGATCGCTTCATACAAGGGAATGTTCTGAAGCGTGTGTCTGAACGGGGGAGCGAGTCATATAGGGAGAGTCACCATCCCTCAATTAGTATAAAAACGTGCTTATTTTTGCCAAGTCGTTAAACCCAAGGAGTAGGGGTCCTTATAATCACAATGGAATACGGCGCATCACAAGTTTGGGAGTCTTGTACGCCCGCGACACCTCTGCCGGGATGCGGCTCGGACCGCAGTGAAAGTGATGTTGCTTCATGCGAGGAAGGTTGGGAGTTTGGTTCTTCTGCGCTGCTGCATTTTTGCATTTCAACTGACTGGTTGAGATCTGGGGTTTCTGACGTCTATACCATTTTCAGACGTTTCCTACGCATTTCCCAGCTGCATGCTGTGGAGAGTACCTTTCTTGCGACTTGTTTATTACCGACCGGATTTCTAACCGCAACATCTTCGTAAACTTTAAGTTGACGTGCTTCGAAGTCCTGTAGGATGCAGGCCATCCGTACAGCCAGCTTGATTTCATCCCTCGAACATTCCTTGTCTAAAGGTGGGCCACACTTCAGCGGGAGCAGGTAGATCACCACTCGAGCATCTTCAGACATTGTTGGTTTTAGGTTTTAGAAGATCTTCACCAGACCTCTGATTTCCAGGTGACAGCAAAGATGAGAGGGAAGGAGTGTATCGATGCCGTTTAGACGATGTCACATCCTGGTCTCTTTTAAAAATCCGAGCAGGATGGTTTTTCCTGAGGTCATTGCTCCATGTATGGAAGCAGACTGTGAGGAGTCTGTAGCCTTTATACGCTGCTCGTATTGTGCCCAGTGCTGCTTCATGCACTTTGTACCTGTGTATCACTGATGTTGAACATTTATACATTATCATATTGAATACCACAGCATGCAGGAAAATACGCAGGAAACGTCTGACGTAGACGTCAGAATCCCCCAAATCTCAACCAGTCAGTTGAAATCCAAAAGGGCAGCAGCGCATAGGAACCAAACCTCCGACTTTCTTTGCATGAAGCAACGTCACTTCCACTGCGGTCCGAGCCGCTTGCCGGCAGAGGTGTCGCGGGCGTACAAGACTCCCAAACTCGTGATGCGCCGTATTCCGTTGTGACTACAAGGACCCCTACTCCTTGGGTTTAACGACTTGGCAAAAACAAGCACTTTTTATACTAATTGAGGGGTGGGCATTCTCCCTATATAACTCGCTCCCCCAGTTCAGACACACGCTTCAGACCCTTTCCCTTGTTAAGGTCTGTTCATACTCCGCGATGGGAGCGACGGGGTAAAGTATACGTATCGATCTTCCCCGGACGGTCGCTGGCATTGATCGATACCCATGCTTTGCCCTGTCATTCCCGTCGCTCTCGTCGCGGAGTATGAACAGGCACTTAGCACTATTTCGAGAAAGATAACCGACTGTCGATTAGGCAGCGCTAGTGACCAATATCAGTTGCTTTTGTAGCGTAGCTGCAATCGACAGGTGCATAAACCCTGCGTTAGTAAAAGAGTGCCCATGTCTTCTTGTTGAGCTATATGATTTGTATGATTTTGAAAGCTTTGTACTCAGTAATATCTCTCTCTGTTGACTTTGAACGTAATTGTCTATGAAGCGTTCATGTTCTTTGTTTTCTTACAGAGTGGCGACGACATGAGGCAGGATGCGTTGGTGTTGCAAATGGTTTCGTTTATGAATGGAATTTGGCTTAGTGAACATCTAGATCTTCGGATGATTACATTCAGATGCATGCCTGTTGGTTATAGGAAAGGTATTGCTATGTGTTTAGCGACGTGTTATTGCTTCTGTTGATGTTGTTCGTTTCGACTTTTGTTAGTTTCATGTCTTCAACGAGTTTGGTGACCATGAGTTGCGCAATCCATAAGGCAAAACTGAGCTTACGTTTTAGACTAAAGACCAAACATTATACATTCGCATGATGAAGGTCAAGCGCCGAAATTAGTGCTTCTAGATTTAAATAAATTTCAAATTTGAAGGAATGGCTGAGTTGGTGTTGGACTGTGCGACTCTGTGTGAAATTCAGAAGGAGTTTGGAGTGACGGGTGTATTCAAAGAGGATATTCTTATGAACTGGTTGGTGAAGCACAACACCACAGAGTTCCTCTACAAACAGGTATGTTCTGTTTTAAAAGTGTTCGTAGTCAACTTTGTCTTCATATTTTTCATATTGATTTTGCGAAGCTGGTTTTCCTTTTTGTGACTGATTCAAATATCTCTCTTTTTTAAATGGTACGTGGCGCAAATCTTTGAAGATAAAATGGCTAAAACACGAAAGGGCTAAATCAAACAATCCCTATTTTAGACGTCGCACGAATTCTGCTTTTACAGGATATCGAAGTGACATTTTGAATTCACGTTTGACTTATAGAATGAATTGCGGTAATCCACTGACAGGCAAGCCATTGTGCTGTCCTTCCCCGACGAGTCTGTTACCCGTCCACCAGTCCCGGAGGGGATGCAAGGCTTGCGAGTTGAATACATATTTGGCCATACAATGACTTGCGATGGCCAGCCGATGAACAAGTCAGCGCTTTATCCTTCCCAGACACGTCTGGTACCAATTCACCGACCCCGGAGGGATGGAAGGCTTGGTTGGCCTGGGCGGGAAATCCGAACCAGGAACCTGGTATCGGGTGCAGGCGACAGCCGACGCCTCCTCCGACTGCATTCCACGCGCCGTGTGGCAAGCATAGTATTCTAGAAAGCAGTAACTTATTTAGTCATAACTACCAACCCACTTTATGTTTCAAAAGAGATGTAAACAGTGCATATAATTTAGAAAAATCAGTAGTGTACATCCGATCAACATTTGGTGATTGTTTTCTGGCATAATTGTTAGTACATATGTTTCGATCGGGTGCGTTGCTGCTCAGTCGTAGAAGATGCTGCCTGTCGCCGCCACGGCGAATCGAGTTTCTTGGCTCGGCTCCCGCCAGTTCGGGTCATCTTTCTTCCCCTCGTGGTCAGAGAAGTGGTACCAGACATGTCTGGAAAGGGCAGAACTCTGACTTGTTCACCGGCTGGTCACCACAAGTTATTGCATACGCAAAGTACGAACTCACAATGACTCCACGATATCGAGTAGGAGTGAAACGCATGGCGTATCCTTAACACGTAGTGACAAACTTCTGCTTAATGTTTAATATCGTTATCATTTTGACAAGAAGTTGTTCACATCTCAAATTTATTTGCTGATAGAAAAAAGGCAATCTGTGAATCGGAGCTGTAGGAAAATCGAACTGATCTCGATAGTGGTATGATTAACTATATCTGTGGTTTCACTGCTTCGGTGATACTTAGGACGTTTCTGCTCTGTGCGGTTTATGACATTTTGGATAATATTGCCTGAACATTCGTACACCTGATCATAAGTAATGATCTAAGAATATTCCTTAAGGCGTTAGATAACTTCACGCGGTCCTGCGCTGGTTGGTGTGTGGCAACATACGTCCTGGGAATAGGTGATCGTCATAATGACAATATTCTCGTGACGACTGCTGGTCATGTTTTCCACATCGACTTCGGGAAATATATGGGAGACTGGCAGACGGCTGGTGGATTTCGAAGGTGTGTGCATGTGCTTTTTTCGTTTTCACTTTAGGGTTCAAGTTTTTGTTAAAGAATTTGTGTGAAAAGTGTATCATTAGCTATTAGTATAGTATATTTTTGTGCCACACGAGGTTCTTAGGTGGACAATTTTATTCAGCAGGGCCTAACGTTTCGACGTTCCGTCGTCTTCAGAGGCCTAAACATGGTGTGAATGTTTAAATTTGCGTTCTACCCCACCATGTTTAGGCCCCTGAAGACGGCAGGAGTCGAAACTTCAGGCGCTGCTTAATAAAAATGTCCACCTAAGAACCTCGTGTGGCACAAAAATATACTAACAACTTACAATGCCGAGGTTTCAAGAAGAGAGAAGTTGGGAGGTGTATCATTAGCAATTTCTTCAATTTAGTTTCTCTGTTGAATGAGTTCGCGCGTAGTTAGTGCAATCCGAATAAAGTTTCTGGTTTTATCCTTTCTCACGTAATTTGAGGTGGTCTTTCCTGAAAATAGACACTTCGTCGGAACACCGAATATCTGTCTAAATCGCCTTCCTATGGTCTGACTTTATTCTGCAAAACCAATTGTGAAATTGAGCATCCCGGTTGTAACTGTTCTTAGATATTCTCCCTTCTTGTCGAGACGGTTTTATTCCGCTCAGTCGCAGGGTGCGCTCTTCTTGTGATCCATCGCGATCTCATTCCAGCTAGGGCTTCTGCCACAGTGCGGATTTCGACCAGACCTCTCTTAACCCATTGACGACCGCGCGGCCCATTTTCGGCCCGCAGTTTTTCTGTCGCGTGGGACCGCGCGGCCCAATTTCAGCCCGCGGTTAAAAAAATGTTCGCTGCGGCCCACGTCCTCGATTTTTCATAGTTTACTAGTATTCATTAGATTCATTGGATCCTACCAGTGCTACCTGCACAGTGGTCCGAGAATCATTTACTTCTAACGAAAGCTTTGATAAAAAAAATCAGCACTACACACTATTCAAACCTCAAATAAATAGATACTACTCACGAACAGCTACGTATATCTTACAAAAATGGTCATGGTTAAGACATCTAGTCAAATTTCTTGCGAAAAACTTGAACCCAATTTAGAAAAAATATTTCAATCACTTGCTACATCGTGTGGTCACCTTATTTGCACGATTCGTGACGAACGTGCGCCTTTTTTTGTGCTGACCTTTTTATGGCAGCAAATACATCTTCTACGCTTGGCTTCGAACCTGTTCCCGCCTTTTCCAATATGTGGCTCACCCATTGGAGAGGGAGCTTCATTTGAAATACCGTGAAGTAGTGAATGCACGAGATTCGAGCCTCAAGGCGGTCCCAGCGCGCGGTCCCACGCGTCAGACACGCGATTTGCCGCGCGGTCGTCAATGGGTTAATCACGTGCGTCCGTCCATTGGAAGGACGGGGGGGGGGGGGGGGGGGGGGTAGACATTTCTTCAGCGGAACGTACGTCAAACGCGAAAGCGCCTTACCCAGGCTTAACTACTTTTCTATAGAACCTGTCTTTGAGTGTTCTATAGCATCTACGGTCAAGGAGGATCTATGTGAACTCCCTTCACCTGGGCTTGCTTCTAGCCGTCTCCTGACGGGCTGCTGCACATCTCCTTTCTTGGATATGTCACTCCTGCCGAGGTATCGGAAGTTTCTACCTTTTCGATGACTTCTCCATACAATGCACTCTTCAGAGCTAAAGAGCTTCTTCGTGTTCTTCACGTATAACTGCTGGCGGTTGTCTGCGAGGGCTTTTTGTATCAGCTGCTCCTTCTCCTGGTGTAAAAGATGGTCCTGAGCGGTACTTCCTGTGCGTGTTTTACTATGCTATTGAGTACCAACAGGACCTGAGGATAGATCGCTGGTTTATCACTGATGTGACGCATACTTTTTTCACCCCCTCCCCTCCCACCCTGCGAGGTTTGTAGCGCCGCTTTCGAGTCTTCGTATCTGCCCTTTATGTTCGTGGTCAGATGTTCTGGGTGCCTACCGTAGGCCTTCTTCAGATCCAATAATTCTGTGTTGCTCTCGGTTCTTGCGCTGTTCCTTCATCACCTCTGTCTTCAGGTCCTTTCAAGAATTCTGCAAAAGTTCCGAAACGTGCAAAAGTGTGAAAACTTGAACGCCTTTCTTGCAGAGACCGTGTTCCGTTCGTCTTCACGGATGAGATGTACCATGTCATCAATGGTGGCAATCAGCAAAAAGAAAGCTATCAAACATTCATCGACTATTGCTGTCAGGCGTTCAACTATCTGCGTCGAAACTACACGATTCTCGCCAATCCGCTGAAAATGGTGAGTTCTGCTTCACGACATTCATCGTTGGCCAACGTCCGTAGCTATTAGTCCAAACGGCTGTCTTAACTGGATTTACCGTCGTGCGGAGGCCATACTCTGACATGCGGACTCACACATACAGTGTGCGCCACAATTAAGGATGAGGATGAAGACACAATTAAGGATGGGTAAAGGGCAGCTTTAGAGAGTCCCATTATAATGTGCGCCATGCATTTTACCTAACAAATGAGTGTTTGGCCTATACATTGGCTTACGGTAGCCAGCTGATGGACAAATCAGTGCTTTATCCTTTCCAGACAAGTCTGTTACCAATTCACCGACCCCGGAGGGATAGAAGTTTTGTTAACCTGAGCGGAAATCCGAACTAAGAAGCTGGAAGCGGACGCCCATGGCAGCTGGCACCTGCTTCGACTGCGCTACCGTGCGCCTGGGCAAAAATGGAACACCATATAATGTGCAACTCATCGGCTTCATATGGGGCTTCAGTGATGATTTATGTATAAGTTGATATTGAGTTTCTTCACCTGGCTAAGGTGAGCCCTCCTGGGGCTGATGGGTTGACTATAGTTGTGCTTTTGAGAAATTTTGTCGAACGAATGAATGAGCGAATAAATTCGATGTCGAAAATTTTCGAACGGATGGACTAACGGATTTGTTCGCTCGTCAATTTTTTCGAGTGATCGAAAATCGAATGAGCTCCATTTTCATTTGTTCGAATATTAGTCGAATAATTTGTTCAAGTCAGATTCTATGTTTGAGGATTTGAAGTTTTTCGACCTTCGAATAAAATGGAAGTATTCCATTTTCGAGTAATATTCGAATATGGCTTATTTTCGTTGTTCGAATTCGAACGAATATTCGACTTTTTAAAACTATGGGTGTTCGAATTCAAATGAATATTCGAAAATATAGGAACTTCTAATATTCGACCATTCGAACAATTATTCGAATAACTATTCGAACATATCCGTTCGAGCACAACTATAGGGTTGATCGAGACCATTACATCACATTGTACCGTTTATAGAGCAGGTCTTTTGTTCTTTAGGATGGCACTTAGATTATGGGATAAAACACAGGCTTTTATGTGTAAAGAGCTAAACTGTTCTGGAGTACTTGTTTGCCGCATTAAACATTATGTGGTCATGTCTGAAAGATCGTATTCAAAACAAAAAAGGCATTTCGAAGCGTGGCTATGTTTTTGGCAGTGGTATGTTATCAGTGAATTGTGGATACAAAAATTGTAATCCAATTTTGGATTCGAAGTATCTTATCATAGGAGGAAGTTGTACACGTATATATGGAGCACCTGAATATTCATTTCAAGTGTTTCGGTGGTTTGATAGTGTCTCTTCAGTACAAAGAGTGAACAAGCTCAGCAGTGATGTATCCTTCAATGTGGCCATGGTAACGAAAAGTGTAGATAGAGAGTTACCGGCCCTACTCTCGTGGTGAAAGGGCTCCACTGGAAAACCGAGTTGAACGTACGCATCGTAGCGTCTCCCGGCTAGGAAGTTGCAAGGTAGTGTCTGCTATTACCAGGAGATCATCTGAACGGTAGGTCGAAGCGGCCCAAGTGTTGTATGGGCAGAATCGCCTCTCTCTGGGAAACAAAAAAATGCAAATATCTCGACTTCAATACAATTCTGCACAGAGTTATGGACGACGGAAGTTGGGCCGTTGGCGGCGTTAACGCTCTGCTTGCACGCGGAGGGTGGGCTCAAGTTGCTGGAAACTGTGATGACGAAGGAGCGGCGGTGACGCAGTGGGTAGAGGGGCGGCGTAATCCTCATGATCGCTGTTCCCAGCCAACCTGAGCTCGCCCTCCGCATGAAGGCAGAGGGCCATGCTGCCAACATCCCTAACTCTGCGCAGAGTTGTACTGGGGTCGAGGTATTTGCATATTGTTGTTTCCCAGAGAGAGGCGATTCTGCCCATATACAACACTTGGGCCGTTCCGTCCTACCGTTGAGATGGTCTCCTGGTTAGACTAGTTTAGTAGTTTGTCATTGTATAGCAGCTTACTTTCAGCTTTGCCGCCATGGTCGGAGAAAGTCAATTGCCCCCTCCCGTTAGGATTTATTAGAGTAACGTTCTAGCGCATTCTCACCTAATGCAACTCGTATACCTGTTGGATGCGTAGTTTCTGATGTTCGTCGTTCCATATTTGTTGTTCTTCGTCCTCTTCAAGTTCCATTTCAGATGGCGTGCTCCGACATAGCAGGAATGAATGTAGAGTCGCTAAACTTTGTAGAAAAGAACCTGATGTTGGAGTTGAGCGAAACGGATGCAGTAATCCAATTCACCCAACTGATCAATGTAAGTTGGCCGGTGCTCTCACTTGAAGTGCCACCAAGCAGCAATTAAAGAGTGATTTTTCCGCTTTTCAGCACTCCTTGAAGTCTGCCTTCCCTCGGATCAACTTTTTCTTCCACACATTAGCCCAAGTGATGTCATCAACAGGGAATTCGGCGAAGAACAACGATAACGTGATTAGTTTTGTACCACAGCTTTACACGTGGGTTTTATGCTGTTGTATGAATCTATTTGTGCCGATACTCTATCGATGTTATTTTTGATTGTTTTCAGAAAAGAAACAGATGGCAAGATATCACGTGTGCGAGTTATCACGTTTGAGAAGCGTTTTATTCCTAATAAAGTTTATGTGAGTGCGCATTCCTGCATTCCATAGGCGTACTCATTGACTGCCGTTGATTTTCTTTCTGTTCTAGCTGTACAAAGTTGAAGTTGTTCGAGAGGGTGAGACAGTGTCGTCGTTTGTATACCGGTCGTTCAACGAGTTTAACGAGTTGTACATCAAACTTCGCCGAAGGTGTGTTCCCTATCCTTGTTTGCTGATTAAATTAGGTTTAGTGGAAGGGTGACGGTTCCAAATACTATTTTTGTTTTGATTTCTGGAACAATGATATTTTCATATTATTAACACGCGCTTCGCGCGACTTTGCAACATCACTGACTTAGGCCCCGTTTATACTTCGACGCCGAGCGATGCGACGCCACGCAATGTGACCATATTGATAGAGGCGACGCGATCGACCAATTTGGCCACTTTATATGGCGTTGCATCGCTCGACGTCGGAAGTATAAACGGAGCCTTACGGAGAGGAATTTTTGTGAAACTTGAAATCCGCTGACATCATGGGTTCTGTTGCGTACTTTTACGGCATTCTCCACTTCCGTAGGTTTATCCTAGGCATTCTCTCATCCAGAAACGTCGCTCGTTTGTGGTGCTACATAATACTTCCGCCCATCAGGTTGCTTCGCAACCGCTTTCGTACTCAACAGCCCTCGTTACCTAACCCCTTTGATACGTCTTCGGAAGCCAGACGTCGCTACGCAACTACGATTCCACACCTTTTGATCTGTGCAATCGTTGTACGACATCGGTGGCACGTCATCTGAATCCAGGCGTTCGTTGCATGACCTCGGTTACTTACTTACTTTGATACTTTGATGGTCCTTTTGTCGGCTGGAGGTCTTCTCAGCGGGGACCACAACTCTTCCAGACCGCTCGATCTCTGGCTGTTTGCATCCAGTGAGGCTGACTCCGCTCTCTGAAAGATCTTGAGAATGAGTCTGCCCATCGCGTTGGCGGTCGTCCCAGTGGTCTCTTATGGCCTCTCGGGAGCCATTCTGTGACACGGAAACTCCATCTATCGTCCTTTCGTCGTAGCAGGTGTCCGGCCCAGCGATATTTGGACTTCTTCATGTACTGCAGCGGGTCTGCTAATTGCGACTTCTCCCGTAGCTCCGAGCTTCGTAGGCCTTCTTGCCATTGCTGACGAAGGCTTGTCCTTAGAAGACATCTCTCCAGTGCCCGATGCGTAGTTTGCATCGCTCTGGCGATTGTCTTGTTGTCGGGCCAGGTTTCAGTCGCGTAACACATCGCAGGCAGTACAGAGGCGTTGAATATCGAGGCCCTGAGGCCGGGATCCTTGACCTGATCGGTGACTTCGCGAATCGAACTGAAGGCTGCCCATGCTGCGCGTCTCCTGCGGGCGATTTCAGGAGCGAGGTCGTTATCCATGTTCAGCTCTCTTCCCAGATAGACGTAGGAGTCGACCTGTTGTAGAGCGACTCCATTTAACCTTACGAGTCCCGTGTCACACCACTGGTTGACCATAAACTGCGTTTTGGACATATTCATGTCCAATCCAATCTTCATACCTGCCACATTGAGCTCGTTCAGCATTTCCTCGACTTCTGCCGTGCTGGTAGAGATGAGAACAATATCGTCGGCGAAGCGAAGGTTGCTGATCCGTTTACCGTCGACAAGGTAGCCTTTATCGTCCCAGTTCAAGCCTTTCATGGCATCCTGGAGTGCCGCTGTGAATAGCTTAGGAGAAATCGTGTCTCCCTGCCGTACTCCTTTCCCGATAGGAATTTTAAGCTTTCGATCGAACAGCTGGATGGTAGTCGATGTGTTCGAGAAGCATTCGCGAGAAGTCGGATGTAGGGCGATGGTATACCAGCGTGCACAAGTGCGTTCAAAACGGCGTTGATTTCCACAGAGTCGAACGCTTTCCTGTAATCCACGAAGACAAGGACAAGTGGGAGGTGGTACTCGCGGCTCCTCTCGATGAGCTGTGAGACAGTCTGAATATGGTCCATGCAGGAGAAATCCTTGCGAAACCCTGCTTGCTCCACTGGCTGATACTCATCCAAGCAACGCTCCATGCGGTTAAGCAGTATCTTGGTGAAGATCTTGTACACAACCGAGAGAAGACTGATGGGTCGATAGTTGTTGATATCCTCCTGCTGACCTTTTTTGAAGATTAAAACTGTTTTCGACTCCTTCCATGAGTCCGGAATCCTACCAAGTCGAAGGTAGTGGTTGAAGTGCTTGGCAAGAAGTGAGCAGAGGGCACTGCCACCCGCACGAAGGAGATCAGCAGAAATGCCGTCCTGTCCGGGAGCAGTGCCCGGCTTCATCCTTCTGATGGCATGAGCAACTTCTGATTCCAGAATGGGAGGTACTTCCTCAGCTGGTGGCATCAAGCATTTCGGGACAGTGATGGAAGAGCGGAACAGATCTGTGTAGAATTCTTGAACGATGGCCTCCATCGCTCTTCGAGACGTTTGCGTTGTTCCATCCTTATCCACAAGGGCTGACATTATTGCCTTCTGATCGCAGAGATCTCGTTTGCAGCGCTTTATGCTTGAACCTTTCCCAGCGGCTTCTAACAGCTTCAATCTTCTGTAGGCTTTAATGGACTCCTTCACTGCAATTCGACAGGCCTTCGAGATGGTGACTTTTTCCAGATCGGAAGCATTAGGATCCAGTTTAACAGCTCTTCTTTGCTCCAAGAGCTTAATCGCATGTGCGTTGAGTCTTGAAGCAGGCGGTGATGTGGCTCCGCGAGAGCTGCTAGCACATTTCAACGGTCCTTTGGAGAGAAGGTCGTAGTCTTCCGATGGATCTTCAAGAAGATTCCAATCATACGACTTTATTGCACATTCCAACTCCTCAGACTTGAATGTGGGGATCCTCACCGGTGCCGGTTTATGAGTGTCACGCTTGAACATCCTCTTTTTGAGAGTCAGCTTCGCACGGACAAGACGGTGATCCGAGCCGGTGTCAAATGAAGGCAGCACGGAGACGTCGAACAGACTCCAGCGTCTGTTTGTAAGAACATGGTCGATCTCCGAACGTGTTTCTCCATTTGGGCTTTCCCAGGTCCATCGTCGGTTTGAAGGCTTCTTAAACATAGAATTTCCATGGTAGAGACGGCACGCGGATAGGAAGTCTATCAGGCGCTCTCCGTTTTCGTTCCTTGAGGAAGTTCCATGTGGTCCTAGCCTCCATTCGTGCTGATCATTCGTACCGACGATGGCGTTAAAGTCACCAACGACAACTTTGTAGTAGCTCTTCTCGTCGTTGACAGTCCTTTCGAACAGCTTGTAGAATTCCTCATTTTCTTCATCTGTGGCCGCAGATGTTGGAGCATATCCATTTATGATGGAGATGGTTCCTTGATCTTTGGTTTCCAGACGAAGAACAGCTACTCGCGGACTGATGATCTTGTAAGAGTCTACTAGGTTGTGCACTGTCGAATTGACGAGAAATCCAACTCCGCCAATATTCTTTCTGTCCACCTTTGCTCCGATAATGAGAAGCTCGTTGTGGTCGGTCCTTCTTATGGTTTCCGTTCTGCCTTTCGTTTCCTGCAGGGCGATAACGTCGTATTTGATGTTGCGGCTTCTGTAAAGCAGTGTCCGAAGATCCTGCTCAGATGCGATCGAACGACAGTTATAAGTGCAGACGAATAGGCAGTTTCCGTGTCGTGGTGGGAGGGAGTTTCCGGTAGTCCGATTCCAATGACGTCCTGGGGCCGGATTCATCAACGAGAACGGAGGTAAATCTTATCACCCGTTACCGTTACTATCCGTCAGCGGCTCACTAACCGCGAGTTATGATTCATCAAATTCGCGGTAAGTGATGGCAATTCGTTGCGACTTGGTCACCGTTTAGCCGTGGAGCGCAACCGCTGCACCCCGGTAGCGGTTACCGGGCACTCCAGCCTAGTAACGAATACGCTGGATCTGAGGCCGGATTTAACTAACCACGTTTTGATGAATCGACCGAATGGCGGGTTTCGTGGTTAGTTGCGCCACTTACAGCCGGTAAGTAGTTGATGAATCCGGCCCCTGATAGCTTAACTCCGAGATTAGATGGCCCCTCGCCGGAGGTGGATGCAACCGACGTCGTAGAAGTCCACCTCCGGCGCGCGGAGGACTGGGGCACGGGTTTAGTTGTTTGAGCCATACCGGTGGTCTGGTTACTCACATGTTCTTGGCCAGGGATACAGGAGAGCCGCCCATACACGACAAAGCGTCGCGTACTGCGTGACCGTTTGTGCCGTTAGCCATCACAAAGTGATGTTCACCCCTTCACCGCGGTGAGGTGGCACATGAAGGGGACCTCGGTTACACGTCTTCTAAATTCGGACGCTCATTCATCATCGTCGGCGACGCGTCTTCCAAATCGCATGCCTGTTGCGCGACAGCTGTGAACTGTCTTCTGAATACGGACGCTGAGAGACGCGCGTAGTTGCCGTTGTGTCAAGCAGGAAGAGCTAGTGCTTCTGCTTCAGCAACATCCCACGTCGAATGGCAAGCTTTGTCAGCGCGGGATACGAAGAGGCGTATAACGCGCGGTAAGATCACTCAATCGCCATCGGCGGCTAACTCAACTACATAGTGGTAGATTTTCCAAGCCACGTATAAAATCCAACTTCAAAGGATTGAAAATTCAGTGCTGATTTGTGAGTTAGGGGTTCTTGTTCTGCTTTTGCTAGGCCTATATGTAGTGCCTTGGGCTGTTGCCATTACTCTGACAGTCTTTAGAAATCCCATTTAGGTTTCCAACGGTGGCATTTCCGGCTTTGAGTCCTGGCACAAAGATGCGTTCGAACGTGAGGGAGGTAGCTCAGAGGCGAATGGTGGATGTCGAATCTTTTCTACGCTACTTATTTACGCTTAGCTCAGAGATTTGTCACGTGAGTTGGTATAGCTTGAGACGAGTAGTCAGGATCTTAATTTGTTTTGGACAATAGTATGTGTCTTAGGTAGACCCATTTTGGATCTGGATGGCAGTGTTGGTTTTCGCATGTCCAGACGTACAAGTGTACTATTACAATAAAATCCAGAGTACTGGAAAACCATCAGTTGTACTCATAGACCTTTTGGTTTCTTAAAAACGAGTGTAAGAAATACGCATCCGCACCCAATTTTGAGTGGGTGAATTTTTGAGTGTCATTTGTGGACAGAATTTCTTTAGCGCACAGGTTAGCTCGGTAGTCTCCATTCTTCTCGAGCCCGTTGCAAGTCGAAACGGGTTTACTAGGCGACATTTTTGGCATTTTTAGACCATCCAGTGGTCCACGCAAAAACGAACTTCATCTCAGTGCTTCTTGTTAGATGCTCTACAAGGACCATATAGGTCCTGTTGGGAATCGTTGGGTGTAAGTTCACAGACTCCCTTGAAAGTGTCGAACGAAGACGATTTCTTACGTGTATTCTGTACTCCCAGCATTTTTCATTATTTACAATGACTATACAATGACTTGCGGTGGACAGGCATTTCAAGCGACCATTTAAGTGTTGTATCCTTCTCAGACAAATCTGGTTGCAATTCACAGGCCCCGAAGGGGTTGAGGCTTGATTGGCCTGGGTGGAAAATCCAAAGGTTTTATAGTCTAAAAATAAATTGACGTACTTCTTAAAATCCTCGTTATGATCTTCGTGGTTATCTTTAGCTCTCTTATTTCAGTGCGATCTGGTGTACACATTCTTCCATCTAATCCTTAGAGACAGCAATATTCATAACTACATAGGTAGGTGTTGTTTCTTTCCCGTATTGTCTTTTAGGTGACTAAAAAATGAGGTTTTGGTTTCCAAACCTCACCGAAGACGAACTCTCTCATACTTAAATAGTTGTTCTTTTGTAAACCTCGGGTCTGTTAAAAACATCATGACTTCTGGAAGCTATTCTCTCCATTAGGAGTGGTGGTAGTAGCGTGCAAGTTTACCGTTTATTGTCTTTGTTGTTTTTCGAAGGAAGACTGCAAGTATTCACAGCCATCGCGTTCCTTCTAGTAACGTTTGACTGGTTTGTTATGTGTTTTCCATCAAGAACGGCGATAAGGACTTCCAATTTTATTTTTTCTGCGCAGCTGTAGGAATCCGCATCTGGCTTACTAAAATTGCTCAGCGTTTAATTATTTTAGGTACCGAGGATATGCGCAATGAGGCTCATCGAAACCAATGTGAAGTGTATCTAAAGATACAGTTCAACGGGAACAAACACCACTCACAGCTGAGTATATTTGTCGGTGAGCCCTATGTCTAGTCTCGTTATAGTTATAGTTTTGCTCGAATGACCGATTCGATTAGGCGTTCGAGTGATTTTCATTCGAATTTGACTATTCGAAAATCGTCTCTTGTGTGTTGTTGTGTTCGAATTCGAGTTTTCAACAATTTTCGTTTTTCGACTGTATTGATTTAGTCCACGATATAGCCCCCACCCCCATCCGTCTAAGGTCCTGCCCATCTGTCGGGTAGCCTTTCAATTCCTTTCCTCCAGAATTCCGAGTGCTGTGAGGAAAAGAATTCAGAAACCTCCGTTTCCAGTTGACGTCGATCATCGAACTCTCTACCTCGAAGATGATGCTTGAGAGTTGTGATCAGGTGTAGTCAGAAGGAGCGAGGTCTGGGGAGTACGGTGGATGGGGCACAACTTCCCAGCCTAACTCCTGGATTTTCTCTCGACTCACTTTTGCGACATGAGGACGTGTGCAGCAGGTGGACGTTCTGGACGTTTTTGGCGCATGGCGTCGGCCAAGCTCTGGAGCTGGGTAGCGTAGACAGATGCTGTGACTGTGGTCTCACTATCCAGCAACTCCCAGTAAAGCATGCCTTCTGAGTCCCACTAGCAACAGAAGAACCTTCTTTCCGTGGTGTCCACGTTTCGGTTGTCTTGGAGCTCTGTCTTAGAGCCATTGGCTCTTGCGGGTGTGATTAACATAAAGCACCCAGCTTTCGTCGCCAGTAACAGTGTCCTTCAGAAAGTCCTTTCTGTGCGGGCGAAGAAGCAGCGACTCACCAACACTGATTCGGCATGCCTTGTCAGAGTCCAGCAGCTCATGTGGTGCCCAAAACGACAAAACTTTGCGGTACCCAAGGATATCCAGCTGCTTCACGACGTGCTTTGCGTACATCCAAGTGTCGCCACCAGTGCGCGAGTGGTTGAATTCGACTTCACCTTGAAGGCTTCGCGCAAACTGTCTTCTTCCACAACATAAGGACGACTGGAGCGAGGTCGAACTTCGAGCGAGATATCTCCAACCTTAAAGCGCTGATACCAACGGGCCACTGTAGAATAGTGAATGACTTCCTCCCTGAATGCAGCGCAGATGTTGGAGGCTGCAGTCCGTGCGGAAAGGCCTTGCAGAAATTCGTGGTAGACGATAGGTCGTAGGTTGCTGCTGCTTATCGTTGACATTGTTGCTGTATTCGTACTCGACGAGGCCTTATATAGTATGCTTGAGGAAGCTTCGAGAATGTACTGTGACGTCACCACACAAGTAGCGTAACGTGTTGCAAGACTTTTCGATCAACCTATTATTTGAGTTTGAGTATTTAGAGAAATCGTACTTTCGATTGTACTATTCGATTGTACTATTTTCACGTCAAATTGGACACTTTTCTAAATAAACCTAGTGCTTTTGAAGTCAAAATGAACATCTTCCAAATCAAAACGAGCTCCTTTCACATTAAATTAGGGACTTTCCAAAATTGTTAGAATAGTTTTTTGCTCAAGATAATTTTTGACATTCTTTGAAGTTTTCATACACCTGCACAATTTTTGAATACATTATTTCAAATTTTGTAAGGTTCTCATTTTTTTTAGGAAAAATGTTTTAAGCCCTCCGCACACCTTTGCGGCAAAGCGGTATCCCTTACCCTTACCCTTACCTTAGCCGTAATTCAGGGACGCAGAGTTTGCCGCCGCCGGCGGCGAGCGATGCCGTGCCTCAGCCGTACACTTGCGGTGGTATGTTGGGCGGCGGCAGTGGCGCCGCAGGTACGGCAGCGTTCTCCCTGTCTGCGCTCTACCCGACCGCGGCAGTGATCGGCTAGACCGCCGACAGAAAGCGAATAGGAGCAATAGGTTCCGACTAGAAAGGGTACAGTGCCTCTGCGGCTTGCCGCCAGCAAGACTCGTGTGTGCGTGAGCGGCGCGCTTCACGAGTTTTGCCGCCCATCGCCCGCCGCCTGCCGCAAAAGTGTGCGAAGGCCTTTAAAACCTGTTAAAGAGCAGGAAAGTGGTCATTTCTAGTGTCAAGAGGAGAGATTGCGCCATGCTTTTTCCAAGACGTCGCAATTTTTATTCGAATGATAGCAAAATTTCTCTTTGCACGGGCTTTTACACCTGTAAACGATATAGCAAAAACAATTCTAAGAAACACGCCTATCCTAACTTTGATGCTTCATGTGAGTAGTTCTTGCACTAAAACCAAACAAAAATCGCGACATGCTTTTTAAGCGCATAGTGCGCTCTCGTTCTCTCGTCTTGCACTAAATGGTTACTGCCTTTATACGGCTTTAAAACAAAGTACAATTTGTTACCTTTCTTTAAAAAATGTTGTAAAAATATTACATTCATTCAGCTGAGCTAAAAATTTCAAATAAAATTATACCACATTTTCGTTGAACAAAAAATATTCTAAACATCTTGAATCTCTGTAGTTCAAACTGTAGGAAGTTCGTTTTGATTTGGAAGACGTTCACTTTGGTTTTAGTGGCATCAAGTATGTTTAAAAGAGTGTTCAATTTGACGCGAAGGCGTTCAGTTTGACGTGAAGATAGTTTATATTCGAAATCGAGTGTTCGAAGGTTCTGACCATTTGAAACCAATAGAATATTAGAAAATTTCGTGAGAACATTGCTATAGCCATAGTGCCTTTCAGACTGGTTTAGCTAAGCTCTTTTGACTTCATTGTTTCAGGTCACGTAAAGCATCTAGCACTCCTAGCCACTGGTCAGGCACCGGATACTTACGTGAAGTCGTACATTCGTCCCGATCCTCAGAATCTCACCAAACGGAAGACCCAGGTGGTGAAAGCGAGTCAAAATCCGACTTTTAACAGAGAGGTGAGGCGTTGTCTATTCTTGTTCAGCTTTGTTGTAGTCGTTGAGGTGGTGGATATGCGGCCCTCCTCTGGTTTAGTTAGTTTCTTTGAAGTCGTCTATAGAAATATGTTGTGGTGAAAGGAACGTGGAAGCGTATTGGGGTTAGATTTGTTGGCATTGCCGTCTAAAATCTGAGGATTCGGATCCGCGCAAAAAGCGTTTTGCCTCTCACATCTAAGAAAGTATCTGTTTTCGTAGACTTTAATGATGATTTTAAACGTCAAAAATAACTTCTTTGGCAATAACGCTATGGCCATTTAATCAATCCTTTCGCTATCCTGACATGTAGGAGAGATTTTGGACATTGTGTTCATGGATATCGGTTCAACGGTCTGATTCTGCGCAGGCCTCAGGGTCCATGTGTAGAATAATTGTGCTATTGAATTTTTTTCGAATACTCGAATGGTTTCGAATGCTCACTGATTTCGAGTGTTCGAATTCGAGTATACCTTAAATAAGCAGTTTCAAATTCGAATGAAAGTCATTCGAAAGCTTACTCGAATAAATCATTCGAGCACAACTATAGTCCTTGTTTAGGTGTACTACGACATAGTGGGTGGCGAGCATGTACTGTCGACGCGTGTACTGGAGGTGTCGGTGTGGAATTCTGGAGGCCTGATGGATAACAACAAGCTGTATCTGCTGTACATTCCTCTTCAGAAGCTGAAGAATCGGCCGGAAGACAGAAAGGGCAATCGGGTACTGGAGGGGTGGTTTGCGTTTGACAAGAATGTTTGAGTTTCTCGAATTTAGTCGTTGTTTATGTCAAAAAGGGTCGATTGTGTGTATATGTATTATTAAGGATGAAAGAATCAGTGATCAGTCATGTTTTGTACAACGTTGGCGTTCATCCTGGCCAGTTTTCCGTGCTTGTGTGTTAATAATTCTATAGACAAGGGTGCATCTGATACTAGTTTGTTTTCTACACGGTACACATACATATTGATTAGCTAGTTATTCACATCGATGGATAATCTCGAATCTTTGCATTATGATCGCATATCGTGTAGATTTTCTGGTGTGATTGATGACAGCCTTATCAGCCTTCGATATTCAATTCGGCTTCTTTGTAAACACGTTGTTCCCTCTTCCTTCTCAGCAACTGTTCCGTCGTCTTTGTTCTTCTTACGTCTGATCGGGTATTCACGAGCAACTGCTGCTGTCTGTTAGAGTTTCGCTCTTGATCTGGCATCTGCAAACAAAGTCGAATGCCATCTGTGTTATAATGATTGTCGCTGATGTAGATTAAATATTCCTTTCACATGTTGCATTGGAGTAACTCAAAAATGACTCGATAAAGGCCCGATTGCGATCCGTATGCGGTGGATGGGCGAGTTTCCGTACATGTCGGGATTTTGCCCGATCGGTACAAGGGGCGTGGCAATGGAGGCGCTAGCAAATCATAGCGCTGATTGCACGGGCCCTAAAGCAGGAGCGTTGGCATCCGCTATCGCACTATGCTAGAATTTTATATATAGAGGGATTCCTTGATGTTTTTCATCTCCAGGCCCTCTAAAATTACGATGATTACCCGGTTTCATAGCCTATATATTAGTTGATGCTCAGTCACGATGTCACTATCGCGTTCCTCAAACTCAAGATCTCTTTCGAAACACTGAGTGGGTGGTTCCAAAAGTTTCACAGGGGTGACTAGTTTCGGGAGTGGTGAGTGTCAAAAATCACCGGAGTTTGCACCAGGGGTGTGCGTTAAATTTTTTCGGTGAATTTTCAACTACTTACCGAAAAATTTTTGCATTAAATTTGGTTACTTCGTTGAAGTTGTCGGCTCACCGAACGAATCACCGTCCTAGAAGTGACTCCTCCAAAGCAGCAATGTGCGCTCTGCTCAACTCGCCTCATCTCGTAGCGGAACTTCGTCCGTGGCGGGCGCGGCACCCGGTCTGTCTGCGGTAATCGAGCGCATCGCTCCGCCTTTTACAGTAATGGGAGACACCTAACGTAACGCACCCGCACACCCGCACGATAGCTCCCTCAAACCAACAATCAGCGTCATACGTTCTCACCCTCTTTCTGGAATGCATTTTAAGCTCCCTTCCCGGCAGCTCAATATTTCCTGTAGATGAACTCTGCAATGTGACTGTTCTCGCGGTGGGCTTGCATAGTCCAATGAGCGGAGCCTCACGCTATGTACGTAGAGGATCACAAAAGTTGTGGCCGACACTGGTTCACCTCATGGAATTATTTTATTAAATAGTGGGAATAGCACTGCTAAGCCAAAATTTTCCAAGTTGCTATTGATCAATGGCCCTATGCCAAAATTGAAGACTGCAGTAGAAAGCTAAAAGTGAAGCTGGGAAGGCAAGGCTATATTCTCTGTGGAGAACTGGACCTGCACTCCACGCAGCATACTGTTCAACAAACACATACAGCAGCTTGTTGAAAGGCGTGGGAGAACGAAAAAAGTGGATAAAGAATGTGTCGTTAACGTCGCAAACACCAAGTAAGACTATTTCTCCGACATCGATTCGCCCGTTCACTCCTATCAACCGGAAGTGATCTACGTTCTACTGGAAACCTGCGAGTCATCACTAACAGTAGGGATGTGCAGGGATTTTCTGCTAAAAAAAACTGAAGACAACATCGAAGAGCTCAAGAATACCGGATTGCGACACACGGAAAACGAAATGATATGCATACGCCATTTATTCAAAACCACGTCCGAAACGAGCTCCACCGGCGCTAGACCTCCCTTGCAACAAAATCTTCCTTAAATTGATGCTGTTCCCCACCAGGTCAATTTATGCCGAAGCATGTCTTCGCAGTATTGCGGTTACTTTAGCAGAATCGACGATGGAGTTTAGGAACTCGAGCAGAAAATTTAGCCCCAAGAAGGGCGGTTACAACCGCCTCTCTCGGGCGCCTCTGATGAGATTTTTCCCCGGTTCTGGGTGAGTACGTGCGACTGACGCGAAACAATGTGAGGACCGCGCCGCACGCTTATATAGCCTAGTGGGCGGAGCATGAGGCTGGACACGCTAGAAACAGGAGAAGGTAACTGACGCCTTTTCGTTCTTTGTATTATTTTATGAAATTGTGAGAAAATAATTGCAAGCTAAATTTTCCCGAAATAGCATTGGCCAAGCACAGTATGGCAAAAATGGATACTACAGTAAAGTGCCAGAATTGAGCTTGAAAAAACAACAACTTTAGAACAGCTTCAAATCTTCTGTGCCTCGCAGGTTTGTTAAAATCATCTTTACAAGTGCTGCGACACGCCTAACGGCGTGTCTCGCACTTGCCCGTTTCGCGGGGTGATACAGTTAGTCTTTTTCTCAGGAACTACTCTCGTACAAAGAAAGATTTGCGCTTCAAAAAAATTCATATTCAATTCATAGCGCAACGAAAATGGTTTAATTTTTACTCAAACATCTCGGTGAATACTACGTTTGATATAGTCTTCCGTCCTGGTGATAGCCAAATTTTGATCTCTGTCGAACACGTGAGCACGCCACGTACAGTTGACCATGAGAAAAAACTGGGGTGGGGAGGTATACACCGAATCCGTCGAACGTTTGTCCCTGACTCTTGTTTATTGTCATTGCGTAGGCCAAACGCACAGGAAATTGTCTCTTCTTAAATCTGCACGGCGAGGTGTCATAGGCAGGCGGACAGAATATTATTCTAGGAATAAGCACGTATTGTCCTTCGTTCGCTCCAGTTGCAATTTTGCAGCCTAGAATGTACCTATCCATATGTTCAACGGTGAGTCGCGTACCATTGCATAGACCCTGGTTGACTCTAAGATTCCGCAGAAGCATTATGACTGCTCCTTTCTTTAGATGGAGCTCATGTGGCGGGTATCCCTGGGGTGTCAAGCTGTTTAGAAACTCCAATGAATACTCTGTGTCGTTGTTAGCTTCAGTTTCGTCATTCATAACCTCATCTATGCTTCTGTAAATCTTCTCCTTCCCAGGTAGTTTCGAAAGACTTTGTTGTTTATCTCCAAAAAGTCGAAATTCCTAGGTGTCAAAATCGTTGTACCGACTGCAGCGGACATATCTTCTAAGGTCACTATATCACCATATGTCTCATCTGCTATATCTCCAGAGCTCAGCATATCGTCGGCCACTTTCACTTTATTGGAATCGTTTTGGAGCTCTCCGTTTCCAAGTTGAATTAGAAAGTTAGACCAACCGATTCCACCGCTGGACGCCCTCACATTCTCAGTCAATCTGAATTTAAAGAAATGAGGCCACAGTGGGGAGCTCTTGATAGAAACGTTCAGAATTTCGGACCGTCCTGCTTTTGGCACGACAGGAGGAGTTTGTCTGAAATCACCTCCTAGGATAATCCAGATGCCTCTAGCGCGACGTAGAGGACCTTTTCTCTGAATCGAGACGTTTAGAATTACGTGTAGTTGCCGTTGTGTCAAGCAGGAGGAGGCTATACTTCCTCTGTAGATCAGCATCCCATGTTTAATTCTGAAAGCGCCTGCACGCCGCAGCACGCCGGTGACACAATTCCTTAATTCAGATGCTTCTAGGGCGGCGTAGAGGACCTGCCCTCTGAAACCAGCACCTCAGAAGACCCACCTTCTGAATGCAGAGGATCAGAAGTGCGCACAGTTGCCGCTGTGTCGAGCATGAAGAGGCTGCGCATATGGCAGATTCCTTGTTTCACGTATAAATTTTCTTACGGCTCCCTTCTTGCCGGTTCCCCGTCCTGGTTCCGCCTCCAGGTCCCTTGTTCCTGGTCGATCTCTCCCCCCCCCCTCTCTAGGAATCCTATTTAATACTCTCCCCAATTAAGTAGCTCTCCCGCGCTCACACACAACGACGGCGAGCGAACGCCCATTGCGTGTCATCGGTGTCACATCTTCTAAATCCGTACTCTCTTATTGGTAATGGATCCCCTTACTGATCCTCTTAACTGCTCCCCCTGATTGCTAGCTCCCTACTGGTCCCTCCTTAATGCATCATTGATCCCCCTATCGACCCCCCCCCCCTTTCCGATGCTTCCTCCAAGTCGCTACCTCCTGGTCGCTGTTGATTCTCCACCCTCGAAGTCGCCCCTTATACTCTTCCCCCTTTAGTGGTCTTCTTATGCTAATGGCACGAAGTCGGCGGCACGGCTTCTGAATCTGGACGCTCAGGAACGCGCGTAAGTGCTGTTGTGTCAAGCAGTAAAAGGATGCGCTTTCCATGCTGCAGCAATTCCCACGTTCAATGGGAAATTTCGACCGCGCTGTTGATGATACAGCGTACCTCACTTATTAGATTAGATAGATAGGTCATTCTACCGCTCTCGCTGTGGATGATGCGGCCTTCCTCACCTAGGTTAGATCACTCGACCGCTCCCGCTGTGGGTGATGCAGCGTACCTCACTCAGGTTAGACCATTCGACCGCTCTCGCTATGGGTGATGCGGCGTACCCAACTTATGTTAGATCATTCGACCGCTCTCGCTGTGGGTGATGCGGCGAATGCGGCGTATCTCACTTAGATAAGATCACTCGACGGACAAACTCTTTTATATATAGGTGGTGATTACGTCTGACGTTTCGACGCTATCGTCGGTATCAAAGGCCTGAAAGAAGTTCGGTGGTCTGTAGAATGTACACTCATACCGTCAACTGCCCTAATTTTCCAAACGTGTAGTACAAATGGGGTCCCAAGAGTGTCGTGAAAAAATTACTTCAATACGAACGCAACTCACCGCTGCTTTACCAGCACTGGAAGACCGCACTACTATGCGACAACCATGTAGCAATTGAAGCACACTCGGTATACAAGAGAATGCGGACTTCGGGGAGCATTGTGTCTCACAGCTCACACAGTGGAATAAAGGGCAGAAGCCACTGACAATGGAAGCGCACTCGTTCCTGTTGTTCATCGTTTGATGGCGTCCATGGATACAGAAGGCCTCGAGGGTCTTCCTGGCACCGATCTCATTTTCGTGCAATAGTATCATGCATTTGATGTTAAAATCGTGTCCGTTGTAGGTCTCCTCGCTGTATCTACCCAGCGGGCTCAACAAGCTTCGCCGTCGCTTGCTAGCTAGATGCTCTCTGATGCGAACACGTGGAACTCTATCTGTTTCCCCGATGTACAGCTCATTAAAGGTTAAACACTCATTTGCTTTAGCACTCCCCTTTGAGCGCAGCCTCCATTTCCTTCATAAGGACAAATCACGCCGCTTTCCGTAATACAAGTGCGGTCATAGAGACGGTTACGAACGAGCATCCGCTTAATGTTGTCGTTTGGGAGGTTAATTAGGACAGCATTGTTGCTCAAATTTGTTCGCAACAAGCACTGACGTACGGCTGCTGTGACCTGATCCGAAATGAACGGCAATTTGAGACAGACTTTGTCCTCAGGAGAGTTTGAAACACGTCTATGTGGCTCTCGGTCAGTTCGCCGTTGTCTGGACATATACCCATTAAGACTAGCTATTTGAGAGGCCAGCATCCATGATTCCTCTCGCTTCTCGCGTCCCGTGCACATGCCTATTGCTGTTCTGTACATTTTACGGAGTACCGCACGTTTTATAGCCATAGGATGAGCGGATCTTGTATGGGCGATGATATTTTTGAAGCTGCCTTTGCGGTACCACTTCACATTAAATTCGCCGTTTAACACCCTGACTTGAGTATTCAGATAGGGTAGCCAATCTCGAGAAAGGATTTCTCGAGTGAACCTGATGAACTGAGGTTGTGTGTTAAGGATATTAAACAACTTATCCACTTTGGATTGTGTTGTTGTTATAAGTTATAAGAAGAAGATGCTATAAGTTATAAGAAAAAGAAGGAGATGCTTGAGTGGTCACCAGTTCCTATTGGTGGTTGGATTATAATGTTTTTGACAAGAGATGGGTAACTGGTAAGAATGAGTCTAATACGTTGTCATTGCGAATTGGCTTCAGAACGTTTTGATGGAACTTGCAAGCATTACACATCTCTACAAAAGTTTTGCAGCCGTGCTAATACTGGAAAGAATGTGTCTAAGCCAATGTAAATGAAGTAGATTGAAATCACCCAATACAACACACTGTGCATTGCATGAAGATAGATCACTTATCCCTTAATAAGCTGAAACGTAGCGTTCAAAGAAGCATTAGGAGCCCTGTAGTCAACGATTAGCCTCAAAGTGGCTTAAATTAGTTTCAGATCACAGCAAAGTATTTCAAAGCCATCATGGAATGATTCACACCATATAGTCTCGAAGGCTAATGGAAACCTGAAGAAAATGAGTACGCCACCACCTCTTTCATGATAAGTCAAATGCAACGGCGCCGCATCAGAACATCAAAAAATAAAACTGAACCAGAAGTGGCAGTGTACTGTGAAAGGTTACTCCAAAAATGGGCACATCTTCATGAACTGCTCACTTCATGTGGACGTCAGATGCTTGTGGATCAAATTCCAGATTTACGGAAATTTACGATTTACGAACAAAAATATCGTAAATCGTAAACATATTGCTAAAACCACCGCAAATCGTAAATAGTAATTACGCGTGGATCCATAGACGCTGTGCGAATCGATCAAATCGCGTGCACGGTGACTTGACGTGTCGTTCGCCAAGTATAAACGAGCATTCATATCAGTTAAGTATGCATTTTGCGAATCTATGAGGGGCAGCCATAACTGGAGACATAAGCCATAACTGGCAGTTGCGTGTGTGCAACCACGAGATACCGCCCTTTTCCTAGATGAATTCATGGAGAGCCTTCATACCACGGCTGAGCAACTGGCTGGAACAGGCGCAGTAGGGGTATCGGGTGATATTTTCAATACACAGCTTGCAGTAGGATAGAATACGATGCAAATCCTCTCAGGGGGAGTCACCTTGGAGACAAAGCGGATTGAGAGTGAGGTTCATCTTTTGCGTATCCATTGGTAGGGAACTGCGTGAATCGTATCCATTGGTATGGACCTGCGTGAATGCCAAATTACACCAGAAATACTTACCTCAGTCGATCACTGGGGTAGAACACACCAGTGCTATGTAAAAGTTTTAATCTTGTGTAGTAGAAAACAGATATATTTTATTTATTTGTTTATTCAATACACCGAACATACATTAATATTAAAAGAGTCAATCGTAAGTGCAAGAATTGACGCAGTTTGGTCAGAAAATCAAACGAAAACAAAAACTACAGACGCAAAGAACATACAAACACTAATACACTAAGTAAATCAGAACACCACAAACCCATCGTAAGCTCATTGCAAATTATTAGGTACCCATTAAAGAGTAGGGTATTATTATATGGCTGAATTTTGTGATGACCGTTCCCCCAGGGCCGCTTAGCTCCTCACGTTGTATTAAGTGGTTATCCGCCTTGGTAAGAAGGCACATCAATGTAAAATTCCATTAGGGGCCTGATTCGTCAACCGCTTACCAGCAGGTGTCAGTATATCGGTTATCGTATATGGGTCTCTGTATCTCTCTGTATCACCTTCTACGTAGGCCGATATGGTGAATCCGCGTCGAGGTGATATCGCTGATGAAACTGGCAACAGGAGAAGCCTAGCGCAGTTCGCCAATGACCTCTAGTGAAAATTTAGGAAAAACTCTAGGTCTTGCGGACTGATCGAACGACGTTACTCGCGCGCCGTTGTCGGAGCTATTACGCCTAGCAACTTCGTTCTATCTCGCTTACGAACGTCTCCATTATTAAGCCTTACATTGTGCCATAATTTGTCTTGTTCCTCCATTCTCCTTGTCTATTTTGCTGCTCTTCGGTTCTCACTGCATACTCTTCCTTTACCAGATATCCTGTGGAATATATCGGGACCGGTGTATTCTGCATGTTGCTCGTTAAGAGCAGGGGCTGGCGGAACGTACCCCGCGGAGCTTGCTCCTGCGGATATGCCAGCGACGGCCCTCGGTCGTAAACCATATCCGACGGGGAGGCGAGGAAGGAACGGCGACCACGCCCGTGGAAATGCCCATAAAAAGCCCTCCCCAGTAGACATTGGAGGCTTGCTTTCCTGCTCTTGACGGCACTCCCATTTCGGTCTATGTAATTTATGAATTGTTGTTCTTTTGTTCTCCAATTACTCGTCGCCTATAAACATTTCTTACTCATCCGCGTTTATTTTCTTGTGAGTACTGTATATCGGAACCGATATCAGTACAGTAATCGGAACGATTACAACGTACGACACTTAGTGTCCGACTTGGGGGCCACGCCGGTAACTTGGATCCAAGTTTCCGTTTCAGTGTCTATTGACAATGTCACACCCAACTGCCATCGATGCCATGGACGGATCCGTCATGGATCGGCTTGGCGAGAATACTCCACAGCCGTTGGAGGACTGGGATCAACTCGGAGTGAGTTGCCAGTTTTAGGATTTAAATGCTTCCTTCGGGAATACCCTAAAGCGGTTAGATAGCGCGCTAGCGCGCTAAATGAGCAGATCCGGAACTTAGCTTGCTCTAAACGGGCTAAGATTTTAGATGCTGTTAGAGGTACTATAGAAGGTACGCTCGAAATGGTAGATGAACGCTTAGGAGTACGGCCAGATGCTTTGGAAGCGACATTTTGCAATGAGATTGGGATGTCGCTTAGTGAATTGCGCGAGTTTTTGCCACAGGTGAACGCGCATAGCCAAGCACTCTGTGATTTAGCATTGACACTGGGGTGCGAAATTGACCAAGTCAAGGAACGGGTAATTTCTAAGAGTAACGAGATTCTGGAATTGCAGAACAGCATAGATAATTTGAAATCACAGTTTGAGTATGAGCTGTCTGAAAATGAAAAAATGGTGGAGCCCTTCGCTACACTTCGCTTAAAAGCGATCATGTGCATAACTCTGTTCAGGGACGGAGCGCGTCCCTAGCCAAGAACGCTGGACGACGTTGCGAGCCAACGGAAGCGTCTCGCACCCCATCACGAGTGTCCTCCCCGGAGTCTTCCCGAGGATCACTGAATGATGAGTCTCCCAGTACTTGCTCGGAGCATTAGTATGGGAGAGGCCCTGCGGATGCAGTAAGTGAATGTTCACTGTATTTAGGGAAGTTTTTAAGGCTCAAAGCGTAGCCAATGTTCCCAAATACGACGAAAAAAATTCTTTGACCGAATTTTTACGTGGGTTAGATGTTAAATTCCCAGTAACAGTTTGGCAAGATTTTGGTAGGCGGGATATTCTGGTAAATCATCTATCAGGGACCGCGCTTTCACTTTTTAAGGGATTACCACAAAATGTTCGAGAGGGAACATATAGTGGGACAGTGCGTGCTTTAAAAACGGCTCGAAGAAACCCTTGCGAACGCCTAAAAAATGTAAGAGAGTGGGACCAACTCTGTAAGAGAGAATGTGAGAGCATTTTAGATTTTTGCTACCGAATGGAGGATCTTTCCAGGAGGATCCATCCTAGCACCGAGTGGGACTTTATCAGAGGGTCAAAACTGCATTCTTGCCTTCAACACTGGAAGAGTTCTTATTACATATTGACCGCGTTGGATGCGCCGGAGGGTGACATATACGAGGAGGTTAAGAAAGTAGCTCTACGGTTGGAAAAGTTGCAGGACGAAACTCAAAGGGTGTCAGATAATTACCATAACTACTTCAAGAGAGCTATCGATCGTGAACCAATCGATAATAGGGCACCCGGTGGCGAGGAATCAACCAGTAATGCGCCGGCTACGGGATCAGCAGGCAACCAGGCCCTCATTTAAGTGTTTCACTTGTGGGGAATCGGGGCATATAGCATCAAATTGCCCCAATAAAGATAGTGATGCGCCAGGACTTAGCAGTAGGGGCAGAATGAATGGAAGTGCTTGTAATCGCGCACAAAATCGCACAGCGGGAGGAATTTCACTTGCTTCAGAGCTGGAAGGTTGGTGCAAAGGTGTGCGAGGTAAAGAACGCTTCCAATACAAGCAGCGGCATACTGCTTGCAACCCGTGCGGCGGAAGCGACGGTCACCAAATCCAGAAGCGGTTTGGTTATTCGAAAGAACGGAAAACTGGTTTCTTGCCAGTTTCAAATGGTAGTGGTAAGGACCTGAAATTGGGTAAAATTAGGCGCCGAAAGCGCTGGAGGAGGAACAGAATGAGGTCTCCTACGGTAAAGAATGTCAGTGTGATTTCCTTCTATAATTCTAGTATAACACACGACGATACGTCTTGCGTCTACTGGACAAATCGATCTGCAGGAATTGATGAGGAAACAACGTGGCGAAGGCACCAACGACAAAGCCGCTAGCAGTCTCCTCTAAAGCTTCAAAACTTCACTCCACTATGTCTAAAAAATTGCTTTTTTTTGTGTGACTAAAACGCAAGTGCTTGATAGACGCACGAACGTTGCATTGTAGAATTGCCATGTTCTCATTTTTTGAGTGTTCTTTTTTTGGCTGGCCTTAGAAGCATCATTACCCTACATAATCACTGTGGGAGGAGAATTGAGATGTCTTCGGAAAGATGACTTCAAACTGGTATGGACCCATACCAAGTATTATTATGACCAGTGCAATGTTGATCTACGGCTGGTAGATGAATGCTGGCGCTTCAGAGACCACTGTGTGGTTTTGGAAGTTTTGGAAAGCGTGAGCGGAGCCGCTCCCTAAAAAGCGACGGTGGTTGTTGCTGTTCTGCTCAGAAAGCAATACAGACTACCTGCAGTAGACTCGTGCTTCATAAATGCCAGTCTTTTATACTTTCCCTTGGAAAGTGCGAGCGGACCCGCTCTCCTAAAAGCGACGGAGGTCGTCGCTGTAACTGTGTAGAAGGTTCGGGCTGCGGTGAGCAGACGAACTGCAGTGCTCTTGTGCTACATAGAGAGCGAAAGTTGCTCTACTGTTCCCAGCAAAGAGTGAGCGGAACCGCTCATTGCGACGCGAGTGACGGAGGTCGTTGCTCATGATGATTTTTTTTAGCGCAGTGGAAGCGCTTGTTTCTCTGAGGGCCCCCATGTGGAATATACCGGGACCGGTGTATTCTGCATGTTGCTCGTTAAGAGCAGGGGCTGGCGGAACGTAACCCGCGGAGCTTGCTCCTGCGGATATGCCAGCGACGGCCCTCGGTCGTAAACCATATCCGACGGGGAGGCGAGGAAGGAACGGTGACCACGCCCGTGGAAATGCCCATAAAAAGCCCTCCCCAGTAGACATTGGAGGCTTGTTTTCCTGCTCTTGACCGCACTCCCATTTCGGTCCATGTAATTTATGAATTGTTGTTCTTTTGTTCTCTAATTACTCGTCGCCTATAAACATTTCTTACTCATCCGCGTTTATTTTCTTGTGAGTACTGTATATCGGAACCGATATCAGTACAGTAATCGGAACGATTACAACGTACGACACTTAGTGTCCGACTATCCTAGCTGTTCTTTTTTCGTTATCCACGTCATTGCAAGTGTCAATATTGTTCTCGTATTATTTGGCCTCGCCTCATACGTATGATTCACTTGTTATTTGTCAGGCCTTTTTTGCAATTCGTGTGTGAGTTGCTCAAGCTCATAAAACATGAATATTGCAAAAAGTTCATGGAACCACTACAAGTGCGTATTAATTAGGCCAATATGGGAGAACATTTGAGTGGATCGACTACTCCGACTAGTATGTACATATAGGACCCCTTAAGCTAAAAATGACCTACGAGTGGCTATTACCTTAACGCATTCGCGACGAGAGCGCTCTCGCGCACAATGCGCGCGACGGCCCGCTGCCTTGTTGGCACGCGCGGGTGTCCACTCATTTGTGTGGACATCGTCCCTCGCGAGAGTTACTTTCTGTAAGTAAATTTTAATCGATCTATGGAAGAAGATCTGAACATTGGTTTGTTACTACAATTTGGGAATTTGAAAAGAAAATCGAACAGAAACATCAAAAAATGAAGTTTTTCCCAAGAATTCCCGTCCACACATGAGTGGACACCGTCCATCGCACCCTCTCCGCTGTCCACTCACATGTGTGGACACCGTCGCGAATGAGTTAAGGAATCCTTGATCCAAGTTACATAGCTCTGGTGCTAATATGTAGGTTACATGCGAATTCAGATCTAAACAGGATTTTTACTAGCAGTGTGTAGTAACAACCACCTATTACGAACAGAAGTCTTCGTGTAACTTACATCCGACATTTGTACTAGCTTGCAGCAGCTTATCAGTGACTAGTTTAAGACGATCTCTTACCCGCATGCAGCTTGCAATAACTTGTTCAAAATTTTCTGACAAACACATACTCCATTCATTCAAACCTACGCCTGAAACGGCGTCTACCGGCGCTAGACTTTCCTTGCAACAAAATCTTGCTTAAACTGATGCTGTTTCCCGCCAGGACAATTTATGCCGAAGAACGTTTTCGATGGAGTCATTTGCATTTGTCTTGGTAGAACCAACGATGGAGTTCTGGAACTAAAGCAGAAAATTTGTCCCCAAGAACAGTGTTTGCTATCGTCCTCTCATCGACGCCGTCGTTCCGCGAGCCCTCCCCTTGAAATTCTTCCCAGGTTCTGGGTGCATCCAGCGGATTACACGGAAGTAATGTGGACGACTGCGGCGCGCGCTTATATAGCCTAGTGGGCGGAGCCTGAAGCGGACACGCGGAGAAACAGGATAGGGTAACCGACGCCTCTTCATTCTTTGAATTATTTTATGAAATTGTGAGAAAATAATTGCCAAGCTAAATTTTCCCGAGATTGCATTGGCCAAACACAGTATGACAAAGATGGATACTACAGTAAATTGCTAGAATTGAGCTTGAAAAAAACAACAACATTATTCTGGGCTTGCGACGGCGTATTCTGAGTACGGTTTTCTCAGCAAACTGTTCAGCGATCAGATTTGTTAACTGGAAGTTATCCATATTCTTTTTGAAACCAGCGAGCCACCAGAAGTAATGGGAATGTTCGAAAATGTTTGTGCTGAAACTGAGAAGAAAACGAAGGGATCAATAAGGACCGCAACATCGGAAAACGAAGCACGGGTACACCTGCCCGTGCTTGTGAGGACATTGTTATAGCCACAGTGCCTTTCAGAATTGTTTACTAAGCTCTTTTGAATTCACTGTTTCAGGTCACGTGAAGCATGTAGCTCTCCTAGCCACTGGTCAGGCACCGGATGTTTACGTGAAGTCGTACATTCGTCCCGATCCTCAGAATCTCACTAAACGGAAGACCCAGGTGGTGAAAGCGAGTCAAAATCCGACCTTCAACAGAGAGGTGAGGCGTTCTCTATTCTTGTTCAGTATTGTTGTAGTCGTTGAAGTGGTGGATATGCAGCTCTACTCTGGTTTAGTCAGTTTCTTTGAAGTCATCTATAGAAATATGTTGCGGTGAAAGGAACGTGGAAGCGTAATGTGGTTAGATTTGCTGGCATTGAGGTCTAAAATCTGAGGAGTCGGGTTCGCGCAAGAAACGTTTTGCCTCTCACATCTAAGAAGCTATCTGTTTTCGTAGTCTTTGATGATGATTTTAAATGCTCAAAATAACTTTTCTGGCAGTAATGCTTTGGTCTTTTAATCGGTGTTTTTATTTATTAATGAATATCGGTTCAAGGGTCTGGTTCTGCGCAGTCCTCACGATCCATGTGTAGTCCGTCAACACAAGATACTTTCATTGTCTAGATGTATTACGAAAATGTGGGTGGCGAGCATGTACTGTCGACGCGTGTACTGGAGGTTTCGGTGTGGAATTCTGCAGGCCTGATGGATAACAACAAGCTGTATGTGCTGTACATTCCTCTTCAGAAGCTGAAGAATCGGCCGGAAGACAGAAAAGAACTCGACACTTCTCCCCGCAAAACCCTATTGGATGTTCATCCTGTAGCGCGTGCAAACTCCGGTGATTTTCGACACAGTGACTCCGTATTCCACAAAGCTCTGCATTCTGGCGAATATTTCGAGTTGCGGAAGCGATGACTGCAATCCTATGACTCACCACTCCCGAAACTAGTCACCCCTGTCACAGTTTCGAAAAAGATCTTCAGTTTGAAGAACTAGGTGAAGAACGTTGAAATTGTGGATCAACTAATATACACGCCATGAAACCGGGTAATCATCGTAATTTTACAGGGTCTGGAGATGAGAAAAATCAAGGAATTCCAGCACAGTGCGATAGCGGACGCCCACGCTATTGCTTTACGGCCCGTGCAAGCAGCGCTATGATTTGCTAGCATCTCCATTGCCACGCCCCTTGTACCGATCGGGCAAAATTCCGGCAAGTATGGAAACTCGTCGCTCACGAACTCACGAATCGCAAGCGGGTCTTTATCGAGTCATTTTTTAGTTACACTAATGTATCTATCTAATCAATATGCATACGTACCATGTATGTACCGCTGTCTATAGAATTACTAACACACAAGCACGGAAAACTGGGCAGGCTAAACGCCAGCGTTGTACAAAACATGACTGATCACTGATTCTTTCATCCTTAATAATACATATACATACAATCGATCCTTTTTGACTTAAAAACGACTTGTTCTTTCTTCTTCTTCTTCTTCAGCGTCTGTGTGTCCCGCTTCGTAGCGGGGTCCGCTATTCTGGTGTCATGACGCCACCTTTCCCGATCCAGCGCTAGATCAGGGCGACACCAGCCGCTTTCAAGTCCGTATGTAACGTATCAGCCCAGCGCTGCTTTGGGTGCCCTCTAGGCCGCTTTCCTATTACCTCGAAGTTAAGGCCTATCTTGCGGACGCTGTCTTCTTTCCCACGCAGAACGTGGCCGTACCATCGCAAGCGAGCTTCGCGCATCTTGTCGGCTATCGGCACGACACCGAACTTCTGCCGAATAGCTTTGTTTCGAATGCGGTCCATGCGGGTGACTCCAGCCGTCCAGCGCAGCATCTTCGTCTCCATGACGCTGAGGCGCGTTTCAACTTCCTTAGTCGCAGGCCAACACTCAGCGCCGTACATCGCTACCGGCCGCACGACGGCTCTGTAAATCTTCGACTTCAGGTGCTCTGGGATCTTCCTATCGCAGAGCACGCCAATCAGCGAACGCCACTTGGACCAAGCTGCACTCACGCGTGAGTCCACTTCAACCATCAGACCGCCATCAGACGCTATTGCTGATCCAAGGTATTTAAACACCGAAGTGCGTGCAAGTTCAGTACCGTTAATCTTAATGGAGCCGGACTCGTTCACGTCAGTCGTTAGGTACTCGGTCTTCTTGACGTTCAATTTGAGTCCGAACCTCGCCAGACGGTCGCACCAAGCTTGCACCTGCCGCTCGAGATCGTCTTTCTCTTCGCAAGCGAGCATCACGTCATCAGCATAAAGCAGCGTCCATGGAACAGGCTGCTGAAGATCTCGCGTGATGGCATCCATGACGACAACAAAGAGGAGTGGGGAAAGCGCAGAACCCTGGTGTTCTATAAAATAGATTATATCGTGTATAGTGTAATATTTATAGTTTTTATTACCTATAGAGTTACTGTAGAAAGTTTTATTATAACCATTATAGGCAATGAAGTTTTTGTTAGCGTTTTTAAAACAAATTTTGAGTATCTCTCTTATATTTTTGAGAATATTGCAGTGGGGTAAATTAGTAAACATATTGGTGAAATCCGCTGAGAAAACTTTTAGATTGTGGCCACGTATATTTTGTAGCCGTTCGCTTATATTAATGTTTTGAATAGACCAATATCCTATAAATGTTCTATTTCTGGTTCTAATGGCGTCCACGTAGTTATTAAAAAGATTCCTTATAAACTTTAGAATATTAGCTAGAAAGACGGAGAGTGGTTTGAGGCTGCTATCAGCCGCACCAGTTATGAACCGGAATTTAACTGGTGTTTTGTGTAGTTTAGGTATACCATAAACTATTGGGATATTACTTCGCGGCAACAATTGTAGTTCATTGACAGTATTGAATTTCATGTGTTTTTGAATAATTTCTGCCGTAGTGTTGGAGTCTACTAAGGTGCATGTGTTGTTTGTAGAAGAAGACAAAATGGTTTTATTAACCATATTAAATCCCATTTCTTTCATAACACATTGAAGGTAAAACTTTTTACATACAATACCATAATTATTAGAAGCCTTGTCTAAGGGGCAAAAAAACCAGATATTTTGAAGGTTTCTAATTTCCCGAAATGTTTTATTGTCTACGCTATCGTTTGTTTGGTAAATGCATTTGTAAAGTAAAGGCTTGATTTTGTATTTAAAGTTTCTTTCCAATATGGAACGAACCAGATTGCTAGCATTGTTTTTTAATTTGTATTTGTTTTTTATTACTGTTGTATAACTATCGACATTACTTTGTACCCAATGTCTGACAGCTTCTTTGTTTATCCGAGGGGTAGGCCTGAATTTGCAACCTTTGTTTAGTAATTTTCTTATGCTGTGGTTAGTTATGACATTTGTATTCCCTGTAACAATATGTCCTGAGTGTGGATCCACAAAGTTTTTAAAGTACGGATCAGTGCAAATGCATTTACTTTCCATAAAAGCGGTAATTTTACGATCATCAATGTTTTTCAGAGTGTAATTATAATTGAATATAGTTCTTGAAATGGGAGGATTATAAGTGAAGACTACTCTGAAGGGAATGAAATCCAACTTTGGGTTTGATTTAATAATGTTTAAGATACTCTTAGAGTTTACTACTTTATTTAAATTTGTATTATCCAAAAACCTGTGTAAGAAGGGAGTTTTCAAATTGCAATAAGAATTTTGAGGAACACTATTACGCTCTTGTGTACTATTGAATTGAAACCTACACAGTAAACAAAGCAGCATAAATGTTTTTTCCTTGCAAAGCTGATCTAGAAAATTCCCCTCGTAACAGCTTTTTATAATAAAATTAATCACTTTCTTTTTGAGACTGTATAAACTGCTCCTGATTACACTAATGTTAATGTATTTACCCAGAACTTGGGAAAGATCTCATCAGAAGCTGTCGAGAGAGCAGGAGAGACCGATTGTAACCGCTCGGAGGGCAGTCGTTCGGTACACCGTGGTGCCCGCCGCCCACATCCCTCCTTACCCGTGCCGCCCTATTGGGACAAGTTTGCTGCGCGCGAAGCCGTCGTTAATTTGCGTGACGTCGTCCAAAAAACCTAACAACTGATAGCAGACGATTGGGAAGCGCATCACGGGGAACTCTGAAATCATTTTCCAGATGTTGCCAACTCTGAAGATGTTGCTGTACTTGTCGGAAAATGCGGACGACGCCTTCGTACTGAGCAATGGGGGGGGGGGAGACCTGAAGAAAGCCTTGGCGCTGCACCTGAAAACTCTTTTCCTACAAATATGGTGAACGAGATTCTGACTCTTGTCTCAAGAACGAAATCAGTTCAGGAATAGAGCTGCAGGGCCAAGGCAAGTGATTAGAAATGTGATGCCTCCATGTGAAGGCGCGGACATCTTGTCCTCGGCGCGTCCCTCGCCCCGCCCCTTTCTGGGGGCGGTGTATCCAACGACTCTCCGCCTAACCGCTCCTCTTGGAACTAAATTCTCCACTGTAGCTCCTACACGTCATCGTCGGTTCTACCAAAGTAACCGCAATCCTCCTGCGAAGGTATGCTTCGGCGTAAATTGTCCTTGCGGGGAACAGCATCAATTTAAGGAAAGTTGTGTTGCAAGGAAAGTCTAGCGCCATGGACGCCATTTCGGATGTAGTCTTGAATAAATGGAGTATGTGTATCATTTCCTTTCCCCTGTGTCGTAATCCTGTTTCGAGGCATTCTTGAGCTCTTTGGTTTTGTCTTCATTTTTTTGGCAGAAAAATCCCTGCACATCCCTACTGTTAGTAATGACTCGAAGGTTTCGAGTAGCGTAGATTACTTCAAGTTGATAGGAGTGAACAGGCGAATCGATATCGGCGAACTAGCCTTGCTCGGTGTCTGCGACGTTCACGACGCATTCCTTATACACTTTTTTCGTTCTCCCTCGTCTTTCAACAAGCCGCTGGATGTATTTGTTATTGCTTGTTGAACAGTATGCTGAGTAGAGTGCAGAGCCGGTTCTCCACAGAGAATATAGCCTTGCCCTTTTCAACCTCACTTTTAACATTCTACGGCAGTCTTCAATTTTGGCATACTGTCATCGATCAATAACAAGTTGGGAAATTTTAGCTTAGCAATGCTATTCCCACTATTTAATAAAATGATTCCATGAGGTGAACCAGAGTCGGCCACAACCTTTGTGATCATCTACTTACACAGCCTGAGCGCGAAAACAGAGCCACATTGCAGAGTTCATCTACGGGAAACATTGAATTGCCGGGAAGGGAGCTTAAAATACATTTCTGAAAAAGGGTAGGGACGTGTGACGCTGACTGTTGGTTTGAGAGAGCTACCGTGTAAGTTGTTGTAGTGAGCTCGGCTATATCCCATGAATGGTAAAATATGTAAAAGACAAAGCAGTGCACCGCGGACGGCTGCTCTCCCGGGGGCGGGAAGTATGACAGCCCCCTCGTCGTCTGTCGGCAGCTATCCGCGGACGGCGGGCGTGGCGGGCCGCGACGAGTGCCCCGGCGCGGGGTTCCGACGCGATTTCCGCCCATCCGCTGAAGCTCCCGCCGGAGTATGACGGGCGCCTATGAGACGATCAATGCTAAAGAAAATACTTGAGTGATCACTGGATCCAATTGGTGGAAGAATGTCAACATTTTTAACCAGGCGTGCCTCACTGCTAAGAATGAGGTCTAAGACATTGTCGTTCCGAGTTGATTTTGAAACATTTTGGTGGAGCTTGCATGATATGTACATCTCCACAAAACGTTTCGAGGCCATACTGACACCGGAGGAAAAACTCCTGGACCAGTCAATGTCTGGCAGATTGAAATCGCCCATAATCACACACTGTGATTCGGAAGAGCAGAGATCGCTTATTGTCTTGATCACTTGGAGTGTGCAGTTGGTAGGAGCGCTAGGTCCCCTATAAATAGCTATTAGTCTTAAAGATGACTAGGGCAGCTTCTAATCACAAGAAAGTAGTTCAAAGCTATCAGCCATTGATTCACTCTACATGGTCTCAAAAAGAATTGGAAGCCTAATAAGGATAAGAACCCCACCACCTCTTTTACTTGCCCTATCACTTCTTACATAAGAATATTTGTTGCACAAATCACCCAGAATTGGAGCAGTCATTTAACCATGTCTCTGTTAGGACAACTAAATCACAATTTAAGTTTTTCAAAGTAAACCGAAGTGGGAAAATATTCTTCTGGATTGATCGCACATTGCAATAAAGGCATTTAAGATTATTGACAGGTGTTCTGGGAGGTTTTATGAGTTTACCAAAGACATATTGAGTTCGTGGAGCCCTTCTAAGGATTAGAGATTTATAGAAAGTGTTAGGTAACAGAACCTTTACAAGGCGGGGACGATCAATTTGAGGTTTGCCAAGTCTATATGTTACCAGCGTCAGCGCGTGCCTGAAGTCCACGAGCACACTAGTTCCACGCCTGTAGCACTGCAACAAAGCCGGGACCAGGGATATTGCTTGTCAAACGATGGTGACCGGTATACTTGTGCTCGAATAATCGAATTCGAATAATTATTCGAATAATTTATTCAAATTCGATTTTCGATTATTTGATTATTCGAGGTTTGCAATTTCGAATAATTATTCGAATTCGATTATTCGAGGTATGAAAATTCGAATAATTATTCGAATTCGATTATTCGAGATGCGAAAATTCGAATAACATTCAAATTTCGAATACGTGGTTGTTTCGAATGTGGCATAGCGATGATTTTTGTGAGCGGCGTTCATTTCGGTGACGATTGTTTTCGATAGCACACTGTCAAGGAGCTCTCCGTAACGAAAACACATTCAATATCCTACTATACATAGAAGGGTAGTGTGTGTGTGTGCGTGTTTCCACCAGTCCATCACAACTGGCGTGGGGGCATGGCGTATTGGCGATACTGACCGCAGTTGATGGCGATCGACTGCGGTCCGAAGCTTCATCCCTTGGGGTAGTCGATCTCGCTGAACACAAATTTGAAGTTCGTTTTCGAAATTATCGGTGGAATTTGTATACTTGTGCTCGAATAATCGAATTCGAATAATTATTCGAATAATTTATTCGAATTCGATTTTCGATTATTTGATTATTCGAGTTTCGCAAATTCGAATAATTACTCGAATTCGATTATTCGAGTTTCGCAAATTCGAATAATTATTCGAATTCGATTATTCGAGGTTCGAAAATTCGAATAATTATTCGAATTCGATTATTCGAGGGTCGAAAATTCGAATAATTATTCGAATTCGATTATTCGGGGTTCGAAAATTCGAATAATATTCGAATTTCGAGTACTTGCTTGTTTCGAATGTGACATAATGATGATCTTTGTAAGCGACGTTCATTCCGGTGACGACTGTTTTCGATAGCACACCGTCGAGGATCTCGCCGTTACGAAAACGAGTACTAGTGTATTTAGAGTACCGCACTAGATCTTGTTCAAAATAGGTCTACTAGGGGTAATCTGCCATGGGAAGAACGAATATCATAGTCGTTTTTTTTTGCGTAAATGCTTTATAAGCCAGTCATATTAAGTTCAAATCGCCCTAGGCCTTGCGAAATAGCGCGCGCTGGTAGGAGACGCAGAAACCGCCCCATACACTAGTGCCCGAAAACGCATTCAAATATTTATTTATTTTTATACGCGGGTATAAGTATAGGGGGTATATATATAAGTTAGGGGGTATATATATAAGTTCACATATGATTCAAACACAAGATAACAGGTGACTAAATAAGTGACTTGTGGCTTGCACAATAACGCAATACCTCAAAAACAACATCAACAAAGTTTTCTGGTGATACCCGTCAACCAGTCTTTCAAATTGCCTATGGGTGTTTGGTATATTGTTTTCCTTTAAAAGCTTCAAAAATTCAACCCCTGCTCCATATTGAAAAATGCGGATCTTACCTTGCTTTTGCTCTGGGAAGTTGAATTTTCCATTGAGCACCTCTTGTAGGAGAAGAAGAGACCGAATAAAACTAGAGGGCACCATACCATTTATCAACTTGTAAATCATGACTAGATCATATTTTTTCTATTATACGATACGCAAGAGCACGTTAGTTAAGGATCATCTTCCTGGGCAATGTCAAAGGTGCCTTGGTATGCTGTTGTAATTGTAATATATCCGTGAACTCCTATCCAAAATTTCCCAGTGAAGCTGATCCGCACCAATTCAATTCTAGCTACTTCTCTTTTGCATTAAGACTAAACACAGTGGTACCGTAGTGCAGGCGTAGTACAAGTTCTAGTTCAGTGCTAGTACATAGTACAAGCGCTCAGTCACGCACTTGCTGTTGATGTTGCAGTATCACTAAGCCAAGAACAATCAATTCAAGCTGCTTGCTATACCAGCTCAGCCTTCTTCACTCCCTAGCAGTACAGATGGCAATATTTGAAAACCCTATTGTGCTAACCTTACTGGGTGCATGTAGCGCAGCCGGAGGAGGTGCCGGCTGTCGCGAGCACCCGATACCAGGTTCCTGGTTTGGATTTCCCGCCCAGGCCAACCAAGCCTTCCATCTTTCCGGGGTCAGTGAACTGGTACCAGACTTATCTGGGAAGGAGAGAGCGCAGACTTGTTCATCGGCTGGCCACGGCAAGTCATGTATGGCCAGATACGCATTCAAATCGTCTCCACGATATCCCGTAGAAGTAGAATGCTTGGCGCATCCCAAAGGGGATTGAGTACCGCCGTCCTTTATCCTTATCCTTTATTGTGTTCCAACCTTGATCAGGTGAGTAGTTTTATGAAGCCAGTAAGAAGCCATCCAGCCCTCCCTCCCCCCCCCCCACCACTACACGTAATATCGGCATCTCTAGAAGGTTCAGTGATGTCGAGTCTTCTTCTGATCAGTGCCTTCGTCCCCAAGGTCATTCGACGACCCACTTTATGCCCCAAAGCACGGTCCTCCACTTCACTCTAGCCCCAAATTGACTGCAGGCAGCTCCACTCCCCATCCTCGAACAGTGGACCTCGGGCAAAAATTGAAATTCTCTATAGGTGTATTGAGCTTCTGATCGATTTTGGTCCTACGACAAAATGCCTTTTTGTCGGAACCGATCGTTCCCAGCGCTTCTATTAGGTTGGTGCAAAAGTGATGTATGTTTTTTGTTTTCCTTGTTTCAATACTATTTTTAACAACAAACTAAGACCATTTCATAAGGTATTATACATTGTTGGAAAGGTTATTACATGCGCTTTCTAAGTATGTATTAGGCTGTCCGGAAAGCTCTCAGCGTTTTGAGTGAACTACCATAACTTTCTCAAATCTTATCGGGTTTAGTCGAATCCGCACACTGTTACCAACGGGCCAACAGTCGACTTATTCCATCAGCGAAAAAATTATGTGGTGAGATTGAGATTTTTGTGACGAGATTCGACAAAATCCATGAAAGCTGTTTTGGCTTGGTCCTGATTGGTGAAGGTTTTACAGCGAGAAAGTTCTGAAAGTGTTTGAAAGGGTGGTAGTCGGTTGGTGAGAGGTCTGGAGAATATGGCGGGTGAGGCAGAACTTCAACCCTTAATTCGTTCAATTTTCGAGTAGCGATTTGTGAAACGTGTGGGCGGGCGTTATCGTGCCAAAGAATCGGGCCTCTTCTGTTGACCAATGCTGGCTGAAGTTAACGCAGTTTTCGGTGCATTTCGTTGATTTCCTTCCAGTTGGTGTCTGCCGTGATCGCTTGGCCTATTGCCAAAAAGTTGTAATGGATCACACTAGCCGCCAACCACCACACAGTCACCATCACCTTTCTTTGTTGGAGGCTCGCCTTTGGAAAATGTCTATGGGATACATCGGAGTCCAACCACTGCCCGGAACGTTTCCTGTTATCATACAGAAACCACTTTTCATCACAAGTGATGATTTTGTAAAAGTAGAGAAGAACAAACCTCGAAACGTGACTATTTTTGCCGCTCACTCAACTCGTGAGGCATCCACTTTTCGAGCTTTTTCACCTTCCGAAGGCGTTTCAAAGCATCTTCGAGGCTGAAATCTCCGGCTCAAGATTTACTGAACCACTGGCATACAGTGCTTTCTCCAGAGCTATTAGGCCCCCACACTTGGTTGATTTGTCGGGCTGTCTCGGCTGCGGTTTGTCCCAATTTAAAGTAAAAATTAAATATCTTTCGGAATTACTCCTTCGACATCCTTCGAAAAGCCCTTCAAGAACAAAATTGTAATAAAACGTTGAAACATAATTTATTTAGCCAGATAGAGCGAAAAATTCTGTACAGAAAGTAGCATTAATGCGCAATGCAAGTTGAATTTTTACTTAATAATAGACGATGAAGAACAAACAGTAACAAGAGCAAACAGTAGTAACACAAAACGCTGAGAACTTTCCGAACAACATAATATACGAAACTTGATTTAAGTCGGTTGTTTAAAAATAATTTATTTTTTATTTTTAGATGTCCAAACGCGATTTTCGTAAAATTTTTCGGCTTTGGCTGATGTCGGGGAACTTCTTTTTGATTCAGCCACTAGGCAAACGCGCCTGTTATCATAAAGTATTCATCTCTCATCGGAAGTCACAATCCGTTCGAGAAACGGATCGTTGGCATTGGGCAAAAGATGGGCCGACGATATCTCAAGGCGACGATTTTTCTGACTTTCGGTCAATGTAGTTTCTTGGTCTTCCCAGTTTGCTTCAAATGGCGAACAACTGTAGTGTGGTCGACGTCGAGATTCTCGGCAATATCTCGCGTGGTTTGCGCGGTTTGCGCGGATCAGCTTCGACTGACGCCTTCTATAGATCATTATAAACGACTCTCATGTGGTTCGTCTTCGAGGCTGGGGTTGCCGGCGCGAAACTTTTGGAACCATTTCGTACTGTGCATTCGTTGATCCTTCTCTGGTCCCATACTTCGTTTATATTTTGAGCGGTCTGAGCGGAAGTCCGGCCCAGTTTCAACTCGCAGAAGTAAGTTTGACGAAAATCGCGTTTAGACTTCTGAAAATAAAGACCAAATTATCTTTTTAAATAAGCGATTTGAGTCAAATTCCATATACATTCATAGAAATCGCATATAATGAGCTTTCCAACAATGTATAACACCTTATGAAAAGTCTTATGGTTAGTTTATTGAAAAATAGTGTTAAAACCAATAAGACAGAAAATCTGCATTTCTTTTGCACCAATCTAATAATGCTAAGTTGAACAGAAAATTTTTCCACACGGGACCGCTACGGCAGGGACGGGCTGCCTAACTGTCATTGACATACAAACAAAGAAACGTCACTTTCAAGCTACAATCAACAATATCAATCGATATTGACCTCTCGATCAAAACCTTTCACTCGCTATAAAGCACACGTTTTTTGCATTCCTCCGTCATTACTCAAGAAGGTTGTTGCATCATTAGCTATACTTACCAGTTGGTTAGTACATTTTTGGTTCCATTCGTGTAAAGAATATAATTTGTCTACAACACCTCTTCATCTTGAAACAGCTTGGCTGTTCGAAAATAAAAAAGGCCCATGCACTGTACTACCGAGGTCGAAAAAATAGTTATTCATACTTCGCTACGAATTGGGTTGCTCATCACGAATCTGACATCGGTTTCTGAATTTCCGTTTCTTATGGCAGGTTAACTCTTTCACGACGCGCGTATTTTTCCCGCGCGCCGAGTGAATACGGTTTTTGGCTTGCCTAATGGGATAATAAAAATGCTCACCTTTCCGCTTATAAGGAGCTCGAAGAACGTAAATGACATTTGTTGCCATGCTTTTGTTCAAAAATGCGTTGGAAATGGCGATAAAAGCTCTCACTGACGATAAATCGCAAAACGCAATAACAATGGTGTGTGCGGGAATCGAACCCATGACCACTCTCTGTGAAGCGAGAACAATTCCGCTGCGCCGCCGCCTAAGGTGGCCAGGCCGCTAACGACAATGCTGATTGCGCAACACTGCCTCCACGCTGCATCAACGCACGCCTCACACATTCCGCAGACTTTGGGCAGCTAGTGCTTGCTTATGAAATCCGTTTGGCAAATTTGGTATAAATATTTGTAATCAGCGTTTCGATCTCTTTCACAAGACGTAGGTATGTCCGAAGTTCCATGGGAAGCTGAAGGCATTCCGCGGTTAGTGGTTCCTCCTTTACGGGTCTCCCTTACTCTTCCAAATTGCCAAGCACGTTGGACGACGTCTTCGGCACGTCAGCTGAACTCCGACCAACTTTGGACGTTTTCGGCATGTCTGTTGAACACTCACCCACGTTGACCGACGTCTTAGTTAAAGGAAAAATCTCACTGTCCTTATTATGTGTGAAGCTTATTCGATTATTCGATTTATTCGGATATTCGATTATTCGTTCGTTCGAATAACTGAAAAAATTGGGTTATTCGATTATTCGGAAATTCGAATAACCGAAAAACAGGGTTATTCGATTATTCGGAAATTCGAATAAGCGAAAAATGGGGTTATTCGATTATTCGGAAATTCGAATAAGCGAAAAATGGGGTTATTCGATTATTAGGAAATTCGAATAACTGAAAAATTGGGGTTATTCGATTATTCGTTCATTCGAATTTTCGAAAAATGGGGTTGTTCGATTATTCGGAAATTCGAATAACCGAAAAAATGTGGTTATTCGATTGTTCGTTCATTCGAAAATTTTTGGAAAGGCACAAGTATAGGAATTTGATCGAGCTATTGATTTTCTAGGGGGAATTCGTTGATGCGAATCAATTGTATGACCGGTCTTCGTCGATATTTTCAAAATCTAATCTCACATTTGCGTTCTCTGCGACCAAGACTGTCATCAATGTCATACACTTGAATACTCTACGGAATTTGCACATTAAACACAAATTTCGACGGAAAATTAAAAAAATGAATTCAGATTCGTGTTCAGTGACCTCGATTACCTCAGGCCTGAAGTTTCGATCTTGTTGAGTGATATTTACGAAAAATCGATAAATTGATTAATATCTCTTGATGGCAACCGTTACTGCAGAAACTATCATAAGATTCGTGTTCAGCAACCTCGATTACTTCGGGACTGAAGCTCACAGTTTGCATATATGACACGATTATATACCATTTTCAGTTGAAATTCAAAGTTTTTCAAATCAAATTCAACGTTGTTACACGGGAAAGATTCTAGAAGAACGTTGAAATTTATTTCAAAAACGTTGAATTTTGATTGAGAATGGCATATCACCTCACCTGTATCACCTGTCGTCCCGTTGATCATCGACTTGCTCGAGCGGGCGCCAGCAGCGTCTCCATTCGTCCCTGTCGCGTGCCAGAGTGGTCCAATGGATCCTCCTCGCTCGAGGGACACGAAGAGCGTCATATCGGTCGTTCAGGGCTTTCACAAAGAAGTCCGACCAACGCGTTGGTGGGCGTCCTGGTGTTCTTTTGACATCCCGCGGAATCCAGTCTGTGACGGCTCTCGTCCAGCGGGTGTCTGCGAATCGCATTACGTGGCCGGCCCACCTAATTTTCGACGACTTGGCCCATGCGACAGCGTCTCTGATCTTCGAACGTCGGCGAAGCTCGGAACTCCGGAGGCCTTCTCTCACTTGCGTGAGTCGTGTCACTCCGAGCATCGTCCTCTCGATTCCACGCTGCGCGACGCTGATCGCGTGTTCATCCTGCTTTCGTATAGCCCAGGTCTCTGAGGCGTATGTTAGGGCAGGAAGAACAGTGGAGTCGAATAGGTGGGCACGGAGTCGGACGTTCTTCGTTTTCTTCACGACTTCTTCGACGCTCTTGAAAGCTCCCCAAGCCGCTCGTTTCCTCTGCTCAGCTCTGGTGCTAGGTCGTTGGCCATGTTGACTTCGCGACCCAGATACACATAGCTGGAGCATTCGGAGACGTTCGTTCCGTTGAGCGAGAATGGGGCATTAGAAACCCATCCGTTCTTCATGAACATCGTCTTCGTAAGCTTCAGCTGCAGTCCAACGCTTCCACATTCACGATCGAAGTCGGCCAGCATTCGTTCCGCCTGACTGATGCTCGGTGTTATGAGCACGATGTCGTCAGCGAAGCGAAGATGATGAAGTTGCCGGCCGTCGACCTTCACTCCCATGTCTTCCCATTCTAGTTCGCGCATAACGTTTTCGAGGGTGGCGCTGAAGAGCTTTGGGGATATGGTATCCCCTTGTCGAACCCCTCTCTTCACGTCAATGACGACGTCGTTGTAGAATGGTGAGATCTTGGTCGTGAATCCACTGTACAGCTCTCGAAGGACTCTGATGTACTGAGTAGGAACGACCTGGGTGAGCAGGGCTTCCATGACCGCTTCAGTCTCGACGGAGTCGAATGCCATCTTCAGGTCGATGAACGTAAGGCACAGCGGCAGCTTGTACTCTCGCGACACTTCGGTGAGCTTCGTAATGGTGTGTATGTGGTCGATCGTGCTGAATCCTCTCCGAAATCCTGCTTGTTCGCATGGCTTCCTTCGTCCAGCGTTCTACTAATCCTGTTCAGGATGACTCGAGTGAACAGCTTGTAGACTACGGACAACAGGCAGATCGGGCGATAGTTGCCAATGTCGTGCACGTCTCCCTTCTTGTACAGCAAAACGGTCTTGCTGGTCTTCCACTGAGATGGAACCTTGCATTCGAACAGGTAGCGTGTGAAGAGCCGCGCCAAGGTGTTGATGAGCGCTGGCGGGAGGTTCTTCAGGTGTTCAGCTCTGATCCTGTCAGAACCGGGTGCTGAACGTTTCTTCGCCGACGAGATGGCGTGTCGGATTTCGGAAGAGAGAACAGAGGGGACGACGTATCCATCGTGCGGAAGATGGCATGGGGGCAGGTGGACGTGGCTATCGAAGAGATCGGAGTAGAAGTCGTGGATGACTTTCTCCATGGTCCTTCTGGAAGAGGTGATGGTTCCGTCAGGACGTCGGAGAGCGGTCATCTTGGTCTTGAAGTTGGCGAAGTTCCGGCGGGCATTGCGGATACTCAGCCCTGTCTCTGCTGCTTCAGCCAACACTTCCGCTCTTCTCTCCTTGAGATCTTCCTTTATCGCCGCTCTGCATAGCTTTGCAAGCTCGGACGTCAGTTGGTAGTTGCCTGACGCTCGTGCTGCTCCACGCTAGCGTATCAGCTCGAGAGTTTCCGGAGACAGGCGTCTCTTGGTGGTCTTCAAGCTCTCGGCTCCCTTAGCACTATCGTGGAGATGGTGCACGAAGCGATCGTATTCCTCGTCGACGTTGTCCATGACGGCATCTTCCCAATGGCCGACAAGAGAGGTGTAGAGATCCCAGTTGATGGCCGTTCTGGGATTCCTCTTCTTGAACTTCGCGGCCTTCTCTCCTTGACGCGAAAAGCGGAACCTCGCGCGAAGGAGGCGGTGGTCCGATCCCGTGTAGAACTTGGGGACAACGGAGACGTCGGTCAGGCAATACTTGCGGTTGAAGATGATGTGGTCGATCTCGTTGTGGAACTGGCCACCGGGAGATTCCCAGGTCCATCGTAGGGAGGGAGGCTTCTAGAACTGCGAGTTTCCATGGATGGTCTTGGTCGACATGATAAACTCAGACAGCCTTTCACCTTGCTCGTTCCACTCCAAACCGTGGGTTCCGATGTGAAGTTCTTCCGGCGACCTTCGTGGCCCGATCTTGGCGTTGAAGTCACCGACGATCACCTTGTAGAAGGTGTGATCTTCCTTATAGAACTTCTCAAGCTCCACGTAGAAGGCTTCGACGTCTTCGTCGTCGTAGTCGGATGTTGGGGCATACGCGATGAACACAGTCAAGGCTGGCACGGAGCCACATCGCTTCAGTCGCAGACGTCCGATTCGGCTTGTCAGAGACTCGTACGAATCGATGTTCATGGCCAAGTGCGTGTTGACGAGGACACCAACGCCGCCTACTCCCTTGCTGTCGCATGTTCCGAGGAACAGTTCTTCTCCGGAGTCGTAGGCGGCGTGTAGGGGGTGGTGTCTTCTCGTCTCGGTCAGTCCGATGACGTCGTACTTGATCTTCCTGGCTTGCATCATCAGGTACTCGACGGATGCTTCCGACGCAAGCGTGCAGGCGTTGAAAGTACAGATCGTCATCCTAGTCCTTCTCAGTTTGCGCAGCCTGGTTAGGCCCTGAGATTTTAGCAGCCTCTCCGTACTCGTCCTTCCCATTGCTGCAGAAATGGGGGCTCTTTCGGGGTCAGGGGAATGAGGCCCTTTAGTGCTGCTGTGTTTGACTGGAATACAACACGGGTAGCTAGTCAGGCTCTGTCGTGCGGGCGGGGTACTCCGGGCAGCCAGCCAGACTGCCCGAAGGGACGGGGCGAGACTTAAGGCGGCCTCGAATCGCCTTACATGTACTCCCAGTCTACCGAGTGCAAGCTTTTGGCCGAGCCGACACAGTTACAATCCGCACAGTCACGGACACATCCACGCACACTGTGCACGAACATGCCGCTCCCACGCACAAGGAACGCATCGACCCGACACAGCAGGAGCAAGGAGTCCATCCCCTGCATCCCACCTGCGTCTCTGGGCAGTACACGGTCGCATTTGGTTCGCGTTTAATTCCCCTATCCACCACCCGGGGACGCGCCACGTGGCCCTGCGACAAGCGGCCCGAGATCCCTCTTAACAAGAGAGCCCGAAGGCTCTCTATCGAGAGAGATCCGTGGGAGAATGGCATATAACTCTACAATTTGATTGGCTGACGATTCCTGTGAGATAATGAAATGAATAAATGCAGTGAACGATTTTTTTTCGCAATGCTTTGCACTTGTGCGTAGATGTTTTGCGCATGTATTTCTATAGGAATTCTTTTTGTAGGATTTTGTTTGCAGAAAAAATTTCTCATGTCTTGCCATCTTAACAAGTATTACCAACGGTTCTTAGAAAATATTGAATACCTTCATTATTTGCTTTTTTAAAGATTTCAAATCTTTTATTTTGTCTCTGGCGAATGTTGTTGTTGAACTCACTTTACTACAATTACTTGAACCTACACAATGCGTTTTGGAGTGTGTAAACGGTATCAAACGAAATTGGCTAACACGAAAATCGCATCGTCTATTAGTACATTAGTACCCGAAGGATCCGCTGCCTAGGCTCAGCGGTTACTGTCGTATTTCTCACTATCAAAGATATCTCTATAGAAGAATTTTAAGCAGGTTATCTCATCAGTGCAGGACAGCACGAACTTTTATTGGAAATTAAACGAATGGAGAGCGGTGCAAAATATAAGTTCCCTTCATAAAAAACCTGATTAATCACAAATGTCCCTACAGACAAAGTAAGATTAGTACTTTGTCACATCATCTTTGTAGCAACCATATCGAAAATTTTGTTTTGCATGCTACTGATTTGGTTATCAATAACAGTTCACTCAACATTGGCTCATGCATGAAGTATGGCGTTCTTCAGATCAGAAACCTAAGTATAAGTGGTTCCATTTTTGCACACTTTGTGTACAAGAATGCCCCTCAAGTTCTCTATCAGCGGCAAAATCTGGAGGACAACTAGACCACTGCAAAAGTTGAATTGTATTGGAGTTGATTCAACCTCTTATAAACCTTGTGGAAAGGGTACAGAATAACTAGCTACAAGGTTCTTATTCGCATTGGCGGGTTCCTTTACTCGAAGGTACCTAAAGCATCGATAAGGAACAAACACCTGGGTCTTCACACATTGGCTTCTCGCAGGAAATTCTTTGATATTTGTCGGATTCATAAGGTTATCCACTTTTCGCGCTTTGTAGGCTCCAAATTCTTCAATCTGCATGCGTCTCAAACAAAAGTGGAGCCTAAGAAGCCTCCTATCAGTCGGCCTAGGAGTAAGCTGAAGCTGGTGGCCCTTTCTTGTCATAGGACACTGGTTTGACTCGCTCTAGGTGTGTCTTCATGTTGTTGTGTTCTTGTAATACTTTTTTCTGCCGCTTGCGCTTCTCGCGAACGTATTGAATAAATAAAGAAATAAAATAAAATAAACCTGCAGTTGACCGCGATACGTGTATGGATGCATTATCTTGTTGGAAAATGAGGTTGTGCTTACGAAGTCTCCTTAAATATGGCAAAAGGTGATCTCGGAGCAATTCCTGGTAGTCTTCACTGTTCATCCTACACGGGACGAACTTCCGAAACGAACGAGACAAGTCCGCATCCAGAAAACGCAGCCCAACCATGAGACTTCCACCGTCAAAGATGCGTCTAGAGGATACTCGACCTCTTTTTTCAGATCTCTCTAGTAGTGCAAAAGAAGTGGAATCTTGATAGGCACGACGGGTACAGACACTATTTGAGAGATTTGAGGAGAGAGAGAAGCGAGTATTCTACAGGTGCTACTATGTCGGTGGAAGTCTCATGGTTTGGGCTGCGTTTTCTGGATACGAACTTGTTACCTTGGAGTTCGTCCGCGTAGGATGAACAGTGAACACTACCAGAAATCGGTCGGAGATTACCTTCTGCCATATTTCAGAAGATTTCGTGGGTACAACCTTATTTTCCAACAAGATAATGCATCCGTACACGTATCGCAGTCAACTTCAGTTGGCTCAACTCCAACAGAACTCAACATTTGAAGTAGCCTAGTTGTTCTTCAGATCTCAACCCGAAAACTAGAAAGCCTGTGGGACATTCTTGTACGCAGTGTACAAAAATGGAACCGCTTATACATCGGTTTCTGATCTGAAGAACGCCATACTTCATGCATGGGCCAATTTTGATCAATCTGTTATTGATAACCTAATCAGTAGCATGCAAAATAGAATTTTCGATATGGTTGCAACAAAGGTGAAGTGACGAAGTACTAATCTTACCTTATTTGTAGGTACTTTTGTGATTTATCAGGTTTTCTATGAAGCGACCTTATATTTTGCATCGTTCTCAACTTCTAAAATTTCCAGTTGAAGTTCGTGGTATCCTGCACAGATAAGAATTCGATTATTCGGAAATTCGAATAACCAAAAAATGGGTTATTCGATTATTCGGAAATTCGAATAACTAAAAAATAAGGTTGTTCGATTATTCGGAAATTCGAATAAACGAAAAATGGGGTTGTTCGATTATTCGGAAATTCGAATAACTAAAAAATGAGGTTGTTCGATTATTCGGAAATTCGAATAAACGAAAAATGGGGTTGTTCGATTATTCGGAAATTCGAATAACTAAAAAATGAGGTTGTTCGATTATTCGGAAATTCGAATAAGCGAAAAATGGGGTTGTTCGATTATTCGGAAATTCGAATAACTAAAAAATGAGGTTGTTCGATTATTCGCTCATTCGAATTTTCGAAAAATGGGGTTATTCGATTATTCGGAAATTCGAATAACCGAAAAAATGGGGTTATTCGATTATCCGTTCATTCGAAAAATTTTAAAAAAGCACAAGTATAGAATATACGCCAATTGTCGGCTGTCTTGTCGCCGAAAAAAGCGTGAAACAGCCTCTTTTCTTTTTGACCTTTTTCTTGACGTCTCCAGTCTACGGCCATGCCTGTCTCGATCTTAGCCCTAGTTTATACTTGTGCCGCCATGCGGCGCGGCACCAATATCGCCATAGATATCGATTTTTCGCGCCGCCCGGTCGATATCTATCCCGACCATAGTGTCGCGCCGCGCAGCGACGCAAGCATAAACTAGGGCTTACGCCGCCCAGGCTTCGTCATGCCCAGTTCGGAACGTGCAGCTTGTAATATCGAATCGGTTACACGAACCCATGTCTCCTCAACAGAGGTAACCGTTTTCAAGAATACCAGCAACAAGCTGCGATCTTCTCTTCCATCCGCCACCATTAATCCTTGCTGGACCGCATCGCTCGACCTGCCTTAGCCTCGGAGGGGCGAGTTTAAGTGTGCAGATCAGCGGAAGGTGCTGCGTGGCGACAGTCTCGTATGGCACGACCTTCGCATCTGTGACCAGTCTTCGATCGTGATTCTTGACAATGATAAAGTCAATCTGCGTCTTGGTATTCCCGCTACAGAAAGACACGAGATGGGAGTCACGTTTTAGAAAGATTGTATTCGCGATGGTGGTATTGTGCTAGTCCGCATACTCAAGAATTCGTTCACCATCAGCATTACGCGCCCCATAACCGAAACCGCCATGACAGCTACGACCATCTTTCGCAGTCCCAACGTGGCCGTTGGGATCATCTGCAACAACGACAGCGTCTTCCTGTGGCACCTCTGCTGTCTTCTCATCAAGTAGGGTCAAAAACCCGTCCTTGGCTCGCTCCGAACAACCAATCTGCTGCGGAGTGTACGCAGAGAAGAAATGAAGCTGTTCTGTGTGGCAGTCCCAGGACCACCAATGTTGGCATAATCGTCTCCGAACGGTACAGAGACGCGATTGCAAGCGTGGCACGTTTCAATGACCGCTTGATGAAGGTCGTAATCGCTGCAGAACGGCGGACGTACCATCTTTTCTTTGCGTATGTTCCACAGACAGGCTGCTCTGAGCAAGCCAAGGATGAATTTTGGTGCCTGCTTGATGAGAAGACAGCAGAAGTGCCGTCACAAGACGTAATCATTGTCGCAGGTGACCTGGTCGGACACGTTGGCGCTGCGAACTACGGGTACGGCTGTCTGGTGGTGGTCTCGGTTTTGCTTTACGTAACGCAGATGGTGAGCGCATCCTCGAGTATGCGGAGTCGCACGATCTCACCATCGTGAACACCAGATTCCGAAAACGTGAATCCCACCTTATCTAATTCTACGGCGGGAATTCTAAAATGCAGATCGACTTTGTCTTTGTGCGAAATCGTGAGTAAGGGCTTGTCACGGAGGCGAAGGTCGTGCCGTATGAAACGGTCGCCACACAGCAGTGCCCACTGATCTGCACTATGAAGATCACACCACCGATGTTTAGGCAGGTCGAACGGAGCGGTCCGTTAAGGATCAAGTGGTCGCGCCTGAAAGTAAAGGAAGCAGCTGTAACTTCGCACATTCGGTTGCCGACGGTCATGACCGTCGACGAGGCATGGAAAATGCCACCGACGCGATTCTCAGTGCTGCGCGTTCCGAAGTCGGCACTACGAAACCGGGACGGCGTAAGGTCGATAAGCAGACATGGCTGTGGACTAGCGAAGTTAAGGAAAAAGTCCGAGAGAAGAAGAGATTTTGCCACGCATTGCTCAACGATAAGACAGCCGATAAATGGCGTCTGTATCAGGAAGCCAAGAAAGCCGCTAAGAAGGCGGTAGCCGTTGCAAGAGCCACTCATTACGATGATGTCAGCGGGATTTGAGTTGCGCAATGGTGAGCGATTTCTTTATCGACTCGCGAAGGTACGTCGTCGCCAGACTGAGGATGTTGAGAAGCTCTTTGGCACCAACGATGAGAACGGTCATCTACTCATGGTCCGCAAGATGGTTTTGAACCGATGGCGCGCCTACTTCGAGGAAGTCTCGACAACAGAGTTCGCTCATCCAAGCATTCCATCTTCTTCTCCTGTAGACGGCACCGTTCAGAATATCACCGTAGGGAAGGTAGAAGCGGCTCTGAAAAAGATGAAAATGGTCAAGGCGACGGGCTCCGATGATTTGGCGGCCGCCCTATGGAAGTTGAAATCCTGGTACCCAACGAAGTACTTGGCGGCGTTTTTCAACCAGATTATTGCGGAGAAGAAAGTGCCCAATATTCAGCAGAGAAGCACGACGATCCCGATTTGGAAAAAGAAAGGCAGTCCGGCAGACTGCACAAACTACCGTCCAATCCGATTGCTTTCGCACAGCATAAAGATCTTCGAGCGGATTGTCGACGGGCGCATTCGTGATATCGTCCAGCTCTCTACCAATCAGTGCGGCCTTCCTGGATTTGGAGAAGGCCTTTGATCGCGTTCCGCGTAAAGTGATATGGTATGCCTTACGAGAACATGGAGTCCCGAAGAACTCGTAGAGTGGGTACGAATACTGTACTCTTGTCCAAAGAGTCGAATGCAAGCTGCAGCAGGTACGTAGACGGAGTTTCTCATCTCTGTCGGAGTACATTAAAGGTCTGCGCTCTCCCCTCTACTCTTCGTCGTCGTTATGCATGCCATATCGCGTGATCTTCAGCAGCCAGTCCTTTGGACGCTGCGTTATGCTGATGATGTAATGCTCGCTAGCGGGTGCGTAGCGTTCGTATCGGCTGGTCGTGGGCGCCGCGGAGGCGCGCCCAGGTGGCCATACCTGCGGCGTCATCCCCCACTCGCCGGCTCCGCTCACTCTGTGGCACTCGTCGCGCGCGCGGCGGACAACGGCCCGACGGAGGCCGTCGTCGCCGCGCGCGCGACGGGTGCCAGAACGTGAGCGGAGACGGCGAGCGGGGAGATGACGCCGCAGGTATGGCCACCTGAGCGCGCGGCGGCGGCGCCTACAACCAGCCGATACGAACGCCCCCCTCCCCTCGCTAGCGAAGATAAGATTGAACTCCAGCGGCAGGTACAAGCTTGATGCGGTCGCTTGGAGAGATTTGGACTCAAACTTAATGTCAAGAAGACCGAGTATATCACGACTGACGAAGATGGCTCCAGCTACAATAAGGTAAATGGTATTGAGCTGAAAATCCCGACAAGTACGGAAACTCGTCCATTCAGCGCATACGGATCGCAATCAGGTCTTTAACGAGTCATTTTTAAGTTACACTAGTGCAACATGTGAAAGGAATATTTAATCTACATCAGCGACAAACCATTATATCACAGATGGCATTCGACTTTGTTTGCAGATGCCAGATCAAGAGTGAAACTCTAATAGACAGCAGTAGTTGCTCATGAATACCCGAACAGACGCAAGAAGAACAAAGACGACGGAACAATTGCTGAGAAGGAAGAGGGAACAGGGTGTATCGAAGGCTGATAAGGCTGTCATCAATCACACCAGAAAATCTACACGATATGCGATCATAATGCAAAGATTCGAGATTATCCATCGGTGTGAATAACTAGCTAATCAATATGCATACGTATCGTGTAGAAAACAATCTAGTATCACATGTTCCCTTGTCTATAGAATTATTAACACACAAGCACGGAAAACTGGCCAGGATGAACGCCAACGTTGTACAAAATATGACTGATCACTGATTGTTTCGTCCTTAGTAATACATATACACACAATCGACCCTTTTGACATAAAAAAACGATTAAATTCGAGAAACTCAAACATTCTTGTCAAACGCAAACCACCCCTCCAGTACCCGATTGCCTTCTCTGTCCTCTGGCCGATTCTTCAGCTTCTGAAGAGGAATGTACAGCAGATACAGCTTGTTGTTATCCACCAGGCCTCCAGAATTCCACACCGACTCTTCCAGCACGTGTCGACAGCACATGCTCGCTACCCACTATGTCGTAGTACACCTAGACAAAGAAGGAATATTGTGTTGACGGACTACACATGGATCGTGAGGTCTGCGCAGAACCAGGCCATTGAACCGATCTTCATTAATAAACTAAAACACCGATTAAAAGAACAAAGCATTACTGCCAGAGACGTTATTTTGGACGTTTAACATCATCATTAAAGTCTACGAAAACTGATATCTTTTTAGATGTGAGAGGCAAAACGTTTCTTGCGCCGATCCGAATCCTCAGATTTTAGACCGCAATGCCAACAAATCTAACTCCATTACGCTTCTACGTTCCTTTCACCACAACATATTTCTATAGACGACTTCAAAGAAACTAACTAAACCAGAGTAGAGCTGCATATCCACCACCTCAACGACCAGAACAACGCTGAACAAGAATAGACAACGCCTCACCTCTCTGCTGAAGGTCGGATTTTGACTCGCTTTCACCACCTGGGTCTTCCGTTTGGTGAGATTCTGAGGATCGGGACGAATGTACGACTTCACGTAAACATCCGGTGCCTGACCAGTGGCTAGGAGAGCTACATGCTTCACGTGACCTGAAACAGTGAATTCAAAAGAGCTTAGTAAACAATTCTGAAAGGCACTGTGGCTATAACAATGTCCTCACAAGCACGGGCAGGTGTACCCGTGCTTCGTTTTCCGATGTTGCGGTCCTTATTGATCCCTTCGTTTTCTTCTCAGTTTCAGCACAAACATTTTCGAACATTCCCATTACTTCTGGTGGCTCGCTGGTTTCAAAAAGAATATGGATAACTTCCAGTTAACAAATCTGATCGCTGAACAGTTTGCTGAGAAAACCGTACTCAGAGTACGCTGTCGCAAACCCAGTGTACTCCAACGAGAATAAAGTTGTTTTTTTTTTTCAAGCTCAATTCTAGGAATTTACTGTAGTATCCATTTTTGTTATACTGTGTTTGGCCAATGCTATCTCGAAAAAAATTAGCTTGGCAATTATTTTCTCACAATTTCATAAAATAATTCAAAGAATGAGGAGGCGTCGGTTACCTTATACTGTTTCTCCGCGTGTCCAGCTTCAGGCTCCGCCCACTAGACTATATAAGCGCGCGGAGAGGTCAGAGCCACATTGCATATTTCATCAACAGGAAATATTGACCTGCTTGGAAAAGAGCTTAAAATACATTTCTGAAAAAGGGTAGGGACGTGTGATGCTGACTGTTGGTTTGAGGGAGCTACCGTGTAGGTTGTTGTAGTGAGCTCGGCTATATCCCATGAATAGTAAAATATGTACAGGACAAAAGGATAGTGTACCGCGTCATTCAATCCATTTGATATTTAGCTTATACAAGGAATAACAGTGGCCATTCGATAAACAGTTCAGTGAAAAATTCTCCCCAAACAAGTCTGGCACCGAACACCGGCACAGGAGGGATGGAAAGGTTGATTGGCCTGGGCGTGGAATCCGAACCGGAAAATGGTATCGGGTGCACGCGACTGCCGGCACCTCCGACTGCACTATACGCGCCCAAATAAATAAAAAATAAATGGATAAATAAATAAAATACTTTTCAAATCCATTTGGAAACTTTTCGAAACACACTCGATGCGTCTAAAATCAAAGTGAGCGTCTTCTAAGTCGAAACGAGCTTTTTACGTCATCTCACAACAACAGATTCTCCAAGGCGAATAAGTTTTTCTTCAGAAAAATTTGAAACTTTCTATTTTTTTTTTAGTTAAGCTGCCTGATTCGTCTCATAAAATTGATGTTGTTTTGAGAAAATATAATTAATTAAATTTTATAGAAGTGCTGGCTCAGTTGGCCTGGGCGGGAAACCCGAGCCAAAAACATTGTATCAGGTCCACGCGACTGCCGGCACTTCCTCCGTCTGCGCTCCAGGCGTAAGGCCTATGTTATACTTCGGCGACGCGTCGGCGACGCTGTGTTGTGCGGGCTGCTACGCACTGGTAGCAGTCCATGTAACACTGCCGCCGACGTCGCCGAAGTATAACATAGGCCTAAGTGGAGTTAAGTGTGATAATTGCAGTTGAGCAAGCAAAAACGGGGCTCGATCAGCCGCGTGCCAAATGCCAAATGCCAGAAGGTGACTTCTAGGAGTTAAGTATGGGACCTCCTTAGGTATATAATCCACTTCTAACACGTGTATTCTCAATGGTGGACACTTGGTGCCTGACCTCGACAACGTTTCCCCTAACTTCTGACGTTTCGCACATGACTTGTGGTACAAGTAATTTTTAGGAGTTGTGTTACTTCTGTCATCCGGTGTGTCACTATATAGACACGAGGTTTAGATGTAAGGACTTATCCGAAACGTAATTCTTTGGTTCTCTGGTGGGCAAGGTCGGAAACTGCGTGGTCCTTCGTGGCAGCTAGCGAGACGCGTTCGTGGTTGCAGAGGTGTTAACGCGTTGATTGAAATTTTTCGGGACACCCAAAAAATGAATTCGTGACTCCATTACGATTATGGGCGCGTGTAGCGCAGTCGGAGAAGGCGCGACTGTCGCGTGCACCCGATACCAGGTTCCTGATTCGGATTTCCCGCCCAGGCCAACCAAGCCTTCCAGCCCTCCGGGGTCGGTGAATTGGTACCAGACTTGTCTGGGAAGGAGAAAGCGCTGACTTGTTCATCGGTTGGCCACCACAAGTCATTGTATGGCCAAATACGCATTCATGTCGCCTTCATGACATCCCATAGAAGTAGAATGCGCTGGCGCGTCCCAGAAGGGATTGAGTAACGCCGTCCTTTATCCTTATCTTTATTACGATCACGGTCAGGAGGTACACCCCCCCCCCCCCCCCCCCAGCAGGGGGCGGGTGTACCTCCTGACCGTCCGCCATACACAGCGAATGTAAATGCAGTCCTATCCCCTTCCGATTACAGACTCTGGTCTTATTATCCTTTGAATTGGGCAACGGAGGGAACTCCAGGATGAAGGCAATTTCAACACGTGTGTGCTGGAAGTATGCCCCCGGCCTTATACCCCGCATACCGCGGGTTTCGTTGTTGATGGGTATTGATCCTGGGATTCCTGCTGGATGCGCCCCCACCCGGCTGGGTGAAGACCCAGGTAGACGAATCCCTCGTGATTAGATTACGTGAAATGTCAGTTCGGTGTTCCGAAATTAGGTGCGTCGACATTGAACGAAGTAGACGATTCGGGGAAAGTGACCGATGACACTCGCACGATTGACGATGGCTCATGATGTTCTTCCGGAGGGTGTGCACCGCCGACCACGGCCGTGGTGAAGGTGACAGCGCCTCGGCAAACGATGCTGACATTTGGCTTTTTTGTGAAACGATGAGCATAGGAAAAGGCACGAAAACGCGTTCGATCACCACTGTCTCTTTGTTGCCGTAGATGGCAGGCTTTACCTTCTTCATTAATTGTTGAGCAAGTAAGTCGCGCATTCATAGATGTTTTAACTGAGGCCTAGCCTGAGCAGTGTTTCGAGAATGGCCTTCCATCTCTGTTTGTTTAACAACCTTCATAGACATACACCATTTGCACGTCGAATTGGACACTTTTCAAAACATATTCGTCCTGTTTCACCTCAAATTGGACACTCTTCTAAGGTAGCCTACGAAATTTGTAATCAAACCGAACTTCTTCCAAATCAAAACTTTAATGATGATGTTAAACGTCCAAAATAACGTCTCTGGCAGTAATGCTTTGGTCTTTTAATCGGTGTTTTCGTTTATTAATGAATATCGGTTCAATGGTCTGGTTCTGCGCAGACCTCACGATCCATGTGTAGTCCGTCAACACAATATTCCTTCTTTGTCTAGGTGTACTACGACATAGTGGGTAGCGAGTATGTGCTGTCGACACGTGCTGGAAGAGTCGGTGTGGAATTCTGGAGGCCTGGTGGATAACAACAAGCTGTATCTGCTGTACATTCCTCTTCAGAAGCTGAAGAATCGGCCGGAGGACAGAGAAGGCAATCGGGTACTGGAGGGGTGGTTTGCGTTTGACAAGAATGTTTGAGTTTCTCGAATTTAATCGTTTTTTTATGTCAAAAGGGTCGATTGTGTGTATATGTATTATTAAGGACGAAAGAATCACTGATCAGTCATATTTTGTACAACGTTGGCGTTCATCCTGGCCAGTTTTCCGTGCTTGTGTGTTAATAATTCTATAGACAAGGGAACATGTGATACTAGATTGTTTTCTACACGATACGTATGCATATTGATTAGCTAGTTATTCACACCGATGGATAATCTCGAATCTTTGCATTATGATCGCATATCGTGTAGATTTTCTGGTGTGATTGATGACAGCCTTATCAGCCTTCGATACACCCTGTTCCCTCTTCCTTCTCAGCAATTGTTCCGTCGTCTTTGTTCTTCTTGCGTCTGTTCGGGTATTCATGAGCAACTACTGCTGTCTATTAGAGTTTCACTCTTGATCTGGCATCTGCAAACAAAGTCGAATGCCATCTGTGATATAATGGTTTGTCGCTGATGTAGATTAAATATTCCTTTCACATGTTGCACTAGTGTAACTTAAAAATGACTCGTTAAAGACCTGATTGCGATCCGTATGCGCTGGATGGACGAGTTTCCGTACTTGTCGGGATTTTCAGCTCAATGCCATTTACCTTATTGTAGCTGGAGCAATCTTCGTCAGTCGTGATATACTCGGTCTTCTTGACATTAAGTTTGAGTCCAAATCTCTCCAAGCGACCGCATCAGGCTTGCACCTGCCGCTGGAGTTCAATCTTATCTTCGCTAGCGAGCATTACATCATCAGCATAACGCAGCGTCCAAAGGACTGGCTGCTGAAGATCACGCGATATGGCATGCATAACGACGACGAAGAGTAGAGGGGAGAGCGCAGACCTTTAATGTACTCCGACAGAGATGAGAAACTCCGTCTACGTACCTGCTGCAGCTTGCATTCGACTCTTTGGACAAGAGTACAGTATTCGTACCCACTCTACGAGTTCTTCGGGACTCCATGTTCTCGTAAGGCATACCATATCACTTTACGCGGAACGCGATCAAAGGCCTTCTCCAAATCCAGGAAGGCCGCACTGATTGGTAGAGAGCTGGACGATATCACGAATGCGCCCGTCGACAATCCGCTCGAAGATCTTTATGCTGTGCGAAAGCAATCGGATTGGACGGTAGTTTGTGCAGTCTGCCGGACTGCCTTTCTTTTTCCAAATCGGGATCGTCGTGCTTCTCTGCTGAATATTGGGCACTTTCTTCTCCGCAATAATCTGGTTGAAAAACGCCGCCAAGTACTTCGTTGGGTACCAGGATTTCAACTTCCATAAGGCGGCCGCCAAATCATCGGAGCCCGTCGCCTTGACCATCTTCATCTTTTTCAGAGCCGCTTCTACCTTCCCTACGGTGATATTCTGAACGGTGCCGTCTACAGGAGAAGAAGATGGAATGCTTGGATGAGCGAACTCTGTTGTCGAGACTTCCTCGAAGTAGGCGCGCCATCGGTTCAAAACCATCTTGCGGACCATGAGTAGATGACCGTTCTCATCGTTGGTGCCAAAGAGCTTCTCAACATCCTCAGTCTGGCGACGACGTACCTTCGCGAGTCGATAAAGAAATCGCTCACCATTGCGCAACTCAAATCCCGCTGACATCATCGTAATGAGTGGCTCTTGCAACGGCTACCGCCTTCTTAGCGGCTTTCTTGGCTTCCTGATACAGACGCCATTTATCGGCTGTCTTATCGTTGAGCAATGCGTGGCAAAATCTCTTCTTCTCTCGGACTTTTTCCTTAACTTCGCTAGTCCACAGCCATGTCTGCTTATCGACCTTACGCCGTCCCGGTTTCGTAGTGCCGACTTCGGAACGCGCAGCACTGAGAATCGCGTCGGTGGCATTTTCCATGCCTCGTCGACGGTCATGACCGTCGGCAACCGAATGTGCGAAGTTACAGCTGCTTCCTTTACTTTCAGGCGCGACCACTTGATCCTTAACGGACCGCTCCGTTCGACCTGCCTAAACATCGGTGGTGTGATCTTCATAGTGCAGATCAGTGGGCACTGCTGTGTGGCGACCGTTTCATACGGCACGACCTTCGCCTCCGTGACAAGCCCTTACTCACGATTTCGCACAAAGACAAAGTCGATCTGCATTTTAGAATTCCCGCCGTAGAATTAGATAAGGTGGGATTCACGTTTTCGGAATCTGGTGTTCACGATGGTGAGATCGTGCGACTCCGCATACTCGAGGATGCGCTCACCATCTGCGTTACGTAAAGCAAAACCGAGACCACCACCAGACAGCCGTACCCGTAGTTCGCAGCGCCAACGTGTCCGACCAGGTCACCTGCGACAATGATTACGTCTTGTGACGGCACTTCTGCTGTCTTCTCATCAAGCAGGCACCAAAATTCATCCTTGGCTTGCTCAGAGCAGCCTGTCTGTGGAACATACGCAAAGAAAAGATGGTACGTCCGCCGTTCTGCAGCGATTACGACCTTCATCAAGCGGTCATTGAAACGTGCCACGCTTGCAATCGCGTCTCTGTACCGTTCGGAGACGATTATGCCAACATTGGTGGTCCTGGGACTGCCACACAGAACAGCTTCATTTCTTCTCTGCGTACACTCCGCAGCAGATTGGTTGTTCGGAGCGAGCCAAGGACGGGTTTTTGACCCTACTTGATGAGAAGACAGCAGAGGTGCCACAGGAAGACGCTGTCGTTGTTGCAGATGATCCCAACGGCCACGTTGGGACTGCGAAAGATGGTCGCAGCTGTCATGGCGGTTTCGGTTATGGGGCGCGTAATGCTGATGGTGAACGAATTCTTGAGTATGCGGACTAGCACAATACCACCATCGCGAATACAATCTTTCTAAAACGTGACTCCCATCTCGTGTCTTTCTGTAGCGGGAATACCAAGACGCAGATTGACTTTATCATTGTCAAGAATCACGATCGAAGACTGGTCACAGATGCGAAGGTCGTGCCATACGAGACTGTCGCCACGCAGCACCTTCCGCTGATCTGCACACTTAAACTCGCCCCTCCGAGGCTAAGGCAGGTCGAGCGATGCGGTCCAGCAAGGATTAATGGTGGCGGATGGAAGAGAAGATCGCAGCTTGTTGCTGGTATTCTTGCCAACGGTTACCTCTGTTGAGGAGACATGGGTTCGTGTAACCGATTCGATATTACAAGCTGCACGTTCCGAACTGGGCATGACGAAGCCTGGGCGGCGTAAGCCCTAGTTTATGCTTGCGTCGCTGCGCGGCGCGACACTATGGTCGGGATAGATATCGACCGGGCGGCGCGAAAAATCGATATCTATGGCGATATTGGTGCCGCGCCGCATGGCGGCACAAGTATAAACTAGGGCTAAGATCGAGACAGGCATGGCCGTAGACTGGCGACGTCAAGAAAAAGGTCAAAAAGAAAAGAGGCTGTTTCACGCTTTTTTCGGCGACAAGACAGCCGACAATTGGCGTATATTCTATACTTGTGCTTTTTTAAAATTTTTCGAATGAACGGATAATCGAATAACCCCATTTTTTCGGTTATTCGAATTTCCGAATAATCGAATAACCCCATTTTTCGAAAATTCGAATGAGCGAATAATCGAACAACCTCATTTTTTAGTTATTCGAATTTCCGAATAATCGAGCAACCTCATTTTTTAGTTATTCGATATTCCGAATAATCGAACAACCCCATTTTTCGTTTATTCGAATTTCCGAATAATGGAACAACCTCATTTTTTAGTTATTCGAATTTCCGAATAATCGAACAACCCCATTTTCGTTTATTCGAATTTCCGAATAATCGAATAACCCATTTTTTGGTTATTCGAATTTCCGAATAATCGAATAACCCCATTTTTTGGTTATTCGAATTTCCGAATAATCGAATATTCAAAAAAATCGAATAATCGAATAAACTTTATTATAACTTAATACACCCGGTGCAAAATAGGTTCACCCCTGGTTTGTCCATTGGTACCCGAAGAACCCGCTGCCGAGGCTCAGTAATGTTACCATCGTATTCCTCACTAAGGAAGACTTCTGTAGGAGAATTCTAAGCAGTTTATCTTATCTGTGCAGGATACCACGAACTTCAACTGGAAATTTTAGAAGTTGAGAACGATGCAAAATATAAGGTCGCTTCATAGAAAACCTGATAAATCACAAAAGTACCTACAAATAAGGTAAGATTAGTACTTCGTCACTTCACCTTTGTTGCAACCATATCGAAAATTCTATTTTGCATGCTACTGATTAGGTTATCAATAACAGATTGATCAAAATTGGCCCATGCATGAAGTATGGCGTTCTTCAGATCAGAGACCGATGTATAAGCGGTTCCATTTTTGTACACTGCGTACAAGAATGTCCCACAGGCTTTCTAGTTTTCGGGTTGAGATCTGAAGAACAACTAGGCTACTTCAAATGTTGAGTTCTGTTGGAGTTGAGCCAACTGAAGTTGACTGCGATACGTGTACGGATGCATTATCTTGTTGGAAAATAAGGTTGTACCCACGAAATCTTCTGAAATATGGCAGAAGGTAATCTCCGACCGATTTCTGGTAGTGTTCACTGTTCATCCTACGCGGACGAACTCCAAGGTAACAAGTTCGTATCCAGAAAACGCAGCCCAAACCATGAGACTTCCACCGACATAGTAGCACCTGTAGAATACTCGCTTCTCTCTCTCCTCAAATCTCTCAAATAGTGTCTGTACCCGTCGTGCCTATCAAGATTCCACTTCTTTTGCACTACTAGAGAGATCTGAAAAAAGAGGTCGAGTATCCTCTAGACGCATCTTTGACGGTGGAAGTCTCATGGTTGGGCTGCGTTTTCTGGATGCGGACTTGTCTCGTTCGTTTCGGAAGTTCGTCCCGTGTAGGATGAACAGTGAAGACTACCAGGAATTGCTCCGAGATCACCTTTTGCCATATTTAAGGAGACTTCGTAAGCACAACCTCATTTTCCAACAAGATAATGCATCCATACACGTATCGCGGTCAACTGCAGGTTTATTTTATTTTATTTCTTTATTTATTCAATACGTTCGCGAGAAGCGCAAGCGGCAGAAAAAAGTATTACAAGAACACAACAACATGAAGACACACCTAGAGCGAGTCAAACCAGTGTCCTATGACAAGAAAGGGCCACCAGCTTCAGCTTACTCCTAGGCCGACTGATAGGAGGCTTCTTAGGCTCCACTTTTGTTTGAGACGCATGCAGATTGAAGAATTTGGAGCCTACAAAGCGCGAAAAGTGGATAACCTTATGAATCCGACAAATATCAAAGAATTTCCTGCGAGAAGCCAATGTGTGAAGACCCAGGTGTTTGTTCCTTATCGATGCTTTAGGTACCTTAGAGTAAAGGAACCCGCCAATGCGAATAAGAACCTTGTAGCTAGTTATTCTGTACCCTTTCCACAAGGTTTATAAGAGGTTGAATCAACTCCAATACAATTCAACTTTTGCAGTGGTCTAGTTGTCCTCCAGATTTCGCCGCTGATAGAGAACTTGAGGGGCATTCTTGTACACAAAGTGTGCAAAAATGGAACCACTTATACTTAGGTTTCTGATCTGAAGAACGCCATACTTCATGCATGAGCCAATGTTGAGTGAACTGTTATTGATAACCAAATCAGTAGCATGCAAAACAAAATTTTCGATATGGTTGCTACAAAGATGATGTGACAAAGTACTAATCTTACTTTGTCTGTAGGGACATTTGTGATTAATCAGGTTTTTTATGAAGGGAACTTATATTTTGCACCGCTCTCCATTCGTTTAATTTCCAATAAAAGTTCGTGCTGTCCTGCACTGATGAGATAACCTGCTTAAAATTCTTCTATAGAGATATCTTTGATAGTGAGAAATACGACAGTAACCGCTGAGCCTAGGCAGCGGATCCTTCGGGTACTAATGTACTAATAGACGATGCGATTTTCGTGTTAGCCAATTTCGTTTGATACCGTTTACACACTCCAAAACGCATTGTGTAGGTTCAAGTAATTGTAGTAAAGTGAGTTCAACAACAACATTCGCCAGAGACAAAATAAAAGATTTGAAATCTTTAAAAAAGCAAATAATGAAGGTATTCAATATTTTCTAAGAACCGTTGGTAATACTTGTTAAGATGGCAAGACATGAGAAATTTTTTCTGCAAACAAAATCCTACAAAAAGAATTCCTATAGAAATACATGCGCAAAACATCTACGCACAAGTGCAAAGCATTGCGAAAAAAAATCGTTCACTGCATTTATTCATTTCATTATCTCACAGGAATCGTCAGCCAATCAAATTGTAGAGTTATATGCCATTCTCCCACGGATCTCTCTCGATAGAGAGCCTTCGGGCTCTCTTGTTAAGAGGGATCTCGGGCCGCTTGTCGCAGGGCCACGTGGCGCGTCCCCGGGTGGTGGATAGGGGAATTAAACGCGAACCAAATGCGACCGTGTACTGCCCAGAGACGCAGGTGGGATGCAGGGGATGGACTCCTTGCTCCTGCTGTGTCGCGTCGATGCGTTCCTTGTGCGTGGGAGCGGCATGTTCGTGCACAGTGTGCGTGGATGTGTCCGTGACTGTGCGGATTGTAACTGTGTCGGCTCGGCCAAAAGCTTGCACTCGGTAGACTGGGAGTACATGTAAGGCGATTCGAGGCCGCCTTAAGTCTTGCCCCGTCCCTTCGGGCAGTCTGGCTGGCTGCCCGGAGTACCCCGCCCGCACGACAGAGCCTGACTAGCTACCCGTGTTGTATTCCAGTCAAACACAGCAGCACTAAAGGGCCTCATTCCCCTGACCCCGAAAGAGCCCCCATTTCTGCAACAATGGGAAGGACGAGTACGGAGAGGCTGCTAAAATCTCAGGGCCTAACCAGGCTGCGCAAACTGAGAAGGACTAGGATGACGATCTGTACTTTCAACGCCCCCGAAATCGGCGATCGTGACCTTGGCAGCCTTAGTCACCCGTACCTACCGTGAAAATTGGTGAGCCACCGTTGAAGGAATCGGCAGTAGAAGCCACAGCATACAATAATGGAAGGATTAAGTTGGACGGTAAAGTGTCCGTCTCGTTAAGGTTTGAAGACCGTAAAGCGGTAATGGATGTACATGTCTTTAAACAGGCTAGTCATTCACTATGTGGGCGTTATATGATAAAGGCATTGATGATAGACTGTGGACCACATTATAGGACCATACACAGTCTAGGAGACATGAATAAGCTTTCGATAAAAAGAGAGATTGTTCGTATCCTAGAAGAAAATAAGCAACTGTTCCAAGGAGGTCTAGGAAGATGTACGTCCACAAAGGCAGTGTTGAAATTTAAAAGTGAACCTGTCCCAAAGTTCTTTAGAGCACGACCAGTGCCGATCGCATTACGGCCTAAAGTGGAAGCAAAGCTAGAAGAGTTGCAAAAAAAATGGCACACTGAAACGTGTTGAACACACACAATGGGCCACCCCCTTGGTGGTTGTTCCAAAGCCAGGAGGGTAAATTAGAATTTTTGGAGACTATGAGGTAACCGTAAATCCACAATTAGATATTAATCAATATCCGTTGCCCAAACCAGAAGATCTCTTCCATATGTTGAACGGTGGGAAAAAATTCTCAAAAATGGATCTATCCGACGCATATATGCAGATAGAATTAGATCCGGAGTCTAGGAAGTATACTACGATTAATACTCATAAAGGACTTTTTGAGTATACCAGAGTACCATTCGGTATAGCATCGGCTCCAGCAATGTTCCAGAGGACTATGGAAACAACACTTAGTGGAATAGAAGGAGTGCTAGTATACTTAGACGATATTACAGTAACAGCCCCAGATGACAAGACGCTTCTTCAAAGGTTAGAAAAGGTGCTAAGTCGACTTAAAGAGGCGGGATTCCGCCTGAAAAGGGAGAAATGTGAGTTTCTTAAAGAAGAAATGGAATTTCTTGGCCATGTGGTGGATGCGAAAGGTATTCGCCCATCGCCAAACAAGTTGAAGGATATGACTGAAATGCCACAGCCTAAGAATATTAAAGAACTAGAGTCGTATCTAGGTATGGTCCAGTATTACGGGAAATTTATCCCTAGACTGGCTACGCTTGCAGCTCCCCTTAATGGCCTACGCAGGAAAGGCGTAGAATGGAAATGGGGGAGAGAGCAAGAGGATGCGTTCAAGGCTATCCGGGACAAGTTAACGTCAGCGGAGACGTTGACGCACTATAGTCCGGACGTACCTGTTGTATTGGCAACAGATGCTTCGGAGTATGGGCTAGGCGCAGTAATATACCATAAGTATAGTGATAATAGTGAGAAAGTAATTGCGTATGCATCGCGATCTTTGACGAAGGAAGAGCGCAACTATGCCGAAATAGAGAAAGAGGCTTTAGGAATCGTGTACGGAGTGGAAAAATGTAACCAGTTTTTGTATGGTAGACGATTCACTTTGTTGACGGACCATCAGCCTCTTGTGCGAATATTTGGCCCTAAAACAGGACTCCCTGTAATTGCTGCAAAAAGATTACATAGATGGGCTTTAAGGCTAATGGTGTATTCATTCGACATTGAGTACAGAAAGACAGAGGAATTTGGAAATGCTGACGGGTTGTCCCGCCTACCAGATCCTCGTGAGTTACCTAGTGCAGAAACAGTGGTATCTGAAGTACAAGTTCAGCAATTAGCAGAAGAAGTATTAGACAAGTTGCCGATGAACGCAGAAGGAATAGGTAGAGCAACTACAGAAGATGAAGTACTGCAGAAAGTAGTAGACTTCATTCGGCGAGGATGGCCGATTAAGATTAAGGATGATAGGATTAAGCCTTATGCACAAAATAAGGCATCATTGTCATTGTATAAAGGATGTATAATGTGGGAGAATAGAGTAGTTATCCCACAAAAGTTAAGGAAGAAGGTGCTGAGTATGCTACATAACAGTCACTACGGGCGTAATCGGATGTTAGGTTTAGCTAGAACAAAATTGTGGTTCCCGGGTATGGATAAGGCAGTAGATACAATGGTGAAGAGGTGTGCTATATGCGCAGCATTAGGGAAGGACCCGGTGCGAACTCCTTTACTCCCTGGGATGAACCAGGGAAGGTGTGGCAGCGGCTTCACATAGACTTTTGTGAAACTATAGGTGGAGCAAAGTGGTTGATTATTGTAGACGCGAAATCGAAGTGGCCAGAAGTGGTTAAGATGAAGCTAACCATGGCAGAAAGAACAGCCGTTAAACTAAAAGAAGTGTTCAGTAGATTTGGACTTCCAGAACAGTTAGTTTCAGACAATGGACCACCTTTCACGTCTAGAGAATTTAGGGAATATTGTGAGCTTCGACCTATAGAGCAGGTGTTCACTCCACCGTATCACCCGAACTCATATGGTGAGGCAGAACGCTTTGTACAGACGTTCAAAAATTCGCTATATAAGGGCTTGAAAGCAGGGAAGACGGAAGAAGTGGCTGTAAGTGACTTATTATTTGAGTATAGGGTCACTCCCCATGTAGCAACGGGAAGGAGCCCCGCTGAAATGCTAATGGGACGGAAATTAAGAACCACCTTCGATATAATGAGATCCGGTGTAAAAAAGACGCCGAATGAATATATGGAAAAAATGAAACAGTGGTACGACCGAGGCAAACGAGCCCGGCAATATGCGGTAGGTCAACAGGTATACGTAAGGAATTATTCCGGCTCAGGGGACAAATGGATCCCTGGTATAGTCACTAAGGTGCTTGGCATGTGCACATATGAAGTACATTTTGGAACTGGGCATAGAAAAGTACATGCTGATCAAATGAAGGAAAGACTCATTCCTTGGGAAGGATTGGAGGATGAAACATTGGAGATGATGCAGAGACGTGAAGAAATTAAGAGAGACAGTGGTAAAGAAAAGCCACCCCGAGAAGTTGGAAAAACGCCTGAGGTTCGACGTTCGCAAAGGAAGAGGAAGGAAACAGAAAAGATGAAGGACTACATTCAGCAGAAGCGGAGGCGTCTTAATCAAGTAATCCTTCGAGATGTGTAATTTTGTTTGTTTGCAGTTATTGAATATCATTTCCGTGTTTTGAAGGTGACTAAAACCGTTGCAAATGTTAATTTAAAAAGTCGCAGAAATGAACAAGTGTCAGTCACGCTCTTCAAAATAAAAAGGATAAAATACTGCCAAAGTTCGACATTCGACGAATCTTGGCGTAGTGTATTTTAACTGGTTGTGTTCTTGTGATAACCGTTCACCAACATTGTTATTATACAACCACCAGTATAGAACTAGGTACAGAGCGATTTTTTAGGTGCAAGACGAGATTCGTCCATGGATTTCCATTTTTGTCAGACTGCCACTGGAGAGCACATACTAATAGAAAAAATTATAGCTAGGCGAAAAAGTTGCCAAAGTCTCTTGAAAAAAAATCACAAAGCTGAACAAGGGTCAGTTCCGCTCTTTCGCTCCTCTGTTTCTAGCAATAGACTCCGCCCACTAGACTACATATATAAGCGCGCGCCAAGTGAGGCACCGTCAGTTAAGAAAGCTCGGACGAAATTGAACTCATGGCTCGAAAAAAGACGAAAAAAAAAGATAGGAGGAAAGGGCGCTGCTGCTCGTTGGTACTGGAACTATGTGCGTTGTCGTCCTTGTCAGTTGCTACGCAGCAACCGTCAATAATTCACCTCGTCCGTAGGAAACGCACTGAGTGTTTTCTAAAAGTGGAAAAGCAATCGAGATTTCTGCGCAGTTACGTTAAATCGACCGAATTCAGAAATTCCTTTTACTCGCGACAGGGGAAGATCGTTTTTAACGAGGAGTCTGCCGATGTGGTCGCTAACGAAATTTACCAAGACCATGCGAAATTCAAAGCGAATTGGCTTTAGTGGTTCAAATTACCACATGTGTGTTGCGAGATCTACAGCTAAAAGTTTTGTTATCGCAAAACCTTTTTCAGCGCTTTTCTCTCCTCTTTCGTTTTTCTCTGCGATTCGCTCACCCTGCAGGGATGGTAGACTTGTCTGGCTTTGGCGGGATTCGAACCAAGAACCTTGACACGATAGGCTATATTATTGTTTGTTTGGGATAAATACCGTTGAGATAGTATCCTGGTGAGGTGGTAACGACGTCAGTGACGCGCCTCCTGTCCATGAGTCTAGCCACTCGTGGCATGACGTCTGCTACACACTTTCTGAGTGCATACGCTCGTGACCTCGTGACACGACACCGGAGACACCGGGGATGGATTGTTGTATCGTTTACAGGTGTACCCGTGCTTCGTTTCCCGATGTTGCGGTCCTTATTGATCCCTTCTTTTCTTCTCAGTTTCAGCACAAACATTTTCGAAGTTCCCCATTACTATTGGTGGCTCGATGGTTTCCATAAGAATATGGATAACGCCCAGTTAACAAATGTGTTCGCTGAACAGTTTACTGAGAAGATCCTACTCAGAGCACGCCGTCGCAAGCCCAGTGTAGCGAGAATAAAGTTGTTGGTTCTTTTTTTTCAAGCTCAATTCTAGCACTTTACTGTAGTATCCATTTTTGTCATACTGTGTTTGGCCAATGCTATCTCAGGAAAATTTAGCTTGGCAATTATTTTCCCACAGTTTCATAAAATAATTCAAGGAATGAAGAGGCGTCGGTTACTTTCTCCTGTTTCTCCGCTTGTCCAGCCTCAGGCTCCGCCCACTAGGCTATATAAGCGCGCGGCGCGGTCCCCACATTGTTTGGCATCCGTTGCATGCAAGCACCCAGAACCTGGGGAAAATGTCGTCACAGCGTCCGAGAGACAAGAGTGGGGTAGTGACCGCCCCCTTTGGGACTAAAATCTCCGCTGCAGTTTCTAAGCTCCATAATCGGTTCTGCCAAAGGGACCGCAACCCTGTGGCGAGGAATGCTTCAGCGTAAATTGCACTTGAGGGGAACAGCATCAATTTAAGGTCGATTTTGGGTGCTAAGCGGAGTGTGGCTGATCGGACTTACCCGTTTTAGGATACCTTTTCGGTGTACAGGGTGGCCCATAAGTCCTGCAACAAAAACATAGGCGTATAAAAAGGCTAAGAATGCACCAAATTTGAACCACTTTCAAACCTTGTTTGCCCATGGTTTGTAGATTATGGTGGAGCGGTATTATTCATAAGGGACCACTCCTGGATCGACAAGTGCCTTCAGATCGTGTGGGTTGCTTTGCAGCTCACGTCGCAGCCCCTCTTACGGAGTTTTACTTCTTATTCGTTCCAAAGAAGATATTGAACAATAGTTTTCCCAGGCTTTATAGAGGAAGACATTTTCTTTAAGATGGTTAATAAACAAAGATCGAAAATCTAAAGATTTAGAAATTTCACAGCTAGTCTTTCGCAGGTGCAATATTTTGCAGATGGACTCAGAACCGCTGCCACGTCCTTTTCTTTTGCTGTTACAGGAATCGCTTTACCAGAATGTGTATTTTGCCTTTAAACAGCGCGATTAAGTTTCTAATATATGCTGTTAGGTTTTTGTTCCTACCAGGCGAACATTTTTATTGATTTTCACTATTTTAACACAAAAACCTATGTAGTGTGGGGAGACAATTTGGAAAATCGTGTATGACAAAAACTTGCCATGCGTGGCCGTTGTTTTTATATCATCAGGTTCCCGCAAAGGTAGCATTAAACGGACTATTATTTTGACCTTTATGGGATCGCTCAACTTTGAGAAATTTTTCATCAAATGAGGCAGAGGCTGAACACCCATTTCAAACGACGCGCTCCAACTGCGCTTACAAATTTTTCCTTCTACTCTCTTCTCCTCATAGCTGACTCTTCGTATCACTTGTGGGCTTGTAGAGCTTTCCCTGTAGTTTCCTAGAAACTGCATACTGCTTAGTAATAGATTACGCACACGGCTGAATGTTGCATTTGTTCCAGCTGGTTGCTGCATCGTGTATGATCAGAAAATTAATAGCGTTCTTCTATTGTAGTTCAGATCCGTTCATGCAATGTTCACTTTTGAGAAGCCTCTGCACTGCCCTACACAATACCATCATATTGCATGTTCAACAACCAATCTTCCGAAATTTAGTCACATCGGAACGGAAGCGCCCCACCACGGGCCAGAGAAGAATTTTCGGTAGTTTTACGTGAGAGCGCATTACTTTGTAATAAGAGCAGCTACAACCATGATAATTTCCAGAAGTACAGCACTAAGTATATCCTACATAGCTGTTGGTATGCGGTTTTTTTGCAATTGGAAAAAGACAACCAATAAGGTCTCCTAATTTTGTTGCAGGACTTATGGGCCACCCTGTACAGCGGGCACCATTGGTACCAGATTTTGTTGCAAGGAAAGCCTAGTGCCGGTGAACGCCGCTTCGGACGTGGTTTCGAATAAATGGAGTATCTGTGTCATTTCCTTTTTCCGTGCGTCGTAATCCGGTACTCTTGAGCTCTTCGGCTCCGACTTCAGTTCCTTTTTAGCAGAGAAATCTCTGCACATCTCTACTATTAGTGATAACTGGCAGGTTTCCAGTAGAACGTAGATCACTTCAGGTTGATAGGAGTGAACAGGCGAATCGATGTCGGAGAATTAGCCTTGCTCGGTGTCTGCGACGTTGACGACGTGTTCTTTATCCACTTTTTTCTTTCTTTTTTCCGCTTCACCTTTAACGTTGTCGGAAATCGCGTCGGGGGTCACCTCCTAAAAGTGTCGCCAACACAAAAACAAAGCGACAAAACATACTGATAGTAAAAAATAGGTACACACAATGCTATAGCTCTCTTCTGTGCCAGAGCACAGATTTGGGCAGGAGAAAGGACTCCAGGGTGTGACTCGAGTGACGCGCTCGTGTTAAAATTGCCCACATCCTGGAGTTTCCTCTCTTGCCCAATTCGGAAGCATATAAAACACTGATATGTACCTGAAACAAGGAGATAAGATTGCATCTACATTCGCTGTATGTAGCTACTCGCCGCGGTAGGCCATGGATATCCCCCCCCCCCCCTCGACCCGATTTGCGCCTTAACGTTTTACTGCAATCTTCAATTTTGGCATAGGGCCATTGATCAATAGCAACTTGAGAAATTTCAGGTTAGGGATACTATTCCCACTATTTCATAGAATAATTAAAAGAAGTGGACCGGTGTCGGTTGCGCTCTTTGGTCCCTCTGCTGATTTTGCCTAACCTGAAGCTCCGCCCACAGGTCTATATAAGCCTTCATCGCGCAGCAAGAATCCTGATTCTGAATATGTGTCACCGACGTCTGCCGTTAGCATGGGAGGACCACTAAGGGGTGGCGGAGAAGGACGGTAAGGGGGACCTCTATGGTGGACCAGGAGAGCGACGAGGAAGGAAAGAAAGGACCTGGAGCTGGAGCCAGGACGGAGAAACCAGCAAGAAGAGACCAGTAGATGTCAATAGTGGAAACAAAGAAGTGGGCCAGTAGCTGGGACCAGGAAGGTGGGGACTAAAGAGGGGGAGGGAAGACCAGTAAAGGCGAACCAGCAATTAGATCCAGTAAGAAGAAACGAGTGAGGGGAACCTGGCTTCGGAAGACATGTCAACGACAACTTAAAACGCTAGCTGTTGAGCATGAGAACGATTGCGGAGGAACAACCTGAGGGAGAGAAGTACTGCGCAGCACAAACCAATGACATTACTGGCCGGTCAGGAAAGAATGTCTATGATGAAGGTTACTTGTATAAATATATACCATTTGCACGTTGAATTGGACACTTTTCAAACTAAATTCGTCCTGTTTCAGCTCAAATTGAACACTCTCGTAAGCTAGCCTAAGAATCTTGTGATCAACCCGAACTTCTTCCAAATCAAAACGAGTTTCATACAGGATAAAGGACAGACTCTCCGAGATGGTTGGCGTATTTTGTAAGGAATGTTTTTGGAAAGGACTAGCAGAGCCGACAGCGATCCTCTTTCTCTTGAACGTTGATGCTACGTAGATGCACACTCGACCGTAGACGTAGCCGCTTAATGCCGCTGCGATTCCACTTAGAACGGAGTTCGGTTGAGGCTTCATCACTCCAAAAAATTGTTAGCATAATTCTCTTCAAGGAAAATTTGGAATAACCTTTTTTGAAATTTTTAGTTTAGCTGTGCGACTGAGTGTAATAATTTTATAACATTTCCTTATTGAACTGTTCGTTTTCTTCTCAGTTTCAGCACAGACATTTTCGAACATCCCCATTACTATTGATGGCTCGGTAGTTTCCAAAAGAATATGGATAACGTTCAGTTAACAAATGTGTTCGCTGAACAATTTGCTGAGAAAACCGTGCTCAGAGCACGCCGTCGCAAGCCCAGTGTACTCCAGCGAGAATAAAGTTGTTGCTTTTTTCAAGCTCAATTCCAGAACTTTGCTGTAATGTCCATTTTTGTCATACTGTGTTTGGCCAATGCTATCTCAGGAAAATTTAGCTTGGCAATTATTTTCCCCTTCATGTGCCACCTCACCGCGGTGAAGGGGTGAACATCACTTTGTGATGGCTAACGGCACAAACGGTCACGCAGTACGCGACGCTTTGTCGTGTATGGGCGGCTCTCGTGTATCCCTGGCCAGGAACATGTGAGTAACCAGACCACCGGTATGGCTCAAACAACTAAAACCGCGCCCCAGTCCTCCGCGCGCCGGAGGTGGACTTCTACGACGTCGGTTGCATCCACCTCCGGCGAGGGGCCATCTAATCTCGGAGTTAAACTATCAGGACGTCATTGGAATCGGACTACCGGAAACTCCCTCCCACCACGACACGGAAACTGCCTATTCGTCTGCACTTATAACTGTCGTTCGATCGCATCTGAGCAGGATCTTCGGACACTGCTTTACAGAAGCCGCAACATCAAATACGACGTTATCGCCCTGCAGGAAACGAATGGCAGAACGGAAACCATAAGAAGGACCGACCACAACGAGCTTCTCATTATCGGAGCAAAGGTGGACAGAAAGAATATTGGCGGAGTTGGATTCCTCGTCAATTCGACAGTTCACCACCTAGTAGACTCTTACAAGATCATCAGTCCGCGAGTAGCTGTTCTTCGTCTGGAAACCAAAGATCAAGGAACCATCTCCATCATAAATGGATATGCTCCAACATCTGCGGCCACAGATGAAGAAAAGGAGGAATTCTACAAGCTGTTCGAAAGGACTGTCAACGACGAGAAGAGCTACTACAAAGTTGTCGTTGGTGACTTTAACGCTATCGTCGGTACGAATGATCACGACGAATGGAGGCTAGGACCACATGGAACTTCCTCAAGGAACGAAAACGTAGAGCGCCTGATAGACTTCCTATCCGCGTGCCGTCTCTACCATGGAAATTATGTTTGAGAAGCCTTCAAACCGACGATGGACCTGGGAAAGCCCAAATGGAGAAACACGTTCGGAGATCGACCATATTCTTACAAACAGACGCTGGAGTCTGTTCGACGTCTCCATGCTGCCTTCATTTGACACCGGCTCGGATCACCGTCTTGTCCGTGCGATGCTGACTCTCAAAAAGAGGATGTTCAAGCGTGACACCCATAAACCGGCACCGGTGAGGATCCCCACATTCAAGTCTGAGGAGTTGGAATATGCAATAAAGTCGTATGATTGGAATCTTCTAGAAGATCCATCGGAAAACTACGACCTTCTCTCCAAAGGACTGTTGAAATGTGCTAGCAGCTCTTGCGGAGCCACATCACCGTCTGCTTCAAGACTCAACGCACATGCGATTAAACTCTTGGAGCAAAGAAGAGCTGTTAAACTGGATCCTAATGCTTCCCATCTGGAAAAAGTCACCATCTCGAAGGCCTGTCGAATTGCAGTGAAGGAGTCCATTCAAGCCTACAGAAGATTGAAGCTGTTAGAAGCGGCTGGGAAAGGTTGAAGCATAAAGCGCTGCAAACGAGATCTCTGCGACCAGAAGGCAATAATGTCAGCCCTTGTGGATAAGGATGGAACAACGCAAACGTCTCGAAGAGCGATGGAGACCATCGTTCAGGAATTCTACACAGATCTGTTCCGTTCTTCCATCACTGTCCCGAAATGCTTGATGCCACCAGCTGAGGAAGTACCTCCCATTCTGGAATCAGAAGTTGCTCATGCCATCAGAAGGATGAAGCCGGGCACTGCTCCCGGACCGGACGGCATTTCTGCTGATCTCCTTCGTGCGGGTGGCAGTGCCCTCTGCTCACTTCTTGCCAAGCACTTCAACAACTACCTTCGACTTGGTAGGATTCCGGACTCATGGAAGGAGTCGAAAACAGTTTTAATCTTCAAAAAAGGTCAGCAGGAGGATATCAACAACTATCGACCCATCAGTCTTCTCTCGGTTGTGTACAAGATCTTCACCAAGATACTGCTTAACCGCATGGAGCGTTGCTTGGATGAATATCAGCCAGTGGAGCAAGCAGGGTTTCGCAAGGATTTCTCCTGCATGGACCATATTCAGACCGTCTCATAGCTCATCGAGAGGAGCCGCGAGTACCACCTCCCACTTGTCCTTGTCTTCGTGGATTACCGGAAAGCGTTCGACTCTGTGGAAATCAACGCCGTTTTGAACGCACTTGTGCACGCTGGTATACCATCGCCCTACATCCGACTTCTCGATGAATGCTTCTCGAACACATCGACTACCATCCAGCTGTTCGATCGAAAGCTTAAAATTCCTATCGGGAAGGGAGTACGGCAGGGAGACACGATTTCTCCCAAGCTATTCACAGCGGCACTCCAGGATGCCATGAAGGACTTGAACTGGGACGATAAAGGCAACCTTGTCGATGGTAAACGGATCAGCAACCTTCGCTTCGCCGACGATATTGTTCTCATCTCTACCAGCACGGCAGAAGTCGAGGAAATGCTGAACGAGCTCAATGTGGCAGGTATGAAGATTGGATTGGACATGAATATGTCCAAAACGCAATTCATGGTCAACCAGTGGTGTGACACGGGACTCGTAAGGTTAAATGGAGTCGCTCTGCAACAGGTCGACTCCTACGTCTATCTGGGAAGAGAGCTGAACATGGATAACGACCTCGCTCCTGAAATCGCCCGCAGGAGACGCGCAGCATGGGCAGCCTTCAGTTCGATTCGCGAAGTCACCGATCAGGTCAAGGATCCCGGCCTCAGGGCCTCGATATTCAACGCCTCTGTACTGCCTGCGATGTGTTACGCGACGGAAACCTGGCCTGACAACAAGGCAATCGCCAGAGCGATGCAAACTACGCATCGTGCACTGGAGAGATGTCTTCTAAGGACAAGCCTTCGTCAGCAGTGGCAAGAAGGCCTACGAAGCTCGGAGCTACGGGAGAAGTCGCAATTAGCAGATCCGCTGCAGTACATGAAGAAGTCCAAATATCGCTGGGCCGGACACCTGCTTCGACGAAAGGACGATAGATGGAGTCTCCGTGTCACAGAATGGCTCCCGAGAGACCATAAGAGACCACTGCGACGACCGCCAACGCGATGGGCAGACTCATTCTCAAGATCTTTCAGAGAGCGGAGTCTGCTTCACTGGATGCAAGCAGCCAGAGATCGAGCGGTCTGGAAGAGTTGTGGTCCCCGCTGAGAAGACCTCCAGCCGACAAAGGACCATCAAAGTATCAAAGTAAGTAAGTATTATTTTCCCACAGTTTCATAAAATAATTCAAGGAATGAAGAGGCGTCAGTTACTTTCTCCTGTTTCTCCGCATGTCCAGCCTCAGGCTCCGCCCACTAGGCTATATAAGCGCGCGGCGCGGTCCCCACATTGTTTGGCATCCGTTGCATGCAAGCACCCAGAACCTGGGGAAAATGTCGTCACAACGTCCGAGAGAGAAGAGTGGGGTAGTGACCGCCCCCTTTGGGACTAAAATCTCCGCTGCAGTTTCTAAGCTCCATAATCGGTTCTGCCAAAGGGACCGCAACCCTGTGGCGAAGAATGCTTCGGCGTAAATTGCACTTGAGGGAAACAGCATCAATTTAAGGTCGATTTTGGGTACTAAGCGGAGTGTGGCTGATCGGACTTACCCGTTTTAGGATACCTTGTCGGTGTACAGCGGGCACCAGCCCGCTGAGTACCAGGCTTTGTCGCAGGAAAAGCCTAGCGCCGGTGAGCGCCGTTTCAGACGTGGTTTTAAATAAATGGAGTATCTGTGTCATTTCCTTTTTTCCGTGCGTCGTAATCCGGTACTCTTGAGCTCTTCGGCTCCGACTTCAGTTCCTTTTTAGCAGAGAAATCTCTGCACATCCCTACTATTAGTGATAACTGGCAGGTTTCCAGTAGAACGTAGATCACTTCAGGTTTATAGGAGCGAACAGGCGAATCGATGTCGGAGAATTAACCTTGCTCGGTGTCTGCGACGTTGACGACGTGTTCTTTATCCACTTTTTTCGTTCTTTTTTCCGCTTCACCTTTAACGTTGTCGGAAATCGCGTCGGGGGGTCACCTCCTAAGAGTGTCGCCAACATAAAAACAAAGCGACAAAACATACTGATAGTAAAAAATAGGTACACACAATGCTATAGCTCTGTTCTGTGCCAGAGCACAGATTTGGGCAGGAGAAAGGACTCCAGGGTGTGACTCGAGTGACGCGCCCGTGTTAAAATTGCCCACATCCTGGAGTTTCCTCTCTTGCCCAATTCGGAAGCATATAAAACACTGATATGTACCCGAAACAAGGAGATAAGATTGCATCTACATTCGCTGTATGTAGCTGCTCGCCGCGGTAGGCCATGGATACCCCCCCCCCTCGACCCGATTTGCGCCTTAACGTTTTACTGCAATCTTCAATTTTGGCATAAGGCCATTGATCAATAGCAACTTGAGAAATTTCAGGTTAGGGATACTATTCCCACTATTTGATAGAATAATTAAAAGAAGTGGACCGGTGTCGGTTACGCTCTTTGGTCCCTCTGCTGATTTTGCCTAACCTGAAGCTCCGCCCACAGGTCTATATAAGCCCACCGCGATGACAAACCCACATTGTCGTGTTCATCTACGCGAAATACTGCGACTCTGGGAAAGGAGCACCTCAAGGAGAAAAGAGGGAGGATGCTGCTGCCTGTTCATCCTCATTGTGCGGTATGCACATTTATTGTCGTTGTCGTCAGATGCTCTGCATTGGCAATGCTTCCGGCATGGGCGTCTGGCAGTAAGGAGGTGCTACATTTAACAGTTCGATATGCTGCGCCTCTGAGCCACAATGTTCTATTTATCGTCTTTGTTCTGGAAGTCTTTTTATCCATTTTGTTCTTCTTCCTTTAACGTTTTGTGCTAGGGAGAAAGTTGACGTTCTTTCAATTGCGATCGCATCCACGTGCGAGAGCAACCGATAGGAATACGTGGGCGCCGATTAGCCGTCGGATTCCTCATGAATTCTCCTCCTCTCCTATATCGTGGGTGCAATTTGGATGCGTACCTAGCCCATAAAATGACTTAGAGTAGCCATCCGATGATAGAATCAGTGTTTCGCTCTTTTCAGGTAAGTTCCATTATGCTCGACCGATCTCGAAGAGCAGAAGCGCTTGGCTGGCATGGGAAGAAGCAGGAAGGTGAGTCGGCCTATCTCGGGACAATTTGCGCTTGAAACAGTGAACCAACCGGTTTGAAACCCGTTGGCTAGTAACCGACCATGAAGGGGGGGGGTAGCCGTTCGGTACACCGACGCCCACTTCCCGCCCTGCCCGCGCCGCCCTATTTGGACCGTCGTTAGTTGGCGTGACGTCGTCCAAAAACCTAACAGCTGATAGGAGACGATTGGCAAGCGCATCTCGGGGAACTCTGAAGTCGTTTTCCAGTTCGGTTCGGCTATGGAGGCAGTTGAGGAAAGGAGAACGTCGCCGTTCTCTCTAGTTTCTTTCAATTTTCACCATAATTCCTTAAATTTTCGCCTCAACTAGAGACTATGGGTGATTCCGGTCAGGAGTTCTACATTGAAGGCTTATCCGTAATTGTGCGCAAAACCGGCTCACCGTCCTCTCTTTCCAAGGATCAGACAATTTTCCTTGTGTTGAAGAACTTTCTAGTGGATGGTCGTGTTGTTGTCATGACATATCTCGCTAAGATGTTGCTCTACTTGTCGGAAAATGCGGACGACGCCTTAGTACTGAGCAATGTGGCGGAACCTGAAGAAAGCCTTGGCGCTGCAGCTGAAAACTCTTTTCCTCCAAATATGGTGAACAAGATTCTGACTCTTCTCTCAAGAATGAAATCAGTTCAGGATAGAGCTGCAGGGCCAAGGGAAGTAATTAGAAATGCGATGCCTCCATGTGAAGGCTGGAACCCGGACATCTTGTCCTTGCCGCGCCCCTCGCCCCGCCCCTTTCTGAGGGCGGTGTATCCAACGACTCTCCGCCCGTGTTGCTATTGCGCAGCGAGGGGCGTGGCCGCCCTTTCGTGCTCGGTTCCAAACCCTTTCATGGTCGGTTACCAACCAACGGGTTTCAAATCGTTTGGTTCACGGCTTCAAACGCAAATTTGTCTGAGGTGGTAACGACGTCTGTGACGCGCCTTCTGACCATGAGTCTAGCTACTCGTGGCATGACGTCTGCTACACACTTTCTGAGTGCATACGCTCGTGACCTCGTGACACGACACCGGAGACACCGGGGATGGGAGAAAATTTTGAATTTTCACAAGAAAATATCGATTTTGTAGTCGCATTCGAATATAGAAGGTATAATGGCGCGAATAGGGTCGGGGTGGGGGACAACATACCGCGCCGTGGCGCGCACCCATTGTGCGCTTCTGCATACACTCTTATCTCCTCGTTTCGATTACAGATCTGTATTTTATCTGCTTCCGAATTGGGCAAGGGAGGAAACTCCAGGATGTAGGCGGACGCGTCACTCGAGCCACACCCTGGAGTCCCTTCCCCTGTCCAGATCTAGAGCACAGAACGGAGCTATAGCATTGTTTGCTTCTTTTCTTTCCTATCAGTGTGTCCTGTCTGTTTTTGCGTTGGTGACGCTCTTGAGGTGACCCCCCTCCCCCCTCTGCCGACCCTAATTGCGCCGGTGTAACGCAGCTCATAGCTTTGTTCATTAGTCTCCAGTCCATTTTCGTGGACAGTCTCCTTCCTTTAGTGCAGACTCTTACTTCCTGCCATTTGCGTTGGACTGGGGCAGCCTCTCCGCCCTCCTCAACTCCGGTGAGTACCAAACAACCGAAGAATCACCGATAACTACCAAGGAAATACTGGTGCACCCCTCCTTCAATTAACGAAGCCTTCTTCGCTGGGCTACTCTGACCTTTTTGGCTTGATTATCCAACCAAACCAAACTAAGAGCAAGAAGTGATTACTGCTGATTCCACGCTGCGGTGCCCTTATATACCCGGAGGGGCGGGGCTTGCGCAAGGTGGGGAGAGAGGGCAGAGAAGTTATTATTCCATGCGCTAAAATAGATTTCATTATTTTAGTTCGCATTTAACAACCTGGAGCTTCACTCGAATACAGAATACTTCTACGATTTCTCACGTGTCTATTTTTATTGCAAGTTCTCCTCAAAACTCTACAGTTATACTATATTAATTGTTTTACTATGTTCAGTTTGGGCCACAGGTCGAGTAGAGCACATTATTCTCCGAAAAGTGCTGGACTTCTGTTGTAGTTGATTTAATTCATAAGGGTATTCAGAAAGCAAGCTAGAGGTTGAAGGCTGTAGATGCTAGTGAAAATCTGAAACGAAGCTGTGATAAAGTATCAAGGATAAAGGGTGGCCTGACTCACCAGAATACTCGTCGTGTGAAAACTGCAGAACTTGGAGTTCACAGTTCTCGCTGATTCTACATAGTCCCCAATGACGTCGCCAATGCAGCGTTTGTTTGCCGAAATTTTGAGATGAAAATCCAACCGTGTGCAAAACGATGTCAAGAATGTAAGCCGGGACTCAAAGCCTCTCCTAATCTCACCCTATTTGCCCAATTCTTCACAACCAAAAAACCTTTACCAACATCTTTCGTTAGGCCAGGTAAGGACCTATCTTTAAGTACCATCTAACTACAATATAGATATGGAGTGGATCCCATCAATAAGAATAGTTCTCAACGTTTTTGTCTCCTGGCTCTTTTTCGCTTGAGCGCTTTATCTGACCTAATGATTAAAGATGATGCTGGTTCATGTGTCATATGTAGTTGTTAGGTAGAACCGAAATATTCCGCCGTTTTTGAATTTTAATTTCAATCTATTATGACTTTATTTAGTGTCATTTATTTAAATTAAAGAAGAAGCTCTCAGACTAAGCCTATACCTTGTTAATGGAACCTATGCTAGCTACAACTGTGTGCGTTAAGAATGTTTTGAGTTGCTGTGCACTAACCATGTGGTTCAGATAGGGTCATGTACTGCTTGGGAAGTACGTGGCGAAATGTCCACCCGGCGCGTGGAAGAAAAGGCTTTGATTGATTTCTGAAATGAGCAAGGAAAACGATTCCAAATTCTTTAACAGGTACCTTGATTCGACCACATTCTGAAGTTCTCCGTTTGCGCGCAGGAGCACACGTTCCCCTTAAGGGCGCTTCTTTTTTCACGATAGAAACTGACCGCGCAAACACGGTCGGGAGGGGGGGGGGGGGGTCGGCTCCGGACGTAAGTCCAACGCGATGTCGAGAGCTGGCCGCACGCGACGTCGCGCCACTGAAATGCGGATGTGTCGCATGGTTCGCCACGGAGCATGAAATTTTGCCAGTTTTCAAGCTTCTCAACTAGAAAGAACCGCCGAATGGATGTGACACGATAGAGGACCCGTGGAAAAGAGGCCCTAGACATAAGAGGCTCTCTTGGGTCGCGATTTCATCCTGTTTTCTCCTTTTAGGATTGTTCTCCACCTACTGATTCAAAATCTTATCTGAATCACACCTTTTTTCCCCGATTCTCCCGACTTTTCCTCAGTTCATGTTGTTCGAATTTATACAATTTAGAAACATACGGTTAACATATGCCCCTGTTTTTTTTTCTTGTAAAGATTATCAATTATAAATCCAGAGAATGTGAGTAGAGTATTCAAGTTTTTGCTCATCCTCCTCCCCCACAATAAAAACTTACAAACACTTGCTTCCAAAATTTCTAGTTGGTAATTCCATCCCAGTTCTTGCTTCGAATCTTCCTCACCGGATCCTTGACTGTTTCCCTTCACTCATTTGAAATGGATTGATTGTCATTTCACCGCACTTTGTTAACAACCGCTCCCACTTCCCTACCAGGAGACGTCATCTTCACCTCATGTCTCCTTCCTTCTACGCGGTCAACGTCGCCGGAACATACTTTTGCGCTCTAGCGCGCCTCCCTGTCGGAAAAATTCGGACCGCGACAACTCGTCCAATTTCATCGCGACATCCTGAGGCGTTCGCGCAGCGTTGGAGTTGCGGGGGGGGGGGGGGGTCACCATACATGCGGCGAAGTGGCGTTCTACCACCGCCCTTTAAACAGTGGCGTGGCAAATGTCTACGTCTCCACTATCTCGTAAGGACCACTGAACTCTCGAGCAAGCCCAGGGGGTTGGGGTGGGCGGGCCAGGGGGACGAGGGGGTAGAACGCTCGTCCCCCCCCCCCCCCACATGCCGCCGCGGGCTCGCGTAGTCAGTAGCTACATACATGGAATGTAGATGCAGTCTTATCTCCTCTTTTCGACTACAGATCCGCGTCTTATTTGCTTTCGTATTGGGTAATGGAGGGAATTCTAGGCAGCACGACAGGAGGTGCACCCGCCCCCTGCTGGGGGGCGTAGCGTCAGGAAGTACAGCCTCTGTTCTGCGGGCCGGAAACTTTTGTTTTGCGTGTCAAAAAAGGTTTCGTAAGGCAGCCGTTAGACTCTCGGTGAAGCCTAGGGGGTTGGGGTGGGTGAGCAAGAGGGATGAAAGGAAGATCGCACGACCCCAGCAGGGGGTGGGTGTACCTCCTGACCGTCCTCGAAATTCTAGGATGAAGGCAATTTTAACACGGGTCCGTCAATCGAGCCACACCCTGAAGTCACTTTCCCTGCCTAGATCTGTGCTCTGGCACAGAACAGAGCTATAGCATTGTTTGTTTGTTTTCATTACTATCAGTGTGTCTTGCCTCTTTTTTTTTCGTGCTAGTGACTCTTTTTATAAGGTGACCTCTCCCCGACCCTATTTGCGATGTGCGATGACCAAACCAACGATGTGCGCACCATCAAAATTTGTCAAGGAAATCTAAATCCGTAGTAAATTGTTTTCAGCGGTAGCACCCACAGTAGCGTCATCAGTACTGACTAAGTATAGAGCAATTTTTCTAGATGCAAGGCGAGCTTCTTCCGGCAATTTCCATCTCTTTCAGACTGCTTCTGGAGAGTACCAGTGGGGGCAATTTCATCTAGGCAAAAATTTTGTCACAGTGTATTAAAATAATTCACAAAACTGATTATGTGCCAGTTCCGCTCCTTTCTTTCTCTGCGTCTCTAGCAATAGGCTCCGCCCACTGGGTTATATAAGCTCGCGCCGAGTGGGGATCCTTGGTTGAGTACATATCTCAGTGGCAACGTGAACTGGTGCTGAAATGGGTTGGCAAAAAGCGAGAAAAGTGAGGATGCGAGGGCATTGCTGGTCGTTGGTCCTAGGAATATGTGCTTTGCCGTTGATGTAAGATTCCATGTACGAGGTTCGGGTCGTTAACGGAAAACACGCTCATTGATTTCTGAAATGAGCAAGGAAAAGGACCCCAATTTTTTGCACGAATGCATTGAACCGGCCACGTTCTGAAGTTCTTTTTACACGCGAAAACGGAAGTCTCTCCTAGGATTGTTTTTTTTTTCGGTGAGGGATTTGATGATGTACGAAATTCACCAAGGGCATGTCAACTGCGGAAGAAATTGGCTTTAGTGCTTCAAATTACAGCATGTGTGGTGCGAAACTCCTACTAAAAGCTTTGTTGTGGCAAAGCGTTTCTCAGCGCTTTTGCTCCCCTTTCTTCGTTCTCAACGACTCGAAACCCCTGCCGGGATGGAAGGCTTGGCTGGCTTTGACGGAATCCGAACCAAGAACTTTGAATGAATGTGAGAGACAGCACTTCTTTCGACCAGAAAAAAATCCAGTCACCTACTCATTGTCATAGTTCACGTGTAATACCACTGGCAAGCACCCCTTTGGCAAATACTAAGGACCTCCGTGTTTTTCCAATCTACATGCAGAAGCAGAGGCATTTTACTGCTTTCTTTTTCTTCCAGGCCCCTCCACCGAGAGAGTTCCTCTTTCATTTCATTTGGGGCTCCCTGTGGTGGAACTAGGAGGTGTTAAACATGCTAAGGTAACAAAGGTGTTTGATGGAGCAATAGATGTCAAAAAACTAATTTAGGCGCTTAAACACTGGCAAAATTTCATGCTCCGCGGCTAGGTATGCGTCATCAAGCGCACGTCCGCGTTTCAGCGCCGCGACATCGCATGCGGCTATCGCGCGACGTCGCGTTGGAATTACGTCCTGGAGCCCTCTGGCTACGTCGGCTACGTCAACGGCCACATGAGGCAAATGTGGTTACCGATGGCAGCGTGGGGAGTTGCGCTTGAGAGGCTGTGGAGGGTGAGGGCATGTTGAAATGCAGAATTGAAGGTAGACGTGAAAGGAGTAGGAGAAGATTGATTTTCCTTCCTCCAGTGCATCTGAGAGATTTTCAATATCGCGTTCAGAAGAACGACAATATCGATCGATAATGACTATCTGATCGAAACTTCTCCATGCTGTGAAGCGCTTCCAGAGGCCATCACCATCACGAAACTCCCATTCCGACCGGTCAACGTAGTCCTTTGTGTAGACGAAGTACATACACATTTCAATAGCCACACAGAAAATAATGTTGGAGGGCGTGGCGTATTTTAACTGAAATTTTGTTGAAATGATCAACACCGAATTTGTTTCATTTTTTTGCTTTTACTTTTAAGAAATGTTTATTATGGATGAGATAAATGCACCCTTCGCTTTTCCACGGCGCGTGAGCAAAGCCAATCCTCAAGGTTTTCAGTGCCTCAGTTCTTGAACAATGGTCGAAAGCAGCATCTAGAAACTTCATTTGTTATTTCAGCAGCAGACAGCTTCTTTTTTCTTTCTACTGTTTTCATGGTAAATTTGACAATTATCAAAACCTGCTGCGCACTTCTGAATCTAATCTTAACGTTTTTCAAATCAAAAAAGAGCGTTTCCAGAACAAAGAAGACAAGACTCTCTGAGGAAGTCGGCGCAAAATCCTGTCTCAGGTAGACTTACTAAATCCTTTTATAGAAAATTTGTAATAATGTCTCCTAAAAAGGTAACATAGAGTTTGAAACCTAATGAAATTTTTTATTTTTCTAGGAAAAATGACGGGTTAAAACTTTTCAGAGCCAGCTAGAAAACCAGCTATTTTCTCCTACACTAACAAGGAAAGCCCATGAAATTCTCCCAAAGATTCTCAACGAGACCTATATGGTCTTGGTCATCGAGCTAGGATGACAGAACTGTGTTTCGTTTTTGCTATGGGCCACTAGGTGGTCCGAAAATGGCAAAGAATGGGCGAATGGATAGGGAGTCAGACTTACGGGATGGAGTCGAGGGCTTGACTACGGAGGGATTAGGTGATTTGCAAGGTGGTCTATTTCCACTTTTACAAAAGGAGAGCGCATTTTGGCTTCGGTAGGACACCGTATTCGCTTCCTAAACCTGCTTTCAACATGCTGTCAGATGTGTAAGAAGCTGATTTTGTCGAGAGGGTGATGCGGCTATTAAACAACGCTTGTCTCGCTGAGGAAGGTCCCGTTAGTTCTTGTCCCATATGATCTCTTTGGAATGTTCTCAACTTGGTTTTGGAAGTATTTCTCGCTGTCACCTCATTAGTGATCGACAAGTGTTGACTTGACCCCTCATCAAGACATGCTCGCTCATCTCCCTCCAGATTTCTTTGTAGACTGCTTTCTATTGTCCTCGAAACTTTCATATTTCAGCTAACTGTCACCAAGTACAGCATATTTTATCCACCTCGTGTGATTGCTCGCCTTGCTGTGTGTTTCATTCTCACCGCTCTCGTATACACTTACACTTTTTCGTCCCAAATTCATGTACATACTTGGGAGGCAGAACACCAATCTGGCAACTTTTTTCGGTGAAACGATAAATTACAGAAGCTTGCATGGGTATCTAAGTAACGCAGTATACGCAGAATAACCGGCACTGCCTTTCATGACTCCAAAGGTCGAGGAGAGGTCAAGAGAAAATTTTTCGCTCAGACATCGCTCAGGGGGTTTACTTTGGGTGCTGATCACAGATATGATATCCATTTTCAAAACTTCGGTCGGTTACGGTAGGTTACGGTTGATATGCGTGACTAAAGCTGTCTGCGTTAATAGAATCGCTTTCTTCTTCAATGTGGTCTTCTCCAATGTAGATGTCCAACCTTCCACTTCAAGATGCAAAGTAGTGTAAGATAGTGAAAATTTAGAAAAAATGGCGGATTCTTGGTCACCGGCTTAAATAATTCCTATATGCGAAGTCAGGGCGAAATCGGTGGCCTTCACCTCGCCACCCTTTTCACCTCTACCCTATAATACGGTATCCTACCAAAACCAAAATGTACTCTTCTTTTGTAAAATTGGAAATAGACCGCCTAGCAAACCACCTACCCAGCCGGAGTCGAACCCCCTAAGTTCTGAGCACGACAGGGCCATTCCAGGTGTCATGTATACCTTATCAGCCCGCTCTGCAGTGATGCAAGTTTTTGCCATTTTCAGACCACCCAATGGCCCGCAGCAAAAATGAAACACAGTTCTGTGATCCTTGTGCTGTGCCCTACATGACCATATAGATCCCATTGAGAATATTCGCGGGAAGTTCATGGGCTTGTGAGTCCCCAGGCACGCTGGACGACGTCTTCGGCATGTCTTCTGAATCCCTAGCCACGTTAGGTGTTTGGCACGTACTCTGAATTCCCAGACTCGTTGAAGACGTTTGGGTATTTTCCGCTATTTTATGGCTAATTCCACAACCCCTTCCCTAGTGGGAGTACACAATTCCCAAGTCACGAATAGAATTTGAACTGTGTAGCTTGTAAACGGCTAAGTGGAAAAAGCAATTTTCGGGATGACCGCACTCAATAAGCAGTTGAACGAGAGAGGACTGTACACCTCCTGTAACTCGCTCCATCTGGAGCTCCTAAGGAAAGCGCGATACTTTTCGGCCGTTTCGGCGAACACTTGAGGCTATTATAGCGCGACAAGAAACGGCTTTCGATAGCAAACGACATCAATTAAGGCGTCGGAGCAGGTTTTTATCACCGAACTCGGTGTCTCCTAGTCAACTGCCGGTGTAGTCGCGAGCGGTTCCGATTACATACGCCTCAGAGGTGGCCAAGAATGACGAGACGAGAGCAATTTCGTAGATTGGTGTTGAGGTGCATGCCGCTGCCGCTAGTACGTAAGCGCTGGGCCTAATATCGGCAAAGTCTTCGTAGGCCACTCGGGGCCGTCTATGTATAGCCCTCATGCCCTGTGGCGATGCATTGAATGCCATCGGTGTGTATGTGTGTGTTCATCCGTTGCTATGGCTCCATGACTGACAAATTCCATGCGTTGAATACGAATTGATTCATCGTAAAGTTATAGTTGTGTTTTCGTCCGTCCGCGGTTCAACCTTTCAGACAAAGTGCCGCTGCTATGGAGAAGAGTGGACTAGGAGATAGAGGGTTTTGTCCGGCGCCCTTGCTCTCTGGGCAAACACAGCTGCACGAGTGCTCATAAGATATCAATTGAAATGAATTTCAGCTTAGTCATTCGCGCTACATAGAAGGTCCTTTGTGTTCCGCTGACGCATCGACTTCGATGTAATTATTTCGAACAAAAGCTCTAGAAGCTACGCTAATTGAGGTGGCTGCAGCCTGCGACTACGAACCGGTGCCGTTCGTCACGCTCAGGTTCAGGCTCACCCCCTCGCCCCGCAGAAATGCTCCAGCTCCTTCTACTCTCATTAGGCGCTGAAATAACAGCGTCATCGATTGTTTGTGCGGTTCTATGTCTGGATTTTACCACTCTCGTTCACGGCGATATTCTCCTGAAATGGAACCCAATGCGTCACTTAAACCCTCCAGTTCAAGATTACACCCCACCCATAATGGAGGACAACGTCCCCCATTGTTTAGTTATCTAGTCATCTAGTCATACTTAATGCATAGACTTTTTGTTGTGTGCCAAATGCCAAATCGATGGCGGTAAACAAAATCGAAGTAGTGCTTTTCTCTTCGGCGTCTTTTTCTGTTTTTTATCCTGTTTTTCACGAAGCCGCGCCCCTTCCATCGAATTCTTCACTCAAGTGGATTGAAGATACTGTAACACGATTTGGCGTCATTTTACAGGCTGCATAATAGCATCTGGATGATTAGAACTGATCGATTTTCTTTTTAGAAGGATGTGTTACGTAGCGAAATTAATGGCCGCCCATTCATGTCTTACCTTGTTCAATCCCATCTTATCTTGAATTTGAAAACCATTACGGTGCATCTCAGACACTGCCCTACAAGCCTCAATAGCTCAAACTTTGAAATACTCCACATTTTGAAGTTCGCAGAGTTCTTTGACATTCCTTGTTAAATGCCTGAACAAATCCCGTGTTGAGAGTTCAATATTCTCTTCTATTGGTCGGAACGCATTTCGAAGGCTCTCTTTTGACTTCCATTGCTCCACTTCAACAGAGGCATCGGTTGAGTCATGTGTGCCAAGAAGAATCTCGCCTTGTTTAAAGTGTACCGGTTAATGTTTATGCTCCATGGAATTCTAGGCTGGAGATCTCTCTCGAAGATCGATCTCGTTCCGGACGCCCCTCTGTTGGACCCAGAAGACATGCTTTACTGGGAGATGCCGGATAGTGAGACCAGAGTCACAGAATCCCTCTATGCTATCCAGCTCCAGAACTTGGCCGACGCCATGCGCCAATTTGTCCAGAACGGGAAAATATCTTGCTGCTGCACGACAACGCGCGTCCTGTCGCAAAAGTGACTCGCGAGAAAATCCAGCAGTTAGGCTGGAAGTTCTGCCCCATCTACCATACTCTCCAGATCTCGCTCCTTCTGACTACCACCTGTTCAGAGCTCTGGAGCAGCTCCTCAAGGTAGACAGTTCGATGATCGACGTTATCTCGAAATGGAGGTTTCTGAATTCTTTTCTTTACAGCCCTTGGAATTCTGGCGGAAAAGAATTGAAAGGCTGTCTGAAAGATGAGGCAGGATCTTAGACTTGGATGGGAAATATTTGAGTTTTAGCAAATAGGGACAAATTTGAATATTGTTGTGCTTGTGTTGCAAGGCTTTTCGATCAACCTAATAGTGATAATCGCCCATGATAAACCTCAGAGGAACACCCGGCTCACATACGTCGAAGCTTTCCAACAACACATAAAATCCATCGGAGGTAAAAGGATGTCCTACTAGGGGGAGGCAGTCCACTCTAACAGGCTAGTTTACAAAGACAAAGGTTACCTGATTTAACAATGGAAGGGTCTGAAGCGTATGTCTGAACGGGGAGAGCGAGTCATATAGGGAGAATCCGTACCCCTCAATAAGTATAAAAATGTGTATCTTTTTTGCCAAGGAGTTGGGAATCCTTGAGGTTATAATGAACTCAGCACCTAACGAGTTCGGGGGTCTTGGATCCTCGCTGTGCTACTGCCGACAAGCGGAATGGATGGTGGCATTGCTTCAAGGGAACAAGGTCGAGGGTTCGATTCTACTGCTCTGCTCTTACCTTTTTAACCGGTCAGTAATAAGCAAGTCGCAAGAAACTTACTCTCCGCAGCATACAGGTTAAAAATGCGCAGAAAACGTTTGAAAATGGTATAGACGTCAGAATCCCTCGGATCTCAACCAATCAGTTGAAATGCAAAATGCAGCAACGCGGAAGAATCGAATCCCTGACCTTCCTCACATGAAGCAGCGTCACTTCCACTGCGCTCCGAGTCGCTTGCAGACAGAGGTATCGCGGACGTACAAGACCTCCGAACTGGTGATGCGCCGTGTTCCATTGTAACTTCAAGAACCCCGTACTTCTTGTCTTTAATGACTTGGCAGAAAAGAGACACATTTTTATACTGATTGAGGGGTGAGGATTCTCGCTATAAACTCGCCTCCCCCCCCCCCCCCCCTCCCGTTCAGACATCCGCTTCAGACCCTTCCCATGTACGAGAAAACCTTTTCTTGTAATTTCCTAGTGAGGAGATACCACATTGTTTAAATTTGTTTCGCTTTTCTAGCGATACTTCCCTCCCCCCGTCGCCAACAAGGATAGATCCAAAACAACAGTTATATAGTGGTAGACCTTACTTGAAGGTTGTTAAGGAATTTCCTTGATTTCGAGAATAGGATCCGAAGTGAGAGGGCCTGTGGGATCGACATTGCGAACCGCATTAATGATGGTCAGTCGGCGTAGATTCGTAGAATTTCGCTACTTTTTTGACTATACAGTAGCTGCTAGTTCGAAAAGAAAGCTTTCCATCGAATACAGGGTGTCTCGAAAAAATTTATACACTGTTTGAAAGGTAATAGTATTGCTCACAGTAAAGGCACTGACGAAGTTAAAGGCATTTGAAAGCGTAAGAAAGTGGAAATTTTCTGACATATGAGCGGTATGGAATGCGCCATGCACTCGTCTGAAAGTTTGGATTTTACACTCGATTGATTGTGTTTCGCTTGAATGTATGTTATAATTTCTTCGCAAAGTGACAGTTTCGATTGATTTATGCTTTTTTAAGGCTTCACACTTGAAAACACTCCAATGCTTGCAAAAAATGCAGGGGATCCGACAAAATGAAGGCACTATGTGAAAGATTCTAACATTGCTGCTAGTGAAGCTTTTGAAGAACTCTGAGATTTGTATGAAAGCACAGGGCAAGGAAATTACTGCGGCGCGTAAACAGTCAGGATTGCGCCATGCTCCCGCCTGAAACCTTGCACTTTAGACTGATTGGTTGGGCATGGACTGAATGCTTGTTACAATCTTGCTAATACTTGGCCACATTAATCTGTGCCGTGCATCTATTAACGTTTTCCATCGCCCAGTAGCTGCAGTTATGCCGATATCCTCTCCATTCAGTTTGAATGTTGCTTCGTCAGTCCACAGAATCCGTCTTGTAAAATGGAGCTCGTGCTCACACTTAAATCGTACGATCAATAAACTCGAATGTCACGTGTCTTTCACGTGATTTCCAAGTTCTAAACGTCAAAAAAGTACAGCACAGGTTAATCTGACCAAGTAATAACAAGGTTTTAATAGGCATTCAGTCCATTCATAATCAATCGAGTCTGAAATTCAAGGTTTCAGGCGGGAGCATGGCGCAATCTTGACTATTTGCACGCTTCAGTAATCTCGTTATCCTGCGCTTTCATAAGGGTCTCAATCATCTTCAAAAGCTTCACTAGCAGCAATGTTGGAACCTCAAACTGTACCTGCATCTTTTCGGATACCCCTCACTTTCCGCAAGACGTCGTGTGTTTTCAAGATTTAAACCTTAAAAGAAGCCCAAATCAGTCCATTCGGCTACTCTGTGAAGAAATTATAACAAGTATTCAAGCGAAACACCTTCAATCGAGTGTTAAACGAAACATTTCAGATGAGTGCGTGGCACATTCTATACCGCTCATATGTCAGAAAATTTCCATTTCTTTTTGCTTTCATATGCGCTCTTAAATTCTTCAGTTCCTTTACTGTGAGCAAAGTTACCACCTTTCAAACTGTGTATACATTTGAAACACCCTGTATATTGCATGTATATTGATTAGTAGAACACCACGTAGCTGTTTCGATTGAAGTTTTGTGGACGCTGAAACTCAATCGCATAGGTACTCTCTGCACTTGACAAATACTCTTGCATACTCACATAGATCCTTGTTGTATACCCTACACTTCTGCAGCTGAATACTCCGCCTCGTCAGGCGATTATGCAGTCAACAATTACTTGGCGTGAAATTGCCATTAAAGAGGCATGAACAGATGACGAATGAGCCCCCTCCTCCCCCCCCCCTTCCTCGGCTAGGTGTCCTTCAATAACGTGCAAAGTTTAATTTGCTATTAAAGTAACTAACTATCAATGCAAACTCGAAATTTATGCTGCACTGAACAATTTGTCTGGATGTATGATTTTTCCAATTGGTCAACCGTCTGCAGAGAATTCGACAATCTCCAAGGAGATAACATCCCGATGAAGCATATTTCTTCCACATTCGCAGAAGCCTTAGTGTCTGTGGTCTCCTGTGCTTCGCGTTGTCGTTGTTTCTAGGTTTTCGTATAAGGATATATTTCCATGTTTAACTGGAGAGTTTTTTTTTTCCAACGAAAATGGAGTTCGTTGAAAAGTCTAAAAATCAGACTGAAGCACTGGTTTTAAATCAAATTGGGCGTACTTACGTAATTTAATTTTTGTGCTGTCATGGATGGTTCGTTTGGACGTGTAATACTCTCAAATACTAGAAACGTCTCGAAGAGCGCGAAATAAATTTGCAATTCCAGAAAATGTGTTTTGCTTTCTCTGCAAGTCTCTTATCCAGCCGCCCCAGAGAAGGTCATACTTTTTGAATTCTTATTAAGTATTTATTCTTTGAAAATAATGGTCATATGCCTATGGCAAAGTGCAGAATTTCGGCACTTTCCCGTGTTGCCTCAAGAATAGATCGTGCCGTGCACTCGATCAGCACTTCCATGAGACTTAATTTTTATTTTCTCTCAAAAAACATCAATTTTATAGAACGGATCACTTATTCGGGCAGCAAGAGTAGAAATAACAGAAGTAGGTGAACAACATACTGAAAGCTGAGTTCCCACTAACTAGGGAAAGGTTTCAACCTTCTTAGTTAGGTTGAGACCAGGATCATTAGAAAGAGCTTGGAATGCCGATCACGAATATGGTTTCGAGATTACAAAATGAAAGCGAGTTCTAACCTTCCGAAGTTGGGTCGCCTGATCGAGGGTCGGCCGTGTGAAAGGGCTGGCGCGGGAGCGCTGAGTCATAGGGGCTCCGTAAGGATAGCCGCCCGACTGTGACGGTAGCGCAGAGCTAGTGCTCCAAGTCGTCATGTGTGGCGTCGTTGGCTCGGTCCCCGTTGCTGCTTGCTTTTTGCACTCCATGATTTATCTTCAAAATGACCTTTTACTATAACTTATGACACATGTTTGATCAAATAGCCGGGAAAACGATTCTACACGTATGTAAAAATGCTTGAAGGGAAACTGGTATAACTGCTATGGTGACATTTTTATCTACTATTTTGCACAAATAGTGTCCAAATCTTATATTGAACAGCTGGAGGTGTTTCTAACAACCTTGGGATTCATGGAACAAAGCAAGAAAGCTGTGAAGCAGGCGTGTTACTCACACACTACACGACTAATACATGCAACCTGTGTACAATTAGCACCAAAATAGTCAGCTGTAGCAAGATCAAACAAATATTCACCACGTGTGACAAAGACACCTGAGTGATCATTGATGTGACCTGTCTTGTGCCATGGGTATGTCAAAAAGTTCGAAGACCTAGGGGCACCATCCATACGGTGAATCTGCGATGGAAGTAGTAGGAGATTCTCAGTCACTCCATTCAACAATTTATTTTATCATCTGTTGGGCGGAGAAATGGGAATTGCCACTTTCAGTTGAGAAGAAACACTTTCTGATGATTGGACTGAGAACCCAGGCTGATTCGCCACAATATAAAGTTCATGGTCAGGTTTTGAAAAAGGTCGACGAAGTCCGTGGTCTTGATTACACCATAGCGAGTGAACTTTGCTTCTCTAAGCACTACATACTCTTGGTGAAAAAGGCCAATTACCTCATATACAATCTTTTCAGGGTTTTGAAATCTAGACAGCCGGACGTTTACATCCGTGCCTTTAAAACCTATGTGCGCTCTATTGTGGAAACTAGTACAACCGTACGTATTCAACCCGACTAAGAAAAGAGATATCAACCTTCAAGAAGGTGTCCAAAACAGTTTCACCAGGAAGCTTATGATGAGGTGTTTTTCGACGGATTACAGTACAATTCCATGCGGACCTCAGAGGGCACTAAACTTTTCCCTTTCTTCGCTGAAAAAACAGAAGAAAATTTTCATTATGTTGTATAGAATTCTCGCTTGTAAATTATCTATCAATCCAACATATATCTTTGATGGAGTACTGACAAGATCTATGAGAGGAAAGCTCAAATTCCGCGTCTTGGTTGCTAAATCGCGAATAAGGTGTGACTTCCTAACCTATAGGTTTTTGAAGGAGTTAAACTTGCTAATTGGGAAGTATGAAGATCTGACGAGGCTGTCTGTGCATGCTTGTAAGTTGTTTATAACGAATTAGAGAAATGGAAATATTATTCAATATTGTTTTTTTTGTCGACTCGTTTATGATTAAATGTTGTACCGTACTGTGTTGTAACGCTGTTGTATGCTAGACTGTTGTCTATGCCTAAAAAAATAAAAATAAATAGAACCTTCAGTAGGTAGTCTCTCTGGGTCATATTGAACTCCACGCTATTTACCATGGCAAGCGACCCGACTCATCTCCTAAAGTTTTTCATAGGGCCGAAGAAAAAAACGTCCAGAGGTGTCAACACTGTCACCATAGCAGTTTCTTTCCTTCAAACATTTTTATATACGTGTAGGATCGTTTTTCAGGCTATTTAACCAAACACGTGTCATAATTTAGAATAAAAGGTCATTTCGAAGATAAATCATGAAGTACAAAGAAATTCGCAGCTCTGGGAACCGAACCAACCATGTCACAACTGACGATTTGGAGCACTGTCTCTGCGCCACCGCCCCAGCCGGCCGACCATTCTTACGGAGCCCCTAGGACTCATTGCTCTCGCGCCAGCTCTTTCGCGTGGCCAGCCTGTGGTCAGGCCACCAAAATTCGGCAGTCCTAACGCGCTCAGCAGTTTCATTTTGCAATTTTGACACCCATATTCGTAGTCAGCATTCCGAGCTCTTTCTAATGATCCTGGTCTGAACCTGAAGTTCCATGAGACGTCGAAACCCTTCCCTTGTAAGGGGAAGTGGGTTGAAGGACACGACCTGTATCCAAGAAGCACATAGGAAACTATGCAAAAGGAGGACGGGTGACGTTGAGGAAACGCCACTACCTACGAGCGGCAGGACATTTCAATTTCATAAAATCTGAATTTCAATTCGACGGGAAAAGGAAATATATCGACTCTTTTCTAGTCATTGAAACTGTATACGTGTTTGCTGACTAGATTGAATACGTAGCGATGCTTGCCAAAGCGAACTTGGAGCTCTTTGGGCGAAGAGCTCGGCCCCGGTGACGCTGTGGAAGGGGTTACGAGAGTTTTTGATCGCCATTGCAACATCGGTTCAAAGCCGGCCGCTGATAACACGCCGAAGGCCGCCTGTCAGCGAGAAAACGGCCGCACGTCGTGGCGACGTCTCCCCACCCGGGGTGCTTCTCTCAGAAGTGCGAACTCGCGGTGTCCGTGTTCGCGACAGCTCGCTGGCCACTCAGCGCGGTTGTTTGCGAATTCAACGGCAATCAGTTTGAGTTTTTTCGCCAGCCGCTCGAAGTGCTGGTGGTTATTGAATGGAAGACATGGGCGGCCTTCGGCAACCGGCAACGCAAATGTACAATTATCGCTCTGACGCATCGTCACCTATACCGGTAATGTTTCCCGCAATCCTGTGATATGCCCACCACCACATCGTCGCATTGCCCATGCTGTTAAGGAAGGATGGTGCAGTGCTACAATCCGTCCAATATTCATTCCAGCTTGTCCATTTCGCAGTGGACTGCATGGTGACCACTTGTGATCTCCAATATTTTCGACCATGCGAGATCATAAACGCTTAAGATCTGTTATTTATTCGAACTTGCTCTTGTAAAAATTGGCATCCGACGTCTAATCCATATCGTCAGCGAATTCCTGTTTAATTGCCACCGGTTGTGCCCTATTGCGTGTTGCCGCAAAACGTGTCGCACACTTTTACGAAATCCGTCGAGAATTAGTGTTTTCTTTTCCCCGCTGATTGCTTAGTTCGATTGGTAATTTTTTTTTTGTTTTTGAATCAACGCAAGATTTTTTCAACCAGTTAAGATATCCTCAACGAACAGTAGGTAGGGCGACTAGTTCACGTGTTCTAGAATGATGAATCCATGGATCTGAGTGTGATCCTGTGAGTTCCTGAGCTCTTCTTTACTTGAAGTGCTTAGATTTTATCCTTCATCCAGTTCCATGCTTAAATCGCTTGACATCAGGAACTTTATTAGGTTTTTAAGGAGCATACCACCTAATGAGCTAAGCAACTATGTAGGGCGCGTGATAGCGCAGTCGGAGGAGGCGCCGGCTGTCGCGTGCACTCAATTCCAAGTTCTTGGTTCGGGTTTCCTGCACATGACAAGTAAGCCTTTCGTTCCTTCTGGGTTCGATTAGTTGGCACTCGGCTTGTCTTGGAACACTGACTTATTCATGAATTGGCTACCACAAGTCATTGTATAAGCCAAATACGCATTCAAGCAACCAACTCCGGTGTAATTGGTTTTTCAACACTGCGTCACAGTTATCAATTTTTGGCCTACTTTTTTGCGTTTTATTTGGTATTTTTTGAGAATAGTATACCATCGGAGTTTTGTGATTGCTCAAAAAGTTTTTTAGGTACAGTATTAAGCAATGTTTTAGAATGATTAGAAGATTATAAGGCATGTGAAGTGGGTTAGAGAGCAAGCTAGTGAAATGAAATTTTATTTAGGATGCGCCATCTCATCTGTTCATACACGATATTGTGCAGGCTTTAATTGCGTATACGGTCCGTTCAATGACATGGTTATATTCAATTACCCATGTTTGAGGTTCTTCACAACGGCAGTTGAGTAGTGCACGAGTTTCTCCAATTTGTCTTTCCGTTTTGTTGTTTGATTGTAGTCTTGTTTTGATCTCGCATTTTTTGTGTAGCATCTCCCCTCTTCACTGATAAGCCAAATGTTATATGAAAAGGTTCGATTGAGAGTAGAGGTCAAACTAATCACCGAGATCATCCGTGTGCTAAAGAATTCTGGCCCACATTCTTTAACACTGCTGTGTGTTTTTTTTTAATTTTAATGAGAGATTGGGACCAGTAGACCGGTAGAAGTAATGTATGATCCTTCGCAGGTAATATTCTAGAGATCCTAACAGAATCAGAAAGGCCGAATTGATCTGAATAGACGCATTGGTGCAGAATAGACCCGAATATTTTTGGGTTGCGGTCGTATAAGCTCCGCCATCTGTCCACAGCTGTATGTCTTCAGATGAAGAAAAGGATTTTATTCCAAAAGAAGCGCAGCGAAATTCACGTATTTGAGTGGCTGGAACTGGTTATTTCGGCCTACACGCAGCAGCTCGTGCGGGCAACTGCTCACTTGACTAGGCATTCTTATCTTCTGGGACAGATCTGGTGCCAATTTAAGAAGAAGGGCGTGGTTTGCTTTGATTCCGCCACTTCTGCTCCTCTCTTTCCTTGAAGTGTCAAGTGATAATGCTGTTGTCCTTGATATCGAGAAGCTGTCTTTCGTCCAAAGGTATTCCTGGTTGTCTAGAAATAAGTGCGCCTTCACATGTCATATCACTTCTGAAGTACGCGTGACTCACAGTGACATATGAAGGCAAACCCATATATAGGGATTGGTTATTGATGTCGACCTTTCTTCTTTATTAAGCTGCCTGCCGAAGAAGCCGTTGCACACGCACGATTGCTTCCCGCCCAACATTTTGATACGAAGCGCAAGTTCAGCTTCCTTTCTGAGCACCTTTAGTCATTTCTTCCACTAATGAGATAATGGACTGTCGTTTCTAATTCGCGCCGGTATTCCTCTAGACATGTCCGCAGCGCACTGTTTGTCTGGCATGCTTCCGGCAAACGTTTACATTTTAGGATTGTATCGTTCTTTTCAGGATCCTTAGGTGCACCTGCTTATTATTGTAGCTCTGTTGCTTGCTCCTTCATCTTGACATCTATTTTTTACGTGTTGCATTGGACTTAATCGGTTTTATGGAGCAAATCAGTAGTGGAGGATACAAGGAGCTGCGATCTGCTTCTGCGGGATATCGTGGGGATTTAGCTTTAGCTTATATGACGTACCAACCCTGCGCCAATGTCGGTGTCTTTCCCATTCCATACGTAAGTCTGATACCAAGTAGCCGACTTCGGAGGTATTGAAGGATTTGTTGACCTGGGCAGGACTCGAACCATAAATCGATTTAAGACGCACACAACAGCTGGCGCTTCGTCGACTGCGCTCTGCACACACTCACAGTTAGCAGACTTCAATAGAGCTTTTCGTATAATGACCGTTTAATTCGTAGCGAAGTTTCGAGGAACGCTTGTGGATCCTGAAAGTGAAAAGGAAATGAGGCACAGGTTGTAGCAAGCACTTCGGTTCGAGGTTCCTGGCTAGGGTTTCCTGCACAGGCCAACCAAGCCTTCCATTCCTTCGGGTCAGTGAATTCGTGCCCGACTTGTTAGGAAAGAATAAAACGCTGACTTATCAAATTGGTACTGGACTTGTATGGGAATGGTAAAACCCTGACTTGCCATTATGACGACCGTAACTCAATGCAGACCAAATACGCATTAAATTATGTACCTGGATGACATCCGATAGAGCTACAGTGCGTGGCGTATCCCGCAAAGGGATTTGCTAATACCGTAGTTTATCCTTTGTCCTTTAATAGGTTGGATTTATGTTGATAGTTTCGTAATAGTCTTATAGATTCGATGATCCATAGCTTATGTAAACAATAGGAGGAAGATGGTGACTTTCTATTTTTATGCACTTAGCAGCAATTTGTCAGGTGGTCAGTTTCATCAGCCTGTTAAGTAAGAAAGAACTAATAAAAATTAAATTTTGTTTGAAGCCCATAGATGGACTTTTAACTTTCAGGGAAAGCAGCGTAGAGCATGCTGGTCAAACTCAAACAGATTGACATTGGAGCGCGATATCCTCTCGCCATTTACGGCCTTAGAATGGATTCTTTCTGCTTATTCTTGCTGATCTCAATAGTTCTTCAAGAACAGTCCTAATCGTAAGAGTGAGGTCTGCAATATTCATCAAGATTAAGAGATAAAGTGGTAATCTTGTTAAGAAAAAAGCCGTTAAAAATTTCGTAAAATTTTTGAAAATTTTCGTCAAGTCCTTAGGCCAGATTTTAATGAAAAATGTCGTTAATTCTTTAAATTCGTTGAATCGTTAACTGTTCCATGTGCACCCCTAGTCGGTAGCCTGGTAGGCTGGCGTGTGTTCGGTCGGTGCTCTTTTTGGTTATGGTTGGCTGGCGCACAATCACCTCCCAATGCTGCCCACATTTCCCACTTGGACCGATATTGTTTTAAAAAATCTTTCAAGAAATCGCTTTGTATCAGCAGCTTAAAGATGCGTGTGAGCTTTATTACCCGAAGATCTCGTCGTGAACAAAGAACTTGTGTGACGCTTCAAAGATTGGCAACACACGTTCCAGACGCCTTGTACTTCCGGCGGCCGTCGAGTGCCTCAAAACACTCCGCTGCTCTTTGATGTCCCTGCGTCCACTTGTCGAATAATATTCGCCTCGCTCGCATAGGCATCGTTCGTCGTGTTTACCACGCCCCAGACGAGGCCGTGTGCCGCAGTTCGTTCGCGTGTTGTCTCTTTTTTCACCTCGCCACTCATCGCCTTCGTTGTTGCTCCTTCCCGGTTCGGAAATGGATTTCAAGCCCTGCATCGTTTGTTCTTGATCTGTTTTGTGCTGGACATTCAACAGAACAACGTGAAAAAAGTAGATTTGCCGTAGTGCTCTACATCATTCGTTCGTGTCCCACAGCCAAGAGACATTGGTCAATGGGGTAGATCAATACCTATTTCAATTTGAGATGAATGTCAGTGTGCTGCCATCGGTCGAAATGGGTGGAACTTAAACTCCTATCAGTGTCGCGTTATCAGCGGCCGTATTTTCTCACCTTGATCGGCCTTGAAAGGTTGAAAAGCCAAGAAAAACACTTGTTAAGCAGCAGTACTTCTCGGAGACCCATTTGTTGCCTCACATCTCGTAGAGGTGCAAGATTTGCCGTCAAACCCGCGCTGTGTCTGATGGGTAATGCGCTCGTTTCGTTTGGCTTTTTTTTTACGACGCTCTCAGCAGTTTGCGAGTTAAGTGTCTCCCTAGACGAAAAAGGCTACCTGTGATTGAATTGGGAAACTGGCGATGCTAAGTCGTCTGTCGTTACATCGATGACGCTGTTCGTGCACAATGTACGCCCCGAGACTTTCGACTTCAGCGGACTCGCTCAAGGTCCTCTTCTGTCGTTGCCTCCGCGGAATGCTCCCCGTCTAATGGCATTGTTGTGCTTGCGTTTGTCGAGTTTCGTCTGCTCAGGGAGCCACCAGTGGCGGTGCTTTGTCGGGAATGAAATCGACTTTCATCCCGAGTGTTTTTCGAAACGCCCGCCGTCCGATCGTGGAAATCCTATTGAAATGGCGACTTTCCGGACACTGCTTGTCAATGTGTTGCTGCATGTAGATGCATCAGGAAGTGGACGACATCCGTTCAGCAAGTGCACTCAGAAGCAGATAAATGCGGCCAGAAACGCCGATGCCTAACTTTTTCCTTTCGGAAAGGTTGTTGTAATTATCGTTGTAATACTCAATAAGACTTATGGTCTAAGAAAGAAAACAAGAAACATTAGTGCCTTTGAAGCCTGCTCATGCTATCGCTCGGGTCTCACAGATCTGAGAGCATTGCTGTCGATTTTCATGCTTTTATATCTGTGATGAACCATTCTAAATTTATTTTTTACATGTCGTTAACTCCGTGTGACGTATTGCACGATGCACTTCGCTTTCCTTCTTTCTTTGGGATTTCACTTTGGTTTATTTTTATTTTACTATTTCATTTTTTTGCTATTCAGTTGGTATTTTTAGCTCGTCCGCTGTCGATTCAAATCCTACCACTACGGCTTTGACTTAAAACTTAAACTAACTTAAACAACAGTTTTCACCTCATTATTTTTCATTTCGTTTCCTGGTTTTCCTTTTTCTATCGTCTTGTGTACTTCCTCTCAGCATAGAAACTATGACGTGAAATTTTTCGCTTGTTTCCGTTTTTTATTGAATTTGATTTTGCTTTTTTTCTCTTTCGGGTTTTTATTTATTTATTTATTTATTTATTTATTTATTTATTTATTTATTTATTACGTCCCGAAGACGTGCTCACACGAAAAAGCAACTAAGAAGAACAGAAAATCGCATAGATGAAGGAAAAAAAGACAAATATCACTGGAACTGGGTAAAATACTAGTCCAGTATAACCAACCATGCATAAAACAGCATCCAATCAAACCAAATGGAACGCAAACACTACAACAAAAACAATAGATGGACAGCGAAGCAGAAGAGGTTTTGAAACAACATCTCACTTTGCACCAATCTTATCTTTGAATTGCCACCGTAGTACTTGCCGCCATATAAAAAAAATAAAATAAAATATTAGGACTATTAACATATTTGTTCACTAAAAACCTGTAAATTGGCGACCATTAGGAAGGTCACCGGGGATATATTGTCGAAAAGAGGAACTTTATGAAGTTAACCAAGCCATTGGAATGCTAAAATCGTGCAAAGTCGAATCATGGAAAAAAGAAATTCAGAAAATCCTGAGCACGCGTCCCCGGGCGGGCTCCGTGTTTCAGGAGCCTCATTATACTGGTACGCACCACGGGGACGGCCCAGGAATAAATTTTTCTCTCCATATGTAGTGAGATATTGGTAATAGATTGAACAAAACCTTTGCATGACAAGGATCGAGGTGACGGCTGGGTAACTTTTTGAGGAAGGTTGAATGTTAACTATAGAGAAAAAGTGCAACCATTCAGCATAAGAAAGAATTTTTATTGAGAAATCACGATAAGAAAAAAAATATCCCATATATTTACTGTTGTTTTCTATTTTTTGGTACAAAAAAGATGTCGTTCCAAGGCCCCTTCATAGGCAACAAAAAAGAGAGGAATAGAAAAGGATTGAAGTACACAGGCTAGCGGGAAGGAAGACAACATAGGTGCAAGTAATCCTTGTGACACTAGGCACTGGTAGAGGCTGGCAGAAGAATGCATCGTTCAATCAATGGATAACACTGCTTGAGAGAAACATCCACCGGTCCACTGGAAAGCAGTATGTTAAAAGCAGTTCTCGTTGAAACAGAAATCACCCCGAAGGGCAAGATTCACCAACCTTCGTCTGAACCCCGAGCCCGACTGAACCTGGAAGACGTCAATGGGTAGAAGACAGAACCATCTAGAGCACCGGTAGAACACAATATTGAACAGCTTATCTCTACTAGCACGGTGGATTTTGCGGTAAAAGATGCTGAACCTATTTTGCCTTAAACTAACTGGCCGATAAACCCAGTACTTGCTCGCTGAGAGATTCACCTCGTTCCTAATAATGCGAAAGCAAAAGACCAAGTCAGATATTATCCTACGGACCTGAAGTGGCAGAAGCTTAAAAAGCTTCAGGCGATTTTCATAGCTAGGAAGGAGTGGGCGATCTATAGGGTTCGAGCAACGGTACCATAAAAGCCTTGTAAAAGGCTTCTGTACTTTCTCGATTTTGAGCACAAGCTTTCTAGTTCTGGGGCTCCATAACGGCGAGCAATATTCCAAGTGAGGCAATACGTACGACTTGTAAAGGCGAATCAATATTGTCACATCGGAACATTTAACATTCCGAAAAATCAGGAAAAGTGCTGAGTACGATTTCCGAACAATCTAATCTATGTGAGCTCTGAATTCAAGCGTGGGTTCAAAGAGAACTCCCAAGTCCTTAACAATACGACAGCTAGACAACGGCACACCACTAACCTCATATTCCACAGCCTCCAATGTTCCAACATGCATCACCTGGCATTTATTCAAATTTAGGGGAATTTCCCACTCAGATGCCCATGCAGCCATTTTTTCAATAGCACTTTTCAATGCTTGCCTCACTTCCACATAATTACTCGAGGTATAAGATCCGTAAATTTTTATGTCGTCAGCATAGGCTTGAACTCTGACAAGAGGCGAAGTTTTAAGTAACAAGCAGGAGATCGCTAGTATAGAGGATGAAGAGTAATGGTGACAAGGCACCCCCTTGAGGGACACCACTAGTACAACGGTAAATACTAGAAAAACTACTATTTATTCTAACAGTGAAAGTACGGTCTTGAAGATAGGATACTAGCCACTGCAACAGCTTTCCGCAGATACCAGCTTGCTGAAGTTTGGAAACAAGTTTGAAGTGGCTGACCTTATCAAAAGCCTTTGAGAAATCGAAATATATTATATCCAAAGAACCACCATCGTTAACAGTTCTGCAACAGTCATAGTAAAGGTCAATCAGATTAGTTAGTGTGGAGGCACCCGGCATAAAGCCGTGCTGCTCCGCAGCAATGATCGACCGCTCTTTCAGGAAAGAGAAAATCTTCGCACTCACAATTTTTTCCATAACCTTAACAGGGGTTGGGGTGAGGCTAATAGGCCTAAAGTCAGTCACACTGCAGCTTCCGGAACGTTTTGGTAAAGCGGTGACAATAGCCTGTTTCCATAAATAAGGCACTTCACCATGGAATAAGGACATATTAAAAATGTGTGCAAGAGGTTTGGAAAGAGCAATGCGACACTTCTTGAAAATTATTTGTGGAATACCGTCCCATGGCTCAGAACAAGATGGCTTGAGTTCACCCAAAATGCGAAAAATGTCCTCCGGATGAAAGTACAAAGATGGATCAAATTCGGACAAGGGATGCCTGTTTTCAGCGTTTACTAAGTTGCTATCCCCTAAGGAGATGTCTTGTCCTGCGGAAAAGACACTGGCAAAATACTCCGCAATGCGGCAAGCTTTCTCATTGTCAGATAAAATAGGGTTTGATTGTTCGTCTACAATTGTGGGAATAGAGCCAGTATTCTTCATCCTCCTACGAACGTATTGATACAGACAACGAGCAGACCTGCTGTGCGAAAGGCGTCGCTCATAATAATCCAAGAATTTTACTAAATGGTAATTTATATCTGCACAGACCTTCTTGTAAAGGGAACTGCTGAGGGCATCTCTGTTTTCATGGAACAACCGCTCTTTCTGACAAAAAAGGTTGTGGATATGCTTAGGATATTTAACATGATTTACTCTCGGCACTTTGAAAGGAACGAACAAGGCTAGAGCCGAATAGAGAACTTTGCAAAACCGCTCGTACAACTCAGAGACTGAACTATATTTGTCGAAGACTGACCACCAATCAACGGAACTCAAATGTTGACTAAGTAAGGCGAAATCGACGTTGGCAAAATCTGGTCTTGGACAAATGAATGAGCTCCAGCTCTGAACAAGCAAGTCAAATTCAACTACTGAATGGTCCGAAGAGGCAAGCGGCGCAAGCACGGAAACATTGGAGATGTTATTGGACAATGACAGAATTATATCAAGTACATTATCGCCATGCGTCGAGTCATTTACTAATTGACAAAAACCTGCGTATTCAAAAAAATCAAGAAATTTGGAGGATAAAGCATTCAACGCCTGACGTTGAGCCCAATTGATCTGGAGGTTGAAATCACCCATGATTATTGTATCCTTATAACTGCATGAAAGATCTTTGAGAAGTTCAATCAATAAGTCATCATTGTGATGGGGAGAGCTAGGAGGTCGATAAACTACTACCAGACGAGTAACCGAGTTAAACGGGGGGAGAATGATGTCAACACAAAGCACATCATTAATGCCTGGTCGGTCCAGTTTGACTTCCCTCACACAAAGATCTGGTTTAGCTAGACAAAAAACCCCACCGCCTCTCCCGTTACTCCTGTCACTGCGGAAAATATTAAAAGAAAAGTCGCCAATAATTTCGGAATCCAAAATTCTCTCAGTTAACCAAGTTTCAGTTACAGCTACAAGATCAGGCTTAGTAACACTGAGAAAGTACTGTAAATGGTCAAGTTTGTTACAAATACTACGAGAGTTTAAAAGAAAACATTTCAGGGTTCTAGAACCGTGCCGATTTAGAGGTTTCCCACGCTTCTTGGAGTTAACTCCGACAAGCGTGTCAATTGGCCTCTATAGACTACCCACTCCTTACTTGCCATGCCATTATTACGCTCCCGAGCAATTTGGCGTAGCTCAAATTCTCGTTGTCTCTCCTCGCTCGTCATGCTCTTGCGTACAAAAACATGAGAGAAAGGTGAGCCGCGTAATAATCGAGCATTGGCAAGTACTGACCGCCAATGGAACCTGGTTGGCAGTATAACCTTGACCAAACGCGGACGCTGCGTGCTGAGTTTTCCCATGCGATAGCAGGTGAACGGACACTCCACAACTAGGAAGTCAAGGACCTCCCGAACCTTCTTCTCAGCATCGGATTGACGCTCAGATGCTAAGTAGTTGTCAGGAGCTTCCTGAAGATCACTAATGACTATGGAGTGGTCGCGCTTATCGCTCTCAATGGCCTCAGCAAACTCAGCAGGAATTTTTACCTTAAGCGCGAGGAGAAGCTCATTGACCAAAGGATCCTTATTAATTTCGAGCGCCTTTGCAGCAAGCTGGGAGACCGTCATCTTTTCAGTATCCTGGCTCCCAACCTCACCATCAGAAGCATTAATAGGCCTCTCAGCAGATGGGGAAGAGGCTACTTGAGATTGCCTACCAGCCCGTTGCACACGTCTCGCCATATTGATCCTTGGTCAACCACAATCAATTAGCAAACAAAGCGAATATGATAGCTAAACAACCACACACGGGAAAGTAGCTCAAAAAAATGTGCAATCAATGAACACTGGTAGAGAAGGAACACCTACAAGGACTAGGAAGGACCCGAAATACTTCTTAATAGAATGAAAACCAACATTATCAAAAAAAGGACTCACGACCGGCGGATTGATGTTGCGACGCAGCCGCACACCCGATTTATTGATTTTCGTGTTGGATTTTTCTTATTCGTCTTCCTTTCTATTCAGATTCTTAGATCACTTCATTCTGTGTTCCGGTTGGAAATGAAATTAAAACATGTGTTTTAGAAAATTAGAAAGCGAGTAAGTTTTAACATTATTTTCATCCTTTTATTGCTCTATAGAATAAGGATATAGAGGGATTTGTAGGGTACAGCTCAGTACTTGGAGAAGGAGACCTGAGAGACTGATGACTCCAGCAGCGCTTTTTTCTTCGGCAGGATGTTTTACTTATTTTGCTCGTATTTTTCATTTCGTTTTAGGTTTTTTAGTTGCAGTGACCAGGTAACCTTCCATAACAACAGAAAAGGCGAACAAGGCTTACTTTATTTTGATTTGATTTATTTATTGCACATGTTTGTGCTCTATACAAGAAAAGGAGTGTAATCGAAGAAAAACATAACATTTAACGAACTTGAGTGTTTCTCGATTCATGTTTGTCACTGAAGCAAAATTCAATGAATCGTAACGTCGCAACAAAACAAGCTCTCAATTGCAAAAATGGAATGCAGAGACTTTGGAGGAGAGATTATGATAAGGGTGTTGAGATAAGGATGGTGAGTTGTAACGTGCTAATGCTTCAGTGCCGATACCATATCTGAAACAGTACATAATTATTGTAAGCTTAAGAAATAGTGAAAATTGAAGAGAGTAAAGAGATTTTCTGTTGCGAGTTACGATTCTTATTGTTTGTGAAGTGATGGAACGAGAAACACCATACAACAATCAAGCTAGAAGCTACGTAAATGGGGTGTTTGTCATGCTTTCTCCTCCCATATGAAATTCGGAGCTTATTCTTCGTTTTCGAATGGCAGTCATGACCATGAACAATAGTGTGCGAGACGAGAGCAGAAGCGTGGTGTCTGTAAGAGTCTAATTGTTAACAAAAATGATCGATTCTAAGTAAGTGCGGAAGATCTAACCTCATTAAATTGCGCCTAAAAATGATCACTGATCTAGCCTGGAACAGTTCAGCTGGTAGAAGGCTTAGACGTCTTGCGCAGCGATAGAAAAACGAATTGAAGACAGTAGAAAAATGTTTTTTATGGATTTTATTATAATGGATATTGAAGTTGTTCATTCTAGGGCTACTAGCTCGAAATATCCAATATTTGCTTGCAGATAGCTTAACCTCTCTTTTTAGAATGCGATAGCAAAGCGATAGGTCGGCCAGTAATCTTCTACAGACTAGACAACGTAAGGAAAATATTTTCAAGCGCTCTTTATAGTTTGGCAGTGCAGAGGGATCAGAACATTCGGTGAATCGGTACCATAAAATTCGGGTAAAGAGTTTTTGTACTTGTTCAACTTTCAAAACATCTTTTTTGAGAACAGGGTACCAAACATGTGTGCCGTACTCAACATGAGGCAATACATACGCCTTATAGAGTCGTAATAATAATGGCACATCTGAACATTTGATATTGCGGAAAATCATGAATATGGCTCTAGATGCTTTTTTTGTTACACAATCGATATGCTTAGAAAACTTGAGATCGGCATCAAATGTTATTCCCAGGTCTTTGACAATATTACTTCTCGACATAGCAACACCGTTGACGTAGAAATCCATAGGAGCAGAGCTACCAATATGCATCACCATACTTTTGCTTACGTTGAGTGGGAGGTTCCATTGATTAGACCATACGTTTATTCTTTCAACTGCATTGACAAGAGCTGCACGTACCTCTGACCTGTTTAAGCTGTCATAAGCAGCATAGATTTTTACGTCGTCAGCAAAAGCCTTGACACTAATAGCAGAATGAGACATGAGGACTTTTGGCAAATCAAATCAAATCACTTTACCTTCTTTTTTCACTTAAATTAGCAACCCTTTCGGTAAATTTCATTTTGTCTTTTGACTTCTGTTTTGAAGTTTCATGCCATCGTCGTCCTTCCTATGTTTTAGTTTCCCTGTCCACTAATGTTTTTAGAAACATTGGTGTGGGCTATTTTTATTCTGGTATTTTTTATTTTTAGTAAATAAAGCAAATCTTAATTTCTCCCCTAAAATTCGCTACCCTGCTACATACATACATCTTCCTGGGAGACAGAAGGCAGTGTTTCTAAGACTTCACCCATTTTCAGCGCTCATTTACATGTTCTAGGAAATCTGAATAATCCGCGCTTTCCCATGCGAACAGATGAGCGTCACCTTAAAAGATTATGCACGTGGTTTGCTTCTTGTACATCTCGTTTCCGTCTCTCCACACTGGTGCTCAACACTCCAAGATTCCACTTCGTTGCATATTCTTTTTAAACCCTTTCACGAATTTGATGATTCTTTGGAAATTTTTAGAAGATGGGCACTTCCGAATATGTAGTACTTACTATAGTTGTGCTTTTGAGAAATTTTATCGAGTGAATGAATGAACGAATTTATTCTAGATCGAGATTTTTCGAGCGATAAACGAACGAGTTTACTCGCTCACCAGTTTTTTCGAATGCTCGAAACTCGAATAAGTCCCACTTTTCGTTTATTCGAATATTTGAATAGTCGAGCAATTTGTTTGAATCAGATCCTGTGATTGTTAGTTTATTCGATATGGTGGGATTCGAATAAAACCGTTCGATTTTCGAATGAAGTTGAAATATTCGATTTTCGAATAATATTCGAATATGGCTCCCTTTCGATGTTCGAATTCGAACGAAAATTTGAAAATCTAGAAATATCGAATATTCGACTATTCGAATAATTATGCGAATATATTCGTTCGAGCGTAACTATGGTACCTACTTACACTTCTGGGCATATGTGACGGATTGAAAGGTACGGAATACTCACGTGTAGTGCACTTTGGTTCTCTTTCGTTTTTGTATATCATTTTTCATTTTCTAAGCTGATTCTCTATAGTTCCAAGGCTGAAACAATAGTTTGCGTGAGCACGCAGAACACGAAATTGCTTGTTGTTTGGCTGTTTCATATGAGTGTCCAGGAAAAGTCGCAGCTTCAGGCTCTAATTATGTCATGCGTGATCATGCAAGGGGATTGCTGTTACCACACGCTTTTAGCAGTACACCATTATTCGTTTCGTTCATTTCTGCACCCTATGCAAGTTTGCCGTTTACTTGTATCATTTCTACGTTCGCTTTTTATTTTGCTCCTTTTCATTCCACGTTTATTACTTCCACGTTCGTTTTTATTTGTTTTGTTCCTTCCCTTTCACGTTTTCAGCTGTTGTTGTTTTCCATTGCAATTTCCCTTGGCTCGGGAACAGCGCTGTTTGCAGTTCAGTATTTTTCATGATTCATCTCCACCATATTTACATTGCTAGTGACGGCGCTGTTCCGAATTCATAAGGTGAATAAGTTAATGAATGCAATGTTTCTCTAAAAAATCTATTCAATATCTCAATAGTTATAAAATTCCAAGGCTTTGAACTGCAGTTTGTAGCGCATTTTGAAGAAGAAAAGCGAAAAATTTCGCGAGTTTCGAATGATCACGATGTGATCGAGTCATGTGCTCATCCTCTGTGGCTCTACATTTACTTGATTGATAGTGGAAATGCCACTTACCTGGGGTTTTGATTATGTAAATTTCAGCGTCTATCCATGCTTAACTTTTATTTTGGCGTTCAATTTTGATTGATCCTAGTTGTTTTGAAATCACCTAAAATTTCGCAAGATGCGCATTTTTTGTTTAAGAAACAAGCTCTTTAACTGAAATAACCTTCGAGCTTTCGTGACAATGAGGAATCGCCAATTATACAACGGAACTACCTTCATCGCCTGGTTGAGTATCGACGGTAGATGAGCGAAATGTAACTTAACTCGTTCCTGAGTTCTTTTTGCTACAAAAGTTTCGTAGCTGCTTCTTTCCCTTCTTAAACGAAAAAAAAGCACGGCTTGCCAATGGTTCGAATGACCTGGGAGCACCAGTCATGACTATAGTTTTGGGAAATGAATCAAGTTGCAGATTGAACAGATAGTTTATCAGAGCCGAAGACAAGGATCTGTGCAATCTTATTGAGAAACTCCAAGTAATAAAGGATAAAAACGAGAAAAGACGGCGTTAGTTAATTCATCTTGAGATGCGGCAGTCATTCTACTTCTACGAGATGTCGTAGAGCCGATTTGAATGCGTATTTGTTCTATACAATGACTCGCGATGTCCATCTGATTAACAAGTCAATGTTTTACCCATCCTAGAGCAGTCTGGTACCAATTCGCCGACCTCGGAGTGATAAAAGGCTTGGCTGGCCTAGGCAGAATACCGAAACCAGGAATCTGGAATCGAGTGCACTCGACAGCCGGCACCTCCTCCGACTGTTCCACCGCGCCCCCTTTATAAGTGATAATCAACAAACTAAACATAGAGCCTCACTGCACCCGTGCGTGTCTCAATCTCAGCGCTGACCGTATCTAAGTTTTGGCATTTTTGCTTCTCGGAATACTATAACAGTTTACTGTTTAGAGCTTTTTATTGATACAGATATAGTAAACACAAATAATCAACAATTAAAATAATTAAAACAGTGAACATTTTTTAGTCTCGCTGTGAGTGGAGTATAATAGTTTTAGAAGTGTTGTACTTCACTCGAAGTTGTTGTGACTCACAGTGAGTGTTGATTGTTTGTGTTGAAGACAATAGTTCTTGTCAAATAGTTGTTAAATAGTTAAATGCTTTTATAAGGTCTTAATTTTCAAAAAATGATTTTGAGTAGGAACACTTACTTACGCATATTTACGCATTCATTTCCTTGAGGTTCGTTGTTTTTGGAAGTACAGGGTGGCTCCTAATTATTTACACGTAGTTTATTACTAATAACTAACAACAAAAAAAAAACAGCAGTTATACAATCTGATACAACTTCTATATAGAGCAATGCCTAACAATCATTAACTCGAGAAGATGTTCGAAATGAGCTCCTTTTGCAGCAATGCAGGCTTTCAGTCTCTTCTCCACCGACATCACCGTGGGCCGCAGGAAGGTGACGTCGATATCGTCACACGCCTTCTGAAGTGAAGCTTTGAGAGCGTTCAAATTTTGGTGGCTCTTCGAGGAGACCCTCTGCTGCAAAAATCCCCACACAGCGAAACCCATCGGATTCAGATCAGGCGAGTTTGGTGGCCAGAAGTCTTTCGTCCAGTAGCCAGGGAAGTGACTCTCGCAGAATGAGCAGGTGCCCAGTCCTGTTGGAGCACGTATTGACCACTGACAAAATTTTCAGCAACCCAGGGGAGAAGAACATCGCGCAGGATCTTTTCTTGGTAGACTTCAGCGTTGATTTTCACTGAACGGTCGACGAAAACCAGAGGTGTTTCCTTGTCCGGGGTAATGCCAACCCATACCATTACAGATTTCGGAAAAAGAGTCCTGTTGAGAATACGACGTTGAGAAGGCCTGTTTCTCGATGGAGGCAGCAGCTGATGCTGACTCTGTGAGTTGTGTGCCACTTGAGTGGTAAAAATTTTCTCGTCCGTCCAGATGACGTCTGACAAACGCCACTGCTGGATCTCCTTTAGCAACAACTTGGATTTTTCCAATCTAATCTGCATGGCAGCTTCCGTAAGGGCTTGTCCGCGATAAAGACGATAACTGCGAAGCCCAAGATCCTGTTTGACGATCTTCTGTATTGTTCCGCGGGAGACCCCAAGGTCTACGGCCATCCGATTCATGCTAACTCCATTGTTCCGGTCGATTTTCTTTTTGATGACCTTTCGAAGGCGGAGAGTGTTCACAGTATGTGGTCTGCCAGATCTCTTCCTAGGTTCGACCGTTCCTTCCTCTCTGTACTGTTTCACAATGTGTTGAACTGTTCTGGCAGAAATTTGAAGTCGACGGGCGATCTTTGCTGCAGAATTTCCTTTATCGGCGAGATGAGCGATGGTGGAACGATGTGGTGAAGCTTTCATTGTCGAGGGTATTGAGTGTATCACTTTGCTTGGTTTTTGTACATACTTCCCCAATTCTAGAAAAATCCTAATAATTGATCTCCCGTATTTTCAAAAGCGCAGTAGCGGTTTGAATATCGCCCAAATAATTAGGAGCCACCCTGTATATCTCGCTAATTGTCGATTTCGGCCAGAGGTCACCAACAACGTCTTCATTTATATTTGCTGCAGACCGAAGTTATCCAGATTCTCTATTCCAGAAGGACATGAAGGGCGTCGAAGTTCTCGTGTAGAAAAGCCCTACCGGGGCATGATGTTAGGTGTCCTGGAGTTGTTTTGACAACCCTGAAACCCAATTTGTTACGGCTTTCGTCCAACGATTGTCGCCAAAGCACACTACCTGCCCAGTACTAAATCTGCACGACTTGGCCGAAGCGACAGCGTCCTTGATCTTCGGACGTTCACGAGGCTCACTGAACGGCCTTTGTCACTTCCGTGAAGCGTGTAACGTCCTGTGCGTGCCGCTCTATTGGATGCTGTTTTCCTGCCCGGTGTTCTTCAGCGCTTTTGAACGTTCTTCCAGGCTCTCCAAAGCATTCGCCCTTCCAGCTTGGCGCTGACGCCAGATTGTCGTCATGTTGACTCTTCGGCCCGTGTACAAGTTGTTGGCGCTTTCGGAGGTGCTGGCTGGTTCCGTTGAAGGTGAATAGGACAGAAATTCGTTCGTTCGTTATGATGCTCGTCTTCCTCATGTAGCATGTGGCTCGACGCTGACCTTCCCCGGAACTTGCAGGGGTTCGAGCACATTCTACCTAAACCTAACTGGCAAATTCTCACTGTTAGGGCCAGTTACAGGCATGTTGTAGTGCAGTCTGCCCGATTCCAGGTTCGTGGTTGGAGTTCCCTGCACAGATCAACCAAGCCTTCCTCCGGGTTCGGTGGTGGGTTGGTACTATAGTTGTGCTCGAATGACCTATTCGAATAGGTATTCGAACGATTTTCATTCTAATTTGAGTACTCGAATTGAAACATTCAAAAAATGCGTTCTTCGAATATATTCGAATTCGACTACTCGAAATTTTTAAGCATTCGAAACCATTCGAATGTTCGAAAAAAATTCATAAGCACAACTATAGTTGGTACTACTGTTAAGCTCTCGAAATTTTTCGAATATTCGAATGCCCACAAATTTCGAATATTCGACTTCGAATAGATTCGAAAGAAGTGGCTTTTCTGAATATTCGGATTCGAATACATTCGATGAACGCGGTTTTTCGAATAGGTCATTTGAGCACAACTACAGTTGGTACCAAACCCGTCCGGGAAGGAAAGACCACCGATTTTGCATCGGCTCCCCACCACAAATTATTGTGTAAATGGCAACAACAACGCAACAAAAAACATGACAACATTACAACAAAAACAAAGCAAAAATTGCCAAATTTTCAAACAGGATAGATGCAACAACATCAATGCTAGCTGGGGCACGTATTCTCTCGGCTAGTCGCATAAATTTTAAGTGAGTGGCATGAGTTTGCAAACATCTATTGCGCATTAAGATCACCACATAATCCACTACTCTGCTACGTATTTCGACTGTGTTGAGTCTGCCTCCCAAATCACACAAGATCTACGAGCATTTATTCTCCAACTAAGTCTGTTGAATGTACTTATTGTTTTGCATTAAATTTGCAGGCAAAAATGTGGATTCAAAATATGAGATGAGAATTAATTTGGAGTCGAACATCAGCTCTGTTTCCTTTATTTTATGTTAGAAACAGTGTTTGCATTCACCATTGAAATCGAGAGATGCTTTTCTTTCGTGAACATTGCCACACACCATAAAATTGTGTCGTTAGTTCAACACATCAGTTACATTGGTTTGATACAAATTTCTGCAGGTTTCTGCATTTATCGTTCACATACTGCAGTAGAAAGCAATGACCGACTTTTGTTTTCCGCCTAGTGGTCATTCTTTACCTTCTGGGCCGTGCTTTCTCACGAAATTCTCTTTCCATTTATTTGATCCTTCTCTGCCACGCAGGTTTGTTATGGTTACCATAACAAACCTGCGTGGCAGAGAAGGATCAAATATATTGTTATAAAATGCCCAGGTTTTATGAACGTCGGACATGGAGTCTCTTTCCATTGTTATTTACTTTTTTTGTTCTTACTTGCATTCTCCTTCGAGGATATTTCATATTTTTAACGTTTACGAGGACAGTTTTGAACTATTGTTTTGGCGTTCTTATCATGTGTCTCTGTGACACCATCACTTTTACGAGCGCTTCTCTGTTATCGTCTAATCCCACTGTCAGCCTTCTTCATTAACTTGGGACGTGTTGTAACAATCCAGTCTATAATTTTCAACGTCGTAGTTTTATGTTCTTTATGTTTTTTCACTCTTTTTACCTAGCACATTTTGTCTAGGCATCCCACAAGGGAAGGGTCTGATGCGTATGTCTGATCGGGGAAGGCTAGTCATATAGGAAGGATCTCCACCCTTCAATCAGTATAAAAATGTGCTTCGTTTTTGCCGGGTCGTTAAACCAAACGAGTGGGAGGTTCCGAATTTACTTTGGAGTGGCACCGGTGGTGCACAGGAGCGCCTACTTCTATGCCCGCGATGCCTATTATGACAAGCGGCTCGGGGCGCAGTGGATAGTGACGTTGCTTCATAGGGTATAGATGGCGGAGTTCGGTTCTCCCCCATCTATACCCCATGAAGCAACGTCATTATCCAAGGTTCGTGTTTTTCCAATATGCCGTTGTAGTTGACCGGATCTACAGAACGAATGCTAGTCAGGCTGGGTGGTCTAGGCGAGAGTTGAACCAAGAACCTCGATTCACCATAGTGGGCGGCTGCTTCGGCAGTGCTATTACTCATGCCCTCCATTTGTGACAAATACCTATAGGATCATTCATTTTTCCCTGTTCCTCTTTCTGAAAATGGTGTTGTCAGTCCAACTCTACATTTTCCGATGCATACTTTCCGGCTAATTCACTGTACTCCTTACAGTTAGGAAGAGGAAACTGAAAAATATTCCTTTTTATACTTTCTATCAGGGGGGGGGCAAAACTAATGAGACAAATTGAAAAAAATCTTTATCTCTTTATAACTCATTTACAACTCAACGATGCTGAGGAATGTATTTGTCATTAAGGGCAATGATCTTGCTGCCATCGCTCAGCCAACTTCCCGACCCCATCCTTCCAGAACTGCTTGGGCCTGGTGTTGATCAACTGCTCGATATGGTTGTCAAGCACTGCTTGGGTTCTTGTGTCCCTTCCGACCAGGTAGTCGTGTAGGCTCAAGAAGTAGTGGTAGTCGCATAGAGAGATGTCCGGCGAATAAGGTGGATGAGGCATGTGAACGTAGCCCAGCTGACCAAGCTTATCCGTGGTTACTTATTCCCGATAGGGTGCGGCGTTGTCGAAGAGGAGAACCTTCTTGAAGTGCTGCAAATGAATAAGAGCGAGTCGCTGGTCCATCTCTTCTATTTCGTTCACCATGGCCTTGGAGTTCATCGTAGTGCTCTTGGGAAACAGCTTTCGGTAAACCGCTCCATGGGCGCAGATCCAAAAGCTCCAAAGGTGCTTCCCGCCGTGAGCATCTCGCCGAACGAAGGTCGGTAACAGGTCACCAGGCCTCACCCAGACTCGCTGCTTGGCAGGGTTAAGGTAGAAGACGTACTTCTCATCTTGCGTGACTATTGAGTCCAGGCTGCTCGGGGTTGGGAATTGGGCGAGATTTGCGCGACACAGGTCGACTCGTCAGACTGGGGTTTCGGCATGAGACAGACAGGGGTTTTGGCATGCTTCTGGAAAGGGCGGAAGTGGTAACTTCTCTGGTGGCCTTCAGTAAGTAGCATACAAACATACAAATACGATAAGCACGAAACCGGACTCCAGTCACGAGATATATGGACACGGCATGGGGGTCTCATTACTTTTGCCCCCCCCCCCCCCCCTAATAGATTCGTGATCAGCACCCCAAATAACTCCCCTCCCCAAAAGGCGAAGTTCGGGCGAAATCGGTACCTATGACCTCGACAGCCTTGGTCACCCGTACATACCGTAACCTGCCGTAACCGGACAAAATTTCAGAAAGATTCGTGATCAGCATCCCCCGAATAACCCCCTAGGCGAAGTTTGGGCGAATTTTTTTTCAACTGTTTATATCCTCATCCACTAAAGGTGGATTGTTACATAACGTGGTACTGGTACTATAATATTTTACTTATTTGGTCCGATCGAAAGCGTCCGATATTCTAGTGCCTTGAATATTTTCAACTTTTCTTTATGTTCTTTCTTAAACGAATGGATAGGCGCTTTGGCTATGTAAGGACATTCTCAACTTGGTGGGGCGTTACGTTCCGGTCGATAAATTGTTTGACGATTTTTCAAAGGTGCAGAAAACATCTGCGTGTTATTTGTATTTCAAACGAAAAAAAATGGTGCAAACACTTTATGTGAACTGTCACAACGATGTTTTTGTTGCGATCAAAACATCTAGCGCTAGGCGGGACTCGAACCCGCACCTCCCTCTGACCGGGAAGGAATGACCTACGCCTTTACACCACCGGCGCCGTTTGTTCGAACGCAACATCCACACCTCGTGGGACCGTATCCGGGATGACCTGGCCGCTGATATCAGCATGGAAGCACTTTATATGAAATTTTTATAACGGTTTTTAAACAGTTAAAGAAGGCCGAAAACTCCTGAAATGAAACTGAACACCTTCTAAATAAATGCGATCGTCTTCTAAATCAGACTAGATTACCCGTAGAAAGGTAAATTTTCGAGCGTTTGAATTGTTATAACGATGTATGATGTTTGAACTAAAAATGGTCTTAAGCTTATTATAATGTCCAGAAACTAGCGACTTTTCATTGCACTTTAAAAGCAGATTGCGCCATGCGCTTTTTGAACACGGTGCGGTATTTCCTCTTTTGATAGCGGAAGTTCTGTTTCAACGCGAAACAGATTTTTTAGAGTAATCACGTATCGTTACGCAGCAGTATTTCGTGTATTTGTAGAGCATTCATATTAAATTTGTGTTCATTAAGGCAATCAATTTTTTCGAACATGTGATTGATTAACATTACTGGTCGAAGCCATCGGTCCGAGTTAGTAAGGAAGGAGTTGCTACGTAGTTGAATAGAAGCGACTTGTACTATGCTATGACTAACTGTAACTTCTTGCACTCATTCGAAGCGGCATTATTTCATGGGGTGTTGCCCCGTACTCGCATAGAAATCGCTTGCGTTTGTTATGTTTACTGTGTGACTAAGCGACATCATTTCTTGCTGGAAATCTCTCGTGTTGAATGTCGCTCTGGCGTTTTCCTGAAACTCGCGACTTCTTTTCGTCAATTTTTCGTTTCGGGCGTGCAACTATAGATTTTGATTGCTAAAATGTTTCCCAACTATAATGCTCTCTGTTAAGGATGCCGCATGGATCGCAGTGCGTTTGCCAGATCTGCACTTGCGGGTGAGTTTTTCGGATGGATAGCCTATTTCTATTGAGAATTTTCTTGGCCGATTACCGATTCGTTCATTTTTCTTTGTTGTCTGTGACGGAATGGAATTTTTCGATTCTTGACAGGCTTGTGGCCCCATCGCAACGGGGATTCATCATAATACGGGTAAGCTACACAGATCGGTTACATTTAGGAGTTCCTCTCTTTGGCTAGGTTTATTTATTTATTTATTTATTTATTTATTTATTTATTTATTTATTTACGGGCGCGTGTAGCGCAGTCGGAGGAGGCGCCGACGGTCGCGTGCACTCGATACCAGGTTCCTGGTTCGGATTTCCCGCCCAGGCCAACCACGCCTTCCATCCCTCCGGGGTCGGTGAATTGGTACCAGACTTGTCTGGAAAGGATAAAGCACTGACTTGTTCATCGGCTGACCACCGCAAGTTAGTGTATGGCCAAATACGCATTCAAATCGCCTCCACGACATCCCGTATGTAGAAGTAGAATGCGTGGCGCATCCCAAAAGGGTTTTAGCAACGCCATTCTTCATCCTTTATCCTTTATTTTTCAAAGCCGTCGGATTCTATTATTTGCCTTTCATCAAATGTTACGTTCTCACTCTACAGCAAAATCTCCGTTTCCAAGAGTTTATGGGCGAGGCGATGTGAATTAAATGCACTTACTATCGAAAAATTAGTTTGTTCAAGTAATCCTGCTTTGTACAGTTGGAAGTCGCCCTAGTCCGTCCATGCTTGTGTCAGTGAGTCACAGTGTCACCCGTAAAATGCCAAACACATCAAGCAAGTCAAAATGATCCGCGTGCAAGCTCCCGACTCATGCGGGAACCTCACGATATCAGTTTCTAAGCATAATTCAACTGGCTCCTCCTGGGGCCGGATTCATCAGCTTCTTTTCCTGACAATAAGCTTATTAAGCCTTCTGAAACTGTATCACCTGTCGTCTCGTTGATCATCGACTTGCTCGAGCGGGCGCCAGCAGCGTCTCCATTCGTCCCTGTCGCATGCCAGAGTGGTTCAATGTATCCTCTTCGCTCGGGTGACCCGAAGAGCGTCATATCGGTCGTTCAGGGCTTTCACGAAGAAGTACGACCAACGCGTTGTTGGGCGTCCTGGTGTTCTCTTGACATCCCGCGGAACCCAGTCGGTGATGGCTCTCGTCCAGCGGGTGTATGCGAATCGCATTACGTGGCCGGCCCACCTTATTTTCGACGACATGGCCCATGCGACAGCGTCTCCGATCTTCGAACGTCGGCGAAGCTCGGAACTCCGGAGGACCTCTCTCACTAGCGTGAGTCGTGTCACTCCGAGCATCGTCCTTTGGATTCCACGCTGCGCGACGCTGATCGCGTGTTCATCCTGCTTTCGCATAGCCCAGGTCTCTGAGGCGTATGTTAGGGCAGGAAGAACAGTGGAGTCGAATAGGTGGGCGCGGAGTCGGACGTTCTTCGTCTTCTTCGCGACTTCTTCGACGCTCTTGAAAGCTCCCCAAGCCGCTCTTTTATTCCTGCTCAGCTCAGAAAATTGGCGAATTTTTCAATATTTCTCCAGTCGAAGAGAAGTTGCGAATACGGCTCACTCATTTCCTCTTCCCCTGGTTTGGACAAGTTTTTCACTTCATATTGGAAGCAGAATGAACGGAGTGCTAGAAAAACAACCTTTCTGGACGTCTATCAGAGTTTTTCGGCACTACTATACTTTCGGGACTCCAGAGGTCGAGAGGTCGAAAAAAAAATCGCCCAAACTTCGCCTAGGAAGTTATTCGGGGGATGCTGATCACGAATCTTTCTGAAATTTTGTCCGGTTACGGCAGGTTACGGTATGTACGGGTGGCCAAGGCTTTCGAGGTCATAGGTACCGATTTCGCCCGAACTTCACCTTTTGGGTAGGGGAGTTATTTGGGGTGCTGATCACGAATCTAATATCCGTTTTTCGTTTTACGCTGGAGTATGGTAGTACAATAGAGGGCGCTGAGTACGCCGGGCACCAATGGCTATTTGGATTATACGAACGGGGAAGTCGCAGATCGTTCCTGAAGTTAGTGTGCCGGTTAGATGCGAACACGCTCCTCAGGATAATTATTGGCCACGTAAGACCTGGCACAACAACCATCGGTGACCGCTGGCGTGCTTATACGGCGGTGTGGCGTTCCACCCCCCCCCCCCCCCCGCCCTTTAAACAGAGGCGTGGCGAATGTCTGCGTCTCCACTATCTTGTAATGCAGCCACTGGACTCTCAAGCAAGCCCAGGGGGTTGGGGTGGGCGGGCCAGGGGGACGAAGGGGTAGAACGATCGACCCCTGCTTATACGCATGTAGCTGCATAGCCGCACTGCCACAAGAATACCAGCATCTCGCTGTAAATCATCGACTAAATTTCGTTGATATCCACACGCAAACATCGAGTGTCATTGGCAGAACTTCAAGGCTCTGGCAAAACGCAAGTACGACATAAACAACCGCCGTTAGCAAGACTACTTAATCGAATTTCTGTGGAGGGAGTAGTTCGGCGGACAGCGCGATGCTTTCTTCCACTTTTCGGTCCAAGTGGCGCAAATATACCTATGCAGATATTGCTTTTACCTATTCTAAGGCATGTTTCGAATTACAAGTCTGATTATCGGTTGCTTAGGTATTCCTGAGCACCACACTAAAACAATAATCTCCTATTAACATTTGCCTTAGAAGCTGATTAGATGCCGCCACTATTGCTATCCACAGGCAAGATGCGTGTTCAGATGTTCTAAAGCGTTCCTTACCCTCCTGGACGACATTTGATCAAAAACGGTGCCCATGACCATAGTCACCCGTACCTACCGTAACCATCGTAAGCGGCCGAAATTTTATAAACGGATGTCAGGTTCGTGATCTGCACCCCAAATACCACCCCCTGGGCGAAGTTTGTGCGAAAATTTTTTCGACTTCTCGTCGACCTTTGGAGTCCCGAAAGTACATTAAAGGATAAGGATAAAGAACGGCGTTACTCAATCCCTTTTGGGGTGCGCAAGCGCATTCTACTTCTGTGGGATGCCGTGGAGACAGACTGGATGCGTATTTGGCCATACAATGACTTGTGGTGGCCAACCGGCGAACAAGCCAGCGCTTTACCGTTTTCAGACAAGTCTGGTAGCAATTCACCCACATCAGAGGGATGGAAGGCTTGGTTGGCCTTGGAGGAAAATCCGAACCAGGAACCTGGTATCGGGTGCACGCGACCATCGGCGCCTCCTCCGACTGCGCTACACGCGCCCAAAGAAAGTACATGTATGAACGTACATTAGTGCCGGTTTTTCTACCGTACCCTCGATTTGTCTGATGAATATGAGTCGTGCCCTATACCCACCTCGGGTGTGGAATGGTCTTAACTTCCGGTACTTCTACCCATACCTTCCCCTTGATGAATCCTGCTCCTGAAGAGCAGTTTCCCAGACGCGAGGTCGAGTATCACCATATCGCTGAACCATTTCTTGTTCTGTCAGAACCTTTCACTGCAAGTGCCGGCAGTTGGCGTACGTTTTCTGGTTCAGTGATGCTCTGCACTGTCGCATTTTTCTCATTGAGCTCTGGAATGTTGTGGCAGGGAAGTCCACTGAAGTGTGCATATCGTCATCTTGGATGGAAATTTGCAAATCGAAAAAAAAGAAATTGCCCATCAAGTTCGTAGGTTAATGTGATCTTTAATACAGCTTACGTGGTCGCAGAAGCCGTAGTTCTAATAATGGGTAGTAGTACATCTAAGAAATGCCTCTACGTAGTTGTCTAAAATAGGAGCGAATTTCTCCATATTCAGCGCTGTTCTCATAGTTTTCCATGTCGCGCAAAATTTTTAAGCGAACAGAAGAACCTTTGTCGGTTTAGCAGTTGCCCAACTTGATCGTGTCCTAGATATTTTCTCCACAGAGAACTTCGGCAACTCATTTACAAGTCGCTTATAATAGAGGACTGATTCCCTTTATGAAAGATCTGATGCTGAAGCTGTGATGCGACTCATAGAACAAACGAATAACATGGCAACACGAGAGATAACCTATACAGGACAATGCTATGGGCAAATTAGAGACTCAGTACTATTGCGCAACACTCGGGTGACTTGTATGGGCTGGTGATTTATTCGGAAGCTTTGTCACCAACGACTTGAAGAAAGTTTCGATGGGTCGAATGATGTTTTGCAAAATATTGAGCTTGCCTTTTTTATCGGTAGACAGGAAGACTTTGTGGATTTTAGTTCTAAACCTTGAAGGAACCAGTTTTGTATATCCACCTCGGGTGACTGAATCTCGAAAAGGCAGCATTCTACGGTCAACTTGCACGATCAAGTTATATATTGGGTTGAGTCATAAATTTTGCAACAAAATTTGTGTTCCAGCAAAAATAAGATTATACCACAAAAGAAAAATGATTGACTTAAACTAAGTAATTGCCGCTGTTCTCAATGAGTTTCTTCCGCTTTTCATGAACTGTGTGGATTACATCTCTGTAGAATTTGGACGGTTTCGACCTGAAGATATCGTGTATCATCGCCGTGACCTCATCGACTTCGGAGAAGCGCCCACCATGGAGGAAGTGATCCATCCACCGAAGCAGATCTCAGTCAGACGGGGCAGTGTCCGGGTGTATGGTGGTTGCTTGATTTTGGTCCAGCCCAATTCGTAAATTTTTTCAAGCGTCTGAACTGCCGCAAGCGATCGGTTGTCGCACTGGTGCAAGAAACATTGGCACTTATCGACCTCTTTCTCGACTAATTTCTACTGGATCTGGTCGAGTGGTTGGCAGAAGCAAGCGTAGAGGATGGTTTGACTACGTGGAGCAGCTTCCGGCGCACTGGACCACTACACATCCATTAACGCACAGCAGGACCATCTTTCGGCGGAGCTCCGGTTTTGACGTCAGAACCCCGGCTCGTTGCATTCCAGACGACATTGCTGTCTGGTTTCGCGGTGTCGTAAAGTACCAGCTTTTCACCGAGATTCGAGCCAGGTCCCCCGTTTGAAACGGTGCAGGAGTTCTCGGCAGTCAGAAGCACAACGATTTACTTGGGTTTCTGTCAACGCATGAAGCACTGACAAGGGCGATTTTGACGACCTTCCAATCTTCTGCAGCCGACGAGCTGTGCTTCACTGGGAGGTGCGGAGATCAGGGATGTGCGTGTTCCGAATTACGGTTTTCGGCCGTTTTTAGTCTCTCCGTCCCGTCCCGTGTACCGCTCTCTTTTGGGCCGGAAGACGGAACGGAAATGGTGACTCACCACTCACTGATTGTTTTGCAGTGCCCTAATTCACTTCCTGAACTTGAATGAAAGGCTGAAGAAAGAGATTAACTATGCGTCGCCTTTTTTGTGATTGTGTTGCTTTCAAACCAGTGGTGCATCCTTATGTCGAAACAGTGCGATAACCAAATTGGATTCTTTTTTCTGTTCTTAAAGCGATATATGTACTACTGAATAGTGTAAGGCCACAGAGGTTTCATGAGTGTTTGAATCAAGAATCAATTTTCCTCCCGCATGCAGCATGCTTATCTTTTTCCTAATAATCTGAGGTCTCCCTTGGAACACAAATTCTAGATCAGAATTCTATAAGCACTCTTAGATTGCTAACATTGCTTCCCATATGAGACATTGGATCTATCCTAGTCGGAGGAAGGCATGCGTTGTCTTGCCTCTTTAAGAACAGAAAAAAGAATCCTCCTTTGTGTTCGTTGCAGAGATTCAGCTACTGCCAAATGATACTATGGCACTTATGCGAACTCAGAGAGTGGATGTCGTGTCGTGGGATGCTGAACGCAACTGTAATCTTAGCGCTGCCCCTCCCAATTAAGACAGGTCCGGGACATTCAGTAAGACCGGTCAAGTGTCGTGAGTGGCGAAATCTTCGGCATCATATTCCTAAGCTGGGTTTATTGCGCTTAAATTCTTCCTTTCTATTCACAGAAAGATTTTGCATAAATTTCGATTTGTTGCACTAGTAATGCTTGAATATTAGTAATATGGTGGGAGTGAATGATGATACGAATACAAGGATTTTTATTATTATATGCTGCTGAAAAAGCGTCGCTGCTGCCTTACCATTAGCCCTAGTTTATGCTTGCGTCGCTGCGCGGCGCGGCATCATGGTCGGGATAGATATTGACAGCGCGGCGCGAAAAATCGATATCTATGGCAATCGTGATGCCGCGCCGCGTGGCGGCACAAGTATAAACTAAGGCTTACCCGTTTCGTAAATTCGTTTATGGCAACCTATTTATTACCACGATTATGGATATATATACAAGTAGTTATGAAAAATTAAATGAAGTAATGAGTTTTGAATTATTTCCGTTTCCTTGTTTCGTATTCCGGTTCCCGCCCATTTTTGAGCTCTTCCGTTCCGTATTCCGTCTTCCGCTTTTCTCGAAAAAACTTCCGCACATCCTTGGTGGTGATCAGTGGTCAGTCCTAGTGTGGTTTGAGAAGAATTCGACTTGATAGGTTTGTGCAGACCCCCTTTTGTTTACAGCAGTTGGTCTTCCCGGGAGTGGTTTGTGCTTGTTGCCCTACTGGGCGGAAGGGAACTTCTTATACCATCCCCAATAATTTATTCGGTTAGGAGTGAACTTGCGGTGACTTCCTGAATGTGCTTTATCCTTGATGCTTGGTTGCTGCCGAGCTTGTACTATTAGGTTGTCACATAAGTTCTGTTCGATTTTCGACGGCAACTTTGCGGTGTAGTATCTCAGCAGAAAATAAAGTTTATTAATCAAAGTAAGAACCGTTACAATCAATGCACTTCTGCCAACGATATACAAGGGCGTAGAGCGTTAATCCATTTCAGAAGAAATCTGAATTTCTAGAAGCAATGAAACACTCGAAGGCAATTTCGATATCTGCTACATTAGTAAAGTTTTTATCCTTGAGGAAACCATCGAGATGCTTGAAAAGATGAAAGTCCGTTGGAGCTAGGTCTGGTGAATAAGCGGGATGCGGGAGAACTTCATATCTTAACTGGTTTAATTTTTGGGTGGTCAGATGCGAGACATGTGGACGGGCGTTGTCGTGAAGAAGGATCGGTCCTCTTCGATTCACCAGTGCAGGACGCATTTCAAGCAACTTTTGGTGAACCACGTCTAATTCACGACAGTACCTCTCTGCCGTGATGGTTTCACCAGGCTTCAAGAAGTCGTAGTGGATAATACCAGTTGCAGCCCACCAGACAGTGAGCATGACCTTCCTCGGATGGAGGCTAGGTTTGGGAAAGTGTTTCGGCGGTTCCTCCTTATCCAGCCATTGCGCTGATCTTCTTCGATTGTCGTACACGATCCATTTTTCGTCACAGGTAATTATCCGGTCAAGAAATGGATCGTCTTCGTTCCTTATAGTAAGGGAAGAACAGATCTCCAGGCGACACCTCTGCTGCTCCTCAGTGAGTTCGTGGGGCACCCACTTATCCAGCTTTTTCACCTTTCCTATCGCCTCTAGGTGCCTCGAAATGGTTGTACGAATGACCTGAAGTTCTCTCCCCATCTCACGCACAGTTCCTCGTGAATCGGCTTCCACTCGTTCTTTCAAACGTCCGTCATCACATTTGGCTGGTCGTCCTGAGCGGTCCTTGTCTTCGAGGTCCACGTCTCCAACCCGGAACTTCTGGTACCATCTTCGCACGGTGCGTTCGTTAGCGGAGTCCTCTCCCCATGCCATCTTGATGTTTTGAGTTGCCTCGCTAACACTGCGGCGAAGCTTGAACTCATGAAGCATTATTACCCGCAAGTGCGTTTTTTCCATGGTTTCGTCCAGCACCTAAAACGAAGCAATGCTCACGACTTTTTAAAAGCAACACACCAAGTTTTATAGAGCGAAACAAGCGCTACAAAATAGTATACAACATATATACAATTACTTTCTCTATACATGAAAAAAAACAATCACAAAGTAACGCCTATCGGGATCGAACAGAACTTATTTATGTGACAAACTAATAATTGAAGATGAAACCACACACCTTTTCACTTTGAGTGGTCATCGTTCTAAAGAATAAAACTCTTCAACAACGCGAGGAAAACTAACGATTCATAACTTGGAATGATCGCCAGGAAACAAACTTTCAAACTAAATATCACACTTCAGCGGGCCTACTTTGAATTCCAGAAAAAAACTGAAATCTTGCAAAATTTATAACTCAACCTAATATAATTTTGTAAATCATCACGAAATCGTTACGTCTATGTACTTCTGAGCTCTAGAGTCTGCAACCTAACAGTAGTGCTTCTGGTATCGGAATCCGAAAGCGGTTCGGGTTTCTCAAATTGTTCTGGCTGCTATTGCACCACTTTTCGGCTTGCGTATGAAAACTCCGAAGCCATCAGAAAAAACTCCCCAAAACTAAGGGAAATTTTGAATCTATTTAACGATGTTTAAGCTCTCTACAGCGCATGTTCCGAGAAATCTTATAATTCTGAATACTGTATGCAGTTGAACATAGTGTGCAAAAATCGACTTTACTTTTGGACAGACTCATATGCACCGCATTAATTTCGATGCATTTTGATTTTGTTGAGTAACTGAGACTGGGTTCTACTCTAAACTACTTTTTCTTACTGTGCTTTAGCCGTTACACTACTCATACGGTAACGGTCTTTTTTTATCCGATCTTTTCCAATAGTTTCTAATCTGTCAGCCCCAAAGCAATGAAGCAGCTTCTTTTTAGGCGACACAAATGCCCGCAGTACAGGAACGCCAGCAATGTTTCACTTGGAGACGATCATTCCTCTCAATTTCAGTCAAAGGTAAGGTATCTCTTCAGCTTTTCTTCAAGTAATTTGGAGTACTCGAGAAAATGCTAGAGCCATAGATAAATTTGGACTGTTATACAGCTCTGTCACCTCAACAGTGTTGAAAGCGTCTCTTGAGGTAGCCTAAATTATCGAGGCTGAGACTCCATAGTGGTGATACGGGATGGCGTAGAGGCGTTCCTTAGGCCTTTGTCATACCATCGCTCATCCCGAGCGACGCCTAATGATGCGCTCCCATATCGATCGAGCGGCGCGATGGAATCGATACGGGTGCATATCATTAGGCGTCGCTCGAGGTGAGCGATGGTATGACATAGGCCTTACACAGCCGTCAGAAAGGGGCGGAGCAAGGTTTGCGCCGAGCGTTCTTCGTAGGCGAGATGTCCGGGTCCCTGTCGTCACATGGAGAGATCGCATTCCTAATCACTTCCCTTGATATGGCAGCTCTATTCTGAACAGATTTCGCTCTTGAGACAACATTCGGAACGTTGTACACCATATTTGGAGGAAAAGGCATTTCAGCTGCAGCGCCAAGGCTTTCTTCAAGTCCCGCCACATTGGTCAACTAAGGCGTTGTCCACGTTTTCCAACTAGTAAGCAACATCTTAATGAGATATGTCATGAGAACGACACAATCATCAGCTAAAAATTTCCTCAATATGAGCAGAATTGTTTGGTCTTTTAAAATTAGAGTACGGTGAGCCGGTTCTGTGCATAATTTCAGATAGGCCTTCTACTGATCGGAATTACTCATAGCCTCTACTCGTGGCGAAAATTTGAAGAATCCAGAGTGAAGAGCGAAGTTCTCCTTCCCTCAACTGTCTCCACAACCGAACCGACTAAAAAATGACTTCCGAGTTCCCTACGAGATAACGAGCCTCAATCTCCTCCAACGCCTCCGATCACCTGTTAAGGCCCCCGCAGACTTCTGCGGCCAGCGGCGGGCGGCGGACGGCGAAATCGATGAGTCACGCCGCTCAACGGCGGCTGCCGGCCGGCCAGCGGCGCCGCTCAGCGGCAACGGCGAGCTACTGTAGTCTTTCTAGTTGGGACCAACTGCTGCTTAATCTCGATCCTGGCCGCGAAAGGGCAGAACGCAGACAGACTCTCCCGGCGCCCCTCCAGCGGCGCCGCTGGCGCCACTGGCGGCGAGCTCTGCGTCCCTGCCCTATGATGAAGGATAGGGCAGTGGCAACGCCGCAGAAGTCTGGGGGGGGGGGGGGGCTTTGGGTTTTCGGACGACGCCATGCCAACTAACGAACCCGCAAACTGCGGCACGGTTTTCTCGCGCGACAAACCGCCCAATAGAGCGGCGCGAGCAGAGCGGGAAGTGTGCGGCAGACGGGATCGTGTATGGAAACGCACGCCCCTCCCCCATACGAGATTGCTGCTGATGAGCCGTGCAGTTTTTTGTCACTTCCTTAACACCAACGTTGTACAGTACAGATGTGCTTCTGAGGCTGCTAGAGTCGGCAGTATAATTGGTTTACGGCCTGTGCATACTTCGCGACGGGAGCGGCAGTGCAAAGCATATGAATCGATTAGTGCCGAGCCATCGACGGGGCGATACCGCAAGAGCATGCCAGCAGAAGTCACTGGATCATGTAGGGAAGTAAGGAGTGAAGAACCTGCGGCTTTGAACGCTGTTCTTATTGTGACCAGACCTTTCGGTTTAATCACTTTGTGATTGTGTATCAGTGGTGTTGAGCGTTCATACTTCGTTATGCTCATTATCCTTCTTGTTGGGCGCGTGTAGCGCAGTCGGAGGAGGCGCGACTGTCGCGTGCACCCGATACCAGGTTCCTGGTTCGGATTTCCCGCCCAGTCCAACCAAGCCTTCCATCCCTCCGGGGTCGGCGAATTGGTAGCAGACTTGTCTGGAAAGGATAGAGCGCTGACTTGTTCATCGGCTGGCCACCGCAAGTCATTGTATGGCCAAATACGCATTCATGTCGCCTCCACGACATACCGTAGAAGTAGAATGCGCTGGCGCATCCCAGAAGGGATTGAGTAACGCTGTCCTTTATCCTTTATCCTTATCCTTCTTGTTATCTTGTGGTTAAAAATCGATTAGGAAAAAACAAGTCGCAACAATGTTACTTTTCACAGCATACCGCAGGAGAAATCTGCAGAAAATGCCTGAAAGCTGTATGGACGTCGGGATCCGTCAAATATCAACTGTCCAGTGGAAATACAAAACACGTAGCTCATGGAAACCGAGCATCCGATCCCAATCAGACAAATCTCAACCGATCTGTGGAAATGCAGTAGTGTCGCAACACACAGGAATCTTTCCCCAGACCTCCATCTGACGAGGCAACCCCACTGTCCACTGCTCCCCGAGCCGCTTGCGGAGATGTCATCGCGGACACAAGTGAGCTGTGACCCCATAGTAACTTTGGGGTCACTTTTATAATAAATGAAGGGTGAGGGTTCTTTCTATATGATTCGTTTCCCCAGTTCAGAGATACGCTTCTGATCCTTCCGTTTGTAATGAAATCTATCACAGAGCTCATTTCCTTGGATTTCTACAGAAATCTCCCAATATTCATTTTGTAAATGAAAGAGTACCTGTTTCAGGCCTCAACAAGTTCTCACGTTATTACATCGACGCAGGAAGCTCAGCCGATTCAGAGTTTATACAGCGACACGCGGAACAGATATATGACCAGCATGGCATTGAAGCAACGTAATCAAAGCTCGCAGGTAATCTCTTTTCGAAGCTGTTTTCATTGTACACACGGCGAGTGATAGCGCTCTTCAAAAATCCTATTCTCGTGCCAAATGCGGTTTAGGAAATATGTGCAAGGTCCAGTTTCATTTACAGAATGAAACTGGACCTTGCATTTACAGAATGAAACTGGACCTTGAATGTAGTGTCACGACGCAGCATTGAGTTACTTCAATCGCATCCTTATATCTATCTGAGGTCGTTGCCTAGACTACATTCTGTCTGCTAAGGATTGTAGCTACCCAAATGCTGACTCTTGTCTACATGTGATCTTCAATCTCGAAGAATAAACTGGAGAATATTAGATTGGAGGTGTTTGGACATTGTTGTACTTTCAGGACTGCAGAGGTCGAGGATATATAGATAGTATGGTATAGATGGATAGTAGAGGAGAAGTCAAAAGAAATTTCGCCCAAACTTCGCCCAGGGGGGGGGGGGGGTGCTCATCATGAATCTTACATCCGTTTTTAAATTTGCGGCCGATTATGATAGGTTACGGTAGGTGCCTCATCTTTACTACTCTAGATCACCTCGTAGTTGCCAGTCAAAAAAAAACACATAAAAACTACAGTCCCCTTTTATGAAATTTCAGGCAATACATGTTCTATGATTTAATAATTGTTGCCTTTCTTAAGCTTTAATGATGTGTGAATTTCAGATCTTCGGTGACGACTCAACTAGTCGAGCTTTCCTTTCAAAGAAGGCTGTTGGAGTTGCCACCACAGATGCTTCGCGTGACGGTCGTGAGTTTTCAGAGTTACATCTGTTGTGCTGTCAGTGAAAGAAATTATATGCTGTTTCTTTTTTCGTTCTTCTTGCCATGGGGTTACATCAGTTATTCTGCTATAGAGCTATGAAAGTACAATAGTGCCCAGATAACACCCTGTAATTACGCACACTCCCATTTGGGGAAAATGAACGCAAAATAAACGGTGACAGGCACACAACGCAATTAGCCGCGCCCCTATCGCTTGCTTGGTGCGGTGGCCCCCAATCAATGCGCGTGAATTCGCGGGGCTAAGCCCCCGTTAGGCGCCTTTTATACTCCCGCCGCGGCGCGGCGCGTCAATTTGGGGAGCGGCGCGGCCAGTCGCGCCGCGCCCCAAATTTGACGCGCCGCTGCGCGATTGCAGTTAGAAAGGGGAGCTTCAGCGACGCGCGGCCACGAGCTTCTGCGCACTATGGCCTGTGCTCCGGAAACGGTCCATGACTCATTGAGGGAGCAAAACAGAAAGGATTCGTCTGGCTGATCAGCGCAATGCATCTTGTCAATATTTGTCGTGGATTCCTATGGGGAGCGACGAATCCTCTCTTAGGCGCCTTTTATACTCCCGCCGCGGCGCGGCGCGTCAATTTGAGGAGCGGCGCGGCCAGTCGCGCCGCGCCCCGAATTTGACGCGCCGCTGCGCGATTGCAGTTAGAAAGGGAAGCGTCAGCGACGCGCGTCCACGAGTTTCTGCGCACTACGGCCCGTGCTCCGGAAGCGGTCCATGAGTCGTTGAGGGAGCAAAACAGAAAGGAATCGTCTGGTTGGTCAGAGCATTGCATCTTGTCAATGTTTGTCGTGGGATTTCTTCGGTGAGCGACGAATTCTCTCTTAGCTTGGAGTCGAAGTCGTCCGCTCAACCTACGGTTGAAACTGGTGAGTGTGGTATTGAGTCGAATCCCCTGCAATACAAACGGCACTAAACCCCTCCTTGTTTTGCATACGTGCGGGTCCAAATGTAAAACTGCTGGAAGGTACTCATCGTCAAGAATCACTCAAAATTCTTTCTCATTTGACCATTCTAGGGTCACTGTGCACTAACTATATCTTTAGCGTGGTATATGAAGCTTCGTGAATGTCTACAGATCTCCATTCTCTTCCTAGGTTACAAAAGGTACGGGCTAAGGTCATGGTCACCGATTTCGCTCAAACTCCCTAATCATCCAAACCTGGTAATCGCCTGTAACTTCAAAAAACGATGTCAGATTCGTGATCAGCACCCTAAATACCCCTCCTCCTTCCCAATAGAAGAAGTTTGGTCGAAAACGTGAAATCTCCCACCCTACACCGAGTCTGCCGCGGCTGATCGCGCCGCGCCGCGCCCTTCCCCTCGGCGGCGCGATTCGCAGAATACCGTAACCCAAAATTCCGTCAAGTGTGGTGTTTTGCGGCGGCGGAGTATAGAAGCAATGCGGCGCCGCCTCGCGGCGCGAAAAATCGATAGCCATGCCGACCATCACGCCGCGCCGCGATGCGGCGCAAGTATAAAAGGCGCCTTACGCAGCGAGTCGAAGTCGTTCGCTCAACCTACGGTTGAAACTGGTGAGTGTGGTATTGAGTCGAATCCCCTGCAATGCAAACGGCTTTAAACCACTCTTTATTTTGCGATATGTGCGGGTCCAAATGTAAAACTGCTGGAAGGTACTCATCGTCGAGAATCACTCAAAATTCTTTTTCATATGGCCATTCTGGGGTCGCTGTGCACTAAGCACGTCTTTGGCGTCGTGGTATATGAATCTTCGTGAATGTCTACAGATCTCCATTTTCTTCCTAGGTTACAGAAGGTATGGGTTAAGGTCATGGTAACCGATTTCGCCCAAACTCCCTAATCATCCAAACCTAGTAATCGTCTGTAACTTCAAAAAACGATGTCAGACTCGTGATCAGCACCCTAAATACCCCCTCCTCCTTCCCAATAGGAGAAGTTTGGTCGAAACGGTGAGATCTCCCACCCTACACCGAGTCTGCCGCGGCTGATCGCGCCCTTCCCCTCAGCGGCGCGATTCGCCGAATACCGTAACCCAAAATTCCGTCAAGTGTGGTGTTTTGCGGCGGCGGAGTATAAAAGCGATGCGGCGCCGCCTCGAGCACAGAACAGAGCTTTCCAGGCTTTTCGAGATTTCAAGGCTTATGCTCTGGCTAACCTCTGCTGCAGGCTAGAGACTGCGAAATAGTGCGCATCGGTAGGAGGCGCACACTCTGCGTCTCTTACCAGCGCGCGTTACTTCGCAAGGCCTTGAGCGATTCTAACTTAATATAACGCGCTTATAAGGCATTTCCGCAAAAAACGACTATGATATTCGTTCTTCCCATGGCAGATTACCCCTAGTAGACCTAGTTTGAACAAGATATAGTGCGGTACAAAAAGTACACTAGTGCCCAAACAACCCTACAAATACGGCATCTGTAACAATGTACGCAAACACTTTGCAGATTACGCGTTCGGAGAACAAGGACTGAGAGCGAAAGCGGATCAACTCGACAATTTCTCTCGAGAAGGTCAAAAAAGCAATGGTGTCAGTTCCATTTCCAGTTCAATAACGCGTCAACAACATTTTGTGGTTGCTGCTTCTAGGAAAATTTTTCGAGCTGTAGTAAATGCCGCCGATTTGGGAAGTAATATTTCTTTCAGCTATGGCAGCTGACGACAGGAGCGAAAGTCATAACAACAACAAGTCGAGAAAATAATACTGAAGGCGACAAGACTGGATCAGATGGGGCGGAGACTGCATTTGGAAAAATGAAAGTGAGAGCGGGTGAGACAACACCTCAGGATCAGCATGATGGCAGATACAGGACAGGAAACACCAACGGCATCCTTAGCTGGGACACATCTAGGCAAACTCACATTGCCGCCAAGGGCAGAAACATATCGAAAAGAGATAGGGAAAGCACAGTCTTCAGCAGCAGAACACCAGAACAAAGAGGGAGCAAAAAACAACATTTGGATGATTCCAAAACTTCGAATAACTACGAGTCGCCCACAACAATCAACCATCAGAAACATGTCACCATCAAAACAACGCGGTCCGATGCCACGCGCCCGAAAGATTCTGAAGCCTTCAAAGGAGACGGCTCTTTCACCGGCAAGACGATGAACCAGCAAGATTTTGTCTTCACAAAAGGAGAACGAGTCGAAGCTAAACGTCCGAAGGACTCCGAAATCTTCAAGGGAGATGGTTCATTCAGTGATATGACGATGAACCAGCACAACCATGTTAGCATAAAGGGAGAACGATTGGAAGCGAAACATTCGATGGACTCTGAGATTTTCAAAGGAGACGGCTCTTTCAGTGATATGACGATGAACCAGCATAACATTTTATCCACAGAGGGAAAACGCTTGGAAGGGGTACACATGGGGGACTCTGAGACTTTCAAAGTAGACGGCCCTTTCGCTGGAAAGACGGTGAATCAGCACGAACTCGCCACCACAACAGGAAAAAGCTTCGAAGCCAAACACCAAAAGGATTCTGATATCTTCAAGGGAGACGGTTTATTCAGTGGCAAGACAATGAACCAGCAAGATTTTATTGCCACAAAAGAAGTACATTTCATAGCAAAACACCCGAGGGATTCTGACATCTTCGACGGAGACGGCTCGTTCTCAGGCAAGACGGTGAACCAGCAAGATTTTGTAGCAACGAAGGAAAAGCAGTTCATTGCGAAACATCCGAAGGATTCTGAGATCTTCAAAGGAGACGGCTCCTTCATCGGCAAGACGATGAACCAGCAAGATTTTGTCACCGCAAAGGGAGAACGCTTTGAAGCGAAACATCCGAAGGATTCTGAGATCTTCAAAGGAGACGGCTCCTTCACCGGCAAGACGATGAACCAGCAAGATTTTGTCACCACGAAGGGAGAACGCTTTGAAGCAAAACATCCGAAGGATTCTGAGATCTTCAAAGGAGACGGCTCCTTCACTGGCATGACGATGAACCAGCAAGATTTTGTCACCGCAAAGGGAGAACGCTTTGAAGCGAAACATCCGAAGGATTCTGAGATCTTTAAAGGAGACGGCTCCTTCACCGGCAAGACGATGAACCAGCAAGATTTTGTCACCGCAAAGGGAGAACGCTTTGAAGCGAAACATCCGAAGGATTCTGAGATCTTCAAAGGAGACGGCTCCTTCACTGGCACGACGATGAACCAGCAAGATTTTGTCATCGCAAAGGGAGAACGCTTTGAAGCGAAACATCCGAAGGATTCTGAGATCTTCAAAGGAGACGGCTCCTTCACCGGCACGACGATGAACCAGCAAGATTTTGTCACCGCAAAGGGGGAACGCTTTGAAGCGAAACATCCGAAGGATTCTGAGATCTTCAAAGGAGACGGCTCCTTCACTGGCACGACGATGAACCAGCAAGATTTTGTCACCGCAAAGGGAGAACGCTTTGAAGCGAAACATCCGAAGGATTCCGAGATCTTCAAAGGAGACGGCTCCTTCACCGGCAAGACGATGAACCAGCAAGATTTCGTCACCACAAAGGGAGAACGCTTTGAAGCGAAACATCAGAAGGATTCTGAGATCTTCAAAGGAGACGGCTCCTTCACCGGCAAGACGATGAACCAGCAAGATTTTGTCACCACAAAGGGAGAACGCTTTGAAGCGAAACATCCGAAGGATTCTGAGATCTTCAAAGGAGACGGCTCCTTCACCGGCAAGACGATGAACCAGCAGGATTTTGTCACCACAAAGGGAGAACGCTTTGAAGCGAAACATCCGAAGGATTCTGAGATCTTCAAAGGAGACGGCTCCTTCACCGGCAAGACGATGAACCAGCAAGATTTTGTCACCACAAAGGGAGAACGCTTTGAAGCGAAACATCTGAAGGATTCTGAGATCTTCAAAGGAGACGGCTCCTTCACCGGCAAGACGATGAACCAGCAAGATTTTGTCACCACAAAGGGAGAACGCTTTGAAGCGAAACATCCGAAGGATTCTGAGATCTTCAAAGGAGACGGCTCCTTCACCGGCAAGACGATGAACCAGCAAGATTTTGTCACCACGAAGGGAGAACGCTTTGAAGCGAAACATCCGAAGGATTCTGAAATCTTCAAAGGAGACGGCTCCTTCACCGGCAAGACGATGAACCAGCAAGATTTTGTCACCACGAAGGGAGAACGCTTTGAAGCGAAACATCCGAAGGATTCTGAAATCTTCAAAGGAGACGGCTCCTTCACCGGCAAGACGATGAACCAGCAAGATTTTGTCACCGCAAAGGGAGAACGCTTTGAAGCAAAACATCCGAAGGATTCTGAGATCTTCAAAGGAGACGGCTCCTTCACTGGCATGACGATGAACCAGCAAGATTTTGTCACCGCAAAGGGAGAACGCTTTGAAGCGAAACATCCGAAGGATTCTGAGATCTTCAAAGGAGACGGCTCCTTCACCGGCAAGACGATGAACCAGCAAGATTTTGTCACCACAAAGGGAGAACGCTTTGAAGCGAAACATCCGAAGGATTCTGAGATCTTCAAAGGAGACGGCTCCTTCACCGGCAAGACGATGAACCAGCAAGATTTTGTCACCACAAAGGGAGAACGCTTTGAAGCGAAACATCCGAAGGATTCTGAGATCTTCAAAGGAGACGGCTCCTTCACCGGCAAGACGATGAACCAGCAAGATTTTGTCACCACAAAGGGAGAACGCTTTGAAGCGAAACATCCGAAGGATTCTGAGATCTTCAAAGGAGACGGCTCCTTCACCGGCAAGACGATGAACCAGCAAGATTTTGTCACCGCAAAGGGAGAACGCTTTGAAGCGAAACATCCGAAGGATTCTGAAATCTTCAAAGGAGACGGCTCCTTCACCGGCAAGACGATGAACCAGCAAGATTTTGTCACCGCAAAGGGAGAACGCTTTGAAGCGAAACATCCGAAGGATTCTGAAATCTTCAAAGGAGACGGCTCCTTCACCGGCAAGACGATGAACCAGCAAGATTTTGTCACCGCAAAGGGAGAACGCTTTGAAGCGAAACATCCGAAGGATTCTGAAATCTTCAAAGGAGACGGCTCCTTCACCGGCAAGACGATGAACCAGCAAGATTTTGTCACCGCAAAGGGAGAACGCTTTGAAGCGAAACATCCGAAGGATTCTGAGATCTTCAAAGGAGACGGCTCCTTCACCGGCAAGACGATGAACCAGCAAGATTTTGTCACCACAAAGGGAGAACGCTTTGAAGCGAAACATCCGAAGGATTCTGAGATCTTCAAAGGAGACGGCTCCTTCACTGGCACGACGATGAACCAGCAAGATTTTGTCATCGCAAAGGGAGAACGCTTTGAAGCGAAACATCCGAAGGATTCTGAGATCTTCAAAGGAGACGGCTCCTTCACCGGCACGACGATGAACCAGCAAGATTTTGTCACCGCAAAGGGGGAACGCTTTGAAGCGAAACATCCGAAGGATTCTGAGATCTTCAAAGGAGACGGCTCCTTCACCGGCACGACGATGAACCAGCAAGATTTTGTCACCGCAAAGGGGGAACGCTTTGAAGCGAAACATCCGAAGGATTCTGAGATCTTCAAAGGAGACGGCTCCTTCACCGGCAAGACGATGAACCAGCAAGATTTTGTCACCGCAAAGGGGGAACGCTTTGAAGCGAAACATCCGAAGGATTCTGAGATTTTCAAAGGAGACGGCTCCTTCACCGGCAAGACGATGAACCAGCAAGATTTTGTCACCGCAAAGGGAGAACGCTTTGAAGCGAAACATCCGAAGGATTCTGAAATCTTCAAAGGAGACGGCTCCTTCACCGGCAAGACGATGAACCAGCAAGATTTTGTCACCGCAAAGGGAGAACGCTTTGAAGCGAAACATCCGAAGGATTCTGAAATCTTCAAAGGAGACGGCTCCTTCACCGGCAAGACGATGAACCAGCAAGATTTTGTCACCGCAAAGGGAGAACGCTTTGAAGCGAAACATCCGAAGGATTCTGAGATCTTCAAAGGAGACGGCTCCTTCACCGGCAAGACGATGAACCAGCAAGATTTTGTCACCGCAAAGGGAGAACGCTTTGAAGCGAAACATCCGAAGGATTCTGAAATCTTCAAAGGAGACGGCTCCTTCACCGGCAAGACGATGAACCAGCAAGATTTTGTCACCGCAAAGGGAGAACGCTTTGAAGCGAAACATCCGAAGGATTCTGAGATCTTCAAAGGAGACGGCTCCTTCACCGGCAAGACGATGAACCAGCAAGATTTTGTCACCACAAAGGGAGAACGCTTTGAAGCGAAACATCCGAAGGATTCTGAGATCTTCAAAGGAGACGGCTCCTTCACTGGCACGACGATGAACCAGCAAGACTTTGTCATCGCAAAGGGAGAACGCTTTGAAGCGAAACATCCGAAGGATTCTGAGATCTTCAAAGGAGACGGCTCCTTCACCGGCACGACGATGAACCAGCAAGATTTTGTCACCGCAAAGGGGGAACGCTTTGAAGCGAAACATCCGAAGGATTCTGAGATCTTCAAAGGAGACGGCTCCTTCACTGGCACGACGATGAACCAGCAAGATTTTGTCACCGCAAAGGGAGAACGCTTTGAAGCGAAACATCCGAAGGATTCCGAGATCTTCAAAGGAGACGGCTCCTTCACCGGCAAGACGATGAACCAGCAAGATTTCGTCACCACAAAGGGAGAACGCTTTGAAGCGAAACATCAGAAGGATTCTGAGATCTTCAAAGGAGACGGCTCCTTCACCGGCAAGACGATGAACCAGCAAGATTTCGTCACCACAAAGGGAGAACGCTTTGAAGCGAAACATCAGAAGGATTCTGAGATCTTCAAAGGAGACGGCTCCTTCACCGGCAAGACGATGAACCAGCAAGATTTTGTCACCGCAAAGGGAGAACGCTTTGAAGCGAAACATCCGAAGGATTCTGAGATCTTCAAAGGAGACGGCTCCTTCACCGGCAAGACGATGAACCAGCAAGATTTTGTCACCACAAAGGGAGAACGCTTTGAAGCGAAACATCCGAAGGATTCTGAGATCTTCAAAGGAGACGGCTCCTTCACCGGCAAGACGATGAACCAGCAGGATTTTGTCACCACAAAGGGAGAACGCTTTGAAGCGAAACATCCGAAGGATTCTGAGATCTTCAAAGGAGACGGCTCCTTCACCGGCAAGACGATGAACCAGCAAGATTTTGTCACCACAAAGGGAGAACGCTTTGAAGCGAAACATCCGAAGGATTCTGAGATCTTCAAAGGAGACGGCTCCTTCACCGGCAAGACGATGAACCAGCAAGATTTTGTCACCACAAAGGGAGAACGCTTTGAAGCGAAACATCCGAAGGATTCTGAGATCTTCAAAGGAGACGGCTCCTTCACCGGCAAGACGATGAACCAGCAAGATTTTGTCACCACGAAGGGAGAACGCTTTGAAGCGAAACATCCGAAGGATTCTGAAATCTTCAAAGGAGACGGCTCCTTCACCGGCAAGACGATGAACCAGCAAGATTTTGTCACCACGAAGGGAGAACGCTTTGAAGCGAAACATCCGAAGGATTCTGAAATCTTCAAAGGAGACGGCTCCTTCACCGGCACGACGATGAACCAGCAAGATTTTGTCACCGCAAAGGGAGAACGCTTTGAAGCAAAACATCCGAAGGATTCTGAGATCTTCAAAGGAGACGGCTCCTTCACTGGCATGACGATGAACCAGCAAGATTTTGTCACCGCAAAGGGAGAACGCTTTGAAGCGAAACATCCGAAGGATTCTGAGATCTTCAAAGGAGACGGCTCCTTCACCGGCAAGACGATGAACCAGGAAGATTTTGTCACCACAAAGGGAGAACGCTTTGAAGCGAAACATCCGAAGGATTCTGAGATCTTCAAAGGAGACGGCTCCTTCACCGGCAAGACGATGAACCAGCAAGATTTTGTCACCACAAAGGGAGAACGCTTTGAAGCGAAACATCCGAAGGATTCTGAGATCTTCAAAGGAGACGGCTCCTTCACCGGCAAGACGATGAACCAGCAAGATTTTGTCACCACAAAGGGAGAACGCTTTGAAGCGAAACATCCGAAGGATTCTGAGATCTTCAAAGGAGACGGCTCCTTCACCGGCAAGACGATGAACCAGCAAGATTTTGTCACCGCAAAGGGAGAACGCTTTGAAGCGAAACATCCGAAGGATTCTGAAATCTTCAAAGGAGACGGCTCCTTCACCGGCAAGACGATGAACCAGCAAGATTTTGTCACCGCAAAGGGAGAACGCTTTGAAGCGAAACATCCGAAGGATTCTGAAATCTTCAAAGGAGACGGCTCCTTCACCGGCAAGACGATGAACCAGCAAGATTTTGTCACCGCAAAGGGAGAACGCTTTGAAGCGAAACATCCGAAGGATTCTGAAATCTTCAAAGGAGACGGCTCCTTCACCGGCAAGACGATGAACCAGCAAGATTTTGTCACCGCAAAGGGAGAACGCTTTGAAGCGAAACATCCGAAGGATTCTGAGATCTTCAAAGGAGACGGCTCCTTCACCGGCAAGACGATGAACCAGCAAGATTTTGTCACCACAAAGGGAGAACGCTTTGAAGCGAAACATCCGAAGGATTCTGAAATCTTCAAAGGAGACGGCTCCTTCACCGGCAAGACGATGAACCAGCAAGATTTTGTCACCGCAAAGGGAGAGCGCTTTGAAGCGAAACATCCGAAGGATTCTGAGATCTTCAAAGGAGACGGCTCCTTCACCGGCAAGACGATGAACCAGCAAGATTTTGTCACCACAAAGGGAGAACGCTTTGAAGCGAAACATCCGAAGGATTCTGAGATCTTCAAAGGAGACGGCTCCTTCACCGGCAAGACGATGAACCAGCAAGATTTTGTCACCGCAAAGGGAGAACGCTTTGAAGCGAAACATCCGAAGGATTCTGAAATCTTCAAAGGAGACGGCTCCTTCACCGGCAAGACGATGAACCAGCAAGATTTTGTCACCACAAAGGGAGAACGCTTTGAAGCGAAACATCCGAAGGATTCTGAGATCTTCAAAGGAGACGGCTCCTTCACTGGCATGACGATGAACCAGCAAGATTTTGTCACCGCAAAGGGAGAACGCTTTGAAGCGAAACATCCGAAGGATTCTGAGATCTTCAAAGGAGACGGCTCCTTCACCGGCAAGACGATGAACCAGCAAGATTTTGTCACCACGAAGGGAGAACGCTTTGAAGCGAAACATCCGAAGGATTCTGAAATCTTCAAAGGAGACGGCTCCTTCACCGGCAAGACGATGAACCAGCAAGATTTTGTCACCGCAAAGGGAGAACGCTTTGAAGCAAAACATCCGAAGGATTCTGAGATCTTCAAAGGAGACGGCTCCTTCACTGGCATGACGATGAACCAGCAAGATTTTGTCACCGCAAAGGGAGAACGCTTTGAAGCGAAACATCCGAAGGATTCTGAGATCTTCAAAGGAGACGGCTCCTTCACCGGCAAGACGATGAACCAGCAAGATTTTGTCACCACAAAGGGAGAACGCTTTGAAGCGAAACATCCGAAGGATTCTGAGATCTTCAAAGGAGACGGCTCCTTCACCGGCACGACGATGAACCAGCAAGATTTTGTCACCACAAAGGGAGAACGCTTTGAAGCGAAACATCCGAAGGATTCTGAGATCTTCAAAAGAGACGGCTCCTTCACCGGCAAGACGATGAACCAGCAAGATTTTGTCACCGCAAAGGGAGAACGCTTTGAAGCGAAACATCCGAAGGATTCTGAGATCTTCAAAGGAGACGGCTCCTTCACCGGCAAGACGATGAACCAGCAAGATTTTGTCACCACAAAGGGAGAACGCTTTGAAGCGAAACATCCGAAGGATTCTGAGATCTTCAAAGGAGACGGCTCCTTCACCGGCAAGACGATGAACCAGCAAGATTTTGTCACCACAAAGGGAGAACGCTTTGAAGCGAAACATCCGAAGGATTCTGAAATCTTCAAAGGAGACGGCTCCTTCACCGGCAAGACGATGAACCAGCAAGATTTTGTGACCGCAAAGGGAGAACGCTTTGAAGCGAAACATCCGAAGGATTCTGAGATCTTCAAAGGAGACGGCTCCTTCACCGGCAAGACGATGAACCAGCAAGATTTTGTCACCGCAAAGGGAGAACGCTTTGAAGCGAAACATCCGAAGGATTCTGAGATCTTCAAAGGAGACGGCTCCTTCACCGGCAAGACGATGAACCAGCAAGATTTTGTCACCGCAAAGGGAGAACGCTTTGAAGCGAAACATCCGAAGGATTCTGAAATCTTCAAAGGAGACGGCTCCTTCACCGGCAAGACGATGAACCAGCAAGATTTTGTCACCGCAAAGGGAGAACGCTTTGAAGCGAAACATCCGAAGGATTCTGAGATCTTCAAAGGAGACGGCTCCTTCACCGGCAAGACGATGAACCAGCAAGATTTTGTCACCACAAAGGGAGAACGCTTTGAAGCGAAACATCCGAAGGATTCTGAGATCTTCAAAGGAGACGGCTCCTTCACCGGCAAGACGATGAACCAGCAAGATTTTGTCACCACAAAGGGAGAACGCTTTGAAGCGAAACATCCGAAAGATTCTGAGATCTTCAAAGGAGACGGCTCCTTCACCGGCACGACGATGAACCAGCAAGATTTTGTCACCACAAAGGGAGAACGCTTTGAAGCGAAACATCCGAAGGATTCTGAGATCTTCAAAGGAGACGGCTCCTTCACCGGCAAGACGATGAACCAGCAAGATTTTGTGACCGCAAAGGGAGAACGCTTTGAAGCGAAACATCCGAAGGATTCTGAAATCTTCAAAGGAGACGGCTCCTTCACCGGCAAGACGATGAACCAGCAAGATTTTGTCACCGCAAAGGGAGAACGCTTTGAAGCGAAACATCCGAAGGATTCTGAAATCTTCAAAGGAGACGGCTCCTTCACCGGCAAGACGATGAACCAGCAAGATTTTGTCACCGCAAAGGGAGAACGCTTTGAAGCGAAACATCCGAAGGATTCTGAAATCTTCAAAGGAGACGGCTCCTTCACCGGCAAGACGATGAACCAGCAAGATTTTGTCACCGCAAAGGGAGAACGCTTTGAAGCGAAACATCCGAAGGATTCTGAGATCTTCAAAGGAGACGGCTCCTTCACCGGCAAGACGATGAACCAGCAAGATTTTGTCACCACAAAGGGAGAACGCTTTGAAGCGAAACATCCGAAGGATTCTGAGATCTTCAAAGGAGACGGCTCCTTCACTGGCACGACGATGAACCAGCAAGATTTTGTCATCGCAAAGGGAGAACGCTTTGAAGCGAAACATCCGAAGGATTCTGAGATCTTCAAAGGAGACGGCTCCTTCACCGGCACGACGATGAACCAGCAAGATTTTGTCACCGCAAAGGGGGAACGCTTTGAAGCGAAACATCCGAAGGATTCTGAGATCTTCAAAGGAGACGGCTCCTTCACTGGCACGACGATGAACCAGCAAGATTTTGTCACCGCAAAGGGAGAACGCTTTGAAGCGAAACATCCGAAGGATTCCGAGATCTTCAAAGGAGACGGCTCCTTCACCGGCAAGACGATGAACCAGCAAGATTTCGTCACCACAAAGGGAGAACGCTTTGAAGCGAAACATCAGAAGGATTCTGAGATCTTCAAAGGAGACGGCTCCTTCACCGGCAAGACGATGAACCAGCAAGATTTCGTCACCACAAAGGGAGAACGCTTTGAAGCGAAACATCAGAAGGATTCTGAGATCTTCAAAGGAGACGGCTCCTTCACCGGCAAGACGATGAACCAGCAAGATTTTGTCACCACAAAGGGAGAACGCTTTGAAGCGAAACATCCGAAGGATTCTGAGATCTTCAAAGGAGACGGCTCCTTCACCGGCAAGACGATGAACCAGCAAGATTTTGTCACCACAAAGGGAGAACGCTTTGAAGCGAAACATCCGAAGGATTCTGAGATCTTCAAAGGAGACGGCTCCTTCACCGGCAAGACGATGAACCAGCAAGATTTTGTCACCACAAAGGGAGAACGCTTTGAAGCGAAACATCCGAAGGATTCTGAGATCTTCAAAGGAGACGGCTCCTTCACCGGCAAGACGATGAACCAGCAAGATTTTGTCACCACGAAGGGAGAACGCTTTGAAGCGAAACATCCGAAGGATTCTGAAATCTTCAAAGGAGACGGCTCCTTCACCGGCAAGACGATGAACCAGCAAGATTTTGTCACCACGAAGGGAGAACGCTTTGAAGCGAAACATCCGAAGGATTCTGAAATCTTCAAAGGAGACGGCTCCTTCACCGGCACGACGATGAACCAGCAAGATTTTGTCACCGCAAAGGGAGAACGCTTTGAAGCAAAACATCCGAAGGATTCTGAGATCTTCAAAGGAGACGGCTCCTTCACTGGCATGACGATGAACCAGCAAGATTTTGTCACCGCAAAGGGAGAACGCTTTGAAGCGAAACATCCGAAGGATTCTGAGATCTTCAAAGGAGACGGCTCCTTCACCGGCAAGACGATGAACCAGCAAGATTTTGTCACCACAAAGGGAGAACGCTTTGAAGCGAAACATCCGAAGGATTCTGAGATCTTCAAAGGAGACGGCTCCTTCACCGGCAAGACGATGAACCAGCAAGATTTTGTCACCACAAAGGGAGAACGCTTTGAAGCGAAACATCCGAAGGATTCTGAGATCTTCAAAGGAGACGGCTCCTTCACCGGCAAGACGATGAACCAGCAAGATTTTGTCACCACAAAGGGAGAACGCTTTGAAGCGAAACATCCGAAGGATTCTGAGATCTTCAAAGGAGACGGCTCCTTCACCGGCAAGACGATGAACCAGCAAGATTTTGTCACCGCAAAGGGAGAACGCTTTGAAGCGAAACATCCGAAGGATTCTGAAATCTTCAAAGGAGACGGCTCCTTCACCGGCAAGACGATGAACCAGCAAGATTTTGTCACCGCAAAGGGAGAACGCTTTGAAGCGAAACATCCGAAGGATTCTGAAATCTTCAAAGGAGACGGCTCCTTCACCGGCAAGACGATGAACCAGCAAGATTTTGTCACCGCAAAGGGAGAACGCTTTGAAGCGAAACATCCGAAGGATTCTGAAATCTTCAAAGGAGACGGCTCCTTCACCGGCAAGACGATGAACCAGCAAGATTTTGTCACCGCAAAGGGAGAACGCTTTGAAGCGAAACATCCGAAGGATTCTGAGATCTTCAAAGGAGACGGCTCCTTCACCGGCAAGACGATGAACCAGCAAGATTTTGTCACCACAAAGGGAGAACGCTTTGAAGCGAAACATCCGAAGGATTCTGAAATCTTCAAAGGAGACGGCTCCTTCACCGGCAAGACGATGAACCAGCAAGATTTTGTCACCGCAAAGGGAGAACGCTTTGAAGCGAAACATCCGAAGGATTCTGAGATCTTCAAAGGAGACGGCTCCTTCACCGGCAAGACGATGAACCAGCAAGATTTTGTCACCACAAAGGGAGAACGCTTTGAAGCGAAACATCCGAAGGATTCTGAGATCTTCAAAGGAGACGGCTCCTTCACCGGCAAGACGATGAACCAGCAAGATTTTGTCACCGCAAAGGGAGAACGCTTTGAAGCGAAACATCCGAAGGATTCTGAAATCTTCAAAGGAGACGGCTCCTTCACCGGCAAGACGATGAACCAGCAAGATTTTGTCACCGCAAAGGGAGAACGCTTTGAAGCGAAACATCCGAAGGATTCTGAGATCTTCAAAGGAGACGGCTCCTTCACCGGCAAGACGATGAACCAGCAAGATTTTGTCACCACAAAGGGAGAACGCTTTGAAGCGAAACATCCGAAGGATTCTGAGATCTTCAAAGGAGACGGCTCCTTCACCGGCAAGACGATGAACCAGCAAGATTTTGTCACCGCAAAGGGAGAACGCTTTGAAGCGAAACATCCGAAAGATTCTGAGATCTTCAAAGGAGACGGCTCCTTCACCGGCACGACGATGAACCAGCAAGATTTTGTCACCACAAAGGGAGAACGCTTTGAAGCGAAACATCCGAAGGATTCTGAGATCTTCAAAGGAGACGGCTCCTTCACCGGCAAGACGATGAACCAGCAAGATTTTGTCACCACAAAGGGAGAACGCTTTGAAGCGAAACATCCGAAGGATTCTGAGATCTTCAAAGGAGACGGCTCCTTCACTGGCATGACGATGAACCAGCAAGATTTTGTCACCGCAAAGGGAGAACGCTTTGAAGCGAAACATCCGAAGGATTCTGAGATCTTCAAAGGAGACGGCTCCTTCACCGGCAAGACGATGAACCAGCAAGATTTTGTCACCACGAAGGGAGAACGCTTTGAAGCGAAACATCCGAAGGATTCTGAAATCTTCAAAGGAGACGGCTCCTTCACCGGCAAGACGATGAACCAGCAAGATTTTGTCACCGCAAAGGGAGAACGCTTTGAAGCAAAACATCCGAAGGATTCTGAGATCTTCAAAGGAGACGGCTCCTTCACTGGCATGACGATGAACCAGCAAGATTTTGTCACCGCAAAGGGAGAACGCTTTGAAGCGAAACATCCGAAGGATTCTGAGATCTTCAAAGGAGACGGCTCCTTCACCGGCAAGACGATGAACCAGCAAGATTTTGTCACCACAAAGGGAGAACGCTTTGAAGCGAAACATCCGAAGGATTCTGAGATCTTCAAAGGAGACGGCTCCTTCACCGGCACGACGATGAACCAGCAAGATTTTGTCACCACAAAGGGAGAACGCTTTGAAGCGAAACATCCGAAGGATTCTGAGATCTTCAAAGGAGACGGCTCCTTCACCGGCAAGACGATGAACCAGCAAGATTTTGTCACCGCAAAGGGAGAACGCTTTGAAGCGAAACATCCGAAGGATTCTGAGATCTTCAAAGGAGACGGCTCCTTCACCGGCAAGACGATGAACCAGCAAGATTTTGTGACCGCAAAGGGAGAACGCTTTGAAGCGAAACATCCGAAGGATTCTGAAATCTTCAAAGGAGACGGCTCCTTCACCGGCAAGACGATGAACCAGCAAGATTTTGTCACCACAAAGGGAGAACGCTTTGAAGCGAAACATCCGAAGGATTCTGAGATCTTCAAAGGAGACGGCTCCTTCACCGGCAAGACGATGAACCAGCAAGATTTTGTCACCGCAAAGGGAGAACGCTTTGAAGCGAAACATCCGAAGGATTCTGAGATCTTCAAAGGAGACGGCTCCTTCACCGGCACGACGATGAACCAGCAAGATTTTGTCACCACAAAGGGAGAACGCTTTGAAGCGAAACATCCGAAGGATTCTGAGATCTTCAAAGGAGACGGCTCCTTCACCGGCAAGACGATGAACCAGCAAGATTTTGTCACCACAAAGGGAGAACGCTTTGAAGCGAAACATCCGAAGGATTCTGAGATCTTCAAAGGAGACGGCTCCTTCACTGGCATGACGATGAACCAGCAAGATTTTGTCACCGCAAAGGGAGAACGCTTTGAAGCGAAACATCCGAAGGATTCTGAGATCTTCAAAGGAGACGGCTCCTTCACCGGCAAGACGATGAACCAGCAAGATTTTGTCACCACGAAGGGAGAACGCTTTGAAGCGAAACATCCGAAGGATTCTGAAATCTTCAAAGGAGACGGCTCCTTCACCGGCAAGACGATGAACCAGCAAGATTTTGTCACCGCAAAGGGAGAACGCTTTGAAGCAAAACATCCGAAGGATTCTGAGATCTTCAAAGGAGACGGCTCCTTCACTGGCATGACGATGAACCAGCAAGATTTTGTCACCGCAAAGGGAGAACGCTTTGAAGCGAAACATCCGAAGGATTCTGAGATCTTCAAAGGAGACGGCTCCTTCACCGGCAAGACGATGAACCAGCAAGATTTTGTCACCACAAAGGGAGAACGCTTTGAAGCGAAACATCCGAAGGATTCTGAGATCTTCAAAGGAGACGGCTCCTTCACCGGCACGACGATGAACCAGCAAGATTTTGTCACCACAAAGGGAGAACGCTTTGAAGCGAAACATCCGAAGGATTCTGAGATCTTCAAAGGAGACGGCTCCTTCACCGGCAAGACGATGAACCAGCAAGATTTTGTCACCGCAAAGGGAGAACGCTTTGAAGCGAAACATCCGAAGGATTCTGAGATCTTCAAAGGAGACGGCTCCTTCACCGGCAAGACGATGAACCAGCAAGATTTTGTGACCGCAAAGGGAGAACGCTTTGAAGCGAAACATCCGAAGGATTCTGAAATCTTCAAAGGAGACGGCTCCTTCACCGGCAAGACGATGAACCAGCAAGATTTTGTCACCACAAAGGGAGAACGCTTTGAAGCGAAACATCCGAAGGATTCTGAGATCTTCAAAGGAGACGGCTCCTTCACCGGCAAGACGATGAACCAGCAAGATTTTGTCACCGCAAAGGGAGAACGCTTTGAAGCGAAACATCCGAAGGATTCTGAGATCTTCAAAGGAGACGGCTCCTTCACCGGCACGACGATGAACCAGCAAGATTTTGTCACCACAAAGGGAGAACGCTTTAAAGCGAAACATCCGAAGGATTCTGAGATCTTCAAAGGAGACGGCTCCTTCACCGGCAAGACGATGAACCAGCATTATTTTGTCACCACAAAGGGAGAACGCTTTGAAGCGAAACATCCGAAGGATTCTGAGATCTTCAAAGGAGACGGCTCCTTCACCGGCAAGACGATGAACCAGCAAGATTTTGTCACCGCAAAGGGAGAACGCTTTGAAGCGAAACATCCGAAGGATTCTGAGATCTTCAAAGGAGACGGCTCCTTCACCGGCAAGACGATGAACCAGCAAGATTTTGTCACCGCCAAGGGAGAACGCTTTGAAGCGAAACATCCGAAGGATTCTGAGATCTTCAAAGGAGACGGCTCCTTCACCGGCAAGACGATGAACCAGCAAGATTTTGTCACCACAAAGGGAGAACGCTTTGAAGCGAAACATCCGAAGGATTCTGAGATCTTCAAAGGAGACGGCTCCTTCACCGGCACGACGATGAACCAGCAAGATTTTGTCACCGCAAAGGGGGAACGCTTTGAAGCGAAACATCCGAAGGATTCTGAGATCTTCAAAGGAGACGGCTCCTTCACCGGCAAGACGATGAACCAGCAAGATTTTGTCACCGCAAAGGGAGAACGCTTTGAAGCGAAACATCCGAAGGATTCTGAGATCTTCAAAGGAGACGGCTCCTTCACCGGCAAGACGATGAACCAGCAAGATTTTGTCACCACAAAGGGAGAACGCTTTGAAGCGAAACATCCGAAGGATTCTGAGATCTTCAAAGGAGACGGCTCCTTCACCGGCAAGACGATGAACCAGCAAGATTTTGTCACCGCAAAGGGAGAACGCTTTGAAGCGAAACATCCGAAGGATTCTGAGATCTTCAAAGGAGACGGCTCCTTCACCGGCAAGACGATGAACCAGCAAGATTTTGTCACCGCAAAGGGAGAACGCTTTGAAGCGAAACATCCGAAGGATTCTGAGATCTTCAAAGGAGACGGCTCCTTCACCGGCAAGACGATGAACCAGCAAGATTTTGTCACCACAAAGGGAGAACGCTTTGAAGCGAAACATCCGAAGGATTCCGAGATCTTCAAAGGGGACGGCTCCTTCACCGGCAAGACGATGAACCAGCAAGATTTTGTCACCACAAAGGGAGAACGCTTTGAAGCGAAACATCCGAAGGATTCTGAGATCTTCAAAGGAGACGGCTCCTTCACCGGCAAGACGATGAACCAGCAAGATTTTGTCACCGCAAAGGGAGAACGCTTTGAAGCAAAACATCCGAAGGATTCTGAAATCTTCAAAGGAGACGGCTCCTTCACCGGCAAGACTATGAACCAGCAAGATTTTGTCACCACAAAGGGAGAACGCTTTGAAGCGAAACATCCGAAGGATTCTGAGATCTTCAAAGGAGACGGCTCCTTCACCGGCAAGACGATGAACCGGCAAGATTTTGTCACCACAAAGGGAGAACGCTTTGAAGCGAAACATCCGAAGGATTCCGAGATCTTCAAAGGGGACGGCTCCTTCACCGGCAAGACTATGAACCAACAAGATTTCATTACCAGGAAAGATGAACATTTCATAGCGAAACACCCGAGGGATTCTGACATATTCGATGGAGACTGCTTGTTCTCTGGCAAGACAATGAACCAACAAGATTTTGGCGCCTCAAAGGAAGAACACTTCATAGCAAAACAGCCGAAGGATTCTGACATCTTCGAAGGTGAAGGCTCGTTCTCTGGCCAAACCGCGAACCAACAGTATTTCGTCGCTACTACGGGAAAAGGCTTCGAAGCGAAACACCCGAAGGATTCTGACATCTTCGATGGAGACGGCTTGTTCTGTGGGAAGACGACGAACCAGCAAGATTTTGTCGCCACAAGGGGAGAGCGCTTCGAATCGAAACGTCCGAAGGATTCTGAGATCTTTGAAGGAGACGGCTCGTTTATTGACACAACAGTCAGTCGCGCTGATTTCGTCAAATTAAGGGGAGAGCGTTGTGAGCCGAAGCGTCCAAAGGATTCGTCTATTCTGAGATCTGATCTACCCTTCACTGGCCATAGCGTTAGCCACCTTGACTTCGTAAATGTAAGAGGGGAGCGATTTGCTGTGAAACGACCGGAGGATTCCAATTTCCTGAGAAGTAATTTGCCATTCCTCGCTGAAGGGATCAATAAGTGGGATACCATGGAGAGGGAACGATTAGAGCTCGAACAAGCAAAGGATGTGGACGACCGTAGGATGTCATTCTCTGGCAGGAGTTTAAATCGTTCTGACTACGTTACTATCAAGGGGGAGCAGTATCTGCTGAGGCGACCGAGGCACTCCAACAGCTTCAATGTAGCTAGCCCTTCAGCTAGTAGCTCTACGAGGATAATACAGGCTTCCACTATGAACTGTAAGGACTGTGGTATCAGTGAGCACGCAACGCTGGAACGGTCTCAAGCTCCGGCTCATTTGGAACAGAGCAAAAAGGCTAGTTAATTCATGGCAGATTTTTTGGACAAGGTTTTTATATTTTCAATTTCTATTTCAGACGAAGAGCTTGGAGTCTCTGACTGGTCGAGACCAATTGCCTAGTTTAAGTTTACGACAGTCTACGGAGTCTCTTAATCGGCAAGACTCCAAGCGAGGTCTCAACTGTATGTTACGTTACGTGCAGCGATTTGAATCCTTATGGCTTTTTTTGACGCGTGGTTTTTATCCCTCGCAAAATTCATGTTCCAGTAAGGGACTCGGGTAAAATCGTTGCTCATCACCACGCCACATGCTCGTCCAGCCAAGGCAACGGCGATCATGCTTCGCACCTCTCGAGCTACGAGATGGTAATTTCTTGCATATCACGTATTTTAGAGACGCTATATTTGTGCTCGTTCTATTGCCTTTTATCCAAAACTTTCAGGACTACACTTTCCGCCCAATAAAGTGTCTGGCAGGAGAGCTTGTGAAGTCGATCCATCGCAATCATTCTGATACTACGCACTTCCACTTTAAGAAATGTGATAAGGGTCACCACTTCTATCAGCCTCTTCCGAATGATAACTAGAAAGATCCTAGATTTTTAGCATTCCAGATACATATTTATGCTGATACGTGTAGCCATTTTCAAGTTTGAGAGTGATTCGAGTTCTAGTGTTTGGTAGTTCCTAGTCTTTCTCACTGACCTTAGGCTAACCGTTCACAGCCTTTATTTTTCCTGGCATTTTCTGCTTGAGCTGTTGATAGGTTGCTTGTGTGTAGTTCAGTTTTATCTAACATTTAATTAGTTTTAACCTTGCACATAAAGACTAGAGGTCATTTTCTTTGAACAACATTGGCGTTTATGTAGTTGTGGTGATTCCAATTGTCATAGAACTGAGAAACGTATTGTAGCGGTGTTTAATGCTGTGTTAGTGGATCTTGCGGCTAACAGTGGTTTCGTGGTGACGTCCCTAATACCTGGTTTGTTCTTCAACCGCCGTGCTAAGCTACCTCGATATCGATTGCGATGCGCAGATGATCGATAATGCGGGCCTTATGGTGCAATGACTCCCAACTACACAGTGGAGTGCAAAAGATAACTGCCAAAATCGTGTTGCTAAGGTGTATCCTAATCTGCGGGTTCTGTAGTAGAGGCGAAGAAAGTGTTACTTGTATATGCATGGATTTACTAAGTTCGATCCTACAACCGGACCATTCCAGTCTTTCACCCCTCTTGGGGCCTGTTCATATTTTGAGCGACAAGGGCGACTGGAGCGACTACTACGTTCGTCGCGGACGGAGTGTGGGGTACGTAATTACTTACGTACACCACACTACGTCCGCCGGCCCACTCGATGCAGTCGCTCCAGTCGCTTCTGTCGGTCTTGTCGCTCAAAGTATGAACAGGGACTTGATTGCTGAGCCGAAGGTTGGTCTGTGTTGGAGCCACGGCATCGTAATCTGTCACAGCGTTGACAACTGCGTCTGTAATGCCCTTAGAAGTGCATCAGGGTCCTGCTTCAGGGAGAAATCGTTGTGCTGTGTAGTTGTCTCTGTATCTTTCAAACTTTCGCGCTATACAGGAGTTCACCGCAGCTTATGAACGCCATCCTTGTTCACTGAAGAAAGAAGACCTGCTTGCTGAGATACAATTTGTTCAGATGTTGAAGAGAATAGAAAGCTAGCCCGACCAGACTGCTTCTTACTAACTGTACCTCGGTGTTACTGTGTATAAATAATAATCGCATTCAATTGCAGTTATTTCGATGTACTGTGAAGATGCATTCCCCGTCATTGATTGAGTGATCGTGTTTCAGTGATTATAGATTTTGTGCAGCTAAGATCATTTTTTTTTGAAAAATGAACTATTCTTCTCAATTCTTGCTTGCCATCGAGGCGTAGCGACACAGGTCTCGTGACCTTACCAGCTGAAGGTGGGATTTGAACGGTTCCAGTCGATGTTCACCGGTAACTCAAGAATTGTGTGTTGCTATGGATACAGATTATTCTTTTAAGTGTCACTACTCATTATCTTGTGCTTCAGTGATGTCGGAAAGTTTGGATCAGGCTTCTAAAATGCAGAGCATGCCAACAAAAGGTCCTGGAAGGAACGGTTTGCTTACAATCTTTGTTTTTTTGTTGTTGTTGGTAATTTTAGATGTGCTTGAAATAAGTGACCATATGTGTGTACAGCGCTAGTCATTTCAATTAAATGTTGAAATGTTAAAGTGCCTGTCATGGTGAATCCACATGTGAAAACTGATGCGTCACCTCACGTACTGGCGCGGTAGCTAGTGCGACAAAAGCTGCATTAGGGCCAGTTCATACTTCGAGCGACGGATGCAGTGTGGTGTACGTAAATAATTACGTACTCCACACTCCGTCCGTCGCTTCAATCGCTCTTGTCGCTCCAGTCGCTCCTGCCGTTTTTGTCGCTCGAAGTATGAACAGGCCCTTAGCCGCCGGTCTGCGGCATTCGTATGACCACTATCGTTTGATTTTATCGATTTTTGGACGGAGTGGAGAGTTTTATGTGGGAGTGGCGTAGATCTGTTGGTGAGTTGCAGCAAGTAAGCAATACAAGTCCGCTGGTAATGATGGATTAATCTTACTGGTTTTTGAACGGAATTCAGCGCTTGAAGCAGGACTAAAATTCTCGGACAGTGAGCAGACTTTATAACAAGTAAGCAGTACCGTTTAGATGGTACTTTTGGTTTGATCGACTTTTGCAGGAAGTTGGGTGCTGGAGGTGGAAGTCGTGTAAGTATCTTGGCTGTATACGGCAAGTAGACATTATTGATATTGATTTGACTATCGATTTTTGCAGTGAGTTGAGCGTTTGAAGCGGGAGCCACCTGAATTGGGATGGGATCTGGGACCCTATACTATCTTCTTACAATATCCATTTTTCTTTTTCTACTGCTATGAGGGGAGAAGGTCTGGAAAGGAAAAGCACGACCGAGGTGCTCTACTTTCGTATTTGTGAACGAGGCCCGAAACTTCAAGTCTGTCGGCCGGTAGGCGTTCAGTAAAATGCAACTTTCAAATCCAAGTCCAGTTTTCATTATAACGATGAATTTAACCACGTGCTATTCAGAGTTGCCACTCGGCTGGATAGGATCCCTCCATCTGTCGGAGCAGGACATATTTTCAGTAAATTTTCCTATTGTTAATTATAGAAGCCATAGGTAATCAATTGCGAAAAATAGTTTTTTGAGAGCTGCCCAGAAGCTGCACGATGGTTAGAAGAGGCTGATGCTTTTCCAAAACCTTCGAAAATCGTTTTGTGTGTTTAAACCGCTCTTTATAATACATATTAGTTTTTAATAGGGAAATGTTGCATTTTTTCGCCTGATGAAGGAAAGGGTGATTAGCGGAATGATTAGCGGAGTGTACTCCATCTTGGTCTTACACAAGCGTGTTGGCCCGACTCCTATATTGTGTCCTGCATGAACGTAACGTACATAAATGTGTATGTGTGTATTTACACGCGTTTTTATTTTATTTACACTACGTGTTTTTCTCCACGTAACGGCACAAATGCCTCATATCGCGCCGTCTAGTATAAAATTCAGACAAAGGCGGGAACATTTCAAGCAGTAAAACGGCAAAACTTTGGGTCCGACCTGCATACGTAGTTGTAGCAGAACTGCAGATGCTCAGTGATTCTTTTAGATGCGTGTTTCCGGTGCAGGGACAGCTCCTTAATCCGCAGTATTCCGTCTATCAAGTAAGCGTTACAACCAACTGATGCTTCTTCCCTATACTTTTACTCAATACAACGGTACAATGTTACGAAGCGTTTCCGATGTTGAGTATGCCGTTCATATTACTTCTTTCTCATATCTATCCAGCTTGCACAGAATATTACAAAAAGTGACCTTCTTTTACAAGGGAATCACGTCATTCTAGTTTCTCAAATCCCAAAAGCGTAGTCAGATGACCTTTCACTCATGGCGAATTTCTGCGAAAGTGTAAACAGAAACTCCCTCATTGCCTTGGTGGTTATGCTGATGCAAACAGCAGTTTTAGTGACGTTAGACAAGATCATTTGCCTTTTCAGTTCTTGACATCGCAAGTCCCTATATACTATGCATTGGATCCCAATGAATCATTTTCGGATATCCCTATCCGAATCATCTAAAAATCCGAGTCCGCGAAATTAAAGTTTTCCGAATCATCCAATTATCCGATGATTTTCGATCGGATCCATTGTGTCGAATGAGTCATTTTCGGATATCCCGATCTGAATCATCTAAAAATCCATGGTCCGCAAAATCGCCGTTATACGACTCATTCAACATCCGGGGTCTGCGAAATGAGCGTTATCCGAATCATCCAATTGTCCGAAGGTTTCCGATCCGACCGAATGGATGCTATATACGCATTCAAATCGCCTCCACTGTTTCCGTTTACAAATAGAATTAGTGGCGCATCCCAAATAAAATTATCAACGTCGTCATTACCTCTTAGCACTTAGTAGTCAAAGCTACCTTTCATATAACAAGTGCTCCGACTTGCGCACTTGCGCGCTTCGCGCAACTTTGCAGCATCATTGACCTATGGAAAGTAGTTTTTGTAAAACTTAAAATTCGCTAACATCTAGGATCTGCTGCGTGCTTTATCGGCATCAAGCCGTTCGCCATTTCGGTACCTTCATCATAGACATTCTCTCCGGACCGTCAATTGGTTTGCTCTGCGCAGTACTTCTGTCCCTCAGGTTGCTCTTCCGCAACCGTTCTCATGCTCAACATCTAGCGTTTCCGGGTATCGTTGATATCTCTTCCGAAGCCAGGTTCCCCCTCACTCGTTTCTTTTTACTGGATCTAATTGCTGGTCCGCCTTTATTGGTCTTCCCTTCCCTCTTTAGTTCCCCCACCCTCCTGGTCCCAACTCCTGGCCCACTTTTTTGTTTCCACTTTTAACCCCTACTGGTCTCTTCTTGCTGGTTTTCCCGTCCTGGCCCCTTCTCCAGGTTGTTCCTTTCCTTCCTGCTCGCTCTCTTGGTAAACCTTAGAGCTTCCCTTACTGCCCTTGTCCACCACATCCTTAGTGGGCCTCCCATGCTAACGGCAGACGTCGGTGACACATATTCAGAATCAGTACGCTTGTTGCGCCACGTAGAGGGCCCATGTTCTGGATCCGGAAGCTCAGAAGACCCGTCTTCCGAATTAAGAAGCTCAGAAGCGCGCGCAGTCGCCGCTATGTCGAGCCTGATGGGGCCATGCATATGGCAGATTCCTTGTTCCCCGTATGAATTCCCTTACGGCCCCCTTCCTGTTGGTTCCTCGTCCCGGTCCCGACTCCAGGTCCCTTCTTCCATGCATAGAACCCCTCCAGCTCGGAATCCTCCTTACTACTCTCCCCAATTAAGTAGCTCTCCCACGCTCACTCACGACGACGGCAAGCGAACGCTCATTGCGTGTCATTGATGTCACATCTTCTAAATCCGTACTCTCTTACTGGTAATGGATCCCCTTACTGACCCTCTTAACTGCTCCCTCCCCCCTGATTGTTAACTCCCTACTGGTCCCTCCTTAATGTCTAAACCCTTCTTGGTGTCACCTCCTGGCCTGCTTCATTGATCCCCCTGTCGCCCCCCCCCATCCCGATGCTTCCTCCAAGTGGCTACCTCCTGGTCGCTGTCAGTTCTCCACCCTCGAAGTCTCTCTTATACTCTTACCCCTTTAGTGATCTTTTTATGCTAATGGCACGAGGTCGGCGGCACGGCTTCTGAATCTAGACGCTCAGGAACGCGCGTAGGTGCTGTTGTGTCGAGCAGTAAAAGGATGCGCTTCCCATGCTGCAACAATTCCCACGTTCAATGGGAAATTTTTACCGCGCTGTGGATTATACAGCGTACCTCACTTACGATTAGATTAGATCATTCGACTGCTCTCGCTGTGGGTGATGCGGCGTACCTCACTTAGGTTAGATCATTCGACCACTCTCGCTGTGAGTGATGCGGCGTACCTAACTTAGGTTAGATCATTCGACCGCTCTCGTTGTGGGTGATGTGGCGTACCTCACCTAGGTTAGATCATTCGACCGCTCTCGCTGTGGGTGATGCGGCGTACCTAACTTAGGTTAGATCATTCGACCGCTCTCGCTGTGGGTGATGCGGCGTATCTCACTTAGATTAGATCACTCGACGGACAAACTCTTTTATATATAGGTGGTGATATCTTTTTGTACATTACAGGAAAAGGAAAAAAATAAACGAATTTTGAAAATTAAACGTGTATTTGGTCTATCACCACCTATATGTAAAAGAGCTAGCGGTCGGTGACGTTTGAGTGATCTAACCTGCGTGAGATACGCTCCATCATCTACGGCGCAGGCATTATCACCACCTAAATATAGAAGAGTTAGCGGTCGGTGACGCTAGAGTGATCTAACCTGCATGAGATACGCCTCAATATCTATAGCGCGGACCGTCGAGTGATCTAACCTACTTGAAATAGGCCTTATCATCCACAGCGCTGGCAAAATTTGCAATTCAACCTGGGATATTGCTGCAGCAGGGAAGCGCAGCCTTTTAATGCTTAACTCAACAGCACCTGCGCGCGTTTCTGAGCGTTCAGATTCAGAAGCCGTGCCGCCGACTTCGTGCCTGAGCATAAGGGGGTCACTAAAGGGGTAAGAGTAGAAGGGGAGACTTCGAGGGTGAAGAACCGACAGCGACGACGAAGGGGCAACCTGGAGGAGGGATTGGGATGGGGGTCAAGTGGGTCAACAATGAAGCAGATCAGGAGGTGGCGCCAACGGGGTGGAAGCAATAAGGGAGGGGAAAGGGACGGTAGGGAGTTACCAATAAGGAAAGCAGCAAGGAGATGCATTACGAGGGGACCAGTAAGGGAGACCGGATTTAGAAGACATGACACCGATGTCGCGCAATGGGTGTTTGCTCGCCGTCGTCGTGCCATGAGCGTGGGAGGGCACACCTAATTGGGTTCGACATGGGATGCTGATGCAGCAAAAAAAGCCTCCTTCTGTTTGACACAGCGGCAACTGTGCGCGTTTCATAGCATCTGAATCCAGAAAACGGGGTTCCCTGCGTCGCGCAACAAGCGGCGTCTGGAGTCAGAAGACGTTTCACCGACGTCGTGCGACGAGCGGCCGCATTTAGTACTCAAAATGTGACGCTGCTGCAGCAGTGGAAGCACAGCCTCCTCCTGCTTGATACAGCGGCATCTGCGCTCATTTCTGAGCGTCTGGATCCAGAAAACGGGTGCCCTATGTACGTTGCGCAACAAGCGTCCTGATTCCGAATATATGTCACCGACGTCTGCCGTGAGCATGGAAAGACCACTAAGGGGGTGGAAAGGAACAACCTGGAGGACCAGGACGGGAAAACCAGCAAGAAGAGACCAGTAGGAGGTCAATAGCGCAAACAAAGAAGTGGGCCAGGAGTTGGGACAAGAAAGTTGAGGGGGGGGGGGGGGGGGGGGAGAGAAGACCAGTAGAGGCGGACCAGCAATTAGATCAAGTTAAAAAAACGGGTGAGGGGGGGGGGGACCTGGCGTTCGGATCCGGAAGACGTCTCAACTATATACGGTAACGCAAGCTGTTGTGCAAAGCGGTTGCGGAGGAGCAAGCTGAGAGCAGAAGTACTGCACAGCACAAACCAATTGCGTTACTGGCTGGTCAGAAGAGAATGTCTATGATGGATGTACGGAAGTGGTGAAGGGCGTGTTGCCGATACAGCACGCAGCGGGTCCTAGATGTCAGAGATGCTGCAAAGTCGCGCAAGGTCGAGACACGCCGGTAGGCGTGTCGGAGCACATGTATGTAATTTTGGGTAGAAGATTTCCTTTTTCTTTTCTTGTATGAAATGCGGAACAAGAATAACCGACCGAGTTGTAAGAAGTATACTTGTGCTTTTCCAAAAATTTTCGAATGAACGAATAATCGAATAACCACATTTTTTCGGTTATTCGAATTTCCGAATAATCGAATAACCCCATTTTTCGAAAATTCGAATGAACGAATAATCGAATAACCCCAATTTTTCAGTTATTCGAATTTCCGAATAATCGAATAACCCCATTTTTCGCTTATTCGAATTTCCGAATAATCGAATAACCCCATTTTTCGCTTATTCGAATTTCCGAATAATCGAATAACCCTGTTTTTCGGTTATTCGAATTTCCGAATAATCGAATAACCCAATTTTTTCAGTTATTCGAACGAACGAATAATCGAATATCCGAATAAATCGAATAATCGAATAAACTTCACACATAATAAGGACAGTGAGATTTTTCCTTTAACTAAGACGTCGATCAACGTGGATGAGTGTTCAACAAACATGCTGAAAACGTCGTCTAAAGTTGGTCCGTGCCGAAGACGTCGTCCAGCGTGCTTGGCAATTTGGAAGAGTAAGGGAGACCCGTAAAGGAGGAACCACTAACCGCGGAATGCCTTCAGCTTCCCATGGAACTTCGGACATACCTTCGTCTTGTGAAAGAGATCGAAACGCTGATTACAAATATTTATACCAAATTTGCCAAACGGATTTCATAAGCAAGCACTAGCTGCCCAAAGTCTGCGGAATGTGTGCCGCGTGCGTTGATGCAGCGTGGACGCAGTGTTGCGCAATCAGCATTGTCGTTAGCGGCCTGGCCACCTTAGGCGGCGGCGCAGCGGAAGTGTTCTCGCTTCACAGAGAGTGGTCATGGGTTCGATTCCCGCACACACCATGGTTATTGCGTTTTGCGATTTATCGTCAGTGAGAGCTTTTATCGCCATTTCCAACGAATTTTTGAACAAAAGCATGGCAACAAATGTCATTTACGTTCTTCGAGCTCCTTGTAAGTGGAAAGGTGAGCATTTTTGATTTCCCCATTAAGCAAGCCAAAAACCGTATTCACTCGGCGCGCGGGAAAAATACGCGTGTCGTGAAAGAGTTAACCTGCCATAAGAAACCGGAAATTCAGAAACCGATGTCAGATTCGTGATGAGCAACCCAATTCGTAGCGAAGTATGAATAACTATTTTTTTGACCTCGGTAGTACTGTGCATGGGCCCTTTTTATTTTCGAACAGCCAAGCTGTTTCAAGATGAAGAGGTGTTGTAGACAAATTATATTCTTTACATGAATGGAATCAAAAATGTACTAACCAACTGGTAAGTATAGCTAATGATGCAACAACCTTCTTGAGTAATGACGGAGGAATGCAAAAAACGTGTGCTTTATAGCGAGTGAAAGGTTTTGATCGAGAGGTCAATATCGATCGATATTGTTGATTGTAGCTTGAAAGTGAAGCTTCTTTGTTTGTATGTCAATGACAGTTAGGCAGCCCGTCCCTGCCGTAGCGGTCCCGTGTGGAAAAATTTTCTGTTCAACTTAGCATTATTAGATTGGTGCAAAAGAAATGCAGGTTTTCTGTCTTATTGGTTTTAACACTATTTTTCAATAAACTAACCATAAGACTTTTCGTAAGGTGTTATACATTGTTGGAAAGCTCATTATATGCGATTTCTATGTATGTATATGGAATTTAACTCAAATCGCTTATTTAAAAAGACAATTTGGTCTTTATTTTCAGAAGTCTAAACGCGATGTTCGTCAAATTTACTTCTGCGAGTTGAAACTAGGCCGGACTTCCGCTCAGACCGCTCAAAATATAAACGAAGTATGGGACCAGAGAAGGATCAACGAATGCACAGTACGAAATGGTTCCAAAAGTTTCATGCCGGCAACACCAGCCTCGAAGACGAACCACATGAGAGCCGTTGATAATGATCCATAGAAGGCGTCAGTCGAAGCTGATCCGCGCAAACCACGCAAACCGCGCAAACCACGCGAGATATTGCCGAGAATCTCGACGTCGATCACATTACAGTTGTTCGTCATTTGAAGCAAACTGGGAAGACCAAGAAACTACATTGACCGAAAGTCAGAAAAATCGTCGTCTTGAGATATCGTCGGCCCATCTTTTGCCCAATGCCAACGATCCGTTTCTCGAACGGATTGTGACTTCCGATGAGAGATGAATACTTTATGATAACAGGCGCGTTTGCTTAGTGGCTGAATCAAAAAGAAGTTCCCCGACATCAGCCAAAGCCGGAAAATTTTACGAAAATCGCGTTTGGACATCTAAAAATAAAAACCAAATTATTTTTAAACAACCGACTTGAATCAAGTTTCATATATTATGTTGTTCGGAAAGTTCTCAGCGTTTTGTGTTACTACTGTTTGTTCTTGTTACTGTTTGTTCTTCATCGTCTATTATTAAGTAAAAATTCAAATTGCATTGCGCATTAATGCTACTTTCTGTACAGAATTTTTCGCTCTATCTGGCTAAATAAATTATGTTTCAACGTTTTATTACAATTTTGTTCTTGAAGGGCTTTTAGAAGGATGTCGAAGGAGTAATTCCGAAAGATATTTAATTTTAACTTTAAATTGGGACAAACCGCAGCCGAGACAGCCCGACAAATCAACCAAGTGTGGGGGCCTAATAGTTCTGGAGAAAGCACTGTATGCCAGTGGTTCAGTAAATCTTGGGCCGGAGATTTCAGCCTCGAAGATGCTTTGAAACGCCTTGGGAAGGTGAAAAAGCTCGAAAAGTGGATGCTCCACGAGTTGAGTGAGCGGCAAAAATAGTCACGTTTCGAGGTTTGTTCTTCTCTACTTTTACGCAACAAAACTGACCCGTTTCGGGATCGAATCATCACTTGTGATGAAAAGTGGTTTCTGTATGATAACAGGAAACGTTCCGGGCAGTGGTTGGACTCCGATGTATCCCATAGACATTTTCCAAAGGCGAGCCTCCAACAAAGAAAGGTGATGGTGACTGTGTGGTGGTCGGCGGCTAGTGTGATCCATTACAACTTTTTGGCAATAGGCCAAGCGATCACGGCAGACACCAACTGGAAGGAAATCGACGAAATGCACCGAAAACTGCGTTAACTTCAGCCAGCATTGGTCAACAGAAGAGGCCCGATTCTTTGGCACGATAACGCCCGCCCACACGTTTCACAAATCGCTACTCGAAAATTGAACGAATTAAGGGTTGAAGTTCTGCCTCACCCGCCATATTCTCCAGACCTCTCACCAACCGACTACCACCCTTTCAAACACTTTCAGAACTTTCTCGCTGTAAAACCTTCACCAATCAGGACCAAGCCAAAACAGCTTTCATGGATTTTGTCGAATCTCATCACAAAAATCTCAATCTCACCACATAATTTTTTCGCTGATGGAATAAGTCGACTGTGGCCCGTTGGTAACAGTGTGCGGATTCGACTAAACCCGATAAGATTTGAGAAAGTTATGGTAGTTCACTCAAAACGCTGAGAGCTTTCCGGACAACCTAATACATACTTTGAAAGCGCATGTAATAACCTTTCCAACAATGTATAACACCTTATGAAATGGTCTTAGTTTGTTGTTAAAAACAGTGTTGAAACAAGGAAAACAAAAAACCTACATCACTTTTGCACCAACCTAATAGAAGCGCTTGGAACGATCGGTTCCGACAAAAAGGCATTTTGTCGTAGGATCAAAATCGATCAGAAGCTCAACAATACCTATATAGAGAATTTCAATTTTTGCCCGAGGTCCACTGTTCGAGGATGGGGAGTGGAGCTGCCTGCAGTCAATTTGGGGCTAGAGTGAAGTGGAGGACCGTGCTTTGGGGCATCAAGTGGGTCGTCGAATGACCTTGGGGACGAAGGCACTGATCAGAAGAAGATTCGACATCACTGAACCTTCTGGAGATGCCGATATTAAGCGTAGTGGTGGGGTGGGGAGGGCTGGATGGCTTCATACTGGCTTCATAAAACTACTCGCCTGATCAAGGTTGGAACACAATAAAGGATAAGGATAAAGGACGGCGGTACTCAATCCCCTCTGGGATGCGCCAAGCATTCTACTTCTACGGGATATCGTGGAGGCGATTTGAATGCGTATCTGGCCATACATGACTTGCCGTGGCCAGCCGATGAACAAGTCTGCGCTCTCTCCTTCCCAGATAAGTCTGGTACCAGTTCACTGACCCCGGAAAGATGGAAGGCTTGGTTGGCCTGGGCGGGAAATCCAAACCAGGAACCTGGTATCGGGTGCACGCGACAGCCGGCACCTCCTCCGGCTGCGCTACACGCACCCAGTAAGGTTAGCACAATAGGGTTCTCAAATATTGCCATCTGTACTGCTAGGGAGTGAAGAAGGCTGAGTTGGTATAGCAAGCAGCTTGAATTGATTGTTCTTGGCTTAGTGATACTGCAACATCAACAGCAAGTGCGTGACTGAGCACTTGTACTACGTACTAGCACTGAACTAGAACTTGTACTACACCTGCACTACGGTACCGCTGTGTTTAGTCTTAATGCAAAAGAGAAGTAGCTAGAATTGAATTGGTGCGGATCAGCTTCACTGGGAAATTTTGAATAGGAGTTCACGGATATATTACAATTACAACAGCATACCACGGCACCTTTGACATTGCCCAGGAAGATGATCCTTAACTAACGTGCTCTTGCGTATCGTATAATAGAAAAATATGATCTAGTCATGATTTACAAGTTGATAAATGGTATGGTGCCCTCTAGTTTTATTCGGTCTCTTCTTCTCCTACAAGAGGTGCTCAATGGAAAATTCAACTTCCCAGAGCAAAAGCAAGGTAAGATCCGCATTTTTCACATATGGAGCAGGGGTTGAATTTTTGAAGCCTTTAAAGGAAAACAATATACCAAACACCCAAAGGCAATTTGAAAGACTGGTTGACGGGTATCACCAGAAAACTTTGTAGTTTGATGTTGTTTTTGAGGTATTGCGTTATTGTGCAAGCCACAAGTCACTTATTTAGTCACCTGTTATCTTGTGTTTGAATCATATGTGAACTTATGTATATACCCCCTAACTTATATATATATACCCCCTATACTTATACCCGCGTATAAGAATAAATGAATAAATAAATATTTGAATGCGTTTTCGGGCACTAGTGTATGGGGCGGTTTCTGCGTCTCCTACCAGCGCGCGCTATTTCGCAAGGCCTAGGGCGATTTGAACTTAATATAATTGGCTTATAAAGCATTTCCGCAAAAAACGACTATGATATTCGTTCTTCCCATGGCAGATTACCCCTAGTAGACCTATTTTGAACAAGATCTAGTGCGGTACTCTAAATACACTAGTACTCGTTTTCGTAACGGCGAGATCCTCGACGGTGTGCTATCGAAAACAGTCGTCACCGGAATGAACGTCGCTTACAAAGATCATCATTATGTCACATTCGAAACAAGCATGTATTCGAAATTCGAATATTATTCGAATTTTCGAACCCCGAATAATCGAATTCGAATAATTATTCGAATTTTCGACCCTCGAATAATCGAATTCGAATAATTATTCGAATTTTCGAACCTCGAATAATCGAATTCGAATAATTATTCGAATTTGCGAAACTCGAATAATCGAATTCGAATAATTATTCGAAATTGCGAAACTCGAATAATCGAATTCGAATAATTATTCGAATTTGCGAAACTCGAATAATCAAATAATCGAAAATCGAATTCGAATAAATTATTCGAATAATTATTCGAATTCGATTATTCGAGCACAAGTATAGTAAGAAGGCCGCTGGAAACCGTAACGGAGCATCATCTAGCATTACGGTGAGATAAAAGAAGGACTTTATACCAGTTTATTCAGATCGTGGTCCTATGTTTGAATGTTAAACCTACGTTATTATCAACTATGCATTTATTTATTTATTTATTTAAAATGACCAGCAAAGTGCGCTCCTACAAAAAGCACAGTAACATCAAAATCGTCTTGTGCGCCACTAGTAACACTAGCAAAACTGCGAATAGATCACAATGTATGCATTACAATAAGAAATCGGTGTTTCCTAAGCATTCAGAGTTTCTGTTCAAAATAGTGGAGCATAACATAAACATGTGACAGATTATACAGGGTGCGTAGAAAGTATTGACGCACTAAACATAAACGTTGGAAATAACAACACATTATGAACTTTAACAAGTTTATATACAGAATGTCAACAATGATCTAGCCAGCAGAATAGCATCACCTGTATTTTATATGGGCTTCTTTGCTGCGAATGCAGGGGCGAAGACGACGAGGAAAGGCATCGGCCGTGCTTCGCAAGTAGTCCACGTCGATTTCATTCTATGCTTTGACCTTCACTGACTTGATACTTCTGTGAATTCAACATGTAAAAGTGTTACATTCTCTTCAAGGACCTCCAAAGTGCTAATTCTGGCGGAAGGCTCGTTGCTAGGGGTGCACATCCGGCCAGTATCATGGTTTGTGCATTCATCACAAGCGTCTCTCGTTTTCGTGGATACATCACGAAGTGAGGATAAATCAGTAGAGCTATCTGTACTGATGTCCTAAACAGCCAACTGGTTCTTTGGCTCGAACACCACCTCGAGAGTAGAGCGTATGTCTTCCAGCAGGATTAGACTCCTGCGTAGAGTCGAAGACTGTTCAGGACTGGTGCCGCGCCAACTTGAAGGACTTCATCTCGGCAGAGGAATGACCTCTGTATAGACCGGATTTGAATCCACTGAATTACTCTATATGGGAAGTTTTGGAGAACATGGCTTGCGCTACTTCCCACAAAAGTATGAACTCAGTGAAGGGTGATCTGGTCAAAGCATGGAACGAAATCGACGTCGACTACTTGCAGCGCACCGCCGATGCCTTTCCTCGTCGTCTCCCTCCATTCGCAGCAAAGAAGCCCATATAAAATACAAGTGATGCAATTCTGTTCGCTAGATCATTGGTGACATTTTGCATATAAACTTGTTAAATTTTATGGTGTGTTGTTATTTCTAACGTTTACGTTCAGTGCGTCAATACTTTTTGCGCACCCTGTAGTGGAACTATGTCAATCACTTTAAGAAAATGTTTAGGCAAAATCAGCTTTGCGTAACCATCAGAAATTCGAAGCTAGATGTTCAGTAGTTCAGCTATGGCGTGATTCGGGGTGAGCGAAGAGATCACTTTCGAGCAGCTTTTCAAGCGGGAAGCACCCAGGAGTTCTCTCTTATTTCCGATCGTACCAAGGCGAGCACTTAATAGTTCTCTTTAGGATCGCGGTTCTTTTTCGGAAAATTTCGTCTTTCTGCGTTCTTACGTCATATCGACTGTATAGGGGAATAAACCAGTGCCACACAGAAGTAATTCAGAGTTTTCACCCACTGAAGACCACCACGGTTGCTGCGCTTGTCACGGTTTTTTGATATGACACTGATAAAGATCACGCCATGTTTTGTTCAAAATTTCGTTGTGACGCTATTGATTATGCAGGCCGAGGCCATATGCATGTTGCACTGTTGGTGTAAACCGATCATATCGTAGCTTCGAATTTTTAACGCTCACAATACCTCGGGTGCCCAATTAACCGTAATGAGCGGGTTTTCTGTAGATTCTGAGTATCTGCATACGCATCAAATTTTCTCTGCTACATGTAAATACTGGGCATCTTACTCGTTCATTTTGTCTTTGGACATCACTTTAGGCCAGGGGCATAGCTCCATCGCCGCGATGCCACCGCGGCGTTCAGTTCATGGCCATTCCACCGCACGCGGTCGAATAGTCAAAGGAAACTTCGCTGCGGCCGCCGCAGCAGTGGCGGTCGGCATGCGCGATGGCTTCCGGCGCCCATGGCGGGCATGGCATACTTTTTCGCGCCGCGCGCGGTATTTAGCGTTGGTCCTGGACGGATCGCTGCCGCCCTCCCTTGCAGAACGATGGACGATGCGACGAGCACAGAGAAATTCAAATTCTTTCGCGTCGCTCTGCTAAACTCATCGCTGCGATTCCATCGCGGTGACAGGAAGTATGCACGAGGCCTTACACTAGGCGATACTGCAGAGAATAAACCATTTCCATCGAAATTGCCTGATAGAAAAGTCTCACAGTCCTTGTTATGCGTTTTATTCGAGAACTCGCTTTATCGATCATTCGAAATTTGAGCAACACGAACAACTGGATTATTCAATTAATCGGAATTCGAATAAGCCGAAGAGTGGGACTTTTCGATCGTTCCAAACCGGTATACTTCCGCGTTCCAGGATGGGGTTGCGTTTCAATTTTTAAAGTTTCTTTAGATAAAATGGTCATGTCAGTCCCTGAAAAACTACTAAATACAACAGCGTGCCAAAGGCTGTAAAGAGACATTTGGCAAACGCCCTCTGTGACCGAACGCCTAGATGTAGCCTTGCTAATGCTGATGTTAAAATAGAAGTTTTAGAGTGGAGAAGCTTCGTGTAGAATATAGGCTATGCTAAACTCAACGTTTTTCGTTTTTCACTGCCTTCTGAGCTGAATCTCAACTATCACGCGTTCATGTACTAACCAGATCCGACATTGCTCAGCCAAGCTCATTTAACGGATTGTCGTGCTTTCAAGATGGTATGGTACACACCTATTTTTCGAGTCATAAATTTTGCAACATTTATTTTCTCCTGGAATTCAAAGTAAACCAGCTGATGATATCTGAAAGCTTGTTTGCTAGCGATCATGTTGAGTTACGAGTCGTTAATTTTCCTTGCGTTGTTGAAATGTTTTATTCTCTAGAACGATGACCCCTCATAGTGAAAAAGTGTGCGATTTCATTTTCAATTAGTTCGCGCAGCAGGAACCCAGCGACGAGGGTCAGGCACATTCAGGAAGTCACCGGCAAGTCCATTCCTAAGCGAATAAATTTTCGGAGATGGTATCAGAAATTCCCAGAAGGGCATCAAGGCAAATCACTCCCGGGAAGATCAACTGCTAAGAACAAAGGGCGCCTGTGCAAATTCATCAAAATGAATTCCTCTCAAGCCCTACTAGGACTGGCGTTGATCTTCACCCCTCCCAGTGAAGCACCGGACGTCGGGTGCAGAAGATTGGAAGGTCGCCAGAATCGCCGTCCTCAGTGCCTCATGCTTTGGCGGAAACCCCAGCAAATCGCTGTGCTTCCGACTGTCTAGAGCTTCTCAACCGAGAGGGCCTGAATCGAAGCTTTACCAGCGGTGAAAAACTGATGCTTCTGACGTCAAGACCGGAGATCCACTGAAAGAAGGTCCTGTTGTGCGTTTGGTGGATGTGCAGTGATACAGTGCACCAGGAGCTTTTCCACGTAATCAAACCGTCCTCGACTTTTGTCAACAACTCGACCAGATCCAGCAGAAAATAGTGGGGAAAGAAGTAGATACGAGCCAATGTTTCATTTACCAGGGCAACGGCCGACCGCTTACGGCATTTCAGACGATGACAAAAATCTAGGAATTGGCCGGACCAAAATTAAGCAACCACCATACACCCCTGGCATTGCGCCGTCCGACTGTCATCTGCTTCGGTCGATGGATCACTTCCTCCATGGTAGGCCCCTTACCGAATTCGATGAGGTCACGACGTTGGTACACCATTTCTTCAGTCGAAGCCGACCAAATTCCACAGAGAAGTAATCCACTTAGTGCAGGAAAAGCGGAAGTAACTCATCGAGAATAACGGCAATTACTTCGTTTAAGTCAATCATTTTTCTTTTGTGGTATAATCTTATTTTTGCTGCATGACAAATTTTGTTGCAAAATTTATGACTCAACCTAATAGTAAGCAAGCTGAATAGATATCGACTTCGTGAGGCCGTGCTCTACGAGTTATACGGCACCTTGTTTTACGTTTCGGCTGATTCGTCTTCTTCGACTGTGACGCAAGAGCTGGAACCCTCTGTCAACCTCTGCGGATTTTCACATACTGGGTCACGGCCTAAGAGGTCTTTAAGATGGGTGGTCCCTAGAGTTTATGTTCTTCCACCAACGTCAAGCTTTATCTACCTGATGGTGACTGGTAGGGCACCTCGACTTTTACCGCAAAGCATTCGTTTGTTTCGACATCAGCGACTTTCCTATCTTCCAGACCAAAATCCTCGCGACGGTGTTTTCAGTGCGGCAGCATTCCATGTATTTGATATCATCTCTTTCAATCAATATGCTGTTTCTTTTTATTTGAATTCGTGAAGACTAAGTTTCGATAAGCGGAAGAAAATTTCACAATTTTTTTTTGTTGCTTCGGCTTGAAATGTATTGCAAACGATTTTCTACTCATAGGAAAAGTTTGAGGCTGTATGATATTGTGACACCGATCCATACGGTTGAAATTATTACAAAACAATAGAGCGAAAACCCTGTGCTTGTTTTCGGATGTCTGCTAAACTCTTGTTTTTTATTCTAATAATCAGTAACAACTCCATTTCATACCGGTCTAGAATCGTTCTGACTACTGGCCGCGGACTAACTCTAGTAAGTTGCTGCTAGAAGCAGTTCCCATTCACCAGCCCAGGAGTCTATGTAGTTCGCTACTTCTGGAATCTTACTATACATAATTCGCTTAATCCGTGGATCACGTTGTCAGTCACGGGGAGAGGAAGGGACCGAAGCCAAGAGTTGCCTACGACAGTGCGGCGTATGCCAGCCGCCCTTTCTTTAGGTTTAACCATGGGAGATTGCTGGCGAACTATATCCATTTTGGCGGATCGCCTAAGGTCACGACATATTCAGCGGGCAACGCGTCAGGGTATGAATGGAGATCAAATGCAGAGCGTAGAGATTTAGAAGACGTGGTGAAAACGTCGTTCAACGTGCATCAGGATTAAGAAGACGTGCCACATCGTCCAGCGTGCGTTAGGATTCAGAAGACGTACTGCAGACGTCATCCAACGTGCGTTGGGATTCAGAAGACGTACTACAGATATTGTCCAACGTGCGTTGGGATTCAGAAGACGTACTACAGATATCGTCCAACGTGCGTAGGCATTCAGAAGACGTGCCCTAGACGTCGTTCAACGTGCGTCAGGATGCAGAAAACGTGTGGCAGATGTCGTCCAACGTGCGTTGGGATTCAGAAGACGTGCTGCAGCATCGAACTTGCGTAGGGATTTTGAGTAAGGGGACCAGTAGGAGGGGAGCGTAGGGTTCCGAGTAAGCGGAGCCAGTAGGAGGGCACTCAGTGAAGAGAAGATCAACAAAGGAGGACCAATAGAGGGGGGGGGGGGAATAAGGGGGACTAGTATTTTCCCTCAATATCGTCCAATGTGTGTCGTGTTTCAGAGGAGGGTCACAGAAGTCGTGGCACATGTGTCGGGGTGCAGAAGGAGTGCCATAGAAGGCGTGGAAACGTGGTGACACGTGAGTCGGGGCTCAGTGTCACATGTGCGTGCTTGACTCTCACTCCGACGTCTGGTTATAGATAAATCATTTGCACTTCCAATATTGTAGGCATCATCAGCGTACATTTTACAAACAACTTTAAGTCGTGAGATAGGCTCAAAGGTATAGAACAGAAACACCGGAGGGCAAGGACCAGGGATGTGCGGAAACTTTTTCGAGAAAAGTGGAACACGGAGTACGTAACGGAAGAGCTCAAAAATAGACGGAAACAGGAATACGAAACACGGAAACGAAAATAACTCAAAACTCATTGCTTCGTTTAATTTTCCATAACTATAACGTTTAATCGTAGAAATAAATAAGTTGCATTAACGAATTTAGGAAATGGGCAAGGCAGCGCGCGACGCTTCTACAGCAACATATAACAATAAAAAACCTTTTATTCGTATCATTACTAAAATGAATATTTAAACAAGGGAAACGGAAAATAATCTAGGCTTTACTTGCACCCAGTCTTCTACCCAATACGGTCGTGAATGGGTTTCCGTTATTTTATGTTCCTATTTATCTATTTCAACGTTTCTCATCCACCTTATTGCTGCGTTATTTTAGACAATTCTCTCCTAATGTAGCACTTGAATTTCCATCTAGCTCTGTCTTTATGCTTCCGAGATTTAAGCGTTCTCACGAAAGTGGGTTAAACCTTCAATTTTGGGAGGCAATCTAAACGTTTTGCATGTGTTAAAGTCTGTTTTTCTCTGCTTAATGGTTCCCAAACCTTCTCTCAAGAAGTGTAGTATAGGTAATAAACAAAGACGGAAATATTCCAGAGAGTAAAACGGCGTAAGCTTCGGTCCGACCTAATAAATATTACGTTGGAAATTAAGTCTTCCCGTGTTTTAAAGCACTTTATTCTGAATTTCGCAGAAGGTTTTTTGTATTATTCGAAAGACTATTCGAAAAACAATGATCTGCTCTATCAGAAATCGTATTTCACCCTTTTCCTATTTTGACTTTGATCAATTTCTCGCTCATTGAGTTGGAGAGTCAAAATCAAAAATGAAGGTCGATTCCTCTCTCTGCTTATTTGAATTTTTTTGCACAGTTTCATACATTATCCGGAAGGCGACGATTTGCTCTACAGAGCTTGTTGAATTTTTTCGTTCGTTTTATTTTCATTAATTTTTAAAGGGTTAAAGCGAAGGGTCCAGATCACATAAATTTGTTTAGCAACAGCTCCTACTCTTTAACAAATTTTTTGAACCGTGTTATATGTATTTCGAAAGAGAATGTTTTGCATCATCAGATCGTCTGTCTCTTTTTTTTCGGTTTTTATTAGTTTTTAGCGGCATATTTAAAAAGAGAGAAAAACGACTTTTACCATTTTCTTTGCACAGTGACATAATGTTATTTCAAAGAGAATGATTTGTTCTATCAGCATATATGTTTTTCTTTGGTTATTCCGAATCTTGCTTATTTAGATCATCAGGTTCAAGTTTAAAAAATTAATCAAATGCTGGGATTTGTCGGTAGAAATTAATTTATGTGCCTGAACTCTCCACTTTAATGCCCTGAAAATTAGCGTAAATCAAAACGAGCGAAAAACGTCAACACGTGCAAATAAGCCTTTTCCGAACGGTGTATTACTTTGTTCAAAAAAGCTTAATGGGTGAGCAGAGAGAATATTTTTCCTTTTTTAATCTTCACTTTGTTGACCTAAAAATTGACAAAAATCAGAATGTAAAAAGCGAAATATGCTGTCTGACAGCGCAAATCAGTTTCTTCGATTGGTATGTAACATTGTGCAGAAGACGTTCCGCGGAATTTAACATGAAATATAAGAAAACGGCGAGCCTCGCTTTCCGACCTAATACATTTTCTGCAATTTCCTACTGTTTTAATGTCTATTTTTGTGGTTTTTGCATTTCTTAAACAGCATTGTGTAAGTCTAAAAGCTTGTCTGATACTGTTACCGCAGAAGTCGTCCAACTCACCCTAATTACCTCCTGATTTTGGATCAGTTTTAGCCTTTAGGTCGTCAACATGTCCTTTATCCGTATTACATCATCCGTCTGTTTCTGAAAAATCTGAAGCGATTCTTCATCGAGGGTGTTCACCGTGTAATTTGTAAGCCTCGTCTGCTGAAGTGCATAGCTGACAACATGCTTGTGTTGGTTGGACTTAATACCTGTTCCTGTTGAACGGTGAATCAGGGATGAGCCCAGCTGTTCAGATGTGTCCGTAAAGGGCTCGTACAGCGAGCGCTTTACCTGAAATGGCCTAATTTCAGGTTAGCGTTTCGTTCTTTCTCCACCACGCCTTCAATCATCGAAGCAGCTCGCTGAAAAACAGCGTCGTGTATTTCCCACACGTCGATAGCACAGTGTCTGTGTCTGTCTCTGCGAGTGTCCGTGTGCGGTTATTTTGCTTTAAAGTCAAGCGTGCAATTCGTTTTGTACGTGGCCAGTTGTCATAGTGAAGCGAGAGCGTGCTGCTAACTACTACCGTCCCCGTTGTGTGTGTGCTGTGTGTCTCGGCGTTTTCGCCTTCGCTACCGACGGTGATCATTCAAAACAACGAACGTCGTCAACGTGCTCCACTACGGTGTGGTTGCAATACGAACCGCTGAATACGTGGCCGTTCTGTCTCGAAGGAAAATCCCTAGGTTTCCCGTCGAATAGCTTCTCATCCGACAGCTCATCGCCTTCGCCGAAGCGGCTAGAGAGCTTCCGGCCAGATCGCTTTCACTAACTAGTCTCAGGGGATACCACCTCGTTACCCTTCTTTACCTGTTGTCCTGTGAGAGTACACATATACGTTTTCCTTTCGTTGCAAAGATTTTTCTCGAAATTGTAAAGTCTAAACTCACGTCAATCAATCCTTTGGGACGCGCCACGCATTCAACTTGTTAGATCGGCCAAGAATTGCCTAGCTGTATAGAAGCTTATCTGTAGGTATAATGATTATGCACCATTTTCACGTTGAATTGGAGACTTTTCAAATCAAATTGGACTCTTTTCTAAACAAGATTGACGATTCTGAAATCACATTGAACTATTCCAAATCAAGACGAGTTCCTTACATTAAGCTAGGGATTCCACGATGATTAGAATAATTTCTTGCTCAAGGACAATTCAGTATGACCTTCTTTGAATTTGTAATTCATCTGCCCAATAAGTGAACATATTGTTTAGAATTTTATAAATTTGTTATATTCTGAGGAAAAGTAATGGTTTGAAGCTGCTTTTAAAAGCACGAAGGCGGCCATTTTCTGGTGCTAAAAAAAACTGCACCGTGTCCTGTCCTCTTCCAAAAAAGATTGCATCGTGTCCTGTCCTGCGATTTTTATTTGATTGATAGCGGAATTTCTGTTTGTATGGATTTTGACAGCTGTTAATTATACAACAAAAACAATTGTAAAGATATAGATATCCTCTCTTTGTCGGTTCACGCAAGTGAACTTACACTATCAATCAAATCAAAGTTGCAGGGGTCTTTCGAGTAAATGGCGCGATCTAATCTTTTAATGCGCTATATGTTTGCTTTTTTGTTGTGCTTTTAAAACAAATTTTAATTTATTATTTCTTCTCTAAGACCAACCAATTTTATAAAATTATTACACACTTATTGGGGCAGGTAAACTAAAAAAACTTAAAATGAAGTTTTACCAAATTTTCCTTAAACAAAAAATTATTCTAACCATCTTTTTAAGTCTGTAGTTTAACCTTACTGAAGGTCATTTCAATTTGAAAGAGTTCGTTTTTTTTTTTTCGAAAGTCTTAAAGCTAGCTTAGAAGTGTGTGCAATTTCACATGAAAATTGTATAAATCAACCCAGATGGAAACCTCGAAGGAAGATCAGAATTTCATTCGTTGTACTTCTTCCATGTAAAGTATTTTGGGAAAACTGCGTTCTCGAATACTGTGAAAGGTGCAGGTCGAATAAGGGAGCAACCTGATATCTTTCGCATCATTCCAATTCTTGGATACCATCTTCCCTCGGTGACGCAGTAAATTAGTTTCGTGTTCTGCATAAGGTTAGTATGCTTACGTAAACAAGCAATTTGCTCCAGGTTTTGTTTCTTTCCGCCGTGTTTTTTTTTCACCTTTCTCTCTCGACCCAGGATTCCTGTTTTGAGCACCCATTCATCCGATTGCCAGGACTCGAAGACATACGGTTACTGTGGTCTTTACATTACATGTTTTTAATATTTCTACCATAAATTAAAGGATAAAGATAAAGGACGGCGTTACTCAGTCCCTTTTCGGATCCGCCACGCATTCTACTTCTATGGGTTATCGTGGAGGCAACTTGAATGCGTATTTGGCCATACAATGACTTGCGGAGCCGATGAGCAAGTCAGCGCTCTATCCTTCCCAGACAAGTCTGGTACCAATTCACCGACTTCAGAGGGATGGAAGGCTTGGTTAGCCTGGGCGGAAAATCCGAACCAGGAACCTGGTATCGGCTGCACGCGACAACCGGCGCCTCCTCCGACTGCGCTACACGCGCCCACCATAAATTAGGAATGAAAATATCAGCCTCTCCTTCCCCCCCCCCCCCTCCCATCTCCCGACTCGACTTCCACCCAGTGATGTGGTCTGGTTAATAGTTCTCGGCCTTCGTACTCTTCTTCACAGTAAGGTTTCACTTCTGGCGGTGTTTTTGATCGAAAAAGTGAGAATTCGTAGTTGTGAGATGTTTGGGGAGTATGATGAATGAGTTGGAATTCAAAGCTAATTTTGTGTAAGTTCTGACGCCATTTTACCTACTTGCGATCTGCGATACTCTTCCTAAATAATTCTATTTCAATTCATTTTCTTGGCTCGTAATAATGAGATTGTAAGCTTTCATAGCGATGTTTTATTGTGATCAAAACTCTAGCGCCAGGCAGGATTCGAACCCGCACCTCCTGTTGACCGGACCGGAATGCTCTATGCCACTATACCGCATTACACCACAACTCTATTTCTATCGTAGGTCTTTGAAAATCGACCTCATAGGCCTGCTGGGAGCCTTGCGTTCGTATTCTGTGGAGAACCATGTTGAAGACAGACCACTAAATAAAAAGTGTTACGTGAAGAGTTGTGTTAATCGAGCTCTATTCGGGATGTGCCACCTATTCTGCTTCTATAGGATATCATCTCCGTTTTAGTTATACCACAACTCTATTTCTATCGGACTGCATGTTTTCATGCATACCGTACTTGGCCAGTACAAATACTTATGCTTAGCATAGTAATTAGCCGAGCTTGGAGGAATGGAGAGCTTGGTTCGCCCGGCGGGATCCGAACCGTGATCTCCTAACGTGAACTATGAGCTCACGTGCGCCCAAACTATAAAAGTTCGGGATGCACATCAGACTGGCCGCGTATGCTTATACTATTGGGTTGTTCTATAATTAATTTCATTTTCTTCTCATAGATGGCGTGAACCATGTATTTTTATGTAGCAGTGGTTGCATGGCTTACATTATTATGCACTATTTTAAAGGTTAGACCTTAGGCTATCCTCTGCCAAAAACTGAGCATCATTAGTAAAAAAAAATTGGTAAAAAACTAAGTTTAAAATGAACAACCAAAGAGAGCATATTTTATTGTTCTACTTCCGAAAGGGGAAAAAATGTGATGCAAGCTCGGAAGGAATTTTGTGAAGTTTAAGGTGAGGACTGCCTTACTGAACGCCAGTGTCAGCGTTGGTCTTTTGCTCGCCTTCGCTCTGGATATGTTAAGGTGCAAGGTGCACCATATACGGGTCGTATAAATACTACTGATGACGAGAAAACAAAGGCGTTCATCGAAACAAACCAGCGTACAACAATTCGAGAGATGGCAGAGAGAAGCTTGGCATATCGAACTCACGAATTAAAGGAAGTCCACCTCACCAAACGCATCAAGATATGCGACGGTATAGTCTACTTTAAGCTGCTTCCAAGAAACCAAACTATCAACTCGAATGTCTACTGTCATCATCGAAATTGAACGAAGAAATAAAGAAAAACAGCCATGCATTGGCCAATGGCAAAGACGTGATGTTCCATCATGGTAACTCCAGGTCCCACGTCTCTTTGGGAAGTTCGCTGTTCAAGTACCGATCGCCATCAATCGATATTTATCAAGATATCGATTTTTCACGTATATTATTCAGGCGGTCTAAAACTTTAGCCATGGGGGTAATCAAGGTCGCATAGCACGAGCCTGAGGTTCGTTTTCGATGTTTTGATCTCTATGGAACATATGGACTTTTCATTTATGTCATTCAAGCGGGTCGAACCTTTAGCCCTGGGGTAGCCAGGGTCGCTGAACGTGAATCTGACGTTCGTTTTTGAAGTGTCGATCGTCATCAATCGATATTGACAAAATTATTGATTTTTTGTGGACATCGTTCAAGCGGCTCGAAACTTCAGCCCTGGGGTTAACAGGGTCGCTGAACACGAATCTGAAGTTCGTTTTGAGGTATCGATCCCCATCAATCGATATTGATCAAATTATTGATTTTTGTGGACGTCGTTCAATTTTTCTAATTCTTTCTAACTTGCCCCAATCGACGTAGTTAAGGTGTTCTTTCTGAGGAAACCATGACATAGGTGGCAGTTACAATTGACAATGAGAAGCTATTACTACGGCGAAGCCGTTAAGAAGCCGTTAGTGCGGCCTAGAGGCCGCTCTCACGGCTGATTATCGAATGATCCAATACATTTAAAAAAGCGTCGTTCACTGGAAAGCGATAGACGCGGGTTCGATCCTCTTTTGATGCAGACCATGGGCTAGGACAATATGTAGTTTTTTTTGCTGTAGTCAACAAAACGACGCACCAATCGCTTTAAGATTAAATAATTGTGAAGGTTTTAACAAACACATCGTTTTGAGGGGCACGTAGTTGCGCCGTCGGAAGAGGCGCCGGCTGTCATGTGCACTCCGAGTCAGGTTCTTGGTCCGAGTTTCCCGCGAAGATCAGCCAACCTGCTATTCCTCCGGAGACGGTGAATTGGTAGCAGACTTATCCCAGAAGGATAAAACACTGACTTTTCCACCGCCCGGTCACTGCAATCCACTGAATAAACCAAAAGCGCATTCAAACCAACCCATTGGCGCATCCCAAAACGGATTAATCAACACCGTACTTTATCCTTCTTTTGTTTCTTTTCGTTTCGAGGTTTTTCTACAGAGTTTCAGGGGTTTAAAGGGCTAAGAGGGGCAGCCCTGAGTTAAACAAGGCGTATCCGCTATTTTTTGAAACTCAAAATGGCTCTTTGAATTTTTAGTAATTCTCGATCTACTTGAACTTCAATTTCGTCTGCTCTAACGTTTTAATTTTTTCGAGTGTTAGGTACAATTAAAATTTTCTGGCATGTTAACCTTTATCCTCCACGAAAATAATTAGTTTTCGTTAAGGCATAAATCCCATTCTCGCGTTAAATGCGCGCTCATTTGACAATTCTTCGTATAATGGAGCACACCATTGATGTGCATCTTCTACCTCTTTGTGTGAAATGAAAGCGTTGCAATACATGATCGCAGTAGCCTCCATTTATTGCAGACCCTTCGAGGAATGCGTTTATTTCTGCCTTTGCCCGTTCCGTCACGCAGTGTCTATTCTGAGCAATGACGTGTCCAGTTTTTGTTTGGTTTTTCATGTGATTCTGAGTCTCTAGCTGATACAAAGTAGAATAAGGCATACTTTGCTTTTCGCTATGATGTTTTTGGTGAAGACCAAAATCCAAAACAAACGTGTTCCTAGAGGAATTTCATTGAAAAATGCATAGTGCCCAAAGAACCGTAATTTCTTTCTCCATTTTCAAAAAAAAAAACATTTTCTTTGATGCGAAAATTTGTCAAGCAGGCAGGTGCAGAAAGAAAGGACCGTGCATGACTTGAAAAGTAAATTTCTTCTACAAGCATAATGGTGCCAACAGGACCTCGAAAATCGTAGAATAATTCAGATCGACTGAAAGACGGTTATCCTGTTTCCTTACAAAGCTTACGTTTCTGCGTACTTGATTTGGTCATTCCGGAACGTTCCCGCCTTGGATATTCCTGCGATTTTTTTTTTGAGTTTTGTGCTCCACGACTTCGTAGGAGGTTTTTGTATTCGTTACGCAAAGAAAACATGTTATATTAAATACGTGGGAAAGATATGAGATGATTGCCAAAACTGGAGAGTTTAAGCCACATTCCGTGACAGCATAGAAGCCCAACTTCCGTGTCATATAGCTTTATGGTTTGTATATCGAAAACGTGGTGGGAGCCGAGTTAGCCTAGTGGTTAGTAGTGTAGTTTCATGCACAAACGGTCACAGGTTCAACTCCCAGCTCCGGCACGCCATGCCCTGCAAAAATTGCAAAAATGGCAACGGTTCCAGCGTCAGGCCCAGTTGACAGGCCGGCTGATGGAGAAGCCTCGTCACAAAACCATGATCACAAGTCGCAATAGAATCAGTGTAAAGACTAGGACGTCACCCGGAAGTGGCGCACAGAACCCCCGCCCGAGTTCTGTGGTCAGTTTGCGAGGGCTACTGAGGGCCGAACGACCTCGGCTAAAGAAGCTAGTTCGACTGGGGACTCTGAATGTGGGAACGCTGACCGGAAGATCTAGGGAGGTGGCTGACCTGATGAAGCGCAGAAGGATACAAGTCCTGTCTGCAGGAAACGCGATGGAAAGGGGCGAAAGCCAGGGAGATTGGAGAAGGGGTCAAGCTGTACTACAACGGAGAGGACACCAAGAGGAACGGGGTAGGGATAGCTGTCGCCGAGTCCCTCAAGGATTCAGTAGCGGCTGTCCAAAGAATAAACGACCGCATCATGCCACTGCGGCTGGACACGAAGGAGGGTTACTGGACCATCATGTCTGTCTACGCTCCGCAGACCGGATGCTCCGAGCACGACAAGGATGACTTTTACCTCTCGCTCGAGGAAGCCATAAGGTCTGTACCAGAAGGCGACTACCTCTCCATAGCAGGGGACATGAACGGGTATGTGGGGAGTGGCAGAAGAGGAGTGGAAAGGGTTCATGGAGGTAACGGGATCGGGCTGATAAACCCGGATGGAGAACGAATTCTGGATCTGGCTATCGCCCACGACCTGGCTGGCCAAGGCGCGTCATAGAGCTAGCCTCGACATTCGAGTAGTGAAGACTGTGAAGAGTGCTGACGGTAGGGTTTTACGGAAGCCGGTCGAGGTCAGTGGGAGGAGTACTTCAAGGAACTCCTGAACGAGGAGTTCCCTCGTTGGGAGGCCGAGGAAGAACAACCAACGGAAGGACCCATCCCACCCTGGACGCAAGAAGAGGTTCGCAAGGCCATAGGAAAGATGAAACTCGGAAAGGCAGCAGGGCCTGACGGTGTGCCAGTAGAGGCTTGGAAGGTGCTCGGGGACCTCGGAATCAACTGGCTGACGCAGTTCCTCAACAGAATCACGAAAGAAGGTAAGATGCCGGATGACTGGAGGAACAGCACCATAGTCCCCATCTTCAAGCAGAAGGGAGACCCTTCCGAATGCTCCAACTACCGCTGGGATCAAACAGATCTCACACACGATGAAGATCTACGAACGACTGGTCGACTCAAGGCTGAGGGAGATGGTACCCATCTCCCAGGTGCAGTGGGGCTTCATGCCTGGGAGGTCCACCACAGACGCCATCTTCATCGCTCGTCAGGTGATGGAGAAATATCGGGAGAAACGAAAACCCTGCTACCTGGAATTTCTGGACCTGGAAACGGCCTACGACAGGCTAGCTCGGGCCGTAATCTGGAATGCCCTTCGAGGGAGGGGTGTCCCGGAACGTCTGATCACGGTCATAAGGGACATGTACGAGGGCTCGAAAGCGGCGATAGGAACTCCACACGGGATGAGAAGGAAAGTGGACATCACAGTGGGGGTACACCAAGGGTCGGCTATGAGCCCGTTCCTCTTCCTGCTGATACTTGACTCTATAGTGAACCACCTTGAGGAAGGCCTTCTCAGAACGATCCTCTACGCGGACGACATCGCCCTAGTAGCTGACAACCAGGAGGAGCTGGAGGAGAAGGTGCTTCTGTGGCAGAGAGCCCTCGCAGACAACGGCCTACGGCTGAACGTGAAGAAGACGAAATTCATCAGCTCTGAGCAGTGCGCTGGATCGATCCTAGACTGCCAAGGGGAAACGATCGAGAAGGTGGAAGAATTCCGCTACCTCGGAAGGGACCTATCCGAGGAAGGAAGTGTGGACCAGGCGGTCAGGGGACGGATAAACGCAGCCTGGCTCAAGTGGAGGGAGTCCACAGGGATCCTCTGCGACCGTAAATGCTCCAGGACGCTCAAAGGCAAGCTCTATAGAACAGTTGTGAGACCTGCCCTCCTCTACGGCAGTGAGTGCTGGGCCCTGGGTAAGGCGCAGGAGCGGCAACCGCACGCGGCGGAGATGAGGACGCTGAGGTGGGCATGTGGATGGACCCGTCGGGACAGGGTGCGAAACGAGGATGTTAGGGCAGTGATGAAGACAGCCCCGATCCAGCTGAAGATGAGGGAGCAGCGCCTGAGGTGGTATGGACACGTCCTCAGAAGACCAGAGGATCACCCCACAAGGTTGGTCCTAGATTTCGAGGCACCCGGAAAGCGTCCGAGAGGAGCCCCAAGGAAAAGATGAAAGGACGTCATCAAGAGAGATCTCGCCGAAGTCGGCGCCACGGCAGGTGACGCCCTTGATAGGATGAGGTGGCGACAGATCATAAGAACAGCGGACCCTGCGACTGCGCGGGACTAGGTGCTGTGTAAGGAAGGCATCTAGAGGAATAGCAGTGAAAGGCTGCCACGAGACACTTTAAACTAGAGATAGAGAACTTTGAAGTGGAAATAATAAAATTCAGCCTCCTAAATCTTTTTCACTCCCTGAATATTCTTTCGAACGCACTGCAGCAAAACAAATTCTCTGTGAGTGGATATTTTGGAACTACTGTTTCATTTGTGAGTGCTGCTGTTTCTTTCACAGATTTTTTCATCTCACGCCTGTCTTGTACAAAGTATTATTAGGTTGGAAAAAGTCTTTTCATTTTTTCAAAGATTTATTACTTCACAACTACAATGTCAAATCAATTGAGATAAACTTCTTTTGTTCCACTACACTTCTCCAAAGACTGGCTACTTTTCTAATTCCTCTCGCTTAAAGGACTGCAGTTCTGGAGTCGAACCACTGCTAAAATTTTCGAGGTCTTCATCAGTTTCAAAATATTTCTCTCCAATTTCATGTTGAGAGCACGAAAGAGATGGTAGTCAGTAGGGGGCGAGGTCAGGGCTATACGGTGGATGTGGCATTACCTCCCAGCCCAGCTCCTTTATTGTTTCTCTTGTGAGTCTTGCAACATGTGGTTTTGCACCGAGTGCCTGGCAGGGCATATGGAATCCAAGCTCCGAATTTCCATGCGAAGCCAAGACCCTTCAGATGGATTCCCACTATCCTGTGAGACACTTCTAGCTTCTCTGCCAGTTGACGTGTCGTCTGCCTACTATCGGTACGAAGAAGATGGAGTAGTTCAGTGTCGTCCAATTCATTTGGCCTTCCTGACCTTGCCTTGTCCTCTAGTGAATAATCTCCCTTTAAAAACTTTCCGAACCACTCATAACAGGCGCGATGAGTAGCAGATCCCATGCCATATATATGGTTAATTTGGTCGGCTGTTGACGTGCTGTAGATCCTTTAATGAATTCATGACGAATGACGTGCCGAAAATGACCGTGAGGTAGATCTGGCATTGAGTCCGAAAGATTGGATAGATAACGAAGTAGATGAAGGGTCTTGACTTGTGTCCGCGTGCGAACGGTAGACAAGTGTGATAGGACTACGAAATCAGCAATCAATACTGGCTAGTGTGTTTACAAGGAGAACGGTAAAAAAAATTTCGAAGTGTGAAGAGACTTTTTTTCCAACCTAATACAATTAATTAGTTAACAAATTAATTAAATGATGGAGAGCCTTGCGCAGATGTTCCAATAAGCTAGAATTAGCTTTGGGGTATCAAACACCAATTCGTTGACGTCATGTTATCCGCTGAATAGAAAATTTGTTTTCCCAGCTGATAAAGGTCTCGTGATCTGATGTTAAAGACAAGGGCAAGGTCTTATCCGCAATAACTCCCTAAAGTCGCTATCTATTTTATCACTCCATAGCAATTATCGTCTTTATTTTCAGTCAGCCTTCTCAAATACGGCTCATGTACGTCCCACAAGGATAGCGAGCTGTGATGGCCGTCGACTCTTCTGCTGAGCAGGTTAGTTTGCCGGAAAGTTCTCGCTTTGTCAGTGTTCCCGCATAGCGATATGACTTGTTTTATCCAAAGAGTGGCCTGTGATCCAGCGTAACTAAACGGGAGAATGTAGAAAAACGCAATCCATATGCATCCTTCAAGTATTTAAACCATGCTCAACCTACAGCACACACACTGGGCTCATGATATTAGGGGGGGGGGGGCAAAAGTAATGAGGCACCCCATGCCGTGTCCATATATCTCGTGGCTAGAGTCTGGTTTCGTGCTTGTTGTATTTGTATGTTTGTATGCTACTTACTGAAACCCATCTGAGAAGTTATCCCTTCCGCCCTTTCCAGAAGCATGCCAAAACCCCAGTCTGTCTCATGCCGAAACCCCAGTCTGACGAGTCGACCTGTGTCGCGCAAATCTAGCCCAATTCCCAACCCCGAGCAGCCTGGGCTCAATATTCACGCAAGATGAGAAGTACGTCTTCTACCTTAACCCTGCCAAGCAGCGAGTCCGGGTGAGGCCTGGTGACCTGTTACCGACCTTCGTTCGGCGGGATGTTCACGGCGAGAAGCATCTTTGGAGCTTTTGGGTCTGCGTCCATGGATCGGTTTACCGGAAGATGTTTCCCAAGAGCACCACGATGAACTCCAAGGCCATGGTGAACGAAATAGAAGAGATGGGCCGGCGACTCGCTCTTATTCATTGGCAGCGCTTCAAGAAGGTTCTCCTCTTCGACAACGCCGCACCCCATCGGGAACAAGTAAGCACGGATAAGATTGGCCAGCTGGGCTACGTTCACATGCCTCACCCACCGTATTCGCTGGACATTTCTCCATGCGACTACCACTACTTCTTGAGCCTACAGGACTTCCTGGTCGGAAGGGACACAAGAACCCAAGCAGTGCTTGACAACCATATCGATCAGTTGATCAACACCAGGCCCAAGCAGTTTTAGAAGGATGGGATCAGGAAGTTGGCTGAGCGATGGCAGCAAGGTCCTTGCCCTTAATGGCAAATACATTCCTCAGCATCGTTGAGTTGTAATTGAGTTATAAAGAGATAACGATTTTTTTTCATTTTGTCTCTATTACTTTTGCCCCCCCCCCTAATACCATCTTGAAATTTAACGAGCTATAGGTCTTCTATACGCTTGAAGAGACAGCCTTGGAAGGTTATCGTACTTCGCAAGTAAGGAGCTAAATTCTTTGAGAATTCTGTAGGGTAATAAACTCGGTCTGGCTCTCGATTTTGCAATCGGGACTCGAAGTTTAGGCTTTTATCTAAAGGTTCTGGACATTCTCTCACCGAGAAAAAATGACGACGAAGCCAGGCAATTACTATGCCGTGTTGTGAGACTGGATTCAGGAACTCTGCTACCTAGACCCTCGCTCTTTCAACCTGTTCAAGCATAATCTTCTTAGAAGTAGCTCTGTTTTCTCTATGTGAGAATATATGCATATTAAAAAGGGAATTCTTTTTATGGGGATTCCTTCCTTCTTGAATAATTTTAAATGCTGTTTTTACTCTATGAATAAGCTTTGGAATAAGCACCTGCTGGCTTCCAAAGTGTTTGCAATATGCAATCCGTGAAATTCAGAAAAAGGTGCAAAACACTTTTAAAAAATGTAAAAAATGTGTAGGCACGGCATGAACGCTGTTGAACCACACTCTCTGGGAGACGGAACCACTCCCCATCCCATTCGAATGTTGCTACGTAAGGCGAAAGCTCAGCAGTCGAAATAATTTAGCACAAAGTTGGATGCCCATATTACAATCATGAGTGCTAATCTGGAGTTGTTCTAATCCTTCTGGAGAGTCTCAATTTAATGGGAGGATATCTTTTTGACTTGGAAGGGTTCGTTTTGATTTCAACTGTCTTACCAGGAAACTATCTCAACGGTAGGTCTGAACGGCCCAAGTGTTGTATGAGGGCAGAATAGTCTCTCTCTGGGTAGCAACAAAATGCAAATATCTCGACCCCACTCCGATTCTGCGCAGAGCAAGGGATGACGGAAGTTGTGCCGTTGGCGGCATTAGCCCTCTGACTGCAAGCGAAGGGCGGGCTCAGGTTGGCTGGAAACAGCGATCCCGGGGATTATGCCGCCCCTCTACTCACTGCGCCACCACCGCTAGCTTAGCATCACTGTCTCCTGCCATCTTGAGTCCGCCCTTCGAGCGCATGCAGAGGGTTAACGCCGCCAACGGCTCAGCTTCCGTCGTCCCTAACTCTGCGCAGAGTTGTGCTGGGGTCGAAATATTTGCACTTTGCTGTTTCCCAGAAAGAGGTGATTCTGCCCATATACAACACTTGGGCTGTTCCGACCTACCGTGGAGATGGTGTACTGGTTAGGCTAACTGGAAGGGTGTCCAATTTGATTTGAAGTTCAGTTCGACGTGAAAGTTGGTATATCTGTAGCCGCATTTTTGCAATTGCTCATCATGGAAAAGCCTAATCACCTTTTGTCCCTTTCCCCCCTCCAGAATGCGTCATGTAAACAAAGTCTTCAACGTGTGTAGGTGTTTCATCATACATACATTCATACATCTTTAAATTCTTTGCTTTTCAACATTTTGGAATAAGTCTAATAAGTTATCTGTAAGGTGAGAATTTTAGATCGTTAGAGGATGTTTTGTTGCGATCAAAACTCTTGCATCAGGCGGCGGGACTCGAACCCGCACCTTCTGCCTTCAGGGCAGCTATGCTACGCCTTACACCACCGGCGCTGTTTGACCTCACGTAACATCCGCGATATCCTAAAAAAAGAATTTTATACTCATTCAAACAGTGTACTTTCTAGAGGCACCTTTAAAAGGCAAATTTTATGCAAATTTTCTTCAAACGAGATTTACTCCTAACTCTTTAAACTTACTTCCTTTCTTTAGAAGTGTTTCAACTTTAGATAGCTCTCGTCTGATTTAGTTTGGAATGTTTCTTTTTTTAAATTGTTGGGTATGAAAAGGAAGTACTTGTACTACTCTGCCGCTGTGTAGAGTACAAGCTGCCGCTGTGCCTTACGTTCATTGACCTGAAGAAGGCATTCGACTCCGTCGAGACTGAAGCGGTTATAGAAGCCCTGCTCACCCAGGGCGTTCCTACTCAGTACATCAGAGTCCTTCGAGAGCTATACAGTGGATTCACGACCAAGATCTCACCATTCTACAACGACGTCGTCATTGACGTGAAGAGAGGGGTTCGACAAGGGGATACCATATCCCCGAAGCTCTTCAGCGCCACCCTCGAAAACGTCATGCGCGAACTAGAATGGGATGACATGGGAGTGAAGGTCGACGGCCGGCAACTGCACCATCTTCGCTTCGCTGACGACATCGTGCTCATAACACCGAGCATCACTCAGGCGGAGCGAATGCTGGCCGACTTCGATCGTGTATGTGGAAGCGTTGGACTGCAGCTGAATCTTACGAAGACGATGTTCATGAAGAACGGATGGGTTTCTGATGCCCCATTCTCGCTCAACGGAACGAACATCTCCGAATGCTCCAGCTATGTGTATCTGGGTCGCGAAGTCAACATGGCCAACGACCTAGCACCAGAGCTGAGCAGGAGGAAACGAGCGGCTTGGGGAGCTTTCAAGAGCGTCGAAGAAGTCGTGAAGAAAACGAAGAACGTCCGACTCCGTGCCCACCTATTCGACTCCACTGTTCTTCCTGCCCTAACATACGCCTCAGAGACCTGGGCTATACGAAAGCAGGATGAACACGCGATCAGCGTCGCGCAGCGTGGAATCGAGAGGACGATGCTCGGAGTGACACGACTCACGCAAGTGAGAGAAGGCCTCCGGAGTTCCGAGCTTCGCCGACGTTCGAAGATCAGAGACGCTGTCGCATGGGCCAAGTCGTCGAAAATTAGGTGGGCCGGCCACGTAATGCGATTCGCAGACACCCGCTGGACGAGAGCCGTCACAGACTGGATTCCGCGGGATGTCAAAAGAACACCAGGACGCCCACCAACGCGTTGGTCGGACTTCTTCGTGAAAGCCCTGAACGACCGATATGACGCTCTTCGTGTCCCTCGAGCGAGGAGGATCCATTGGACCACTCTGGCACGCGACAGGGACGAATGGAGACGCTGCTGGCGCCCGCTCGAGCAAGTCGATGATCAACGGGACGACAGGTGACAGGTGATACAGGTGAAAAGGAAGTGACCAGATTAAAGTAAGTGTGCACACTTTGCTTTGTATTTCAGTCTGAAGTGCGAACGGTGCATATTCCTTGAAGGCTATGCTTTACATGCTAACAGGTCATCAGTTCCAGTGTCTAACCTTCCTTACAACAACCAACACCCTCCCAGGTACACTGGAAATTTGCCTACCATTTTGTCCGAAAAACTTATTTCAGTCTCGCCAAACCCGACGTGACCGCGTTTTTCGGCGAAGAATAAGTGATGAGGAAGCGCGGTCTAAGGTTTGTCACTTTTTGGTTGGATAATTGTTCTTCAATAAAACACTCGACAATCCACACGTCGAACACACACACACACACACACACCTTCACGATGTCGAGAGCACACACTTCACATACACGGCCATACACACACCACAAACATACACAGCTTCACGATGTTCATGACACTCCCACATACACACACCACAGACACACACAGCACAACAGCTTCACGATGTCGAGGAGACACACGTCACATACACGGACATACACACCACATACACACAACATACACACATACACACAGCTTCACGATCCCGAGGATCTACACACCACAGACACACCAGACACACACACACACACACACACACACACACACACACACACACACACACACACACACACACACACACACACACACACACACACACACACACACACACACACCTTCACGATTTTGAGGAAATGTATGCGTGCATACCTGGGAATTCATTAACTTTCACAGGTTGATTTAAAATTCAAGCGCTAATCTATGAAGCACAAAACGTTATTGCGGTCCACTATGTGGTTAATTATAACCACCACCTATATATAAAAGAGTTTGTCCGTCGAGCGATCTAACCTAAGTGAGATACGCCGCATCATCCACAGCGAGAGCGGTCGAGTGATCTAAGCTGAGTGAGATACACCTCATCATCTACAGCACGGGCAAAATTTGCTATTGAATGTGGGATGTTGCTGCAGCAGGGAAAGCGCAGCCTTTTGCAGCTCAAGGCCTGGTTTATACTTGCGCCGCCACGCGGCGCGGCGTGATGGTCGCCATGCATTGGATCCGAATGAATCTTTTTCGGATATCCGATTCGGATAACCCGATCCGAATCATCCAAAAATCCGGTGTCTGCGAAATTGTCGTTATCCGAATCATCCAAAAATCCTGGGTCCACAAAGTCGCCCTTATCCGAATCATCCAATTATCCGAAGATTTTCGATCGGATCCAATGTATAATGGTCGCCGTATATATCGATTTTTCGCGCCGCCCGGTCGATATCTACTCCGACTATGGTCCCGCGCCGCGCAGCTGCGCAACTATAAACCAGGGCTAACACAACAGCACCCACGCGCGTTTCTGAGCATCGAGATTCAAAAGCCGTGCCGCCGATTTCGTGCTATGAGCATAGGAGGACCACAAAGAGTAGGAAGGGGACTTCAACAGCGACCAGGAAGGAGCGACCTGGAGGAGGCATCGGGATAGGGGGGGGGGGGGGGAACAATGAAGCAGGCCAGGAGGTGGGTTTAGGCAATAAGGAGGGAGCAGGAGGGAGTTAGTTATGAGGGGGGGGGGGGGACAGGAAGGAGGACCTGCAGGGGAATCAATTACGAAGGGAACCCAGCAAGGCAGACCTGATTTAGAAGATGTGACGCCGATGTCGCGCAATTGGCGTTCGCTCGCCGTCGTCGTGCCATGACCGTGCGAGGGCTACTCAATTAGGGTAAAGTAGTAAGGAGGACCACGAGGGAGGGAGGGGATCGACAGGAAGAAGGGACCTGGAAGCGGGGCCAGGACAGGAACCAGCAAGAAGGGAGCCATAAGGTAATTCATATGGGGAACAGGGAATCTGCCATCTGTGCAGCCTCTTCAAGCTCAACACAGCGGCAACTGCGCGCGCTTCTGAGCTTTTGGACTCGGAATACGGATCTTCTGAGGTTCTGGTTTCAGAAGACAGGTCCTCTACGTCGCGCTAGAAGCATCTAGGTATTGAAAATGTGTCTCTGCGTCGGGCGGCGACCGTAGAATCCATAATTCAACATGGGATGTTGGTGCTGCAGAGGAAGTACAGCCTCCTTCTGCTTCACATAGCGGCAACTGCACGCCTTTCTGAGCGTCTGGATTCAGAAAGACGGCTCCTCTACGCCTTGCTAGAAGCAACTGGATTAAGAAAATGCATCATCGGCATCGTGCGACGAGCAGCCGCCTTCAGAATTCAACGTGGGACTCTTCTGCAGGAGAGAAGGAGCAGCATCTTCCTGCTTGACATAGCCGCAACTGCTCGCGTTTGTTAGCTTCTGGACTCAAAATAAGTGATCGCGACAATTGTGCGCGTTTCTGAGCGTCCTGATTCAAAATTAGTGTCGCCGACTCAGTACCATGAACACGGGAGGACCACTAAAGGGGTAAGAATAGTAAGGGGACTTTGAGGGTTGGGGCCAGGAGAGCGACCAGCAATTAGTGACCTGAAACAGTGATCGGGATGGGACACATAGTCAAAAGGAGGGACACGTACAACAATGAAACAGACCAGGAGGTGGCACCAAGAAGGGTTGAGGCAGTAAGGAGGGACCATTAGGGAGTTACAAATAAGTGGGAGTAGTAAGGAGGACCAGCTAGGGGATCCATTATGAGAGGAGCAGTAAGGGATACAAAGCGTGAGGGTTTAGGAGATGTGACACATATCGTGCTATGGGTGGGCGTCCGCTCCCCGTCGTCGTGCCATAAGCGTGGGAGGGCAACTCTTTTTTTGGGGTAGAAAAGTAAGGGGGACCACGACGGAGGGGGGGGGAGAGGAGGACCCGGAGAGCGACCAGGAAGGAGGGACCTGGAGGTGGGACCAGGGGTCGGATTCATCAACGACTTACATAACTTTAGCGGAGAATTCACAGCAGAAAACTCAGATAACGCCGCTTATCGCCCACCATATCGCTTGATAAGGCGCGCTATCAGGTGTTTCGGCTGAAATTTCTCTGTTATATTGCTGTAAGTCGTTAATGAATCCGGACCCAGGACGGGGAACCAGCAGTGAGGAAGCTGTAAGGGGAGATAATTCAGAGAACAAGAAACATACCATCTGCGCAGAAGTGTGTCATTTGGATGAAGTTCAACTCCAGCTGCCCAAGGAAATATTAACCCTTTTTTCTTGATCATTTTATCCCTATATTTTTAATCATAATAAGTTCTAGTGCTCCTGTTTTTTAGAGCAACAGTTAAAATTTTTCTTAAATCGATAGTGGACGATAGTTGGATTTCTGGTAGATAAATGCGATTTACTTGGAGTTTCGTAGAAGAATAATGCACGAATTTTTCGCCGTCTGCTGCTAAGCAGTTACTACGCCCTGAAGATATCTAAAAATTGGATGAACATGTTATTTTTCGATGACGAAAAAGGCTTTGAGGCTGGAACAATGCATTATGCATCGCTACAGTATGGTGTCACGGCATGCCCAATCACTGAACGCAATAACCAGCTTAACCAGCTCCTATTGCCGTCCTGTTACTGGAGATACGGTCATGCGACAGAATATACAATGATTGCGATTTTTCGTATTTTTAATCGATTACTGTGTAATTCTGATCATTACAATGTACGCCTTTTTTCAAGGTTCGGGCTTAGAATTACCGAAGCCATCCATTTCTTAAACTCTCCTGCCTATGAAAAATTGCAGGCAATTACCATTGCAAGTTAAAGCGGATAGTCAGAGTATCTGAACTCCACGACAAAACATCAAGTAATTAAGACCTCGCTGTCAATCAAGTACATACAACAGTGATATGCCCGCTGACGGTGTGGCGTAAATTTGAAACGCAGCACTCAAGAAGATTTCCACTTTCTTCATTCATTAACCTTACAACAAGGATAAAGGACGGCGTTAATCAGTCTCTGTTTGGAATGCGCCAGACATTCTGCTTCTATCGTGGATATCGTGGATGCAATTTGTGTGCATATTTGGTCTTGATAGGACGACTTGCAGTGGCCAGCTGATGGGCACGTCAGTGTTCTATCCTTCTAGACAATTGTAGTACTAATTCACCGTCCTCGGAGGGATGAAAGGTTCAGTTGGCTTGGACGGAACCCGAACAGGTGCCTCCTCCGGCTGCGCTACAGACATATCATGCATCCATCCACTCATTAAACTGACCAGGGAAGGGTCTCGGGCGTTGTTCTGACGGGGGAAATGGATAGTATGTACTGCGAGAATCTCCACCCTTCATATAATAGAAAAACATGTTTCGTTTTTGCTGAGTCCTTGAACCTGAAGAGCTACGGGCCCTCGAAATTTAGTGTACAGTATGCACTGTCACCCGTACCTACCGTGACCTACCGTAATCGGCCGGAATTTGAAAAGCGGATGTTAGATTCGTGATCAGTACCTCAAATAACACCACTAGGCGAGGTTTGGGCGAAAAAATTTTTCGACCCCTCCTCGACCTCTCGAGTCGTGAAAGTACAATAGTGCCTTAATGGTAGTTTAAATCAGCTTATTTCCTACTCATCTCCTACACATTTATTTCACTCTAAATTCTCAAATAAGGGTTTACTTTGAGCTGTACTTTACTCACTTTTCCCAGTTTCAGGATCATACAATGTTTTGTGTTTTTTAGCGAATGTTAAACAGCGTCCTTTCAGCAGTACGGATTACAGCAGGTACGAGTGACTAGGGCTGTCGAGGTCATCATCACAGATTTCGCCCAAACTTCTCCGGGGGGGGGGGGGGGGGGGGAGGAGGATGGGGGTTATTTGTGGTGCTAATCACGAATCTGCCTTCCGTTTTCCGTATTGCGCTGGAGTACGCTAAGTTACAGTAGGTAGAGGTGATTAATGGTAAGGTCACGGTCACCGCTTTTGACCAAACTTCGTGTTGAGCACGAATTTGACTCATATTTGACAATTTAAAGTGAAATAAGTGTGTAGTAGATGTGCAGGAAGCAAATTGGT
>OX375870.1:11011113-11082113 GCA_947359475.1 Heligmosomoides polygyrus bakeri
AGTAAAGGCGCCTTTTTCGAAATATCCGTAGGCTATTCATCAAAGCATGCCTGGGACCAATTAGCCCACAGCGAGGAAACGTCTGAGCGGGTCGGCGCCTCGTCGCTCACCTCCTTTTCTCGTCTGTAGCTGTAATCCATTTGATTATGATGATTTCCAGTAAACTCATTTTCCCATCTCATAAGACCACCTTAATTTTTTCGGCTAAAAGTCTATTATTTAAATCTTATGGTGTAGAGTCATATGAAGGACAAACTTTCTATGCAGTAAAGGCTCCATGTTTTCAACAAAAAAAAAAAACATTTTTGTCATGTTATCTCTTCCCTGAACAGTAATCGTGCGCACAGTCGTAGATCATACGTAGATATGTAGTAATGGGCGTTTCTTTTCTTCATCTACTGGAGAAAAAGAGTTCAAAGATGCCCAGATTCGGCTTTCCATAAACCACTGCATGACACTGTTCAGCTACGTATGATCCGTTGGTTAATGAACAAAAATATAACAACTTTCAGAGTGTCTAGAATTCTAGGAGGTATAAAAAGCTTAGTCAGTCTGCATGTTTGCTACAGTTGTGCCCTCGAAATTGTTTCGAACGCCCGCAAACTTCGAATATACGAATTCGAGCACATTCGAAAAAAGCGATTTTTTGAATATTCGAATTCGAGTATTCGAAATCGAATGAAAATCACTCGAATACCTATTTGAATACGTCATTTGAGCACATCTATATATCTGCATTTGGACTTAACGATGTCTGGTGTGCACCCTGATCAAGCATTTGATCGGGAGAATTGGCGTCACCCCACCAGAAGAGCGAACCCCGCCACCAAGCGGGACAGACGCTAATGAAAATGATGATGATTCGAGCACATCTATAGTGCCTGTCACAAACCTGTGTAGGCCTGTAAAACAGACTGTAACAGTAAGGAGGCCAGCTTCTGCATGAAAAACCTGTGAAACCGCCTCCAACATGCAAATGACGGAAATCGACTAAAATTTGCGAGAAACGGATGGATTCCATAATCACTGGGAGACTAATCTTTGTCAATGTTATCAATTGTTCGATCAGTGCTATCGATTTTTGCCCAAGTTTGATCGATCGGGTGGAAGTCACGTGAGTATCATAGACAGTATCATAGAGTACCATAGATGGACGTCACAATAGGTGGACTTCGGAAGATTAATATTGACCAATGTTAGCGGTTCTCGGTCAGATTTTACCGATCGCAGTGAGTGAAAGTTAGGCGAATAGTAACGGCTGATAGGTAGACTTCACGTCAGGTGAAGAATATCGATCGGAGCTCAGCATCAATCAATATTCTCGATTTTTCGACACGCACCATAATAGATACTAGAACTGGCCTCGCTGCTCTCTGTCCGTTTGCTTCCATTAGTCCGGCCGATCGAGGCTCTGAGCGAACATCAGATATCGGTCGGCATCAGGGGTGTTAAACTTCTCGAAGCTCTGAGCGTTAAATTTTTAACGAATTTTTTAACGGAAAATTTTCGTTAAATTTCCGGTAGATCGTTAAATTTCGTTGAAACATACAATAAGCTGCGAAGTATTATTTCAAATGAAAAAAAAAAAGATCAGAAAACGTTTTATCTTTCTTCTTCGATAGGTAAACAACTAAAGTTCGACAAACGCAATGCGATAATCCTACTATATATAAGCGAGAACGGTCGTTTGTCTGTGGGTGAGTATGTGTGTGTTTGTTTGCACAGAAGTGCTGAAGGAAGGAGTGTGCTGGGAGGATGTATGGGGAAGGGGGGGGGGGGGGGTTGTAGTTGTCTCCAGTTGTCAACTGTCGACAGGCGTCCATGTTCAGATGACATGTCACCAATGTCGCGCTAAGTACGTTCAGGTTGAGAAGAGGTATCACCTATGTCGCGCAAGGGGTGTTCGGATCCAAACGACGTGTCACTGATGTCGCGCAAAGCAGGTCTGGCTTGGTAAGACGTCACCGACGTCGTTCATCAGGTGCCTAGGTTCAGAAGAGGTGTCACCGAAAGGCCTGTTCGGATTCAGACGACATGTCACCGATGTCGCGCAAAACACGTTCGGGTTGAGAACGCATGTCACCGACGTTGTTCAACAGGCGTTCCGGGTCCGGAAGAGGTGTCACCGATGTCGCACGGATTCGGATTAGGATTCCGGATTCAGACGACGTGTTACCAGTGAAGGTGAGACGAGTAATAGGGGACCGGTGAAGGATGGGGTTCCAGTAAGGGGGACCGGTAAAGGGTTGACCAATAAACGAGGGACCAGTGAAGGTGGGACCAGCAATGGGGACCGGTGAGGGGGATCCAGTGAAGGGGGAACCGGTGAAGGGAGGGGGGTGGTCCAGTGAAGGGGGACCGGTAGAATGTTGATCAGTGAAGAGGGGACCAGGTGAAAGGGGACCGGTGAGGAACGGACCAGTAATGGGGACCGGTGAATGGGGGGGGGGGGGAAGGGGTCCAGTGAAGAGGGGGGGACCGGAAAAGGGTTGATGAATATAAGGGGGACCAGTGAGGGTGGGACCAGTAATGGGGATCGGTGAAGGATAGGATGACCAGCGAAGAGAGGACCAGTAAAGGGAGGTCCAGTGAAGGGGGAGCAGTAGTAGGGACCGACGAAGGGGGAGGGGGAACAGTGAAGGGTGAACCGGAAAAGAGCTGACAACAAAGGGGAACCAGTGAAAAGGGACCAGTTAAGGTGGTCCAGTGAAGGTGATGAACATGTTTTGCCTTATTCCGCTATACCATTCTATATAGCAAAACAAGATTTTTTTAATGAATGAGAGAAGGCCTAAAGAGGAGAAGAAGACGTTCGGGGTGTTCTATTCTCCGGGTTTGGGGCGAAGCCCCAACCAGACTTTTGGCGGCTGGCAGGCCGTTGAACGTCTGGTATAATATAAGCCATTCATTACCGACAAAGTGTGGTCGAAAAAAACCGGTTTTAGCAACGAATTATGTAGGGCTAGAATTAGATCAGACAGACCTCGGGTACCCACCTTTCCTAGTTCTTCTCGAAAGCGTTTTGCGTGACTGTTCTACGAGCATGTACAATCCCGATGCGGGTAGAAGCCCGTTAAGCACCGAAAGTCAGCTTAAATTTGGTCAATATTCGCCTTGTCAAGAAGGCACATGTATGTCCAGTTAGAAATTACCTAGATCAGTTCATTATTGGTGTAAAACACAATGGTGCTGCATAAAATTTCTAATTTCGTACGACACAAAACCTTGTATAGGGCCGTCCTGCACGATGACCTCTCCGTACCCATTTGCTCCAAAGGAACTATTAAAAATACAATTAAAAGGCTATTAGTAAACCGTTACCTTTCAGGAAAAGAAGCTTTCTAAAAATTTTGTTGATAGAATTTTTCGCAAATCGTTTAAAATACGTTCAGCGGTCGAAAACGTTTTCACCGTCTCGACTGTTCCAGGTGGCGAGCGAAAGTATTTTGGAATAAGCAGCGCCAAGTGGGGATAGGCAGATCTTGCGAGGGGGCCGGAGCAGTGTTTTAAGGTTAGTGGATTCGGTGACGCGGTTGTCGGTTCAGCGAGGAGCTGTTCTAGCTACAAATGCGTTGCTTCTTAAAATTCGAGGGCGTCATAGAGGGCATGAAGAATAGCATGGGAATAAAAATATTAGGTTGTCCCATGAGTCTTCGCCGTTTTTTTCAACGATTCACTGCAGATTTCGCCGGCGGTCTCATGCATAGCGCTGCATAGCTTTCGAAAGAGAATGATTTGCGCTATCAGAACATGTTTTGCACTTCTTTTTTCATCATGAATTTTGTCAATGTTTAGATCGTCGAAGTGAAAAAGTTAAAAAGTAGCCATTTGCACACTTGTTCTCTCCGCTTGGGTTTGTAATTTTTTGCGCAGTTTTTTATAGCACTTGGAAGAGAATGTTTTGTACTACAAGAATATGTGTTGGTCCTATTTTCTCACTTGTCCTGTATTGATTTTTAGGCCATCAAATTAGGAATTCCGCCTCTTCCGTCCGAATTTTTACCAAAACTCCGGTTCTGTGGTTGGACTTTTTTGCTTGGTGTTATATGTCGCTTAGAAGAGGATGCCCTGCTCAGTATGAATTTGTGTCGCGGAATATCAACAACTGAAGAAGGAGAAGGAGTTGTTGGTGAAGACGATTTTTCTCTTTTTGGCATTTTGTTGATATTCAATGGAAATCAATAAACGCGACACATATTCTTATAGAGCAAGACATTATCTTTCGAATGACATATAACACCAACCCAAAAAGTCCAACCACAGAGCAGGAGCTGTCGGCAAAAATAGCCATCCTCCGTCGGACGTCCCAATTTGATGACCTAAAAATCAATAGAGGACAAATGAGCAAATAGCACTAACGCACATTCTTGTAGTACAGAACATTGTCTTTCAAATGCTACAAAAAACTGCGCAAAAAATTACAAACCTAAGCGGAGAGAACAAGTGCGCAAATGGCTACTTTTTCACTTTTTCACTTTTCACTTCAACGACCTAAAAATTAACAAAATTCATGATGAAAAAATGCAATACATGTTCTGGTAGAGCAAATCATTTTCTTTCGAAAACTATGCAGCGCTATGCAAGAGACCGGGGGCGAAATCTGCAGTGAGTCGTTGAAAGAAAACTGCAAGGACTTATGGGACAACCTAATAAAAAGGATTCGCGCGCTGTGCCCGACGTCACGGGAGCATGCCCATAGATTAAACCTAAAAAATATTGGCCTTGGAACGCAACACCCCCCCCCCCCCCCCCCCCAGGCCTATTCATACTTGGCGACTGGAGCTACTGAGCGAGGGAGTCAGCCAAGCATGCCATACGCATCAATTTTTGCAGAGTTATTGAAAAAGAAAAAGAACAGGAATCGATACGTATGCTTCAGGGATGAGCGGATTAACCGTTATCCGTTATCCGTTATCCGGTTTCCAGGGGGTTTTGGCCTATCCGTTTTGTTGTTCGTTATCTGGCAATTTTGGGCCGGATAACGAACAACAAATTAGCTGACATCCAGGTATGGACGTGGCATTGGATATCTGTGTAGAAGCTTCACAATCATAGGAGTGATCGAGAGCAACAATAGAGGGCATTTAAATCTAGAAGGGTGAGGTGACTTCAGGCACAGGTGACATAGTTGGAAAGACGTCTAACTTCCATCCTTCCGTGGTCGTTCATTTATATCTATGGAATCTACTATGGATTGATTTCTTTATGAGCTTGTCACCACAAGCCAGTGCAGACCAAGAATGCATACAAGCGCCTTGATAATATTACTGACTTTCACAAGTGGAGGGCCTGGCGCATCCCAAGATGAATTGTTTAGTGCCGTTTGTTTAGTGGAATTTAGCGTCCTCTTCCACGATTACAGTATGTGGTAGCATGCGGCAAAGGTATTTTAGTTTTTACTGATAGACTGTTGTAACGCATTAAACACATACCGCTGAGCAGTAATGAATACAAGCAAAATAGGCATATGTTCAATCTAAATGAGTGGAGAAAGCTACGCCTACAAATCCTACAAATTGTTGAGATTTGTTTATAGAAACGCTTTTCTGAAAGCATTTTCTGTACGCTGGTACTGGTGGTACCTCCGTAGTGCTAAGAAATTGATTCTCTCTATTAAAAAACTAAATAGTACAGTTGAACTCTACTAAACTGATTCCCCGCTGCGCATGTTGGAGCTCCATTTTAATTTAAGATTGCCTTTTAGGAACATTCGGCACTATTGTACCTTAAGGACTCCAGAGGACGAGGAGATGTCGAAAAAAAAATTTCGCCCAAACTTCGCCCAGGGGGTTATTTGGGGTGCTGATCACGAATCTGACATCCGTTTTTGAAATTTCGGCCGATTATGGTAGGTTGCGGTAGGTACCGGTGACTAAGGCTGTCGGCGATTACCAGTACGTACCTTAGTCTACCGTACTCCAACGTAAAACGAGAAATGGATGTCAGATTCGTGATCAGCACCCCAAATAACCCCCATAGGCGAAGTTTGGGCGAAATCGTTGATTATGACCTCGAGAGCCTTAGTCACCCGTACCTACCGTAACCTACCGTAATCGGCCGAAATTTTAAAAACGGATGTCAGATTCGTGATCAGCATCCCAAATAACCCTCCTGGGCAAAGTTTGGGCGAAAAAATTTTTTCGACCTCTCCTCGTCCTCTGGAGTCCGTAAAGTACAATAGTGCCGAACATTCTACTTCCGCTTTTCTAGTTTTCATATCTCTCTGCATTTGGACTGCATAGTGGCTTGTAGTGGCTAGCCTGTAGAATGCTGGTATTTCATCCATCTCTTTCCACGTTCTTCTTAGATCTTGGGAAACTGTCGAACAAGAGTATCGATCCGCGTGAAGCTGACAAACCAAGATTGTTATGCAGACTTTATTCGGCTGAGTCGGCCTAGCATAGAAAACTCAAGAAGCGTCGGAGAATCCATTCACCCAAAAATCATTCTGTTTGGTCACAGCCTTAATTCAAAAAGAAAACCTAACGATTGATCAGTAAAACAACCCAACAATGGAAACTTACAAAATGCCGGCAAGTTGCTGTTCAATGAAGTGTGAATGAATGAGTGGATAAGAGGTGGATGAGTCTCACATCTCTCCCTCCAAGGGCGAATTATGAATGTTTCCATACTGTTAGTTGGGCTGTTTTACGCATCCTTTGTCTCGTTCTTCCAATTCGTTTTAAACAGAAAAAAATATGAAAAATTGTAAATTGCACCTCGGAAATGTGCTTGGATGAACAAATTCTCAATCTCTCCTTATCTTTTGCAGACTTTAGTTAAGGTGATCATGGCGAAACATCAGCAGAGTAGAGTTTGCAGAACAGTTTTAGTTTCAGAGCTTGGTGGTCTTGCCACTTGTCCTCCCTAATGACTTTCACAGCCGCTCGCGGAACCTGGTGAAGGAATTGTGGTTCGCAAATCGAACTCGGCATCGGTTTGGATGCAATGAAGAAGCGTTACTTTTACTGAAGTTTCGTAGGATCCCATAGGGCTTTGTTGAAGTGACAGCACTATGTTTCAAAAAAATTCCATTAAAGTCGTTAGAAAAGGCTTATAATTTGACAGCAGTTGCGTTCCATGTCTGCTGTTGAAACTAGAGCAGCTTAAGCTCAGTTTTGTTTTTGTTGTTTGTTCGTTATCCGTTTTTCCGTTATCCGGTGATTTTTGGGCAAAATTATCCGTTATCCGTTATCCGGGTTTGAAAATTTTGTTATCCGCTCATCCCTGGTATGCTTAGCCTGGCCGTCCAATTATGGCTCCCGTCGCTACCACATCGATGTATGAACAGGATCTTACGGCTGGTTTTTATCTATTCTTGCTGATTTCAATAGTTTTTGCAGGAACAGTCCGAGTCGGGAGGGTGAGACCTGTAGTACTAGTGAAGGCTATGAAGAAAATGATAAACTTATTGAGAAAATAGTCCCATAAAATTTTCGTTAAATTTCTTGAAATTTCCGTTAAGCCGTTAAGCCAAATTTTAACGAAAAACGCCGTTAATTCCTTAAATTCCTTAAATCGTTAACCGTTAAATGTGCAGTCCTGGTCGGCATGATCGAGCTCTGTTACCGCCGATGTCGAGACTTCTGAATCCTGTAACGGGGGACGAATCTGTGTGTTAGGTCGCCTGCCTGCAGGTATATAAAGATAGGAATATTAGATGGGAGAGCGAAGGACCACTGCCGCAGAGATTATAGATCAATTCAGCATGGTCGATAAATATTATCGACCAGTCGTTCGTCGGCCTAACGGCCGCCTACGACTGGTTGGGGGCTTCGCCCCCAAACCCCGAGAATAGGACGCCATGGCCGCTACGGGTTTCCTATTCTTCCCTAGGCCTTCTGACCTTTATGTTAATCGAGATGGATCGATTGATCCGACTTCAGATTCGTGTTCAGCGATTTCGATTACCCCCAGGGCCGAAGTTTCGCGCCACTTGAGCGCCATCCTCAAAAAATCGATAACATCGATCGATATCGATTGGTCGACTTCAGATTCGTGTTCAGCGACCTCGATTACCCCCACGGCTAAAGTTTCGTGCCGCTTAAACGTCATCCCCAAAAAATCGATAATATCGATCGATATCGATTGGTCGACTTCAGATTCGTGTTCAGCGACCTCGACTACCCCAAGGGCCAAAGTTTCGTGCCGGTTGAACGTGATCCTCAAAAAATCGATAATATCGATCGATATCGATTGGTCGACTTCAGATTCGTGTTCAGCGACCTCGATTACCCCCAGGCCTGAAGTTTTTACCGCCGACGTGTTCGGCACGTCTACGGCTCGCCATGCACGGTTGCCGACGTGTTCGGCACGTCTATGGCTCGCGATGCACGGTTGCCGACGTATTCGGCTGCCGCGCCCCAACTCAGGTGTGACGGACGGACGGACAGTGTGACACACACACGCACACACACGCTTGCTGCTTTATATATAGTAGGATCCCGACGCACGTTGAACGACGTCTTCGGCACGTCTTCTGAATCCCGACGCACGTTGGACGACGTCTTCGGCACGTCTTCTGAATCCCGACGCACGTTGGACGACGTCTTCGGCACGTCTTCTGAATCCCGACGCACGTTGAACGACGTCTTCTGCACATCTTCTGGATCTCGATGCACGTTGAACGACGTCTTGGGCACGTATTCTGAATCCCGACGCCCGTTGGACGACGTCTTCGGCACGTCTTCTGAATCCCGACGCACGTTGGACGACGTCCTCGGCACGTCTTCTGAATCCCGACGCTCGTTGAACGACGTCTTCGGCACGCCTTCTGAATGCCGACGCACGTTGAACGACGTCTTCGGCACGTCTTCTGAATCCCTCCGCACGTTGAACGACGTCTGAGGCACGTCTTCTGAATCCCTACGCACGTCGGACGACGTCTTGAGCACGTCTTCTGAATCCCTAAGCTCTGCACTTGATCCCCATTCTTACCCTGACGCGTTGTTAGCTAAATACATCGTAAACTTGGGTGATCCGCCGCCGGGGTTTCAGTTCGCTGGCAATCGCCCATTGTTAAGCTGAAAGAAAACCCGGCTGGCATACGCCGCACTGTCCTAGGCATATCTTGGCTTCAGTCCCCCTCCCCGTGACTGACAACGTGACCGACGGATTAAGCGAATTATATATAGTAAGATTATTCTACATGGGATGGAGCTTCGACAAACGGCGTGCCAACCCATTCGAGAATATCACCCTATCCTTTGTAAGGACCTTGACCAGTTCGCTCTTATCTAGTGGTGTGTGTATGATCATTAGCAAATAGCTATGCATTTACTCTGATGGCGGCAAACTGACGACATCTGTTGGAGTCCAATCTTTGAGTTTCCGAGTCAGATCTGATTTTCTAACATCTACATAGAATTCTTAATGATTTCAGACCGCTGCTGTAATTTAAACTTAAGGTGATAAATACAGAACGTGGGAATGCTATCTATGCAGGCCCGTGAAAGTTCTATGAATTACAACTTCGGCATTATTACAGTGTGAGCACCTAGCTGATGCTCATGGGCAGTTGATTTATATTTATTTTTTGTCATTGATTTCTATGTGTATGCAACATGCCTATTTCGTGTAGTACGTACTCAGTATTTCCTTTTTTTTCTTCTTCAACTTTTCCAAGCTACATAGCACCTTTGCCTAAACAATTGAACAAAAAATAAAGGTTCAATTCCAGTCGGGGGAGGCGCTCTATAATGACATGTAAATGGCAGTTTACGCATAAATACATGCAGCATAACAGATGAACCACCTTACCTGATCCCCTTCCATTGGAAATCGTCGATCCTGACCTGAAATATAAAAAAAATCGCATCAAAACCGACGACAAAGAGCGACCGACGCGGGCCACCTGCAGCAAAAAAATAGGCCGTGGGGTGATACGTACTGCCCGCAGGCGTCCCTTTACGTGTTGCTCCATGGTGAGTCAATCGACGCGTACGCATAACGGTAGTGCGGGAATTTGAACGGGTATTACGAGCAGCGTCGCTGCAGCCTCTTCATCAGGGGTGCACACAAAATTCTGTTCGTTAAATTTTTAAACGAATTTTTTAACGGAAAGTTTTCGTTAAATTTCCGGTAAATCGTTAAATTTCGTTCAAAAATACTTTTAGTTGCAAACCACTATTTCATAAGAATAAAATCAAGGAAAACCTTATACGTTTCAACTTCAAGAGGTCAAAAGCTAAAGCTCAAGGAATGGAGTGTAACACTGCAAAGTAAAATAAACAATTCATCATCACCAAGCACAGAAAAATAAACAAGCCTTCAGCAACAATCTATCTACAGGGTGTGGAATGAGAGAGGTATGGAATTATCATGCAAGATGATCTCCGACAAGGCATCTTAAAACGTGCAATCAGGCCAAACCCGGAGTTCCCCCATTTCCCAGTCCTTTGCGAAACCGTTTTGTGTGACTGTTCTACGAGCATATAGAACCTCGATATGGGCATCAGCAAACTAAGTAGAGACAGAATTAGTACAAATACAATTAAAAGCCTATCAGTGGAATGTTAACACTTCGTCGAACGCGCGGTTTTCGAGTGCCTGGTGCTCGAGTCCAATCCATTTTTTTGCATCTTCGGGGCACGACATGGCACGACATCGTGTCACACGGTCCTGGACTGCCGGAAAGATGTGACACGTCGTCAACGTATTAAGTTCAGGAAAAGTAGCTTTCCTTTTTTTTGGTGTTAGCGTTTTTCTTGAATCGTTTGAAATACTTTCAGCGGTCGAAAACATTCTCTCCGCCCCCACTGTTTCAAAGGCCAGATTCACCAAGGACTTACAGCAATTTAGCAGAGAAAATACAGCCGAAATCTCCGACAGTGCGGCGAAGTGCTTCAACATATCGCTTGATAAGCCGCGCCATAACGGATTTTGGCTGTGTTTTCTCTGCTAAATTGCTGTAAGTCGTTGGAGAATACGGGCCAGGTGGCGCGCAAAAGTATTCTAGGATAAGTAGCGCCTGGTCAGGATAGGCATATCCTCACCAGGCGCTGCGAGAGGGTTAGACTATTATCTTTGTGGATTCGTTTACGTGCTTGGGGATCGGCGAAGAAATTTCTAGCTCCAAAACGCATTAAATGATTAGGTTAAAGGGCGGCATTAGTCAACCCCTTCTGGGATGCGCCAGCGCATTCTACTTCTACGGGATGTCGTGGAAGCGACATGAATGCGTATATGGCCATACAATGACTTGCGGTGGCCAGCCGATGAATAGGTCAGCGCTTTATCCTTCCCAGACAAGTCTGGTACCAATTCACCGACTCCGGAGGGATGGAAGGCTTGGTTGGCCTGGGCGGGAAATCCGAACCAGGGACCTGGTATCGGGTGCACGCGACAGTCGGAAGAGGCGCGACTGTCGCGTGTTTGTGTTAGGTGTTTGTTAAGGTAATGAATGTTGCTAGCACTAATTATTGCTTAATACATATTTTAGAAAATATTATTGTATGTTACATAATTCGCCATTTTCTTGCTTAACTTTCGGTTGCATGTATTTAACAATTGTTACTTTCTATTACGTGTTTGTAAAAATAATAATTAAAAATAATATTAAAATAAAAATTATTGCTTGTAATAAATATTTAATAACTCCTTTTTCCGAAGCTAAATGATTATGATCAAGTGAGTTTGGGGAAAGCAGTACCTCATTAGTAAACGACTTCGGTTAGTGTGAGTAATGAGAGGAGAGAAGCAGCGATTGCATGTTCAAAAGACATGCTTGGTGGGGCAGGTCAGTTCACTGCAATTACAGCAACACTGGACGTAGCGGACTTGTCTCAATGAATAAACGTGATTAACGTGAAGTGGGAACTTTTTCGAAAAAATTGCGAATATCGGCTCCGCTAAATAACAGAAACTGTTCTGCGAGGTCTGGACAAAGGTCGGCGTTGAGTCGCATGGTCGGAGTAGAAGAAAATGGCCTTTTTGAAGCAGTGAAGCTGCCACTTCTGAGCTCCCAGCTCTATCATTTTTGTGCCGCAGCATCTTTGCACGTTGTACTACCACATGTCCAGATCCCATACTGATCTATCGCGTGGGAGACACGGATCTACTACATGCGAAAGTAGCCTTTGCAGGCCATATCACCTTGGAACGGTGCACTGCCAAATTGATGGCTAATTACTATCCTACTTCTAACCAAAGTAAGCTTAAAACCTATATTTGTAATCCACAGTCCACAGTCGAGAACTTAAGCAAAAATCAGCTCTAGAACGAAGGCGGTACGGTCGTGAATAATTAGCGAAAATGGAAAAAATCGGCAGAAGAGGATGCTGAACTTAGTGACAAACTAGGCGAATTTGATATCAAAGAAATCGCCGTGGTAAGATAAAACCTAAAATTAGCATGAAACACATTATTGACAGTGTTCAAAAATTTTAAAACTCCACTGGACAAATCGATCCCTGCCAGGGGGCACAATTAGGCGAGATTCAGGGGCGAATGTGGGTCAGGTCAAGACAATTACACGCTCGATTAATCTAGGTCATCTCGAACTCAAAAATTTTAAAATCTTGCTAAGATTTTCACGCCATTGAGTAGATCATGTTGTTCCGATTCCAACAATGTGCATTTCTTACCTATATATAATCGGCTAATGTCACGTGTCCGTCATGGGGAGGGGGGCCTGGAGCCAAGAAATGCCTACGACAGTGCGGCGTATGTCTGCCGGATTTTATTTCAGCTTAATCATGGGCGATTGCTGGCGAACTTAAAACTTGGCGGCGGATCACCCAAGTTCACGATATATTCAGCGGGCAGCGCGTCAGAATATGAATACCAACTGCGGAGCGTAGGGATTCAGACGACGTGCTGCAGACGTCGCTCAACGTATGTAGGGAATCAGAGACGTGTCGAACACGTCGGCGACCGTGTCTGGGCATTTAGATGATCATCGACGGGAGGCGATCACAGCAGGGGCGGCAATCGATATCGATCGATATTATAAATTTTCTGTGGATGTCGTTCAAGTGGCACGAAACTTCAGCCCTGGGGTAATCGAGGTCGCTGAACACGAATCTGAAGTTTGTTTTTGAGGTATCGATCACCATCAATCGATATTGATCAAATTATGCGTGGATGTCCGTCATTTTTCTGTTTCTTTCTAGCTTGCCGCAATCGATGTAGTTAAGGTGTTCTTCCTGCGGAAACCATGACATAGGTTGCAGCTAAAATAGATGATGAGAAGTGATCACTATTAGAAGCCGTTGAGAAGCCGTCAGTGCGGCCGACAGGCCGCTCTGACAGCTGTACTCTATATAGTAAAACTAGTTCTTTATCGCAATGAAAGTATGTAGGTCTAAAAGCTGCGAAAAGAAGATGGTCGGAGTGTTCTCTTCTCGGGGTTTGGGGCGAAGCCCCAACCAGTCGTCGGCGGCTGCTAGGCCGCTGAACGACTGGTCATTAAATATTCGGCTTTGAAGAGAGTTATGGCAAAGCGGCGGAAACGGCTGATTAACGCGGCCGGCCGCATTTTGGCGACTGTTTACCGACGGTACTGCAATTGTTCCGCTGATGGAATTAGTCGACTGGTGGCCCCTTGGCAAAAGTGTACTGATTCGACTGCTTACCTCGAGTGGATTCGCTAAGTATGTATGAAGAAAGCTGTGATCGTTTGAAGTGGATCAGTCAAAGCCGCCAAAACTTTCCGGCCAACCTAATGATATACAGGGTGTGTCAAAAAATGTACACACTGTTTGAATGGTGATAACTTTGCCCACAGTTAAAGTGCTGAGGAAGTTAAAAGGTCGTATGAAAGCTTAAGAAAATAGAAATTTTCGAACACATGAGATTGCATGCGCCATGCATTCGTCTGAAATTTCGCATTTTACACTCGCTTGAATACATGTTATGATTTCTTCACAAAGCGGCCGTGTCGATTTATTTGCGCTTCCTTTAAGGTTTAAAACTCAAAAGCACACTAATGCTTGAGAAAAACGCATGGTATCCTAAAAAATGCAGGCACTATTTGAGAGGTTCTGACATTGCTGCTAGTTAAGCTTTTGAAGTGGTTTACGGCTCATACATATGATAGGAAAGGGTAACGAGATTTTTGTAGAGTTTAATAATTAAGATTGCGCTATGTCCCCAATGAAACCTTGCATTTCCGACTCGATTGATTGTGCATGTGATGAATGATTGTTACAATCTTGCTATTACTTTTCCTGATTAACCTGTGCTGTGCTTCTTTTAACGTTTAGAGCTTGGCAATCACTGAAAAACACGCGAGTTTGTTGATTATACAATTTAAATGTGAGCAGGAATATCATTTTACAAGACGGATTCTGTGGATTGGTGAAGCAACATTCAAGCTGAGTGGAGAGGTTAATCGGCATAATTTCAGCTACTGGGCGATGGAAACGGTAAAAGAAGAACAGCACAGGTTAATGCGGCCAAGTAGCAAAAAGGCTGTAACAAGCATTAGCTCATGCACAATCAATCGTGTCTCAGATGCAAGGTTTCAGGTGAGGCATGGCGCAATCTCGGCTGTTCACACTACCAAAATCTCGTTACCCTCTGCTTTCATATTATTATTATTATTATTATTATTATTATTATTATTATTATTATTATTATTATTATTATTATTATTATTATTATTATTATTATTATTATTATTATTATTATTATTATTATTATTATTATTATTATTATTATTATTATTATTTATTACATGGCTAAAATCCATGTGAAGAGCAATATAATTAGAAACAGTATAGAATAACATCCACATCAGAAACAGTATAGAATGACATTGACTAACGATCCAGACCAAAGTGTAATAGAATGATTTGAAAGTACATGCGATAACAAACACCCAGAGAATGAAGTATAGAAAGGAGAACAAACCAAGAGGGACTCTGCCACTAGATCACGTTATGTCCTAAAATTATTTATGAATCGACTTGCATTCGTAATAAATGGCTTTAGCTTGTACGGAATAACTGAGTTTTTGGCAAGTTTCATTTAATCCGAACCTGCTCTATTAACAAAAAAATTATGTTGAATTGAAGACTTTGCAGTGCTTAGTGAAGGTTTCTCTCCTCCACCTCGGGTTCTAGATGGTCTCACCATGAAGAAATCACGTTTATCAAGTCCACAGAAACCACGGAGAATTTTGTGTACCATTACGAGGTCGTATATTCTTCGTCTGTATGAAAGTGTCTGTAATCCAAGTTGTTTGTTTCTTACTTCACTGCTGGGAATAGCATGGTAATCAAAGCCACATTTCCTAATAATAGTTGTCTAGTGAAGCTATGCTGGACTTTCTCAAGTCTGAGTATATTTTTCTTCTTAACTGGGTAAAAAAATTGTTGTTCCATATTCAAGTATCTAGTATATGAGTCTCAAACATCTTCGAGAGCTTAACTAGCAGCAGTATTAGAGGGGTTACTCGGCATAATTTCAGCTACTCAAATAACCGTCCAAATAGTAGAACTTTCAAATACAATAGTACCCTTTTTGAGAATACCTTGCATTTTTCGCGCTGAAGCGATGGCGTGATTACTTTGAGGAAATTTCCACTATGGAGTTTCGTTTCCTCATCCGGCCATCCCTTCTGTGGCTTCTGTTCACGGTCCCGTTCACAAGATCACCGTGGAGGAAACAGAAGCGGCTCTGAAGAAGATGAAGCCTGGTAAGGCGACAGCCGGTTGACCTGGCAGTCGATGTTTGCAAGTCGAAGCCCTGGTATCCTGCTGAGTGGTTGGCTGAGTTCTTCAACCAGGTAGTAAAGGAGAAGAAAGTACCGGAGTGTTGGCACAACAGTACGATGATTCCGATTTGGAAGAAGAAGGGCAGTCCTGCAGACTGCTGCAATTACCGTCCGATTCGCTTGCCTTCGCACAGCATGAAGATCTTCGAGCGAATCCTCGATAGTCGAATTCGTGAAATCGTCAAGCTCTCCGACAACCAGTGCGGCTTTGTGTCTGATTGTAGGACCATTGATGCTATACACGCCGCCCGACTCCGGGTGGAGAAGCATCGCGAGAAACAGAAGCCGGTGCATATCGCCTTTCTCCACTTGGAGAAGGCCTTCGACCGCGTACCGCGTGAGCTTATATGGTACGCCTTGCGACGACACAACGTACCTGAGGAACTAATAGAGTGGGTGCGGATGCTCTACTCTTGCCCAAAGAGTAGAGTGCAAGCTGCAGCTGGAACCTCAATGGAGTTTCCCATCTCTGTTGGGGTGCACCAGGGTTCTGCGCTTTTTCCAAGCCTCTTTGTTGTCGTCATGGATGCCATTACGTGAGATTCTTCAGCAGCCTGTTCCATGGACGCTGCTTTATGCTGATGACGTGATGCTCGCTTGTGAAGATAAAGATGATCTCGTGCGGCAGGTGCACGCTTGGTGCGACCGTCTGGCGAGGTTCGGACTCATCCATTAAGATTAATGGTACTGATCTTGCACGAACCTCGGTATTTAACTACCAGGGATCAGCAATAGTGTCTGACGGCGGTCTGATGGTTGAAGTGAACTCACGCGTGAGGGCAGCTTGGTCCAAGTGGTGTTCGCTGACTGGCGTGCTCTGCGATAGGAAGCTACCAGAGCACCTGAAGTCTAAGATTTACGGAGCCGTCGTGCGTCCGGTAGCGATGCACGGCGCTGAGTGTTGGCCTGCGACTAAGGAAGCTGAAACGCGCCTCAGCGTCATGGAGACGAAGATGCTGCGCTGGACGGCTGGAGTCACGCGCATGGACCGCATTCAAAACGATGCCATTCGGCAGAAGTTCGGTGTCGCGCCGATAGCGCCCAAGATGCGCGAAGCTCGCTTGCGATGGTACGGCCACGTTCTGCGTGGGAAAGAAGACAGCGTCCGCAAGATAAGCCTTGAGTTGGAAGTGTCAGGAAAGCGGCTCAGAGGACGTCCGAAGCAGCGTTGGTCCGATACTTTACACACGGACATAAAAGTAGCTGGTGTCCACCCTGATCAAGCGCAGGATCGGGAAAGGTGGAGTCGTAATACCAGAAGAGCGGACCCCGCGAAGATGCGTGACAAACGCTGAAGAATAAGAATAAGAATAAGAAGAAGAAGAAGAAGAAGAAGAAGAAGAAGAAGAAAAAGAAGAAGAAGAAGAAGAATGGCTAGTTATTCGATAGTGCTACCGCGATGTGAAGCCTATCTATGTAAAGACTATTATATTTTCATGATTCACACTTTGAGCAAGCAACTCTGAATAAAATCGATATTATCGATCGATATTATATATATAAATATTTCGCAAGCCGAAGGTTGTTTTAAGCATCAAACCTTGAAAAAACACAAATCAATCAAAACGGCCACTTTGTAAAGGAATCAACAAGTACAAGTATTCAAGCGAAGCACAATCGATCGAGTGTAAAATGCAAAATTTTAGACGAGTGCATGGCGCATTTTATCTCTCTCATATGTCGGAAAATTTCTATTTTTAAGCTTTCATATGAGTTTTTAACTTCTTCAGTATCTTCACTGTGAGCTAGGTTATCCCCTTCAGAACACTGTATAATTATTTTTTTTTTTGAGACACCCTGTACCACAGCCGGACTTCTTTATGTCATTTTACAGAGAATACCGATCAGAGTGATATCATCTGAAGTAATCTATTGTCTTTCGGCGTTTGAGTTAATTACATATATGTGCATTTCGTCAGGGAGGAATAGAGCAGAGGGTTTAATCCCAGGTTGGTTGCGCCGTGCTTTTTACTTCTTTCACCAATCATCCATCATGTGCTGGGCGAAAAACCGAAATTGTAGCGAGCATTACTACCAGATGCTCAACGAATCGTGTTTCATTAATGGACCTGAAGCGATGTTGATTGTTCACTGCCAGGGTGCTGGTCTCAAATAGCGGACACAACGTTTTCCGTCAGCTCAACATTTTCACAGTCTAGATTTGTTTTAGGTCGTGTACCTCAGTTTTATCACCAATTTTGTCTAACCTTTATATCTATATTGTGCCTAAAATTGTGATGGTTAATGGAGTTGGGTGTGTCATTCTTGCTGATGATTTTAAGTTGTATGTCTCTGCTATGTAGCTCTGCGTCGGATAAAGAAAAATAGCAAGTGGTCATCTAACGTTGAGTCGTCCTGGTAGCGTGGAGATGCTGTGCTCTCGTAACACGTTTAAGCCGAAGGCAATCATTTGAGAAAATAGGCCGACATCCGATACACAAATTACGTGCACGACGATCGGATAAACGGCGCCTTTGATAGCGAAAACGCCTGCTGTGTCTGGCATCCTCGAAATCACTCGACCATTACCATTCCGGGGCTCGGCCGAGTTCATCACCAGTTGCCCACTCTCGGACACGCACTCTCGCCGTACCGCTCAATCTGCTCCATCCACGACGCACTCATTCTCCAACCATCCGGGTCCACCGCATTAAGGCATATCTATCGGTCGTCGTCGTCGTCGTCGTCGTCGATGAATGAATGAGTCGCGCGTTCCTATCTCCCGCACCTCTTCGTCGTCCACCCCTGTTTGTTATCTCCGACTGAATGGGGGAACTTCCACTCACTCTTTCGGAGTGCAACAGGCTGAGTGACTGCCAGCACCGAACGTGCTATGTGTGAGTTAGTGTCGAGTTTATGGCGCGTAAATCAATCTCGTTGAGTGACTTGATAACCTGTTCGCCGGCCGTTACAGCCGGCTCGAGCTAAGAACTGACTAACGAGATTGATGTGAGCAGGCCGTCGATGAGAAATCCGCTTTCATCTCCGCCGATACACCTGCTGATGCGACCGACACTTGTCGGACACCTCCGCGTACCTACCGTACTTGCGTCCTCTTCTGCTGATCATTCTCATCACTCTTAGAACTTTCGTGGTTCTTGACCTAGTAGATCCTAAGCAGATCGTCCGATGTCAAATAAAAACGGAGCCCTTTATACATCAGTGAACCCTTCTGATCTACTAAGTTCTTCACGTCTTCTTCTTTCTGGGAAATCAGCTCTCAATATGTTCTTCACCTACTTCTGCTTTTTCGACTCTTCGTCCATCGAATCCTTAAATGTGCTAAATTATTGGATTTTTTGTTTTAGGCGCACTTCTGCTACAGGAATTAATAAGTAAATAAATAAATAAATAAATAAATAAATAAATAAATAAATAAATTCTTTTGAAGTAGGTTCAGCCGAGTAGCCGGCCTGTCAAACGTTAATTTCCTTGTTTAAGAATTGCCATCTGATTCTTCTGTTTCCGAACCACGCTCTTTGAACCAATGTGCGTTTTTTTTTTACTTTCATGCATTCTAGCAGATGCCAGAACCAATCTCCTGAACAACAAGGCGCTTCTAGGTCGTCTGCATCGCAAATTAGTTTTTTTTAAGATTTTTTTTTAATTTATCGATTAGGCTTTATTTACCATAAGTATCTGGCTTAAAGCAAAAGTGACGCATTTGACCGGAGACGCCACATTGGATCTTGCGGATCGATATCGATCGGATCCATTTGATGTTTCGCCTATCTCAATAAATCATAATAAGAATAATAAGTTCCCTGCATAGAAAAATAGCAGACAGCTCCTTTCGCTCCGTGGTCGATTCAGGAGCTGGTGCCAGGTGCTTATAATGAAAAATAACGGACAACGTTGATCAATCCCTCTGTTGGATGCGACATGCACTCTGCAAGTTTTACGAAGAAAAAAAAACGGAAAACGTGTAGCTGTGCTATACAATGACTTGCGGCAATCAGCCAATAAAGATATCAATATTTCATCGTTTCCACACAAATATGGCACCAATTCATCGACCCGCATGGAAAGATTGGTCGGCCTGTACTGGATTGGAACCAACCGCCCTCAAATCGATGTTCGGCGTCTCCTCCGACTGAACTATGTACCACGCGCGCCAAAAGGCAGATGGATTAAATAAACTTATTCTATCCAAAAACTCTTTGTTAAACCATGATGCACACCCCCGTTGGGTTATACTGCTTCATGTAGAAGTAGAATACATGACGTATTCTAAGGAGATTTATTAACACAACCCATTTTCTAGTTTTTTAGCCGCATTCTGGTCACATTTTCCGTGTTTTTTAAGTATTTGGCATGGAAACAAGCGTACCACTCATTGGACAGGTGAAGGTCTTTGTAAAAGCCAGATTCACAACCACGCTGACTTCCACAGTGCTACATTCATGTATTTATGTATGTAGGATGTACGGCATAGCCTAAGGCCCCGTTTATATTTCGACGACGAGCGACGCGACGCTACGTATGGTGGCCGTATTGATTGAGCGGTGCGATCGATCAACTTGGCCGCTTTACATGCCGTCGCGTCGCTCGGCGTCGGAAGCATAAACGGGGCCTAACTGTCTAACTCCCCGCTTTTCTTTTTTCCCGCATTCCAGTATGTTCAGCCTTTTAAATTCGCCTTTGCAACTCGCCCTAACTTTACTTTTTTCCATCATTCGTTAGAGCTATAATAACTTCGTGATCTATTAAAACTTTAACTTTTGAACAGGAGACGAATTTCTCTTTCCTCTCTATATTTCTGCATTTTAAGAGTGAAGATCAAAGGTAGTGGCCTTTTGTGAATCTCTCAAGAATGCTCTGCAAATCGTACTATCACTAACGTATGCGTAGCATTAACTTGATGCTCTACAGAATGAGCTGTCAAAATCTAGATCTATAGATAAAATAACTTTTTATAATTTTTACACCATCTCTTCACACAGGTTTTCCCTAAAGGAACAGAATGTTTAGTTGGCTCCGAGACTGAAGTACGCACCAACGGCGCTTCCTTCGCGCTACATATTTATCAAGATAAAAGATAAAGAATGACGTTGATCAACCTATTTTGGAATGCGCCATGCATTCTTCTTCTACCGCATGTCGTGGAGGCAGTTTGAATGGGTACTCGGCCCGTACAATAAATTGCGGTGGCCAACCGTGGACATGTGAGTGTTTCGTCCTTCCCAGACAAGTCTGGTACCTACCAGGTCACCATCCGAGGAGGCTGAAAGAGTTGGGTTTGGCCTGGGCGGGAAATTCGAACCAAGGACCTGCAATGGGGTGCACATAACAGCCGGCACCATGTCCTCCTGCGCTATCACCCCACATAGACTTCTAAAAATATAGAACGAACGATAATGTTTGGCGTTTTTCAGTCTCTTTTAATAGGTACAGGTCGTTTGTTTTACCTCGTAGAGACTGTGTTGAGGATGTGGTTTTAAAGCTTGATTATTCCGCAGTGATACAATAGAGCGGAATTATATTTTGTTGGTTTTATTCAATATTTTCAAATTTCTGATTCAATTGCTTCTTGCGGTATTTTTCGGTATAGGTTTAACTACGATCGCACCTGTTATCTTCAGCTGACTATATTACATAATTTCGAATTTGAAAACAAGTTAAGGTAATTAGGAGGATGTTGCCCCGTTTGACTTCAAGCAAGGAATTCTGGGATGTAACCCACCTAACACAGGAGTTTCTTTCTTAGCTCAGCCTCCTTTCGAAAAATGCAACCGAAACACTCCATCTACGCGCATTGTGCAACATCCCAATAAGTACCCAAATTAATTGGATTCAAGTAAATTAAGTATGAGTGGTGGGACTTAGTCGAGAGTTCCAGAGGGCGTACTTTGCGATCAGTTGACTGATTCGAGAGCTCTGTTGAGCTGGGCACAATTCGAGCCGGAAATCAGATCAAGGTGCGCCCAAGAGCGACGCATCTAGAGATTACATTCAGGATGTGTTTTTGGACTTTCGCCGTTCCACAGCAGAAACTGCAGCGAAATCAGGTTCCCGGAAATCAGTGCTTTCAGACGCTTTTTATAATTACAGAGTGCGAGGTAAATACCAGCCGCTTCAAACGGATCGACAACTTTTAAAGCAGAGCACCTTAACTCATCGAAATTTATTGCCGAATAATGAGCAGGATGGAGGAGGTATCGAGTCTAAAATCGCTCGACTTGGCTGCTCTTCTGACGAATGTACATCCGGCGACGCTTAGTGAACGAGTCGACGGTGACGCACGCTGTCACAGTCGATTTCATCTCGGCTTCGACGCGGAAGGCAGCTTTTAGCGGATCCAAATCGCTGCTTGGTAGATCATGCTTTCTTTTCCAAAAAAGTTTCAAATAAAAAAGGCATCCCCAAAGTCAAGATAGACAATTTATAGCGAACACAAAGTGGATGTTACGTGCGGTGAAACAGCGCCGGTGGTGCAAGGCGTAGCATCGCTGCCCGGAAAGCAGAAGGTGCGGGTTCGAGTCCCGCCTGGCGCCAAGTTTTTAATTTTTGATTTTTGATTTTTTGCAACAGAACGTCTTGTAGCAATATGTTGCCTCTCTACTAGTCGCTGCAGGCCTAAACAATTGTGTTGAAACGTTGTTACAAGTAAAACCTTCAGCTTAACCGGTTCGACGCTGATAACAGCGGCCGGTCCATCCTGATATCACTGGTGGGTTCTGTGAGGCCTCAAGGGTATCGCGAAAATTAGAGTAGTTCTTTTTTAAAGGAATATCGATGTGAAAAAACTTTTGTACAGCGTGTACCTAGATTAAATTTGTGCAGTCTTTGAATGGGCATAAAAATTATTTCTATTCCTTTAGTCAAAACAATGTGTATGAAGCATTTCAAAGTGAAGTAACACAAATAACTGTTCATTGAAAGAGATTGTGCCATGCACTCGTTTAAAACATTGTAACAATTATTTGATATAATATGATAGACAATGCATATGATAGAATGTAGAGAATAGTGCGCGGTGCAATCTCTGCGTAGTAACACATTCATTGATCCCCAGAACGTCAGGATAAACCTAAAAATATTGTTTAAGGTATGTAGCATAATGAGAGTTTTGCGTTTATCCACAAAAGTGGTGTTACTTTCCTTTAAGATGCTGTGCGAGGATGATTTTCTAATAGAAATTTCTCTCGAAAATATAATTTCAACTTGCCTAGTCTACGTTGAATTGAAGTTGAACTTAGATTCGTCTAGCATGGTGTTCAAAATGTCTATTTTGTTTCTGGAGGTTTTAAATCAAGAAGTGTTTAGCTTGAAATGAAAAATGTCCAGTTTAAAGTGAAAGTTGTATAACTGTAACAGCGCAGTACATCTGGAACGCTGAGAAGCGCGGTCGGTGAAGACGTCGCCTGTTGTATGCGGTCGATTCCAGGTTCTCGGTTCGGTTTTCGTCGAACTCCAACCAAGTCTTTCATCCCTCCGGAGCGGGTGATTTGGTGCTAGGTTGTCTGGGATGAATAAAACACGGTCTTGCGTGTCCATTGTTTGGTCGCCACATGTCATTGTATAGACCAGATATGTTTTCAACCAGTCTCCTCAATATTCCGTAGAAGAAGAATGCGTGGCGCATCCAAAAAGAGAATTGATTAACGCCGTCCTTTATCTTCATAGTTTATCTAAAAGGATAAGGGACGGCGTTACTCAATCCCGTTTGGGATGCGCCACACATTCTTCTTCTATCCGGGATGTTGTGGAGGCGGTTTGAATGCGTATTTGGCCCTAGAATGACTTGCGTTGGCCAGCCGATGAACAAGTCAGCGCTTTGTCCTTCCAGACGAGTAGTATATCATGACATATTCAAAACTCACTTTTCTGCACTCGGCAGTTCGACGCCCTGCACGTCGTGCGGTTACCGCAAATCGCTGTGCACTCTTGCTGAACTTGTTCTGTGACGCATGGTTGACTGTTCACTGGTGCTTCTGTAACGACTGGTTCGTCATCGAATGTGCGAGGTGGTGACGGTATCCAGCTCGGCTCCGTCGTCCTCCACCTTCCTCTTCCGTTTGATCTCTCCTAATCGGTCGTGCCCTTTCTGGCTGATTCAGAAGGGTCAGTCATCAGCTCGTTATCGTGCGCGGGCAATCCTACTTTACCGTCCACATTATCCCTCCACCACACTGCTGACAGACACAGGCCTGCATGCAGCTGCGGAGCCGCTAATGCAGATGATTGACCTATCCGGTACCAGTTGGCGTTCTCAGTTTCCTTCGCAGCTTTCTTGCCCATGAAACTCGTTCCCAATTAAGCATTCCTGTTTGCTCGCCGCTTTCTGTTCTGCATCGAAACGACGTTGTTTGCGTGCGTGAGCAAATTTGAGTTCGGTCGTTCGTCGTTCACTTACTCGATTAGCGACTTCCTGCCTTCTATGTATATGGTAGTAGCAGTAGTCGCAGTAGGAGTAGAAGTAGAACCACTCATTAATGTCTGTTGCTGCTTTCAACACGAACTTCCATCGTTTCTCGGTTCCTTCATTTTAAATTCATTCATTTTCGGTCCGTTGCCAGCCACTTATTAGCAGGAGGTTCACTTCCTTCCGTTTCCGTATCTAGCGAGTCAAGTGGGAGAGGATCGCGCCATGTTTTCGACATTATGGGCGGGGCGCTAGAGTTATGTACCGAAGGCCGGGATCGGTTGTAGAGCACATTCTTTCTGTCAACCGAGCAACGTCTAGCTACATTAAAAAGTAGAAGAAATCATACGCCACCACAATCCCTATGCTCATTCAAACCCTTCATCGAAAAACACCTGGATCCGCTGTGTTGAACTTGTATTTTTGTATGTTCTACTGCAATGTAATTTCCTGTGTTATCATTTTATTCATTGCTCCGTTCTCGTTGGTAATTCGTAGCGTTGTGTTTGTATGTATAATGATTATCACGGGCTTCCCATGTTATACATAGTAATAGAGATAATACCGCTCCTCTAGTAACTGGTTGCTTAGTTGACTTCAAAAAGTGTTCTTTTTTTCCTTCTGGTTTTCTTCTTATCTGCGACACGTTAGGTTGCATTTATGCCCAGATCAAAGCTCAAGTTCATACGAAACTGCCCAGTGTGGAATTCCGGGCTAAACTTCGCTTAGTCATAACTCCCTTCAGTACCACTTTTTTAGAGTTTCTAGTAGTTTGTGTTACGTACTAAAGCCTCTTTTATCTAGAACGGTATCTACCTTTTTCGTCTTCTGACACATACGGTCCTGCCCGCCAGATGTCCCGGGTTGAACTCCGCGCCCAGTGGAGATGGAACTTTCTACTGATCAACAATCGACGAGTTTCAGGCGAAACTATGTAAGCAGGATGAAACATTAGTAGGTTGCTCATCGAACTGCTCAAGCGGATAAAAGGCGGTGCTGATCCATTCATTTAATGGGATGCGCCACGCATTCTACTTCTACGGCATGTCGACGATGCAGTTTGTGAGTGCGTATTTGGTCTATGCAATGACCTGCGGTGGCCAGGCGATTGACAGTGTTCTGTTCTGCCCAGACAAGTCTCGGACTAATTCATTGACCCAGGAGGGGTAGAAGGCTTGGTCGGCCTAGGCGAAAACCATCAAACTATGCATGAAGTGCATGTGAATGCTGGCGCCTCCTCCAACTGCGCTACAGGCGCGGGAGAAATGCTTTAAACTCTCTAATTTTCTGGAGAATCTTTCGCTTTTTGAATGCTTTCAAAATTATGTACATGTTTTCCGCTACGTAGCAGTACCAAAACCGAGCAAGTCATGGAACATAAAAACAAGCGAGAACATTGAAAGCACAAGGAGAACGAAAACTTTCGGTCCAACTTAATGCAGAAGTCGTTGTTTCGCAGTTTCTTTTAACTCTGTTCTATGTAAAAATCTGCTAGATTTTATTTTCGAAGTTTCGTATCTTGTAATGTCTAAGAACACTCTCCCATTTTTCCATGAATAGATCCTTCTTTGCTACAGAAGCCTGCACATATCCAGTCAATTTTGCAAATGATTCGCATGGAGATCGAAATGGTTTGTTTGTATCCGGTTTTCAAATTAGTATTGACGGAATGGCCCACGACATCGTGCAGAGTAGGTTTTAGGAATATTTCACTTTGAAAAAGTGTTATTCCATTTCGTCCCGATAACGACTTCGAATAAACCAGAGCTGGATGCATAATTCATGGCCGTTTTCTAGAGGCTTCCTGTTTGTCCAGGCGCTCAACATCTTCACAACCATAGAGCTGTTCCTCGTCTAGGTTGTCGGCAGCACTTGATGCAGGCTTTGACTTAACTTTGTTCTTAGATGTGAGGTGAATGCTTTAGTCCAGATCCATCCTATTGGGGGTGGGGGGCACATCACTCTGTCTGCCTGACAGCGGCGGAAATGTTGAAATTGAACTTTTTTTTACAAGGGCGAGACACAGAATCGCTTATGGCAGAATCAAAAAATTAAGAGAAGAATCGAACAGCGCCGGTGGTGTAATGGCGTAGAACATTCCCGTCTGGTCAGTATGAGGTGCGGGTTCGAACTCCGCCTGGCACTAGAGTATTGCTCGCAACAAAGCATCGCTGTAACAACTCATATAGCATAACCTCTGTTTTAAGCCCCCAAGCTGGAAGAAGCCATCCTGCTCGTTTTTGTCTTTCTTTCTGCTGCTGCTCCTCCGACTAGGTTAGATTTTTTTAGCTCTTCTTAGCCTTCTGCCCTCGTGGAGCGCTATCAAGACAGCGCGAGACGTTTAAAGTCGTCTAAATTCCCACTCAGGGGAAACTGCGATGAACACCGATTATCGTCATCAACAACTTCTTCTTCTTCCATTTCCTGTTGTACTTATTATTTCTCCTCGTTGCCTCCTCTTCTTCCCCTCCTTCTGACCTCCCAAGAGCTTAATCCCGCGCGGTCGTACCGTCCATTTTTCTTGTTATCCTCCGCCACCTCTTCCTATTTATCAAGGTATTGGGTGCACGCGACAGCCGGCACCTCATTCTGCGCTACACGCGCCCAAATAAATAAAAAATAGAGGATCTATCCTAGTCCGGGGGGCCACATAACTAAAAAGCATTATATGTAACAAATTCACTCAAGACTTACCGAGCGGCTCCTACAGAACAACATGAGACCTAAACAAGAAAAAGTCACAAAGAAAAAACGAAAAAATTGCATTTGTTACGGTTGTAAGAAGGCAAAGTTGTGTGCCCTCCTCACCATGTTAGATCCTGGTTATAACATGTAAGGCGGCGGTCAGCACGCGGCATGCAGCTTGATGCGCTCTCCCCATCATGTTAGATCCTGGTTATAACACGTCAAGCGGCGGTCAGCACGCGGCATGACTCTATTCCGTCGCTCTTTGCCCACCAAGACGATTGTAAGCCGCGGCGATTTTTTATTTTTTCGTTTTTTTTTTTCGCTCGTTTTCGGTTTCTGTTAGGTTCCAGCTCGTTCTCTAGGAGCCGCTCGGTAAGTTTCAATTTTTTTTGTTGTTGCCTAGTTTTTAGTTATGTGGCCCCCCCCCGGACTAGGATAGGTCCAAAATAGAAAGGGCAATCAAGGAAAAAGGACAACGTTAGCCATTATTTTTGCTGAATGCGCCACGCATTGGATTAATACTTTTACTGGATGTAGGAGAAGCAATTTAGATGAGTATCTGACCTTTGGGATGACTTTGGGTAGCCATTCGAAGAAGTCAGTGTTTTACCGTTGCCAGGCAAGTCAGGCACCAATTTGCCGTTCGTTGAAGAATGAAAGGCTAGAAAAGGGCGAGATTTCCTCGGAGGGGGATCGGGAGTAAACTAGGCGAAACCCGAACCAGGAACCTTGGATTCGTGATGCACGACAGCCGGCGCCTTCTGCGACTGCGCCAACATGCGCACTCTTTCTGACGTAGGAAGCAAAATTTGTCTGGATGTGGTTACCATAACATAGTGGCGAGTATCGTCCTTTTTTGGGACAAAAACTGATCACATCGATTATGCAACCAGGTTATGTATCTGTGGTTCGTGATCCGGTGCACTGCTTCCCCGAAATAAATAAAGTAGTGAAGGATCGATTACTTTGCCAACTAGATTCACATTCTGTTTTTCCGCGGAACCACGATATGGTATATAGAACGCATGACGGTTTGAAAAGTTTTAAATGAAGGTCGTCACTTAGCCTTCATAAACGTTTGGAACGTATTTTTGGAAGAAAAGTGGCTTAAAAATGGCTTTCTGCATTTTTATTTCTTGTGTTAAAAAAGGGTTCAATGACGAAAATGGATGAAAGGTAGATTTTGGAAAAAAGTTTTTGCATCTTCGGTACACTTTCATTCACTGCTTCTAATAGAGAGGTTCATGGATGTTTCGCAGGTGAGACTAGTGAAAGTGCGACTTCTTCCTACTTGGACTAATGGCCATTAACTGGTAACGTGTTTCTTCGCCTCCAGCACACAGTGGATTAGCCATTAAACGGTAGATCTGGAGATTAGCGCACCGTGAATAGAATACTTAATCCTGAAGCCAGCACTTCGTGCCGGCATCTCGTCTCGTTTAGAATAACTGCTGCAATTACCGGTTTCCGTTGTTCTTCTATTCACTTCATTCCGCTCATATTCTGTAAAGAAACGCTCACTTATAAGGCTGTTTTCTGCCTCGGCAACATTACTTTTTTAATTTCGGTCAGTAATGCGCTTGTGATATGTATTAGGTTGGCAACTAATTTCGTGGACTCTCAAGCGCCTTCAACAAAAGTGTTCATAAACAAATATCGAATAACAGTTTTCAACCAAAGTAAGATCTATTGGAACGCGGGACTGCTTCCCATTTATCAGCCACCTGGCCCATCCCACAGCTGCAGAATTCTTGTGCTTTTGAAGCCAAGAATCCTTGGAGGTGCATTTTGACATGGTCCACATTAATTAATCGTCCTCCAACCAAGAAGTGCTGCAGCGAGCTGTGAAGGTGCTAGTCATTTGGCGGACAGCCTGTGCTGTAGGGAGGGTGAGTTAGACGCTTCCAGCTGAGGTCTTCAATTTTTTGAAGCTCCCGATTCTTGACGTGTGATCTGGCGTTATCTTGTTGATAGATAATTCCGCTCCTGAAAATCTGTGTGAACCGATTCCAGCGGAGTTCAGCCAGGTTGAGAAGAGTAGATTACAGCATTAATGCTGGAACCGTTCTTGACGAGCTCCCAGAAGTTAATACCTTCTTGACACCACCAAACGGAGAGAACTTAGCGAATCGGACGCCTCAAAAAATAGAAGACCTTGACTGGAAGCGTCAAACTCATCCACTTTACAGCACAGACCTTGCGCCGAGTGACTACCACATTTTTAGTTCGGTGCAGCACTTCTTGGTTGGAAGACGATTCAATAATGTGGACCGGGTCAAAGTGCACCTCTAAAGATTCTTGGCCTTAAAAGCACAATAATTCTATGGCCGTGGGATAGACCAGCTACCTGATAAATGGGAAGCACTTCTGCGTTCTGAGGGATCTTATTTTACCTAAAGATTGTCATTAGTTATTTGTTAATAAATACTTTTGCTGAAGATTCTTGAGAGTCCACGAAATTAGTTGCCAACCTAATATTTGGGAACCTATTCAAAACAATTACTAGGTCTCTTTAAAAAAGCCACCTTCTACTTTATTCAAATTTGAAAAAAATTGATTTCGATGGCAAGGGACGAAGTAGCATCATAAAGAATTTTGCGTAATGTTATTGCCTTTAAACTCCTATTTTCGAGTAATATCTTGTTCGAAACTAATGCATTAGTAAAGTACATTTATAGCGTTCGTTCGAAGAAATGTCACCTTCGACCCGCCTTGAACTTGCCAGTTTTCTTCGAAATTTCATTTTGTTATTAAAATGTGCTTTCGTTCGTAATTTCGTCTCTAAAATGTACATATAATGTTTTGTTGCATGTGTAATGCATGCTTCAAAGGATAAAGGACGGCGTTATTCAATCCTCTTTGGGATGCGCCACGCATTCTACTTCTACGGGATGTCGTGGAGGCGAGTTGAATGCGTATTTGGCCATACAATGACTTGCGATGGCCAGCCGATGTACAAGCCAGCGCTTTATCCTTCCCAGACAAGTCTGGTACCAATTCACCGACCCCGGAGGGGTGGAAGGCTTGGTTTGCCTGGGCGGGAAATCCGAACCAGGAACCTGGTATCGGGTGCAGGCGACAGCCGGCGCCTCCTCCGACTGCGCTCCACGCGCCCGTCCATGCTATATAAATAAATAAATAGATAAATATTATAACATCTTCCTACCTCCATAAGACCCGCTCTAGACTTCAGAAACATTTGAAACGCTGTACAAGTTATGTGTTTAGTGTGTCTTAAACGATAAAGAATAAATGACGGCATTAATCAATTCTTTTTGGGATGCACCATGTATTCTACTTCTACGTGATGATGTGTAAAGGCTATTCGAATGCGTGCTTAGTCCAGCCCATACAATGACGCGGCGCGCAGCCGATGGATTTAGCAAAAATGAACTCAGTGTTTTATCCTTTTCAGACTAGTCTGTTATCAATTGAAAGTCCTGGTATAGAAGGATTGTTGGTTGGCTAAGCAGAAAATCCGATCCAGGGACCTGGACTATGATGAACTCAACATCCGGCGCCTCCTTCGACTGCGCTACCATGCGCCTTCTGAGAGTTGATTGAATTAAAGCGGAAATTTAATCCCGTAATTTTAATAGTATAGATTTTAGTATAGATTTTTAATTTATGTATGAATGAACTTGACGACGTGCTATCTGGAATTATCCCCTAAATGGGACATGCTTACGGTGAATTTCCGTACTTTATCCTCAGGTTTTCGTCAGTCATGTTTGTTCTATAAGAATAGCCTTCTCCTTGAATCTTATTTGGATGTCCCACTCGAAATGTCGCTTCAGACCGAAAAGTTAAATTCATACAAAGCAATTGAAACCAAAATTAATTCAGAAGTATATTTCCACAGTTATCAACAACCCTTCTATGTACATCGTACACGCAAGGATTGGATTTCGTCTTTGAAGAAATGAGCTGGCCGCTAATCGAGGAAGTTGTTCATCCAAATCCGGATTCCGTCGTTGTCAGGGAACATTTCCCAGTCGAGGCGTGCTGCATCGAGCGGAATACGTGATAGTCGGATGGGGCAAGGCCAGGGCTGTACGGCGGGTGAAACAGAACAGTCCAACCAAGTTCCTCAATTTTCTGCCGAAAGACTTTTGCTATATGAGGCCTCGCGTGAGCATGCAGCAAGCTGGCAGAGGACGCGTCAACTCGATGTGGATTTAAATTTGGAGCAGGATTTGGAGTAGGATTTGGAGCAGACAAGCTCTACTGCAAGCTCTCGAGTCGATCTTGTCGGATCAGCTTCAACGGCAGTCCGTGAAAGGTCGCTCTCCAGGATAGGCGCCTGTCTCCTGTGCTCTTCGTCTTCTAGACTTTCGTCGCCGGAGGCAAGACGTTCAAACCACCGCTCGCATTGTCTTTTGAAAACGACATCTTCGCCAAATGCAGCTGCCAACGAACGATGCGTTTCCGCAGCGGATTTCTTCAATTTGAACTCGTAGAGCAGGCACGCGCGCACAATCATTTTTTGGTCCATTGCACTCTGAAGGCTATAATTTTAGAAACCGACGAAGGAATGAAGTAGGAAAAATAGGATGTAGGAGATGAAACGCCGTAAAAAAATAACCCTGAGTGAGCTCACAACAGATGCGAATAACTGTGAAAAGAGGCCACAATGTATGAGACATTCCGTGTGGGACAATTTAATATTTTGAAAAAGACAAGCAGTAGGCTGCAGAATCCTAAAAATAATCCTTGATAGTTGCCTCCCGGTGCTGCTGGTGTTTGACTTATTAGCCGTTAATCCAAGCTGAGCTGGAACACCCTTTCATGGCAGATGTCAAGGGAACGGAGGAACGGATTTGCTTCTCCTGCGATTAACTCTAGCCGAAGAGCCATTAACTCGTAACGGGTTTCTTCATCGGCTAAACAGAACTGAATGGCTTTAGCGGCAGCTTATCTCGTCGAACATCGCTACATTAAGCCAGAAGCCATGTCTCGTCGTTAACAACGTTTTCCCTCCCCCACAGGTCTCGTAGGAAATTGTGAGAACGGGCAATTTACTGCATCTAGTTAGAGTAGGGAACGAGTTCAGACCTCGTTGTGCACTGTAGCCAATAACAGGGGTTTAATGTCACCGGTTTCATTGAAAGGCGTAAGGCTTCTGATGCTCTTCGAGGAGCGTTTGAGCACCTGTTGCACAGTGCAATATGGTCTTCCCTATATTTTTGGGTGTTGATCTACTTAATCCGTTGGTCCGCTCCGCGCGACAGAGTGATCCACTGAGGTCTTTTCCTCGACAGGCAAATGCGCAAGAGATTAGATGCTTTACATTGCATAAAGCGTTGTCGAGTAAGGTTGGCCCACTTATTGATGGAATTTGTTGAGTCGTAAGTGCAAGAAGTGTAATAATCCAATCGCAGCAGTTGAACCAAAGAGGCAGCCTGTATTCTTGAATGTCGCTACCTTCCAGAAGCCATTGTCGCTACCTTCCCGAAGTCCAGAAGCCATTTATCATAGCAACGTCCTCGCATAGGCAGAAGTCATAAGAAATAGTGAGAGCAAAGCAAATAGCTATATCCGGTTAGAATAACGAACAGCTTCAGAATTTATTGTACCACCAACAGTCCGTCGGAGCAACCACTGGAATTAGTTTTTGTCCATATATCTATGTCTATTGATTGATTGGGGCGCGTGTAGCGCAGTCGGAGAAGGCGCGACTGTCGCGTGCACTCGATACCAGATTCCTGGTTCGGATTTTCCGCCCGGGCCAACCAAGCCTTCCATCCCTCCGGGGTCGGTGAATTGGTACCAGACGTGTCTGGGAAGGATAAAGCGCTGACTTGTTCATCGGCTGGCCACCGCAAGTCATTGTATGGCCAAATACGCATTCATGTCGCCTCCACGACATCCCGTAGGAGTAGAATGCGCTGGCGCATCCCAGAAGGGATTGAGTAACGCCGTCCTTTATCCTTTATCCTTATTGATTGATTGATTTTTAATGGTTGAATGGTTTCCTTTATTTCTTGTTAGGCTCACTCAACGGTAAGGAGATCTGAACTATGCCTATCTTATGCAACTCACTGTGAAATAAAGGTAATTCTGATTAATGTCGACTACACCACGTATTCTCTGTATCCCTAAGAGATCCGATAGTCTCGAACCGCTGGAAGAATCCAGAAAGTCTATCTATGCTGAACGCTTAATCGATATAGTCTTGGTCACAAAAGTAGAAGTTAAAAAGCAACCTCACCTGGAATTTTGCGAGTGTGAATCACTCCAGCAGTTTTCAAAAACGCGTGGATACTACCTTTACAGATTTTACGTGTTTTATTGGCCTGTATAGGTCTGTTACACACATAGACGGATTAACTCTTCTGCCCGTATCATCTGCCGTCGCAATGATCATTGAGTAGCGCAAGGCGCCAAAAGCGTCTCCATTCCTCCCTGTCGTGTGCCAAAATGCTCCAAGGGATCATTCCCGCTTGAATGACATGAAGGGCGTCACATCGTCCGTTCAGGGCTCTCACGAAGAAGTTAGATCAACGGTTTGATGGGCGTCCTGGCGTTCTCTTGAGATATCTCAGAATCTAGTCGGCTACGGCTCTCGTCGGTGTCTGGAAAACGCATTACATGACCAGCCCACCTAATTTTCAACGACTTGACAACAATGTCTCTGATTTTCCATTCAACACCGGATCGATGTAGTGGAAGAGGAAAAAAATTCGATGGCCGTCGAAGTGTTACCCCAATACCATTGTGCTGTCAAACACTCTGTACGTTCTTTTTGATTTATGATCCTCTTAAGAGGACACTAATAGTGTCGCAATTGGTACCTGTAGCATGACGCAGGGATTCAATGAGTTTCTCTCGCTGGATAAGCTCAAAAAGCATAGGATATTCGTCAAGATCTGTCAAGAGTTGACGGTTTCACTGAGCCCCAGGCTGCAAGACGAGATCTGGCCCGACCGGAACAGTTGAGTCGAAGAGGTGGGCGCGGATCCAGATGTTCTTCATCTTCGTCACTACATACTTCGTTGGTGCCATGACATGTTGCAGCCTTCGTTAGTTTCCCTCAATATTTCTTTCTGAACCCGAAAAAGAGCTGTCAATTTTTTTACAAGCTGAGAGGCATAGGAGTTCCGTTGTAAAGCAATCCCGCCCTTTTGACTCGTTCCGACTAATTTCTATGGAGGAAAAGAGATATTATTGGGCTTATCTATTCACTTCGTTATTAAATTTCTCCTTGAGTTATTTAAAGCTGTTATTTTGTAGAGCATGGAATTCCCAAAGACGTTTTTCACAGAACGATGTACGTCGTTTCCTAAAAGGTCGTCAAAATATCAGTTAATGAAAAAGAAATTCTGTGAATGGTGAAAAATATTTTGCAGCCGAAATATTCCATCCGTGCAAAGCGTTTTCAGACATGCTGCAGAAGATGTTTTTCAGGGACCCTAGAGCGACAGAACTTTTTGTCGAACAAAACAAATTGACTGCAAAGGAGAAGCAACGCAACAAAAAAGGCATGGAATAAAATTTTCACTTTACCTCGGCATATAGTGCTATAAACATAAACTGTTTTCGTTGTTCAAACATTTTTGTTTGTATTAACCTTGATACTTTTATCTTCCTCAAAAACGGCAGCTTATCAAAAAGCTTTGGTCCAAAGTGGTACTCGAACCAGTATCTGCATTCTATGCCAAAATGACTCATTATTAAGCAATATTTAAGGGTAAAGGTCAACGTCATGTAATCTCCTAGCGAGGTGCGCTACGCATTCTTCTTCTAAAGGATGTTGTAGAGACAGTTTGAAAGCGTATTTGGCCTACACAATAACTTGCGGTGGTCAGCCGATGTACAAGTCAGTGTTTGATAGTTCCAAAACAGGACTGGTACCAATTCACCGATCCCAGAGGGATGGAAAGCTTCATCTTCTTTGGCGGGACCCGTACCACGAGCTTCGATCGGGTGCGCACTTGACAACCGGCTTCTTCTCCGACTGCGTCTCCATACTTCCTGACCAGGATGATCTCTTGATTAATACTATAGGTGCTCAATGATGTGGTTTCCAAGAGGTTTTGAAAAGTTGCTGGAAGGTCTTATTGGTGTACTTTGAATATGAAATGTGCTTTCTCGGATCTATCCTAGTAGGTGGAGGGGGGGGGGGGGGGACGGGTGCGGGAACTTTTACTCACTTTCGGCCGCGCGCTTCGGGCGCGACGCCGCCGTGCGCGGCAAGCCCGTGATGGCGCGGCGAAAACGTGTACGGTTTGCTAGCTCCGTGCGCGTGGGTCCTGCACCGATTATCGACGGCTGGCAAGTTGCCAATCGTCGTCCCGGCCTTGCTGATTGTTTACTGTTGAACCATGTTGCAGTCTGTACATACCATTATCACGCGAAATTGGACACTATTCTAAACAGGTCTAAGCTTTTGAAAAGAAAAAAGAGAAAAGCTGAACCTCTTACAAACAAAAATGATCTCCTTTCACGTTGAACAGAAGACTCTACAAAAAGGTTAGAATAATGTTTGTTCAAGGAAAATTTTCACTAGGATTTCTTTAATATTTAGTCTGCCTGCTCAATAAGTGAAGACATTGTTTGAAAATTTACAGATTTCTTTTTTTTTTGAGAAAAATAACGGTTTAAAGCTTGTTCTAAAGAGTGGGAAGGCGGCGATTTTTGTTTCATAAAAAGAGATTATGCCATGCCCTCGTCTAAGACGTCGCGATGTTTGGTTGACTGATAGCAGAATTTCTGCTTGTATGCAATTTCACACCTGTAATACACTGCAAAAGCAAGTAACGAGCACATACATATATCTTCACCTTGAAACTTCATGTAAGCGTCACTCATACTCTCAATCAAATTAAAAACGCGCCGAGCTAATGGAATGCATGGCGCGATCTCTTTTCAATATACTAAATGATTGCTGCCTTATTGCGCTAGAAAACAAAATTAAAACTCAAAATATAAAATTGTCTAAGAAAATTATTACGCTCATTCGGGCATGTCAACTAAAAAAATTTCAAAGAAAACTACACCAAGATTTCCTTGAACACAATTAATCTGCTCTCCTTAGAGATCCTGTAGTTTGAACGAAAGACGGTTGCTTTTTGGAAGGTTTTCACAATGATTTCACAGGCGTCATGCTTGTCTAGAATAATTCTCGATTCGACGTGAGAAGTGTCAAATTTTACGTGAAAATCGTATAAATAAGGCTTCTACCAATGATCTTAGACTATCAGATATTCTTATATTACTAACTTCCTGCTAATAGTAAGGTCCTAATCACAATAGTAGTTACAATAGTCAGCTGTTAGCGTTAGTTAGTTTGCTGCTAGCAACAGCAAAAATTCGCAGTAGGCAGTTCCTGTTCGCACGTTAATGCAGTACTAGACAGCAAGAAACTCTCCGATGGAACTTTTGTGAGTAAATCTCGTGCGCACCGCCAGCGGATGGCTGGCGACGTCGCGCCCGCGGCGCGCGCGCGGCGGTCGGCGGGGCCAAAAGTGAGTAAAGTTCCGCCCCCCGGGGCGGGACACATATCTAAAGAGTACTAACAAATCTATTGAGACTTACCGGCGGCTCCTGGAGAACACGATAGGACATAAAATAGACAATTCTGAAGAAAAAAAGAAAAATCACATTTGTTTCACCGCGGTTGTAAGCAGGCAAAGTTATGTGCTCTCTTCACCATGTTAGATCCTGGTTATAACATGTCAGACGGTGGTAACGCGCGGCAACCCTCCATTGCGTTGCTCATCTCCCGCCGAGACGGTTGTAAAACCGCGGCGATTTTTTTTTGTTTTTCTTTTCGTTTTTTTTTTGTTTCATTTAGGTTCTATCTTCTTCTGTAGGAGCTGGTCGGTAAATTTCAAATCGATTTTTTACATACTTTTTAGATAAGTGCCCCCTCCGACTAGGATAGATCCGCTTTCTCTACCTTTATCGTGAAGTCGTTGAATAGGTCAAGTCTGTATCTAAAGTCGATTAGTACAACTCGTTGTAGAGCTACACGGTTTATCCTGGGTTGAAGGATTTTTTGTCCCTTATTTTATGTCTTGCACGGGATTAATCACTTCTGAGCATTGGATTGATAGTGCGGTTTGAGCGCATAAGAATTAATCACTATTGATCGGTTTGTACTTCTGTTCCAGGCCAATCGAGTTTCTTTTCTATCGGGACGGTAAGTTGTATACATAACATTCGAAAACCGAGGTTTCTTGAGTATTCGAATTCGAGTACATTCGAAAATCGCGATTTTTTGAATATTCGAATTGGGGTACAATCGAAAATCGCAAATTTTCGATTTGATATTCGAATTCGAAAATTCAAATTCGAATGAAAATCCTTCGAATCTATTCGAACAGTCACTCGAGCACAACCTGCATAATACTGGATGTGCCGCAATGATACCTGGAAGTATCATTGCGGCACATCCCAATCGGCTTGTCTCTTCCTGCAGTTTTTTCTAGAGCTATTTTCAAGATGGATTTTCTAGAAGGTGCTAAATGGTGCCGATGCGTTTACGTTTGTGTAACGTTGTGACAACGGCGATCCGAGCAGAAATTAGAAGCAGCTTGCCGTCGGGAAAATCCTTGGCCGTCACCTAGAAATAGCCTAAATCCTCCCGACCACGTCATGCGTTTCTCTAAGATTGCCGGCTGAGAAGTGGATATATGTATAGCTTTGCTGAACACTCTTATATGCCTCCGCGGCTGCTAAGCATCTTCGGCCGAGTTCTTCGGTCGTGCAAGTCCAGTTCTTCGACGCAGACTCCACTCCCGATATCATATCACTCCGTATCCCTTCGGATCAGGCATCTCTAAGCGGCTTACGCTAGCTCGTCGCAGGAACAACCTGCTAGAGCCAGTCGGCCGCACCAGGACGTCCTCGGCTGTGCCGTCGTTCCCACTGCTCTTCTGCAGGCGGCTACAACCGTATGTGCATGTGCCTCTGAATCTCACGCGATTTCCGGCGCGAACATCGTGCCGCTCTTGTCAAAGCGTGACGCTGATGTTTCCTCCGAGTGTGTGTGTGTGTGTGTGTGTGTGTGTGCAGTATGTGTGAGCGTGGTCGGGGGTTTCCACTGGTGTGCCCAGTTCGCTACGCTAACTGGTTTTTTTTTCTTCTTCTTCGGGTGCCGCGTTCTATCGGCCCTATCTATTACGGCGGGCGGCTTCGAAACGTCTGTCGTCGGTCTTCTTCTAGGTTTTCCGACGCTATCATTGCGGTCGAACCGACGACCTGTCAATTGTCAGTGGGTGTCATCGTCCTTCTTCTATCGCGTTACTCATGTGCCGTTGCAGACGACGTTGAGACACCGGCCTGAATATGCATATGGAATCGTGGCTGTCATCAGACTAGCCTTCTCATCTGTGATGTGACTCTAAGAGTAGTGCGAAGTACGCACTCTGAGTTCACTTGCTCGCTGCATTTTTCGTTGCAGAATTTCCTATGAAACATCACGCCGAACAACTCGCTGAGCTTGTAGGCGAATTTTCCGCAAAGGAGAGCCTGAAGCTACTACAAGCACTGATGCAATAACAAAATGCTTCGCCTAACTCGCTTGGCTAAGGACGGTAACCTTGAAGCCTTCTGGAAAGGCCACTGAAGAAAAAATGAACCAAAAGTTCCGTATGGCGCAGGCTCGCCTATATAATAGAACTGTAATAGGTTAGTAATACGCTACATAGATCACCACGATCCACGATTCGACCCAAGTGACAGGAGCAAGAAGTCGTCTGTAAATGCTTCATTTAACAATATAACAGCCCTATCTATTTATTTTATTTATTTATGGACACACGGAGAGTGCGTTTAAAACAGCTAGTTATCCTAGTAAGTAATACGAAAATAACTCATGTCCCCCAGGGACAATAAAACCTTAGTGAAAAAGAAGAAACAACACCAGTAGAAGGAAATAAAAAGAAAGCGTCAACAGAAAACATCGAAAAGAAAGTAAGGAAACAACATCAAATGGTTAAGAATAGCATGAGCTCACGGCACAAATAGACCCTTATATTCAGGAAACCTTTGAGCTAATGGTTTTATGAACTATCAATTTGAAAGCGCCGAGTTTCATTGTAAGCGGAATTGAGTACTTGCGGAAAAGTGTATTCAAGATAGGAGTCACTCTGGTGGAGAAAAATCTGGACCTGGCTTGTGTTCTTGAAACGCTAACCCTGATATTATACAAACCACTCCTCGTTCTGGAAGGTACAAGCTGAAAAAATTGGGTTGGCTCAAGAGCAGTCTTCCGAGTAACAATTTTGAAGGACATGATAAGGTCATTTCTCTTCCTTCAGCTTTCCAGACTAGATAATCCTAAAAGCTTTGACCGTGAATCTCCATTCGGGATAAACCGATAATCGACGCCTCTGCAGCGCAGCATCAGTTTCCTTGTGAAGTTATTCTGAACACTTTCTAAAAATCTGATGTCTTTCTTAAGGTGTGGATTGAAAACAGTAGTACCACTTTCAACGATGGGACGAATGTAGGTCTGGAAAACTTGGAAAATTTGGAAAAACTTGGAAATTTTGGAAAACTATGTTCTCATCTGTTTTTACGAAGCGCAGCCTTGATTTTCATGTTATCCCTTCTCTTGTATGAATCGTGTAGCGCAATCGGAGGAGGTGCCGACTGTCGTGTGTACCCAACGTCAGGTTCTTGGTTAGGATTCCCAGGCCAGCCAAGTCTTTCATCTCTCCGTGTTTGGTGAATTGGTAGTACCAGTCTTGTCTGGGAAGGATAAAGCGTTAGCTTGTTCATCGGCTGGCCACCGCAAGTCATTGTAAGGGTCCAACGCCTCGTAGAAAAAATGCGTGGCGCATCCCAAAGAGGGATTGAGTAACGCCCTCTTTTATTCCTTACCCTTGTAAGAATCAATTACTACGAGAAAATTAGATGTGTTGACTGAGACCACAGACTGATTAACAGGTCAGCAAAACTTTTTCAAAATCAAGACGGCGAGAAAAATGTGGAGTTCGAAATGTGCAGTAAAACACAGAAAATTTGATGCAAAGATGATTTTCTTTTGTTTTCCCTTTTTCCTATGTTGTACATACCTCCATAAGGAAAAAAGGATAAAGGTTGTCCTTACTCAACCCCCTGCAGTATACTTCTGCGGGATTCAGAGGGAGCAATTTGAATGAGATTTAGCCCAATCAATGAGTTGCAGCGACCAACAGATGGACAGGTCTGGGTTTGGCTCCCCGAACAGTTAACCGACCCCAGAGGGATGGAGCGCTTAGTTGACCTGACGGAATCTGAACCAGGTACCTTAACTTGGGGCTTACGTGGCAACTGATGCCTTCTCTGACTGCGCTTGGGACAAACTAAACCTACAAGGTAATTATATTTTCGTCTAATTGCTAACTTGTAATTGTGACTGTAATAGAAGCTGTCACAAGGATGTTTAGTTGTGATCCAAACTCTCGCGCCAGGCGGAACTCGAACCAGCACCTTCTGCTTCCGGGGCAGCAATGCTACGCCTTGCACTACCAGCGCTGTTCGACCGAACAGATATCTTCCTAGAAGCAATCAGTTGTCAGCACACCCCATGATATCGGGATGAGCCGCTGATATTAGCATGGAACCGGTTAAGCTGAAGGCCTTCGTAGAAATGATGTAACTGTAATTGTTATAATAATTATGGTGCCTAAATTCCTAATTGTGTCTATATCTATAAAAGGAAGGTTGATGTGTACCATGTTCATTTCAAACTAGACACTTTCCAAATCAGATACCACATCTTCATAATCAGAATGGATGTTCTTGATAAGGATAGCAACACTATGTACAAAAAAATCTCTATTTCAACAGTTTACCTCCATTTTCTTCAAAAACTTATTAGTCTGTGCATGTGTATTCAGTAGGTTGTCGTGATTCTATTATATATTCAGAAAATCTTATTCTTCCAAATAAAGAAGTGTTTTTAGGCTTTTTTGTCCTCTATGTACTTAAATGTGGAAAAATGCTCTGATGTGCAGCGCAGTGCGCTCGATCAGTATGTCACTACACCGTTTTGAACGATAGTGTTAATTTAATACCACTTACATGAAGCAGAGCAATAGAGAATTACGTTATTGTCCTTTTTTGTCACTGTGCATGTTGTGCCGTTGATTTCCATGGAGGATTTCAGTTCAAAAATTGGTCAGTTGGACAGAAATGGTATCTAATTAATTCTTGGGATGCTCCACGCATCAACGCCGTCATGGCGCCACTTTCAATGCTTGGTCTATATACAACTTATCTTTCAAGAGTCAGATGATAAGCAATGAAGAGCTCCTCATCCTTCTCGACAAGCTTGATAAATGTTTATCAAAGGGAATATGGAAGACTTTGTTGACCTGAGTGCGAACTGATCCTAAAATCGATTCGGAATGTACGCGGAGACCAGCACCTCCTGCCAGTTCCGCCACAAGTTCTTTTCGTTGCTGATGAAGCGAAAATTCTACAGATCAGTCTCACTACCGACACTCCTTAGAAGGACACTTGTATTTCTATGATTACGTCTCGTAATTCAGTCTTGTGGTGCCGAAACTTTGGAAAACTACATGGCTTCAGTTGTGATAAAGTAATGTTATCCAGGGCCTAGTATACTGTGGTAGCATCCCTGTAGAAGCGACAGAACTGTAGAGATTAGGTGTCATAATCTTGTAGTGTGTAGGTAAAGGTTTTTTGTATCAAGTTGTTCTTTAAAATATTAGGTTGTCCCATAAGTCCTCGCAGTTTTTTTTTCAACGATTCACTGCAGATTTCGCCGGCGGTCGCTTGCATAGCGCTGTATAGCTTTCAAAAGAGAATAATTTGCTCTATCAGAACATGTATTGCATTTCTTTTTTCGTCATGAATTTTGTCAATTTTTAGGTCGTTGAAGTGAGAAGTGAAAAAGTGAAAAAGTAGCCATTTGCACACTTGTTCTCTCCACTTAGGCTTGTAATTTTTTGCGCAGTTTTTTACAGCATTCGGAAGGCAATGTTCTGTACTACAAGAATATGTGTTAGTGCTATTTGCTCATTTGTCCTTTATTGATTTTTAGGTCATCAAATTGGGACGTCCGAAGGAGGATGGTTATTTTTGCCGACAGCTCCTGCTCTGTGGTTGGACTTTTTGGGATGGTGTTATATGTGTTATGTGAAATGGTATTGTATGTCTTGCTTTATGAGAATATGTGTCGCGTTTATTGATTTCTATTGAATATCAACAAAATGTCAAAAAGAGAAAAATCGTCTTCACCAACAACTCCTTCTCCTTCTTCAGTTGTTGACATTCGACAGAAATCAGTGTGAGCCAACAAACGCGACACAAATTCTTACTGAGCAAGACATCCTCTTCCAAACGAGATGTAACGCCGAGCAAAAAAGTCCAACCACAGAACCGGAGTTTCGGTAAAAATTCGGACGGAAAAGTCGGAATTCCCAATTTGATAGCCTAAAAATCAATAAAGGACAAGTGAGAAAACAGGACCAACACATATTCTTATAGAACAGAACATTGTCTCCCAATGCTATAAAAAACTGCGCAAAAAATTACAAACCTAAGCGGAGAGAACAAGTGCGCAAATGGCTACTTTTTCGCTTGTTCACTTTTCACTTTAACGACCTAAAAATTGTTGAAATTCATGATGAAAAAAGAAATGCAATACATCTTCTGAGGGCAAATCATTCTCTTTCGAAAGCTATGCAGCGCTATGCAAGAGACCGGAGGCGAAATCTGCAGTGAGTCGTTTAAAGAAAACTGCAAGGACTTATGGGACAACCTAATAATTGATTAAATAGATTATTAGATAGGTAAGTAAATAAAACTACAAGTAAATGCACGGATAAAAGATTGAGCACGGCGTTAAGCAATCTTATTTGGGGTGCGCAAGCACTCTACTTTTACACGATGTCGTGGAGGCTATTCGAGCGTGCATTTGGCTTATAAAATGGCTTAAGGTGGCCAGTTGATGGACAAGTCAGTGGTTTATCCTTCCCAGATGAATCTGGTACCAATTCACCCACCTGTGAGGGATGGTCGGATTGGTTAACACTATGCGAAAACCCCTGAACCACCAATCGATTCTCTGGTGCATGCAAGAGCCGGCGCCTTCTCCGACTGCACTACATGCTCTCATTCATAGAAGATGTTGTGCTACTTAAAGTTATGTTGGAAGATAAGTGGTGAGGGGAACTAGGGGGGGGGGGGGTGCAGCGCAGTTGGAGATGGCGCGGGCAGTTGCGTGCACTTCGTGTCGACTAATGAGTAACTTCGTTCGGGGTACCGGCTAGACAAAGTAAGCCTTTTATCTCTCCATTGAAAGAGTATGCCGTTGTCTGGGCGCGTATAGCGCAGTCGAAGGAGGTACCGGCTGTCGCGTGGACCCTATATCAGGTTGTTGGTTGGGATTTCCTGCCCAAGCCAACCGAAGCTTCCATCCCACCGAGTTGGTGAAATGGTACCAGACTTGCCTGAGAAAAATAAAACAGTTTGCCAGTGGCCACCACAAACCATTGCATGGGCCAAATACGCATTCAAATCGCCTCCACGACATCCTGTGGAAGTAGAACGCGTGGCGCATCCCAGAAGGGATTGAGCGACGCCTACATCCTTCATCCTTTTACCGTCGGCTATTCAGGGCTGGCGACCGTAAATAAGTCGTTTCATGGGCCAAAAGCGTGTTCATATTGTCTCCGATTGCCTCCACAACGTCGTGCAAAAGCAGAGTGCGTGGTGTGCCCTTCAAAAGGATAGCTGACACCGACTTTTAGCCTTTTTATGCTTTACAATCGTTGGCAGCTGACCACTGCTGCACTTTGGATGAGGTTTTTTTCGCAGTCTTAGACAAAAACCGCCGAAGTGAAGGGCGCTAAGGAAGAGGAAGTAGGAACGTGTAGGGCACGAAGTGGGCTCGAAAACAGCTGCCCCCCACCCCTCTTCACAACAGACACACTCACACAAGACACATGCCGCCTCGTCCGAATCGCCACCGATCAACTGCACTTCGCTGGTTCCGAGCTGCTGCAGCGGCTCTTCACTTCGGTCGTCGTCGTCGCCGTGGTCATCATTTGATTCAGTGGTGAACTTCTAATTGCCTGACGACGACGATGACGACAACGACGACGACGACGCCGCCGCCGCAGCGGACGAGGACGACGCGTCAGCATGCTGACAAAAGCCAAACGAAGCGTGTCCACATCACACAGTAGCATTCGCGCTCACTTGACCGTTTTTTTTTCGTCGGCCCGTAGTTTAGTCCGCGATTCGAACTGATAGAACGCCGCGATTTCGACCCACTTCGAGCCCGACACCGTCGTACCGCCTCATACGGACACATTCAGAAACATTCATTGAAATCACCTGTCACCTACTTATCCCTGTCAGATCCTCGTCGTTGTCGTCGTCATCGTCGTCGCTCCTTAAACAAATTCACAGTCAGTCGAAGCAGATCTTATCCTACGCTTCGACCGACACCTCGAGCGGTGGCGTATCGTGTCGCGCAGGTGGTGCAGGACTTTTTCCTGTCACTTCGTCGAAAATTTCGTTCAGGTTGTTAAAAATTTCTGACCTGTCCTTCCTTTCTACTATAAAGGACCAATTTTAGGTGGGCTAGGCTAGCTCTTAACAGTCTGACATTGTAGACCATCGGAACATATTTACTTCTGGTTCAAACTCTTCTATCAACATCCAATAGGGGAAATTGTTCTGTCCTTTTCATAGACTATATAGTTTCGCTTCTCAAATTGAAAAGTTTTCATTTTTCAAGCCACTGCTATACTATACTACATATTGTATTCTTGTTTTTATGGAGTTTTGAACTTAGTGGTTTTTGTATTTGGAAAGGAAAAATATGTTCTTTCTCCTACTTCGAATTTAAGAACATATATCTGAGTGAGTTAATCTTCCTGTTTGTCCTTCTGTCTGTCTATCCGTCTGTCCGCATTGAAGATCTCTTGGGAGACAATAATTTTCCATTGATTTTTTTCCATCCTGTCGTTCCGTCCTTCCAGAATTGACGTGTTATTGCTAGAAGTATACAAGAAGTATGAAACACTAAGTTATTTGTGGAACTGTTCATGCAATGTGCTACATAGATAAGTGACACAACCAGGTATTCAAGCTCTCTATCATGTCGGGTGAAGGTAGAATGCATGGCGCAACCCAAACCACGTCATTCACACTCCTTTATTCGCTTATCTATTGCCGTTATTTTCAGCTTTGAAACCGTAAATTTGATTTTGTACAATGAAGCCACCTCAGCTTCTCTAAACCTTCGAATTTTTTCGAACAAAATTCAAACATTCACGCCGTCATATTTTTATGTATTCCACGACTACGCCACGCTTTTAATTTCTGCATGGAATCGTGGATTACTTTTGAAGAACGTGCATATTTCGGTTATTCGGCTATTTTTTGGTTCTTCCGTTTGCAAAGTACTCATTTACGCATTCAAACAGACCTAATAAACGTAGCCCAAACTCGTCAGCTATAACTGGGCCAGTTACATAGTTGCTCTGAGTGATGGTCCAACCCGAAGTTGATTTATGTTTGCTACGGTTGCACCTCCTCCTACCACCTGCGTCGTCTTTCGTTGCAGTAGTTCCTGTTAAATGAGCTAGACATTGTGCGCTTCTGCCATCAGATGCGATGTGTTAAGAAATAGGCGTATGGAGAACACTGAAGCATATAGGATACGGCTTTGTATTCTTACGAGCAAAAGCATAGAAATAAGTATAGTTGTGATTATTCCACTACTCGAATAATTATTTGATTATTCTATTATATTATATTATTCGAATTTGGAACCTCCTGACCTTCGAATATTCGATTTCGAACGGAAATTGAAAGTCAGGAAGTTTCGAGTTCGATTAATCATTCGAATAGTCTAATAAGCACTTCTTCTTCTTCAGCGTTTGTCCCGCTTCGAGGCGGGGTCCGCTATTCTGGTGTGGCGACGCCACTTTACGCGATCAAATGCTTGATCGGGATGGATACCAGCAACCTTTAGGTCCACATGCAACGTATCAAGCCATCGCTGCTTCGGCCGCCCTTTAGGCCGTTTTCCGGGCACATCTATGTTAAGGCCAATCTTCCTAACAGTGTCATCACTAGCTCGAAGAACGTGGCCATACCACCGAAGGCGAGCTTCACGTAACTTGTCAGCAATTGGAGCGACACCGAACCTCTGGCGTATTTCATCGTTGCGAATACGGTCCAGACGCGTAACACCAGCCGTCCATCGCAGCATTTTCTTTTCCATTACGCTGAGGCGAGTCTCAACCTCCTTGGTTGCAGGCCAGCACTCAGCTCCATACATCGCTACTGGTCGGACGATGGTTCTATAGATCTTCGATTTAAGGCGTTCCGGTATCTTCCTGTCGCATAAAACGCCTGTCATCGAGCGCCATTTGGACCACGCTGCGCTCACGCGCGAGTTCACCTCGAACGTCAGACTACCATCAGACGCAATTGGAGATCCAAGGTACTTGAAGTTTGTCGTTAGTACTAGCGCAGTGCCATTGATCTCAATGGACCCGGCTTCGTTTACGTCTGTCGTCAAGTACTCAGATTTTTTGACGTTTAGCTTGAGCCCGAACATCGCCAAGCGGTCTGACGCTCGAGTTCGCTCTTCTCTTCGCTTGCAAGCATTACGTCATCTGCATACAGCAGCGTCCAGGGGGCAGGCTTCTGGAGGTCTCTCGAAATGGCATCCATTACGACAATGAATAGGAGCGGGGAAAGCGCAGAGCCCTGGTGAACACCAACGGAGATAGGAAACTCCGCCGATGTGCCGGCTGGCGCTCGCACACTACTCTTTGGTCCAGAGTAAAGTATGCGCACCCACTCAATAAGCTCTTCGGGAACACTGTGTTGTCGTAAGGCGTACCATATAACCTCACGCGGTACACGATCAAATGCTTTCTCTAAGTCGAGAAAAGCTATGTGCAGCGGTTTCTGCTTTTCGCGATGTCTCTCTACCAGAAGACGAGCAGCATGTATGGCATCGATGGTGCCACTGCCCGCTACGAAGCCACATTGATTGGTGGAAAGTTGGACGATATCGCGAATACGTCCATCTACAATTCGCTCGAAGATTTTCATGCTTTGCGAGAGCAAGCGAATTGGACGGTAATTCGTGCAGTCCGCAGGACTGCCCTTCTTCTTCCATAGTCGAATAAGCACAACTACAGAAATAAGGTCTTGATGTATGGAATCCAGTATGATACCGGTATTTGTTTGCCGAAAGTATTACAAAGATGAAGTGGGCTTCATTAAACCAATCTATGCGCAGGATACGCCATGCATCTCAATCAGGGATGTGCGGATTTTTTTTTCCAAGAGGAAGAAGATAGAATGCAGAGCGGAAAGAACCAGAAATGGTCGGAAACCGGAGCTCAAAACGCGGAAACGGACGCTGTGCAAACGTTCTGTTTTTTGTTCTTCTTCAAATACTCGCAAATTGACTTCACAAACTGCTCTTGCCGCTTTTGTGCTTAAACAGAGCTCCTCCTAGTACTTCAAGCCTGTATAGTGAAACATGCCCTCCCTAATGTTAATGCGTCGTATCCTAAAGTACGATCAATTACTAAAACAAACTGAAACTGAAATGGCAATAGAAAATGGACCGCCTTCCTGTTTTTTAAACATACTTTGAATCATTGTTTCTTCTAAAAAAGAATATATACCACTTTCACGTCGAATTGGATGCTTTTCAAATCAAATTGGGCACTCTTCTAAGCCTGCTTTGAAATTCGAGCGAACTTTTCCAAATTAAAATGAGCTTCTTCTACATTAAACAAGAGACCCTCCAAAAATGTTAGAATAATTTTTTGTTGACGGAAAATTTTAGTTTCATTTTTATAAAAAAATTTAAACTAGATGTTCTCTTATTGGAAAGTAAAATAAAGCTTCAACGAATGTTATGCTAAAATTTTCCTTGAGCAGAAAATTATTCTAACCTTTTTGGAGAGGCTCTGTTTTATTGTAAAAGAAGCTCATTTTAATTTGTAAGAGTTCGCTCTGGTTTCAAAGCTAGCTTAGGATAGGACGGCGTTACTCAATCCCTTCTGGGATGCGCCAGCGCATTCTACTTCTACGGGATGTCGTGGAGGCGTGTTGAATGCGTATTTGGTCATACAATGACTTGCGGTGGCCAGCCGATGTACAAGTCAGTGATAGCTATATCCTTCCCAGACATGTCTGGTACCAATTCACCGACCCCGAAGGGATGGAAGGCTTGGTTGGACTGGGCGGGAAATCCAAACCAGGAACCTGGTATCGGGTGCACACGACAGTCGCGCCTCCTCCGACTGCGCTTCACGCGCCCTAGCTTAGAAGAGTGTCCAATTTAACGTGAAAAGTGTCCAGTTTGATTTGAAAAGTGACCAATTCGACCTAAAAGTGGTTCACGCAGAGGTGTTCCTGCAGATGCGGCTATTGTTCTAGATTCAAGTTCCATAATCATGGATATTTTTCTGACATATATCACATGAGTTACCACCAATTGTCACGTGTTAGTGAGTATGGGGCGCGTGTAGTGCAGTCGGGGGAAGTGACTCCCGTCGCGTGTACCCGACACTAAGTTCTTGGTTCGGATTTCCGTCCAGGTCAACCAAGCCTTCTATCCTTCCAGGGTCGGTGATGTAGTACCAGACTTGTCTGGAAAGGATAAAGCGCTGACTGGTTCACAGGCTGGCCACCTTAAGTCATTTTATGTCCAAATACGCATTCGGATCGCTTCACGACATCCGATAGAAGTATAATAGAATGCGTGACGCATCCTAAAAAGGATTGAGTAACGCCATACTTTATCCTTTATCCTTATCCTAGTGAGCATTAGATATGAGCGTTGCTTCCAAAAAAGAAAAGGTGAAAGTGGGAAAATTTGGCACAGCTCGAGACTCGAACCTCCATCATGCAAAAATGAGTTTACTGCTTACCACTTCTACACGACCGCTTAGTGTCAATAGACCTTCGCTTGTCCTTGCTTGTGTTCAAAGTGAGTCGCGACGTTCGATCTCATGTTTCGATACTTTAGATTAAATTAAAATAAAAAAAACGGTGTTTACAAATCCCTTTTGGATGTCCCACGCATTCCACTCCTACGAGTTGTCGTGGAGCCCATTTGAATGGCGGGATTTATACTTCCGCTCGCCGAGCGGCGTGGCGTTATGAAAGCTATTAAGGCCCCGTTTATACTTCGACGCGACACCACGCATTGTGGCTACATTGATTGAGCGATGCGATCGATCAATTTGGCCACTTTACATGGCGTCGCATCGCTCGGCGTCGGAAGTATAAGGCTTTTGTCATACCATCGCTCACCCCGAGCGACGCCTAATGATATGCTCCCATATCGATCGGGCGGCGCGATGGAATCGATATGGGTGCATATCATTAGGCATCGCTCGGGGTGAGCGATGGTATGACAAAGGCCTAAACGGGGCCTAACCCATTGACGACCGCGCGGGTCGATTTCTGCCCGCGGTTATAAAACTGTTCGCCACGGCCCATTTCTCGGTTTTTTCGTAGTTTACGAGTAATCATTAGATATGTTGGATCCTAGCAATGCTACTGCACTATGGTCCGGAAGTCATTTTCTTCTAAGCCCTGATAAAAACAAATAGTCAGCACTACACACTATTCGAGCTGCACAGGGAGCGGCACTATTCACAAACAGCTACTCACATCTTGTAAAAATGGTCATGCAGAAAAATAACTAGTCACATTTCATGTAAAAATTTTGAAAACAATCTAAACAGAAGTATGTCAAACACCTGCTACATCATGCGGTCACCTTATTTGCACGATTCGTGCCAAAGGTGCGCCCTCTTTCTTTGCAGACCTTCTTACAGCAGCAATTACATCTTTTGTGGTTTGCTCCAAACCTGTTCCGGCCTTCTCCAATATGTGGCTAACCTTTGGAGAAGGAGCTTCATTTGGATTATTGCGAAGTAGTGTCTCCACGAGATTTCAGCGTCGCTGCGGTCCCAGCGCGCCGTCCCACGCACCAGACACCCGATTTGCCGAGCGGTCGTCAATGGGTTAATATTGATCGTCTGTACCGCCTAATCGATACGTGTGAATTTCATAACGGCGCGCCACCCGTGTGCCTGAAGTATAAATTCTGCATATTTGGCTAATGCAGTAATGTACAGGAAGAAATGTATCGTTCATAAACGATGCAGAGTAAGTGATAAAAGATGGCGTCAGTGAATCCTCACTGGGGTACGCCACGCATTCCACGTCTACACAGACTCGTGGAGGCGGTTTGAATGCGTGTTTGGCCTATATAATTACCTGCGTTTGCCAGTAGATGAACAAGTCAGCGGTTGACGCCACCCAGACAGGTTTGGACCGATTTACCGATCCCGGAGGGACGAAAGGCTTGCTTGGTCTGGGCGAACAAACCGAACCAAGAACCTGGGATCGGATGCACGTGACAGCTGGCAGCTCCTACGACTGCGCTACCACGCTACCACGCGAATTGGAAAGCACCGGAGAAGGTATGTCCCTCTGAATAGTCCTGTTGACTGGTAGTTCGCGATCTTCCCTGGTTAGACGACCTCCCATGTCAATCGAGTTGTGCATTACGCACGAAACATCAGCCGCTTCTGAAGTCGAATCCACTTTTCCAATTGAATAATTCCTTCATTATTCTTCGCAGCGCTTCCTCGCTAATCTTTTCATCGGCCTTTATCACGCAGAGCTCGTTGAGTGTACTTATGGCCGGCAATTATCGCGCCGCATCGTCGAGTGCCTCCGTGATACGGAACGACGATGCCAGTGCATCTGAAAAGTATAATGACTGGTAATTTGCATTGATTATCGAGCTGTTGAGAATAGAGAGCTGTGGGCCGTGGATAATTCTCTTAGTCGTTCGCGCTGACTGCTCAGTGCGTTCCCACTCGACCGCAAAGCAAAGCACCAGCAGCTCATCATCCATCCGTCGGCCGAGAATCCGGCACCGCCGGCAGCCTCGACGTCTCACCTCGACAGCACCCTCGTCGACACCATTCTTACACAATTTCCAATCTTCATTGCCACGATATTTTTACACCCGGCTGGCCTGTCCCAGTCGCGCGTTGTCCCGAAAACATCGATAATCAGACGACAGAGGACAGTGATTTTTGCAGGAGCAGCGACGAGCAGCGGTAGCTTCGTGTTGGAGACTCGGAAAGGTGAGGGTTAGCTGCAATGGTAGACAGATAAACCGCTGTCCTTCTGTCCGTACGTCCGTACGTGCGTCTGCCCTTTTCATACTGAGTCATTGATTATTCGCTATGGAGCCTGTGCAACGGGGATTCTGGAGTGATCAGTCACTATCGTCCTTTCTGCTCCGTGAAACGATGTGTCCTCTAAGGGGTGTCGTGGAGCGAGCTAAATGCGTATTTGGCCGTAGTATGACTTGCAGTGGCCATCCGGTGAACAAGTCAGCGCTTTATCCTTCGCGGACGAATCTGTTACCATCTTATCAACCCGGGAGCTTGGATTGGGTGGAAATTCCGAACCGGGAACCTGAAATCGGGTGTATGTGACAACCGACGCCTCCTTCGACAGCGCTACCGCGTCCGTTTAGCATCTGTTGAGTAAGTGTCCTAAAGAGCGGCGTTAACCTATCTCTTTTGGGATACGCCACGCATTCTACTCCTAGGAATATTGTAGTGGCCACTTGAATGTGTTTTGGCCAGTACACATTACTTACTTGCTTTGATACTTTGATGGTCCTTTTGTCGGTTGGAGGTCTGCTCAGCGGGGATCACAATTCTTCCAGACCGCTCGATCTCTGGCAGCTTGCATCCAGTGATGCTTGCATCCGCTCTTTGAAGCATCTGAGCCATTCTGTGACATGAAGACTCTATCTATCGCCTTTCGTCGAAGCAGGTGTCCGGCTCAGCGATATTTGGACTTCTTCATGTACTGCTGCGGATCTGCTAATTGCGACTTCTCCCATAGCTCCGAGCTTCGTAGGCCTTCTTGCCATTGCTGGCGAAGGCTTGTCCTCAGAAGACATCTATCCAATGCACGATGCGCAGTTTGCATTGCTCTGGCGATTGTCTTGTTGTCGGGGCCAGGTTTCCGTCGCGTATCACATCGCAGGCAGTACAAAGGCGTTGAATATCAAGGCCCTGAGGCCGGGATCCTTGACCTGATCGGTGACTTCGCGAGTCGAACTGAAGGCTGCCCCTGCTACGCGTCTTTTGCGGGCGCAGGAGCAAGGTCGTTACTCCTGTTCTGCTCTCTTCCCAGATGGACGTAGGAATCGACCTGTTGTAAAGCGACTCCATTTAACCTTACGAGTCCCGGCTCACACCACTGGTTGACCATGAATCGCGTCTTGGACATATTCATGTCCAATCCAGTGTACAAATTGGATTCGGATAATTCGGATCCGTCATTTTTTCAAACACTGGTTGAAAGGATTGTGTGAAGAGTAGGATTTTTGAAAATTCCAGATCATATAGCGATTTATGTAGATAGGGGTGATTTTTACCAGATCAGATTTCCGGACAATTCAGATAACTGAATTTCACTTAAAAATCTGTTGCTCTATTTGATTCGGATATTCGATGTAAGCTCCGAAGATAAATCAGTGAATTGGATCATCTGAAAATCCTACTTGTTTAACTACCACTCCCACCTGGATCATCTCAAGATCCGTAGCTTTTCAAAAATGCCATTATTCGCAAAATCCTTTCAACCGGGTTTGATAACATAGCGGATTCAAATAATCCGATTTAGCGTCGAATCCAATGTCTATTGGCCAGTGTACTGACTTTCGGAGGCCATCCTATGAATAAATCAGTTCTCATCCTTCCCAAACAAGTCTGTTCAACGTTCAACGACCCAGAAGTATTGGACGGTTCTGCTGGAAATCCGAACCAAGAAGCTGGAATCGCATGCGTGGGACAGCCAGCGTCTACTGTGACTACGCTACTATGCACCCTCACTAGAAAAACGGTTTGGTTAATATGAATAACCGGTGCTGTGCGTGGCCAAATTATCCTCCCAGCTTGGCCATGATATCGAACTAAACACTACATAGAAGTGCGAGGCGCTTCTGGAGGGAACTAATCGGCGCTGTCTCTCATTTTCGGTCTTCTCCAACGCATGGCACTCCTCTTTTATGCTATGCTATGCTGCCAGCTGAGTGAGTCGCCCATTTCGCGTCGACATGTTTATCATTCGGTCGTCACTCACCAAACTGCACACGAAGTCGTCTCGACAGGGCTCATTTACCATGGACGAACGGATGAGACGTGGAGAGCGTCGCTGTGTGTCTCTGACGTTCACCTGGAAGGGATAGACGAACGGATACGGAGACGCACCAACAGACGGATCCCCCTCCTCATCCTATCAGGCAGGCATGTCGTCGTCGTCGCCGCCGTCACCGTCGTGTACGCGCTCCGTTCGTTTTTCCGCCACGCATCAACTTATCGCTGAACGAAGCAATAATTGCTATCTGCTGGCTGCATCTGTATGGTGTCGGCATTCGCCTAGCCCTACTCATAGCGCCGTTCTCTGGCGGTTAAGGTGGCCGTCGTCGTGGGGTCGTCTAGCACGGAGGGCCAGTGATCCGATGGCGCCAGTGATTTGTGTGTTGTCTCCGATAGTTCCGGCCAGTTATCGCTAACTACGCGCAACTACACCTGGCTGACTGGATGGCATACGAAAATATGCCGCCTGTCTTCTGAAGGATCTGCTCAGCAGTGTAACGGGAGTTTGCCGTCACTTATCCTGCACCCTTGATTCCGAAGAAATATTGCGAAGTGCTTGCTCTGGTATTCAGAATCAGTCATAGTGAATACCTAACCAGGAACTAACGCCTGTGCTCTAAAGATGCTGAATTGTGATTCAATTCAATGTTGTGCTTCTAACGAAGTGATCTTTTAATAAAACTTAGAAATTTGTGATAATGGGGAGGAGGCGACTTGACTCTCCCTGCTCGACAACGGCGAAAATTGGAAATTGGAAAAAATTTGGAAGTAAGCCTACATATGTACTATACCGAATTCATCAGCGGCTAAACCAAGTATTGATTTTTGAAGTCGTTATGATCTACGACCAAGTGTCACGCTATTCGTGAGCAATAGACGTGAAAGCTGGTGAAGGAGTATGCGATTAAAAGGGAAAAGCATGTCCATAATGTGGCATTCATGGTTATCCTTACCGTACCCATTGGTGGGTATACTGCTGCGTATGTGAAGAATGTTCGATGATCGTCGTGGGTATGTTACCACACCAACGAGGGTTCTTTACCTTTGCAACGAAATTGAAAAGTCCAGTCTCTAGAGTATTTAGAATGGATCGGCTTGCATAGCCCCGCTTATCATTGGAGAAAACATTGTCTAATTATGATTTATGAGGTGAAAATGGCGTGTTGCGCCTTCGTCTTTGAAAGTTTTATTCAACGTCTTCTTTCAACACAAGTAACATCTAGATTCGCAGCGCAAAATGCCGTATAAGGTGTTTGTTTTTGGCTTATGGAGTTGGTACCGAAATTCTGAAAATCTGTAAGAAAATATAATAATTTCTCAAACTCACTGGGACAATACAAGAAGCTGGTCGACCCGTATCCAGAAAGCTTGTTAATTTACTCGCTCCTTGGACAGTTTCGTGTTTTTTGTAATTCCAACGTTCGTTTTTTTTTACTTCTGTCTCTTGCACTCTGCTGTAATTGTTTTGTCCTGAATGATATCGTTTGTGTCTCTATCCACGTATCTAAAATTAAATACGTACAAAGAGTTCCTATGGGACAGCGTTTGGATTTTTTTATTGTGAAAACCTCTCCGAATGTGTTCGACCTCTTTTCTCAGCGGTTTTCCATTCTCAGGGTAATCGATTGAGAGTAAGAGAAACGCAGAAGCAAGAAAATTCATCGTCGAAACGATCATTCTTTGCGTTCCGACCAGATCCTGAATATGCATGTAAAGAACGTATATATCCAATTCATTAGTCATTTCCAAAAAAATCAGCTTGAACGTTTATTTTTGTATTTTCTTCTTCTTTGTCCTCATATCGATCGTGTTGTACTCTAAGCAGCTGTGTCTGCTTGTGATTTATTGAGCTGTTTCGGACCAGGGCATCTAGTTCATTCTTTAGGCTTCTCAGTTCTCGCACATTTATTTCATTAATCCTAATGCTTGGCAGTTTTCTTTATTTCTAGTCTTTTTAGAACAATCAAATTTGTGGCATCTTAGTGTTATTATTTATTTATTCATTCTCACTTAATTCAATATAAAGTAAATTGGGCGCATGATGGCGAGTTGGATGAGGTGCAGGATGTCGCATGGACCCTGGATCGACGTCCTTGATTCAGGTTTCATACTTAGAATCAAGATCGAAGCAAGAATCCGTCTTTATCAATGAATAGGCATAGCTGTTTAACTAACTCATGGTTGATTCCTGATGGTCAGAGACCTCATAATGACGAATAGCTCTTCGGGATAAGGAGCCACGGAATAGATTCGACGACCGGGAAATTGCAGAAGATAGAAGATAACCCCATCTAACAAGGCCTTGCAGGATGAAAAGTGTAGGGGTGTGCTGAATGACAAGCGAGTGAAGTAAAGCGCATTTGAGAAACCGGAACGGTGACCTTGCTCAATGAACAGCCCTGACAACGAGACACGGGATCACAAGGTTTGACATGAGACTGCAGCTGTTCGACTGAAACACGCGTAAAAAGGCAGGGCGATTCTCCAGCGCGGCAGATGACACAATGAAGGGCGGCGACACGTGCGACCTGTCATCGGAAACGGTCATCCTAGAACGACTGAGAAGAAGATCTGCACACCATGATGTTGAGCTGACAGGAAGCGGGACCATGGGTGTCTCCTAAAATTTCCAGTTCTTTTGTCTTATGTAGACTTTCACTGTTAGTTCTTAATGAGCGACTTGAATACTGACCCGAACTTTAGGTTTTACCTTTCTAGCCGATGAGCCTCAATTTTGCATTATTCAGCAAAAGTACTTCTTTGGTGCGGTTGTAGAACTCTATGCGACCAAAATTTCTCTCCAGTTGAAAACAGAAGACGTGGCATTTCCGGCCGTCGCAAAAAGGGATGGGTACTACTGAAAGTGTTGGTTCAAGAATAGGCGAACGAGTAAATCTAACAAAACTCACTGCCAAGTGCAACAGCTACGAAAAGAATGAGCGAAAACTCAAGTGTTCTTGGAGATGAAGCGTCTACATAGAGGACAAAATGAATAAATAAATATATTATAAAAATAAAATGAAAAAATAGAATAATAAATAAAGGATGAAGGATAAAACGGAGCTAGTCAATCCCTATCTGCGGTGCGCCAGGAATTTATACTTCTACGCGGTATTTTGGAAGCAGTCCAAATACGTGATTGGGTTATTCAGTGAAAAGCAGTGGCCAGCCGATGAACAGCAGTCTAGTGTATGAACCTTCCCCGACAAATCTGGGACCATTTTATCGACGTTGAAAAAATTTGAGTTTGATTAACCAACGCGATAAAATTAAAAACTGTTGCGATTTAAAAACCACGTTTTCCGAAGGCGTGTTCCATATGACTAAGAGTCTTGTATTCGTTCTTGACGAAAAATAATTTCTTTATGAGGAGACGACATATGTGTAGAGGCGAAATTGCACCTAACAAGATTGCTTGCTATGGTTACTATATAGTAAAAAAATTTAAAAAATTTTGTAGCGATCTCCTTTGTGATCAGAGGATTCAATCCTGCATCCATTGCCAAAAAAAATAGTGAAAAAATCAAAACTTCCTGACCATATCGGGGTCGCTGCACAGTAGATTTTTCGACTGTGTGATAAGCACTGTATGATTTTTTGATGTGCCATTTTAGCTTCACACGTTGTCTTTTAGGAAGAAAAAAATTTTCTGCGATAACGCGGCCTTTGCAACTGTCCGACGAGCTCAAAGAACGCAACTTCCTGCTCTCAAACGATTATAAATCTGAATATTATGTTGCGAAGAATTTAAGTTTTTGCGCGGTGATCTATTCCATATAGTCAAGGGTTATGATTTTGACGTTATTTTATCCCTGTCCAAATGGCAATGAGCCCAAAATTGAATACGTCGCTATAGAAAGAAGGTCGTTGCAGAAAATTTTGCCTTTTCTACTGTAGAATAATCACGGCTTCTCCTAATAAGTACAGTTTCACTTTTATTTATTGTCTCCTTCTAATAGAAAAAAATCACTTCTGTAAATAATGAAGACTCTGAATGCGGGACTCCTAGTCATGTAGAACTCACCTCTTTAGAAAAACTTGGTTTCGGCGCTATAACAATCGGGGTCGAAATTTTACGAGATTCAATTTTTCCTCTTAAACTTATTTCCTTCAGCTGGAAAATAATGTTTTCATGATGAATTGGACGGTTGCTCCCCGTGATCTACAATATTTAAAGAGTGCTCAAAGAAATCATTGCAGGGCGGGCACCTAAATCACCATTAGCACTTAGCACTCAAAATTTTATAAAGCATCACTTCAGATTCTGATGTTGCCCCTTTGCATAAAAAATGTTTGGTGTCATGAGTTCCTGCAATAATAGGCAAAAAATTGGAACTGAAAAAATTCTGATTGAATCGAAGACAGCTACCAGCTCAGAGATCCTTTATTTTTTAACTGTAGGAACTGTCGGCATCAAAACCTTTACAGGACTCAAGTCCGTGTTCCTATGATGTTTCCTTCGGCAAACAAAGTTGCAAGATGCAAAAATCACCTAAAATGCTTTAAGAATGCGAGACAATCTTTTTTCCCAAAGGAAACGATACGAGCCGCTTCCTCTATTCTTGAACCTTAGACTTGACCCTGGTTATGGTGTATTTCTTGCCTGCGACTTCTCACGAAGTTTGGACTTTTTGTTAATTCCCAGTAAATGACTAAATAACTAATTCTTCTCCTGCACTAGCCTTGCTTTATATGTTCTGTATTGCTTCTGTTTTTCGTGGGTCTATTTCTCAAGAACAGCACGGTGGTTTGAAGACGCTTGCCTTTTGCTGCTATATAGTGGATCAGATTATGAAGAACCGCCTGCATATTGCAGCAAAGTCAGTCAATCTTAAGTCAGATTGCCTCTGGAGTCCCGCCACTATGTCCTCCAGAAATCGTTAATGGGCTCTACTCGGCTTTGGCTTTTGACGTTTTTGTGTCGCCTTTAGTCTATTCCCCGAACACCACTTCGTCTTGCATATGTGTCCTTAGGATGAAAATAGACTGAAAATGTCACAAAAATTATGCCTTGACCATGACGTGCATGGCAAATTTGTCCATTCGGATGTCGATGCTCGAGTTTCCATTCTCCACACTGCAATATAAAATAAACGATTCACTATCAACAAAGTGTGGACAGCAACATCAACAAGATTTCAAGAATAAATTATCTACGGGGGTGTGGAATATGAACAGATACGGAATTATCATTCAAGGTAACGGTACCTAGTGGGTTGATGCCCGCATCACAGCGGCAATGTATCTTAAAATACGCAATCAGGCAGTCCCCGGAGTTCCCTCCTCTTTGTACTTTGCAAAACCGTTTTGTGTTCTACGAACGTATACAATCTCGATGCGGATAACAGCGCACTAAGTGCAGAAAGAATTAGTATAAATACAAGCCTACCAGCCGAATGTTAACGCGTCGTCGAACACAGTGGCCTTTTGCGCGGGACCAATCCAATTTTTGCAACGTCGGAATCGTGACACGACGCCATGTCACACGGTACCACACTACCGAAAGGGAGTGATACGTCGTCAATGTGTTAACATTCAGGAAAAGTAGCTCTCCGCATTTTTCTAGTTAGCGTTTTTTTTAAAGTTGTTTAAAAACGTCCAGTGGTCGAAAACATTCTCTCGCTCTCGACTGTTCCCGGTGGCGAGCAGAAGTATTCTGGATAATGTTTTAACATGTTTGTTAAAACAGTGGAGTGGCTAATATAGAGGCTAGATGCTGTTACAGGATGTTTTAATGCGATCAAAACTATTATGCCAGGCGGGACTCGAATCCGCACCTTCTGCTTTCCGGGCAGCAATGCTACGCCTTACACCAACGGCGCTGTTTGACTGCACGTAACATAGGCAATATCCTCGAAGCGCATCAGCACTCACCCGTCATACTGTTTCTAGTAAGGCGTTAGCTTTACCGGCTCCATACTGATATCAGCTGCCGGCTCATCCTAATATCACGATGAATGCTGACGCGCTTCGAGAATATCGCGGATGCTACGCGAGGTCAAACAGCACCGGTGGTGTAAGGCGTAGCATTGCTGCCCAGAAAGCAGAAGGTGCGGGTTTGAGTCCCGCCTGGCGTAACAGTTTTGATCGCAACAAACAGCATATTCTAGGATAAGCAACGCCAAGTGAGGATAAGCGTATCTTACAGAGAGGTTAGACGACTATTTTTGTGAATTCGTTGACGTGCTTGGGGGCTCGGGAAAGAAATTTCTGGCTCCAAAGTGCATAATTTCCAAAAATTCAAACGCACCATAAGAGACATAAGAATAGCGAGAAAACATAAAAATATTCTTGCTGATTTCAATAGTTTTTCAGGATCTGTTCCAATTGGGAGGATTAGACCTGCAACATTAATGAGGACTAAGGGTGAAAGTGATAAACTCACTGAGAAAGTCCGTTAAAAATTCCGTTAAATTTCTAAAAATTTCCGTCAAGTCGCTAAGCCAGATTTTAACGAAAAGTGCCGTTAATTTGTAAAATTCGTTAAATCGTTAACCGTTAAATGTGCACGCCTGGTACATACGTGTTATATCGTAGAGCATTCCCGCCAGGCCAGAATGAGGTGCGGGTTCGAGTCCCGCCAGACGCTAGAGTTTTGATCGTAACAAAACATCGTTATGAGAGTTTGCAAGTCTAATTTTTCAGTTGCCTTCGACAAACATCAGTATTAGGTGCTTGAAAGTAAGCTAGGTGGCAATATTTGCAAGCAATGAGCTCCACGCTATAAAACCGAATTGAAAACTTTTTTTCTATTTTTCTTCTTCATCGCGGGGAGTGACGGCCTTGCGTATTCTTCTGATCTCCTTTCCTCCTTTTTCTGCCAGAACGAAGCTACTAGACAGCGTTGATCCAGAAGATGAAAGAAGGGCATTTTCTAAGAGGAGATTAAGCTGCTTAAGATCTCCTCCTGAAATGCCATATGGCATTGCAGACGTAATTTGACCCATTAGATTCTGCCAGGGAGACCAGATAAGCCGTACAGGTTTCGCCGGACGCTGCTGCGGTACACGAAAAGCACAATGGGCTCAAAAAACCAGGCCGACCTTGAAAGGAATGACGATGTCTCGTCGTGCCTCACATCCTGTTTAGGCGCTCAGCCGGTACTAGGTGCGGTGTGTATGTAGGTGTTCGTGTGCCGATGCACTGCAGCGATTCGGTGGTGTGGTCGCCTGATGTCGTTGACCAGTTCGCGTGTGGTCCACCCATCTGTTAGCGTTTTTCCTGTAGCGGCTTCGGCTGCAATTTTCCGATCACGTTGTCGTTTACTGAGCATCATATCTCTCTCGTCATGAGTGTGCCAAATTAATTCCGCTTCCGTTCGGAATTCTATCTATAGACGATTGTTCTGAATGTGTTTCCAGAATACATGCCCACTGCTTCTACTATCAAATTCGAATCGATTCTCGCACAACTTCCTTCAACTCTGTGTGCTTCTAGTTTTGAATCACATCTGCATTTCTTTAATGTCGAGCTGAGTGTCCACTGAATTGTCGCTTCGTCTTCCCGATCAGTTTTCTTGCATCGGTTTTTGAAGACGATATTCAATAGCAATTACTTTTGATTCGTTTATTGGATTGCGCCATGCGTTGTGCTTCCATGAATGATAGTGGAGCAATTTGATTCCCCATATAAGCAATACAACGAGCAGTATGAAGGGCTTGCTTCGTCTAGGAGCGAGTCCAACCAAAAAATCGATTTGGCGCTGCGCGGAAACCTCCGTCTCCTGCCGATTGCGCCACACGCTCCCTTAAACGTAATGTTAAGAATGAGGCGCTAAATTGTTTTCAGAGAACATTCTTATGAACATTCCTATTCAGTTGTACAGTTGGTTCGGGATAGTGAACTGAAATAAAGAAAATTATATAGAATGCGTAAGAATTCAACGTTCTCCAACTATTTTATCTATTGTAAGTGAACTGTAAATAATACTTTTTATACTTTCTGTAATAGCGAGCTTGTACAACTAATTAATAGTATTAAAAATATCTGTTGCTTCTTTAGGATGAAGGACAAAGGACGACGTTGCTCAACCCCCTTTGGGATGCGCCACACATTCTACTTCTAGGGGATGTCGAGGAAGCTATATGAATGCGTATTTGGCCATACAATGACTTGCGGTGGCCAACCGATGAACACGTCAGCGCTTTTTCCTTCCTCCCCAGACACGTCTGGTATCAATTCACAGACCCCGGAGGGATCGAAGGTTTGGTTGGCCTGGCCGGGAAATCTGAACCAGGAACCTGGTATTGGTTGCACGCGAGAGCCGGCACCTCCTACGACTGCGCTACCACGCGCTCCGGGGGAAATTACGGGCGCGAAATAGCGAAAAATACCCAGATGTCTTCTACATGTCTGGGAAGTTCAGCACTGCGAGTAAGCGAGGTCGCTGAACACGAAACCGAAGCTCATTTTAAGAGTGTCGAGCGCCATCAGTTGATATTGATTAAGTTACGGGTCGCGAAAATAGCGGAAAATACCCCGACTTCTTCTACCTGCCTGAAAACTGTAGCACTGGGGTAATCGAGATCGTTGAACACGAATGTGAGGTCCTATTTGAAGTACTGATCGCTATCAATCGCTATTGATCAAACTATCGATTTTTATGGATGTCGTCCGGGCGCTCTCCCTGTAGTCTGGTTTTTTCATAGTTATTCTTGTCTTCTATGCACTCTCTTATTAATCTGTTTGTTTTGATGCATGGATTTCTGTGTGTAAAATAAATAAGTAAATTTCCATTCATTTAACTTTAAAAAATTATTCGCTTTCATTCCTTTTTGGTATTTCAAGCTTATAAATTAAGCAAGGGCTTGTGGAGTCTGGTGACTTTAGTAATGAGCGCTTGCTCTTCTTCACAGGATGATGCTATATGTGTATTTCTTCACAGTCCCATTGTTTGCATGAAAAAGCAGAGGAATGCCATTTCACATCTGGCCTTTATCAAAGACGTTCTTATGATCGGACTCCTCATCGCGAAACAGTCGCCGGCAAAAAGTCAGGCATGCATGTTCCCAGCAAAAACGACGAAAAAGCCCTTCGTGCAGCGGATGCTCAGTTATTTATGAGTACATGCCCTTGCAGGTGCTGCAACTGTTTACTTGAGTCCAACGCAACTCTTCTGTTGATTTCTATAGGCGTGTTCAGATCGATCGCAGGCTCTATTCCGCTTGTAGATCACACAGGAAAACGTTATAATAAGAAAGATAAAACTCCAAAATTTAAATAAGAAAAAATACATAGAACACGTGGAAATGCAACGTTTCTCTAGCTATCTATATCTTTTGTGTAATGGCGTAGTGCACTCCCCCCCCCCCCCCCTCCCCGGATAGCATTTAGCATTGGTTCGAGTCCCGCCTGGGGCTGGAATTTTGATCGTAACAAAACATTGCTGTAACCGCTTACAACATCATTAACAACCACTTGCGGCTTGAAGAAAGGGACCTGAATCATATCTATATCTATTGTGACGGCGAAGTGTAAATAGTGATTTTTATATTTATTAAAATGGTTAACATGTACAAGTAATAAATTTTATAGAAGGGATGGTACAATATTCATTGAAGTAGCAGAAGTTTTACGGTTTGTAAAGTTTTTTTGTTTGTTTTATAGCAACCATACTGATAATTAATATTTGTATTGAATACGCAATTGTTGCTTACTAAATTTGCACTCGAAAATATTCAACTCAATAAGTTCCAATTTATATTATTTACTTGTTCGTTATTCACATTACTCTTCCTTTTCGGATCACCAATTTAATCTAGTGTTGTTACTGCATCCGTTATTGTGTGAAGTAAAAAATTTTAAAATGACACAAAAAATTGGTTAAACAGAGAGTGCAGTTTGAACAGCTATAAGGACGAAAATGGGAAATTTCTACATACAATTTATATTTTACTTAAATTTGCATTTGGACTTTTCTACGATGGTGATAATATTGTATTTCAAGATAAACGATCATTTTACGTAACCCAAAACATCATATATCATGAGAGTGCATGGCGCATTCCAATGGGATTGTTAGACGCTGAGTTTTTTTTTCCTTTTTTACCTTTATCTTTACTTGATTGTGTTTATGTTTGACTACTTTCTAAGAAAAGAAATAAAAGTACAGGTCCTGCAGCTAGTCTTTCCTTGATGTTATATACTTTTTTGCAAGAAAATTCAATTTTATAAGGCGTATTTGATGCGGAGTGCTAGCGTTGGTAGCTTCGTTTGTTCGACAGGCTTTCTTGCACCTTTTTGTTCTTTCCTTCTTTCGACGGCACATCTAAGCCAAATGAGCCAGAACACAGAGGAAGAACAGGCCGACACAGAGTCGGCAATCAACGGCCTTCAACTCAAGCCAACCGCAAAATGGAAAGAGACCTATTCGTGATTCGGAGCTGCAGGAGCCTATATAGAGACGGTTCATCCTCGCCTACGTTCTGTCTTGGTTGAATGAGTTTTAACCCTAACCACCATTAGGATCGGTTAAAGCGATGTGTATTTTCAGTGGATAATTGCTGTTCTGCGCCGAATGGTGGAAAATTGTCTGCGCAAAAAAGACAAAATGAGCATGCCTGAGCGCTTCAGAATGAATTTTGAGAGAAGCAACGAGATGTAGCAGCTGAGTGGAATTCACGACTCAGCTAGTTTCCAGTTTTGCTCCGTTATGATTTCCTTGCAGGTGCTGCTCCCTCCCTGGGCGTATAGTAGAGCAGTCGGACCAGGCACCGACTGCCGTCTGCACCCAAATCGAGGGTCCTGTCTTGGAATACCAGGCCAGGCCAACCCTCTTCCACCCCTCCAGAGTCGGTGTTTCTGCCAGATCTGTTTGAAAAAGATAGCGCACTGATTTGTCCACCGGCTGGCCACCGCAAGTCATTGTCTAGGCCAAATCTGCATTCCAAACATCTCCACGCCATTAAGTAGAGGTAGGATGCGTGGTGAATCCCAAAAGGTAAAGATAGCAAAGAACTTTGTTCTTCATCTTTTATGAACACGACAGCGTAACGATGGCAAAAGCGACAGCATCTGCACTGAAAGACAAATAGGAAAGCCACATTAATCTAGGCAGTGAAACATGCTGCTCTGCAACCTGCCAAACATCACTGAATAATGGTACATATTGAGACGAGTGATATGCTTTAGAATTGTGAATTCCATTTGCATAAAGTTCTCTCTCGCATCTGACGACCTCAGCTGGCTTTCTTTTCTTCCTTTAGAGGGGCGACTACCTATAAAAGACCTTTAAGAAATTTTCCTTTCCTAGTCACGCTAATAGTCGCCAACTGCAGCATATATCAGTGAGTTTGTTACTTGAAGAGGTGCAAACAGAACTTTGCTTTACGGCTTCGCGTCATTAGTCCTCTCCGCCTGTTTTCCGATTTTTTTTTACGTATTTACCGGTTGCTGCAAATTTCAATGATGTCCTCTATAGCGCTGTGTTTTACGGAGCAAAAACAGCTGATACCGCTGCAGCTCTTTTGCTAACTGCAAGACTAGACGTATTTTATCTTGAAGGTCACGCTCGTCATCAGATGACGTATGCCTCTTCGACAGTGTCACTATGTTCTGCTTTACAACACTGTTGCATGAAACAGTGACAAAGAAGACCTTGCAGAATTGAACTGTGCACTGAGAGGTCTTCTTTATCCCGTAGGAGCATCCTTCATCTAGTCGAGTGACCCACTGGAGTGGTTCCGGTGATGGCTAAATGAGATGAGGGTCCCCGTCGATCCCATTGCCGACGACGACGACGACGATCTGAGGTCAGCGAGTTCACTATCTCGACCCGCTCTGCACACATCAAACAATGCAGCTAATCCAATAGTCTCAATAGACTATAAGCGGCCGTCGAGCTCTTCCATCGAAAAGGGACAGCCTGAGCACGTTGAGCTCACTCTCCGCTCTCGGACTCGTTTACTCGCCCTCACTCTCACTCAGTCGTGCTCAATCGATACTCGATGGTACAGAACGGGGGAAAGTGGCTGGCTGTTTTTGTCGAACTCAACAAGCACGACGGCCTGTCGACGGTAATCTCATGGAAAATGTTGATAATAGTGGTGAAAGCGAACCGGACGAGATCGTCGTCTGCCATCCGACGCCGATCCCCATCCGGTCGGCCGTCTGTCGCGAGTTCAATCTCGACCGTCTCGTTTCTCGGAAACATCAGCAACGACAGGATGCCGAGAAGTCGAACGAGACGGCGTGTAAGGGAGAAGAAGGGAATGAAGGAGGAGGAGAAGGGGCGGAGCGCCAGCGGCCGTCTCTGTGCCGGTCGCTCCATATCCTTCACAAACGGTGTGAGGCAGCAGAACCTGTGCTAGGGTTCGAGGGTTTGAACCATTCGTCATCTGTCATGCCCTGCCACCCACCAGCCGACAGGCACCCACCTCTGCCCTGCTCCGGCACGCCGCCACCACCTTTCCAGTCTGTCCCGTGCTACAACCAGTGCTGACTGAACGCATTGGCTGGCGCTAACAGGACCAGTTTTGGTCAGCGATTCGCGACGCATTTCATATCACCACCAGCACTCGTACGATTAGCACCATCGTGTTGGGCATGATGGCCTTACTGGGGTCTCCGGCAGCCCAGCTGTTTCCGTACGCTTCGCTCCGTTGAGTTGTGTTTCCTGTTTCAGTGGCATTGTATGTGCGAGTGTTGTCATCGGAAGCGTCTACGGTGCTGTTTTCTTTGCGCTGTTCAAAGGTCTACAAACAGACGTAGCAGCGCTTTTACTCCGGTTCTGTGGTGTTTTGTGCTTTCGATCCTATCCTTTGAGGACCTCGAAGAGAAGACTTCGCAGAGATGCTGGCTGAGCTTCCAACGAGGTTAAGGCGACCTGCTTGCTAGTGTTCATTCAGGTTTCTCCTTTAGCTGGATGCATTGGTTCCCAAGAAATACCTTCTATACTGGAGTCCCTACACTTCTAACTGACCTACAGAGCATGCATTGGACCTCACGCCGATTTGGATAATTAGGATCCGTCATTTTTTTTTTTTTGCAAACTAGGACAGACGATCATTCAGTTAATGGCACTTTTGAAGAGACTAAATTTTGGGATGATTCAGATAAGGGTGATTTTCAACAGATTGAATTTTTGGATGATTTATATAATTGATTTATTCAAAACTCCGACACCTTACCCGAATTGGATATCAGACAGCCGAGCCGATGAAGCATTGGTTATCTGAATCATCCCTAAATTCTTTCTGTGAAAATACCCTTATCTGAGTTATCCCAAGATCCGGACTTTTTAAAGATGCTATTATTCGAAAGATCCATTTACCCGGCTTTTGGATTAAAAAAATTCGGAAAAATCCGAATCTTCTCTTTCGGCATCGGACCAGATGGCTTTTCCTCTACATAGCTTTCCCCTTTTTCACTTATTTTCTGGCTATTTTCTGGATTTCTCTTTCGTACCACTGAATTACATACATGTAAAGGATAAATGGAAAAAGTCGGCGTTAGTCAATCTTTTTCGTGGTGCGTCACGCATTTTCTCTTCCGGTGACCAGACGATTGACAATTCAGTGTTTTATCCTTTCTAGGCAAGTATGACACCAATTCATCGACCAATTCATAGATGAAAGGCTTTGTTGGGCTGGAGCGCGGATCCGAACAAAGAACCTTGAATCGGAGTGCATCTGACAGCCGGCACATCGTCTGACTGTCTTCCCGCGCGCTCACCTATAGTTTCACTCCACACCGTCATTTTCTCAAGAGGTCAAGTGCAAAGCGCTGCAGCTTCTTCCTTTGACGCTCTAAACTACGTGGTTATAGGGTAAACTTTGCTAACAGTTAGTCCGTTAGCAATGCATCGGAGATCGTAGGCAGCTGTTGTGGAAACGTTTTCAATCTTCTTTACCTACTGGGTTTTTAATAAAAATTTCTTTGTTGACACCAGAGTTTGATGAATTAGTGTCCCTTAACTTAAGGCCTGAAGGAAGCTTTAAAAGTTTTGACTGTACAGCTTGTAAAATACTGGGTCAGACCCGCAGGAGTCTTATTGTAAGAATTTTTGCTTCTCAATGACGCTGATAGCGACATGTGAACTTTGAGCAGAAGAAAAAACGAATTGAAATTTTTCGTAAAAGCTCGAAATTTCTAAGAATTTTTTCTTAGTTTCTTTACGAACGTGTTTAAAAGAGACAATGCGCTTTTTTAAGTCATGATTTCGCAGTTTTTGAGAGAATCGCTGTTTTCTAGTGGTAAGAGTTACTTCGGGACTACAGTCAATCCCAGAAATGATGGCGGGCATGGTTTGCCTGGGTGGGGTCCGAACCAAAAACCTCGAGGCGCGCGACAGTCGGCGCCTCATCCGACTGCGCTAGCGGGCACTCCTTGGTAGACAATTGAACTTCATAATTCGGAGATTTCGATGAATAAGCATGCTCTAAAAACTGCAACCTCAGTATTTTGGTTACCCAGTTTGTTATTACTGACCGTTGATTTTTTACGAATTTTTATGGTGTGTGCGTTTCATTTTAAGGGTTATCGCTGGCACGCCTTTGCGCGCACAGTAAATGAATAAATAACTAAACATTACATAATGTCGTCACTTTATTCGGAGGTTGATGTTCTGATATTTGATTTTCATGACACGTACGAGTATGCAATGCGAATGCTCGATTATGCGAGAAAGTGAAACGCACGGCGCCTCTCGAAATAATCGTTCACCTATATCGGCTATCCTGACACTTTTTACTGCTTTTCGCTTTGTTCTTACTGCACATATTTTTAACCCATAAGAGCTCAAAAGGCGTGTTCGCTGTCTTTCGTTCTCGTTTATTCCATTGATTATCGCACAATAACGTTACGGCACTCATCTTAACTGTAGGCTTGAATACATGGCCAAATACTCTACATGATGAGCGGCCGCACAGCGTTGTGCAAAGAAAGAGCATCGCTGAAGAAGTAGGTGGGGAGCGAGGGAGGGGGGGGGGGGGGAGCAGGAGCTGTCATATACGTTTGCTCATCAGCTGTCATCTCAATCAAGCAGCTTGGCTTAGAGAACGCCTTTCTGAGTTGATATGGGGCCGGATTCTTCAACGATTTACAGCAATTTAACATAGAAAATACAGCCGAAATCCTTGATAACGCGGCGAAATGGTTCACCATATCGCCTGATAAGCCGCGCTATCAGGGATTTCGGCTGTATTTCCTCTGTTAAATTGCTGTAAGTCGTTGATGAACCCGGCCCATGGTCGGCTCGTTGCAGAAGAGGGGACCAGCAGGTCCTGCCGTTTCTGCCGAAAACGACTAGGCGTTTTTAGATTCATCGAGCACCAGAGCTGTTACACTCTAAAATTTCCATACCCTCATTCTTTCTTTTTCGTTTTCCTCTTCCTTATCTTCTGTTGATTTTACGAATGCAATTAAAGTGTTGCGGAGGTCGCTGACAGAGACGTTTTGTTTCTTGATGAATATGCCTCGAAATATTTCATGCTAGGCTTCATACTGGAAATTAATTTATGGCACGTTTCTGTTGCTTTTAAGATTCGGCTTTTTTTCTTTGCTTTCTCGTGTTATCTCCGAACTTTGGACTTTTTTTTCAAAACGAAAGTAGCAAGATGTCTGTTCTAAATACCGAATACTGCTAGCAAAGCCACTGGCTCTTCAAGTTCTCTTTTAGCGTTGTAGCAACGCTTTTTACTCTTACTTAAGCAGCGAGTGGCGTTCGTTGATTCTTCCGGAACGCGCCACGCACTTCTCTTTTCACTGTTTCGTAGGGGTGCCTTGACTGTTTATCTGATCTGCTCAATCAACTGTGAGCTTCAACAAATACGAAGGCCAGTTATTCTCCTACCCCAGAATGTCTAATAAATATTTTTAGACTGTAAAATATTCAAAGCCATATAGAACCGTGGCGCACTCCTATATTCACTGATTAGCTAGCATAAAACGTCATCTGTCATTGTAAAGAATAAGGCCTAGAGTTTACTGAAATTTTTAGTATTAGGTTGTCCCATAAGTCCCCGCCGTTTTTTTTTCAACGATTCACTGCGAATTTCGCCGGCGGTCTCTTGCATAGCGATATACAGCTTTCGAAAGAGTATGATTTGCTCTATCAGAACATTTATCTTTCCATCCTGATTTTTGTCAATTTTTAGGTCGTTGAAGTGGAAAGTGAAAAAGTGAAAAAGTAGCCATTTGCGCACTTGTCCTCTCCGCGTAGGTTTGTAATTTTTTGCGCAGCTTTTTATAGCACTTGGAAGACAATGTTCTGTACTACAAGAATATGTGTTGGTCCTATTTTCTCACTTGTCCTTTATTGATTTTTAGGCCATCAAATTAGGAATTCCGACTTTTCCGTCCGAATTTTTACCAAAAACTCTGGTTCTGTGGTTGGACTTTTTGCTTGGTGTTATATGTCGTTTGAAAGAGGATGTCTTGCTCAGTAAGATTTGTGTCGCGTTTATTGGCTCACGCTGACTTCTGTCGAATATCAACAACTGAAGATGGAGAAGGAGTTGTTGGTGAAGACGATTTTTCTCTTTTCGGCATTTTGTTGATGTTCAATAGAAATCAATAAAGGCGACACATATTCTTATAGAGCAATGCACTTTCTTTCGAAAGACATATAACACCAACCCAAAAAGTCCATCCACAGAGCAGGAGTTGTCGGCAAAAATAACAATCCTCCTTCGGACGTCATAATTTGATGACCTAAAAATCAATAAAGGACAAATGAGCAAATTGCATTAACACATATTCTTGTAGTACAGAACATTGCCTTCCAAATGCTATAAAAAAACTGCGCAAAAAATTGCAAACCTAAGCGGAGAGAACAAGTGCGCAAATGGCTTCTTTTTCACTTTTTCACTTTTCACTTCAACGACCTAAAAATTGACAAAGTTCATGACGAAAAAAGAAATGCAAAACACGCTCTGATAGCCCATATCATTCTCTTTCGAAAGCTGTGCAGCGCTATGCAAGAGACCGCAGGCGAAATCTGCAGTGAATCGTTGAAAAAACGTCGAAGACTTATGGGACAGCCTAATATTTTGGGCTTGATCAACATCGAAATACGGTAATATTTTGCTTTGTAGTATTTTTTCCTTTCACCCTTCTTTTTCTTCCTATTTTCCATCCATCATAATTTATTTATCACTGAGACATAGTGCAGTTTTCGCTACAACAAAAACTTGAACTTGTTTTCGGCTTAATTAGCATCTACAGTATGAGAAATCATGTCCTCTTCATGCAGTTCCTTCAAGCGGAATAGAAGTCTAATGTAGTTATTCTGCTGCAGCAGCAGCTGTCCGAACTTTGAGTGAGAATTGAAGCTTTTTACCGACTTTTACCGACAGTGCCACATACGCCCAATTTCTATACATCTTATTTATTCATCTGTTTGTATTCACTTGCTTATTTGTTTAATATAAATTCACATAAAAAGAATATCCCCAACGCTATGGTTATAATAGAACAGAAACATAACGAAGAAAAATTCTAAAGAAATGAAAAACATTATATAATGTTGCACGAGGACGTGGTAGTGCAGTCGGATGACATGTCGGATGTCATGTGCATCTCGAGTCGAGCTTTCTGGTTCGGGTCACGCCTCTGCCAGTCAAGCCTCCAATCCCAACGGGATCCGTGAATTGCTATCAGACTTCTCATATCAGAAGTCTAACACACTGACGTGGCTGTCGGCCAATGAAAGTCGTTGTGTAGGCCAAAATTTAAATCACTCCAAGGTATCCAGTATAAGTACAATACGTGGCGCTTCCTGCAAGGGATAGATTAACGCTGTCAATTATTCTATATGCTTTATAATGATGAATAACTATGAAATAAAGTGAGGAAGTGGACTACTGAAGTTTTGTTTTTATTTCTTGATCATATTTAAGATGATCTGAACTACAAATTAGGCGACCAAGAATGAAGGACGGCGTTAGTCAATCCTTTTTGGGCGCGCCGTGCATTCTACTTCTACGGAATGTTGTGATGATAATTTGAATGCGTGTTTCGTCTATACAACGACTTGTGCTGGCCAGCCGATGTACAATTCAGTGTTTTCTTCCTAAACTACAGTACCGCCGCTAAACATTCAACCAAACGACGTTTGCGACGCAAAAACGCG
>OX375870.1:11082313-11213172 GCA_947359475.1 Heligmosomoides polygyrus bakeri
TATTCCACCAGCGAAGAAATTAGGTGGTCGAGATTCGACAAAATCCACGAAAGCTGATGACTTGATGAAGGGATTCTCCTGATTTGTGAAGGGATTTACCAGCAAGAAAGTTCTGAAAGGGTTTGAAAAGGTGGTAGTGGTTGGTGAGAGGTCTGGAGAATGGGGCGGATGAGGCAGAACCTCAACCCTTAATTAGTTAAATTTTCAAATAGTGATCGTGAAACGTGTGGGTGGGCGTTATTGTACAAAAGGATCGGGCCTCTTCTGTTGACCGATGCTGGCTGAATTTGCCGCGATTTTCGGTGCACTCCGCCGATTTCCTTACAAAAGGACTCTGATGTGGTCGTTTGGCCTGGTGCCAAAAAGTTGCAATGGATCACACCAGCCGCGAAACACCACACAGTGACCAATATCATTTTTCCTGGAAGAAAAATTCTGTACAAAAAGCAGCATTGGTGCGCAATGCAAGTTTAATTTTTGCTTAATATTAGACGAATGAAAAATAGTAACACAAAGCGATTAGAACTTTCCGGGCAACTTAATAGCATGAATTTTTTCGTCAGTGTTTAAGTTTTACACAAAAGAAATGGTCTAGAAAGATTAGAACAATTCTTTTTTCGTTTAAGGAAATTTTAGTATGGTTTCTTTCAAGCTTTAATTCACTTACACAAAAACTGGACACTTTGTTTGAAGTTTTATAAAATTTCCTTTTTTATGTGGAAAATAATGGTTTATATCTTGCTTTAAAGAGCAGAAGAGCGGCAGTTTTTAGCGCCAAAAAGGGACTGCGCCATGCACTCGTCCATGATGTCGCGATATTTATTCGATTGATAGCAAAATTCTTGTTTGCATGGAGTTTTAAGCCCGTAAGCACTATAACAAAGAAAATTGTAAAAAACACACATATTCTCACTTTGATGCTTTATTTAAGCAGCGTCCATACTATCGATCAAATAAAAATCGCGTCGAGCCTTTCAAGTGTTTTGTTGCGCATTAAGACTAAATTTAGTTTATTATTTTAAAAACTTATATAAGATTATTACACTCGTTCGGGCAGCTGAACTAAACAGAATTCGAAAAAGCTTCTTGGGAAAAATTATTCTGCCCTTCTAGAAGTGTTCGTAGTTTAACTTGTAAGATGTTCTTTTCAATTTGGAAGACGTTTAATTTGATTTCAAAATGCTGAGGCTAGCTTACAATTAGAAATGTCAAATTTGATTTGAAAAGTGTCCAACTCGACGAATAATGATATATGCATATTTTGCCTTGCGACTAGGGACACAATTTTAAAAATTATGGAGTGTGATCTATGCAAACCGGAAAACCCAAAACCTCAACGAGATTTGACAGCATCGATCGATAATGGTGGGCTGCATAAAGTCGATACCGTAATTACGAGAAAGAGAAATCAGGAATTCGCTGGTCATACAGCCGAATGCAATGTCTTTGTAGGGCATGTCAGCTCAGCGCAATTATGATCGCAGAAGGCCTCTACATCAGTGCTCGATATGGTGCGTTCAAATATTGGCGTCCGAACTGGTTGAAGATTTTTGGCGAAAAACTGCATAATTACAATGCTGGGCTTTCCAGAATTCAGTCTGCGAAGGCTGCGCATGAAACGCTCTAGAAACTCAGACGCACTTTTGAAAGAAGGCTTCACTTTAACCACTTGAAATGCTGCCGTCTGATCACCTGACTTTTTGATATTTCATACATGGAGTCTCTACATTGTGTATGGATAGAGTAGACTTATGCTTGGACTAACTCATTCCTTAGGACATAGATATTCGCAGCCAAACTCTACGACAGAGAGTGTTGTTTAGCAATGTACAGTTGCAGTTTTGACGAATCGCAACCAGCACGCAAATGCCCAAAATGAACCCGAAAGGCAAAATTTCTATGTCATTTTCTGTCCTTAAAGATGAGTAGATTACAAGCTACAATAGCAAGCTCTAGACTGAGCCTTCCGTTGAAATAAACGAAATCGGTTGAAGAAGCTGCAGACTCAGTGCATATCCTCCTGCCAAATTTGGTACCAAATGAATTGCCGCAGCGAGAGGAAGGTCATAAATGGAAGGAAAATAAATTTTAGTTAGGAGTAAGAATTTTAGAATTCAACTGGGCAGCACTATTTGTGCCTGGGGACATAATTAAGCGAGACTCTGCGAGGGCGTTGGGTCGGGTCACAGCAATTAGGACTGTCCTAAATTGCGGCACTGGTTTTCAAGCTTCCATCCACTTTTTAATTGCGGTTGCATGCCCACTGGTAGGTAGGGGGATGTTAGAAGCTTTTGTAAATTTCGGTGAGAAAACCTTTAGTTTGAACAAAGTTATCATGATGCGACGCAAAAAACGCGTTTTTGCGTCGCAAACGTCGTTTGGTTGAATGTTTAGCGGCGGTACTGTATTCTGGTAAGAATTCACCGGCCCGAAGCGAAGAAGGCTTCTTTGGTCTGGCTGGAAAATTCGAACCAAAAACCTTAAATCTAGTGCATGTAAAGCCAGCACCTCCACTGCTGTGCTTCTACTCAACAATTATGAATTATTAAAATCATTAATTAAATAAAATTTCCTACATGTCCAGCCTAGGGACTCGTTGAACACGGAATGATCTGCTGTTGATGTCCCAAAATGATGACTGAAATGGTAGCTCTGCCACTTGGTGAGTTCTACACGCTGCAAAAACCAAAAACAAGAGGTTGCCAGCGGAAAATCTATGTCTTCATGGCCAGGTGCTCTATCCGTGCTTCATTTTTCACCCAGAAGTCGGTTCTGAGTTTTTAAGATTCCCAATAACGAAAAACAAGCGCTTCCTAATTCACTACCCCAGTTTTAAGAGGCTCGTTGATGAATATTCTCCTGAGTAACGAACTAGTTGTTATACGTTGTATTATTCAAGTTTTTGGTGTTTTTGTTCCACTGCGTGCAACTGTACTTATTTGCAGGTCCAAATAAATGAATAACACGATTATTTCAGCAAATTTCCTTTTGCTTGGCAAGTGACTGCACGCTTAACCATACAAAGCACCTCCCCGTTACTCACTCATTACTGCTTCGTTTTTCTAGCTAAGCCTTGTGGCTCGTTTCGGTTTAATGACTCATTACTCCCCGTCAGTCGTGTTCTGTTCCGGTTGTGAGCGTGATCGATGTCATCACGCTCACCTTGAATGCGCAATGGGTTCCTTCTTGGAAGTGAGCTGGTAAAACTGCTTTTTCGACGCTGGGATGCGACATGCTACCTAATTGCGACATGGACGATAAAAAGCCTCACAGAGACCTTGAGAGCCGCTGCAGCTGCTGCTGTTATAAGCAGCACGTCGACAGTTTAGGTTTCGGAATACTAGCTATTTGGATGCCTTTCAGCATGTATTACCTGAACTATTCATGTTCAGGATTTCATCGACTTTGCGACAGCCAATAAATTGACGCTTGGAGTCTCTGCTCCTTTTTCTTCAGATTTATGAGTTTTGAGGCAGATAACGGGCAGTGGAGTTGCTTATGATGTAAATAGCTGTTGAAAATCAGCTGGATGATCAAAACCAGAACATGATACGATCAAACAAGGAGCGGTCGATAAAGTATGGTAGGTCTCGTGGTGCCACCACCACTCGATTGTCCTGCGGATCCGAGGTTTGAGTGATTTCTTTCGTGTTCATGTTTCTTTTTTTTTACGTCACAGCCGACCGTTCATATTTTATCTGCATCGAGCGCAATACGGGATGGAGGAGCAGTTTCCCCTAGACCTGAGTATTTTCGAGATATTGTTCTACCATAGGGCCGAGTATTGCGCCTCCCTGGTCTAGCAACACTCCAACGCTAAGTCTGCGGGGTTTAAAAAAATTTAAATTGAAAAACGGAAAAGCTGCTTTAGAATTTTTTGGACGTGTGTGCTTCTAGCGGAAGCTAGACCGCCTATTATTGAAGAGAAGGCTAAAGCAATTAGAGCAATTAGGGTCGTGGGGGGTCACCATGTACGGCCTTATGTGTATGTGCTTTTTGAAACCTGATTTTTTTGGCAGCAATAGTGTGTTCTACTTCTACGGTGAACTAAGGTAGCCCAATTCTGGTGTGACTGGACAATCACGTGCCTTCTTACCATCTTACCAAGGCGTACAACCACTGAGTAAGGGGTGACCCCCTATCCCCCCGAGAGTTACGAAATTTAAAAAAATTAAAATTAAAAAAATGGAAAAGGGCTAGTGGTTTTGTCACACATGTAAGCTTTTTGCGGAAGCCTTCCAGTCTTGACGAGAGGACTATATAAATGTCATATCAATATCAATCGATGTTAGGATTTAGAAATTTATCCCCCCCCCCCCCGCGACCCTATTTGCACCCTACTATATAGACACGCTAAACAACATTAATCAATATTAGGAGTTTTTCCGCAGTTATTTGTTTAAACTGAGCTTTATGAAGTATGGACGGCATTTTCGTACCTCCGATAGGGTGGAATATGTCGCCTCGCGATAGTTGGCCCATTCCCGCGCAAGAGTTACGAAATTTTCAAAAAAATTTAAAATTTTGAAAAATGGAAATGGGTTACGGGTTTTGTCACACATGTAAGCTTTTAGTCGAAGCCTTCCACTCTTGACGAGAGGACTATATAAATGTCATATCAATATCAATCGATATTAGGATTTAGAAATTTATCCCCCCCACCGCCACCCTATTTGCACCCTACTATATAGATACGCTAAACAACATTAATCAATATTAGGAGTTTTTCCGCAGTTATTTGTTTAAACTGAGCCGATAGGGTGGAATATGTCACCTCGCGATAGTTGGCCCATTCCCGCGCAAGAGTTACGAAATTTTCGAAAAAATTTAAAATTTTGAAAAATGGAAATGGGTTAGGGGTTTTGTCACACATGTAAGCTTTTAGCCGAAGCCTTCCACTCTTGACGAGAGGACTATATAAATGTCATACAGTATCAATCGATATTAGGAATTTTCCGTTCAAGATTTACATTATGACCTGTGAGCGGATTTTGTAGCAAATGAGCAAGATGTATTATGTATTCCGTGTCAGTCAATGCTATGGATTTTCTCGCGATTTCATCTTGTATAGGTTAAGAAATTGAGAAACTACTATGATGCTTAAGAGACAACGCCTTACATTCCTATATACATAGGTTTCTTTGAGAATCTCCACGGTCACTTCGTTGGCATTCCTCGTAAAATAAACTAGCTGGCATATCCCTGCCGCTGGGAGAACTTCATCACAATACACAGAATCAATGAACCTATTAACATCGATCCATTGAGATTCAGTTTCTTGGGCAAAGTCCCAGCGAGTGTGAAACCCGGCACTGGGCGTGCTGACTACTCATATCTTTATATAAGACCTATGTGACTGCTGTATGAGAGAATTAGTGAGCAAACCGAATGGACTGCACCACCGCTACCAAATTTGTTCAGCTTTTGCGAAACGTTTCGTGAGACAATATGTGTTCTATCTGATAAGCAAAGAGTGAATTTCATCCTGAATAAAGCCAGCTGCAAGCTGTATAATGTAGGTTTCTCAGTGGTTTTCTAACTTTCCAAAATTCGTACGGCAATCATATACGTACGTATTCCTCTTAGACTGGATACCTTGGAGACGATTTTAATGCAGAATAGGTCTATACAGTCACTTGTGCTGGCCAGCTGATACAGAAGTCTTTGTTTCATTCCTTCCTGGGGTTGGAGAACGCATATTCAAATTGTCTTCACAACATCCCGTGGAAGCAAAATGCATGGCGTATCCCAGAAGAGATTGATTTATGATCTCCTTTTGCCCTTTTCCCATTATTTCGACAAAGACAATTGTACACATGAGGAAACATTTTGAATGAATTTAGTACACTCCTCACGTTTAATTCTTTCTTAATTGTTTTTTCTAGACTATTGTTAATAATATTAATTTAAATTCTTGCTCTGCGTGCCTTTCTATTTGCTCGGTTTCTGAGCCTGCTAGCGCTCTGGTCCTTTTGAAATACAGTTACCCATATCGCGTTCGAGCAGTGCAAAGCTAATTTGCACGTAAAAAGGCCATGGTTGCATTTCTTGACAAATGTTAGAGAAATGCCAGGGCAACAAAAAAGAGGATAGAAGCTGAAAGCACCTTCTATCGAGCTGGTTCGTGCCCCGTAGCGTTCCACAGCGGCAAGGACGCTGCAAGGCGTCAGTGTGATGTCCGCTTCCGATTCGTTGTCGGAAGGTATTTGCGTGCGCAGCACGCGCTCCATACTGCTCTCAATAGCCTCATGTAATGGTCGTATGTCAGGGCATTTCACACCTGCCGAGTGGAGCAGTTCTCGGTTTACGCACCGTTCCGACAATCAATTGAACTTGCCACACACAGACATATAAATGCTCCCACACATACGCGCACACACACGCGCATGCGCACTAAGCAGTGTTTGTTTAGTCAGACGATACTTGCCCTCAGCACAAGCCGCACATGCCATCCCTGGCGGAATGATTTGTTCTCATCCTCGAGATCAGGTTCCTCATATAGCAGCCTTACCAGTATGATCTACGACGGTTAATCGATGCGCGATACGCAGCGCGTGATTAACTGTAGATCGCAACGGCTATGCAGGTCGTGCGCGTCACCTCCGCGCAGCTGTTTCAATACTGCAATGTGATCTAATCTTTGTTCGAGTTGTCGCGATTTGAGCATCACCAACGCCACTAGCGGAATGCGAGGTGGGTTCGCACGTAATTGCGTGCACCCGTTCGGAACCGGTTGCTGGCGCATTGTTTTGTTTTTTCGACAGCCTGTTGTTGACCTTTGGCGTTTCTTTCCAATCGTCGTGCCACTTTCATACCATCCGACATGGCATCATTCTAACGGGTTGTTGATGAAGTCGGCTGTATTCGTTATCACCCCCCGTATTGACCCCGGACTGGGACTGCTTCCCCTTCTTCCTGCCGCTCAGTTGTCTCGCGATCAAGCGGGGTGGTGATGAAGCCGTTTCCGCTGTGCTTCACGAATTTGTCTCACTTCTCCTTGGTGCGAAGACTGGTTTCGCTGTCGCGAAATGGGTTTGATGTTAATTGTCTTGAGATCGATTGGCTACGTTTTCGACAAATTTTATCGATGCTTGATTACACTTTTGTTTTTTAAACTTCTTCATTGGGAGAAATTAACAGTTTTAAATTGAGCACGAGTTTAACTAAATTTTGGATCTAAGCTATTTGTGTGCAGAGCTAATTGTTAAGAACAGGTGGTTTGTTCAAATGTGCTGAGCGCCTTACCAACGACCACGTCCCACGCCCAGTTTTCCGAGAGCAAAGGACAGCCAGCTGACTAGCTGCAGGTGTGTCTATAAAGCAAAGGCCTAACGCTAGATCATTCGCTTCTTGTGCGTTGCAACTTAAGTTTCCTATGTGCCTCCTTGAAGCATTGTTCGATTCAGAAGGGTTTACTCAACATCCCGATGTTTTCTGGCAATACTTTGCTAATATTACACTGAATTCTAAAGCTGAATGAGGCTAAATCTAAATCTGCTCCATTTTCGTTTAAGTTCTACTTAAATTGAATTTTGGGGCCCCCTTAGTATCTTGCGATTGACTCCGCCCACTAAGCTTTCCGCGGAGATCAAAGAATCGGCTGGCTCCGAATCTTGCTCCCGCCCCTCCAGGGTTATCTATGAAACCTAGTCTTCATGATAGACATTTTGCTAAAGGATATCGTAACAACGGCTTTGCACATTCATTCCTTGTCATTCTCCGAATTTCTTCTGATAATTATCCCTAGTCCTGCTACTCATTCCTGCGCTGTCCAGGTCTGATCACTGCCAGCAGGACTGAAGCGTGTCACTATCGTTGGGTAGATCTGTCCTTTACGAATCGCTCGTTATCATTCGGTTCTTCCAGAAGACATCCGCTAGTCCATTGTGTTTCGCGACCTTCGATAGCGTTTTCGAGTTTTTTCCATAGCAATGAAACGCGATCTGTTCAAACTAACGACGAGTCCGTCCGTCGCCGATGTGCGCCTGTGCATTCGCTGCACGTGTGTCTGGCGTTTTGCCTCTTTTACTGGAGTAATACGAAGCACAAATGTGAGCTGTTTGCAGGTGGAATCGGGTAAGAGCAGCGTGATGTGAGAGTGGTCCGAATGCGTTGCAATATTAGACGAATATTCACACTCGCGTTTGTCGCCTTTGGCGCCACGCTCGTTCTATTGTCGCTGCCACGGGACAATTTTGGTCGTGAGTTTCTTTGCTATATTAATTGATTAGTTACAAGTTTATCACAAATGAAATCGATCGATGATGACCAGCCGATCGATACTGTTTCCTTATTATGAACTCTATCCATATTGCTGAACATGTTCATGTGATTCTCAGTCAGTCAAATCTGGACGAAGATCGATGAAATCATTATTATTTATTACATGGAAACCCATGTTGACTGTGATATTATACGACACAACAAACAAACCAACGAGAACGAACAAGGAATAAAACGATAATGCAGAAGTAAGACTGTAGTAGAACATACGAAAAGAAAGCAAGTTTAGCATTACGGATCCAGGTGTTTTTCGATAAAGGTTTTGAATGCATATAAGGATTGTGGAATTGTACGATTTTTACTAATTTTAATGTAGCTAGATGTTGCCCTGTTTACGAAGAAATGTGCTCGACAACTGAGCCTGGCCTTCGGTACGATTAAATCAGCAAATCAATGATATGATAATCCTTGCTGTGCACGCTATCCAGCCACCAACATGTTGGCATGACTTCCACCTCATACGGCCAACTCCGAATAGAAATCGATGGGATCGATCGACAGTGGCCAGTCCAGGCAATCGACTTACTTACTGTGAACCCTATCCGTCGACGAACATACTTGCCTGATTTCTACCACATACAGTAAAGACTCCGTAGAGATCGATAGCATCGATCATGGTGTGAAGCCCGCTCAAAGACCGTTAGACATGATCGGGCAGATGAACAGAAGCACGGACGCTAGCTCTTTTATACGTAATTAGAAAAATAAATATCTGGCTTTAATTTTTGCATTTTGCAGGGTGACAATATACGAAGCCAGTAGAGTGTGGTGTGGTCCAAAAAGTGAACAATTTATTCCTAAATAAATTCTGGCTGCTATCGCAGAAAGCTGGAACCACCACGAGCTTTCTTCATTGCGGCGACAAAATTGGCACAAAGCAAAACAGCAAAACCGCTTGTATCGATTAGGCAGCGTGTGTGATCGATACCAAGGGTTTCTCATTGTGGTGCCACCTACTGGCTGAGGTTTGACCATATCTTATGCCTCCGTCCTAGCACTGACTTTTTGTTCAGGCGTGCCGTGTTTAAGATATAGCTTCATACTGTATTTAATGAAGAAGTGATCATGGCGATTCTCGTTATCTATGGCATCATGTTGAAATAATGCATCTACCTGATTTGGTTTCAGAAAACAGGGTTGAAAATACTTCCTTGGCAATGAGTTGGTGTCGTTGTTCATTTTGGGCGGTCTATCTCGACCAGTTTCCCCTGATAAGAAGCACCATGGGAGAAAAGTACAGCCAATGATTAACTTGAATGTCATTAGTGTGCATTTATTGATTTCTCATTACTTTTGTCATTCTTTTTGTTTTTTTTTATATTTTTGTTCTTAATTTTTGACTCGGATTTCTGCTGCCTTTCTGTATTTTCATTTTCTTCAGGCCTCGCTGCGCGTTTTTGAAGTATTTTATTTACAAAATTTGTCACGAGCCTATTTCCTGGAGTTCTGTTGGCGATTTGAATAGTGTACTGGAAATTTTGCAACTGGTTATAGCTAGGCAGGTAGCACAGCAATAGCAGCTGTTGTCATTTCGTGGAAAAATGTAAAAGGTTTTCTTTGTAAGTGACGTGAGATGAGCTCGAGCTGCGGGCAATTTTCGGTGACATTTCATAGTTCCATTGTCTCCCAAAGGGTCCTATTGCTGCTGCAGACGCAACACAATGTCAGGAATTTTCGATGAGAAAACGTTTGTTGTGATTATATTGAAAGTTTGTTTTGTTTATTAAAAGCAACATACAGCGTCGATGATGCGTTGCGATGGAAATACGTGGATAACTCCAGAAGCGTTCGAGGATTGACATCATCGCTCTCCAAGTTGCTTCTGTATCTGCTGATTCGGTGCTAGGGATAAGTGCAGCCCGTTCAGGAGAATGGGACGAGGCTCCACAGTCAAGTGAGCTGCGACAATATGCCGAAGAGAAGGCGTCGCCACCGCTGGTGAAACGACTTCGGTCACCTCGAACTCGACCACCGGTGGAACAAGTTCGTCGACCAGCGGGAGCCGGACCTCAGATGTCGTTTCAGAAGCAGCCGAATCCGCCAAGCTTAGTTAGGAAGGAGACTGATGAAGATCCATTTGGTAAGTTACTGTCCTGTTAACTACTGTGGGAATAAAATTAGAAGGCAAAATATGTAGAAGAGGGATTTTGATGGAATATTTTGTGTTCCGTTTTCTGGCTTTTAGAAAGGAGTAATTGACAGATGGATATATGGGATGTATCCTAGTCTGAGGGGGCACTGCTAGTAAAGCGAGACAGACATAAACAGGGTGGGGTGGCCTATCCTTGGTAGGAAAATTTATATAAAGGTTCTCTAGTATGCCAGCTCAGTGAGTATCCGCCGTGGGATAGCTCAATTTCAATTCTACCGCTGTCGTCAAAATAACTGAGTGAAGTGCCCTCCCCACTAGGATAAATCCGACGTATTCAGTATGAAGCTGATTATGTCTTTCCCCTGCTTTACTAACAAAAAGATGCATGTAGTACCATAGGATTGCTAGCGCTAGGATACAGAACTAAATTCGCTGCTGTTTGTGCCTTGTAAAAATTCATAAGTTTTTCTAATTTGTTCTAAATTTCTAGTTTTTTTTTCTTCAAAATACTGTCCGATACCGGACTGATTATGAGGACTCCGCGCTAGGAGCGGAAAGGATTCAATTGCTCAGTGAATTTGTCATCTGTCGCCTGCTTGCCCCAAATTTTGGATAAAGAGAAGTACATAAAGACTCTGGTTTGACTCTGAGCTGTTTTTTAGGTAGTTTTGTGCACACGTGCTACAGTATCGTGAAAAATTGCTTGATCAAGAAGCGGTTAGTTCCATAATTGCCATATTCACGTTAAATTGGACACTTTTTAAAGTAAGCTGGACGCTTCCGAATCCAAACTGAACATCTTCCTATTCGAAATGAGAGTCGTTCAAATTCCAGACACTCTCTAAGAAAGTTAACATAGTTTTTTTTTTCAGGAAAATGTGCTGTTATTGTCTTAGAAAATTTGCAACTCATCTATCCCGAGGAGACGAACACAGAGTTTGACACGAATTTTTATTTTTTCACGAAAACTAATGGAGTGAAGCTTATTTTAAAAGGCACGAAACCAGAAAATTTTAAGTATGTTGGAGAAAAAGGCCACGCCATGCACTCGTCCAGCACGTCGCGATTTTCGTTTCAGTGATGGAAAAAAATTTATTTGCATGGAGCTACTAACTAGTCCACGGCACAACGGAAAGGATGGTAGAAAATAGGCATATCCTCACTTCGCAGTTTGAAGTAGGTAGTATTCACGCTACCAATCAATCGAACTGAAAATCGCGAGGTGCTGGTCGAGTACATGGCGCGATCTCTTCTTTTACAAGAATAGGAAAATTTCTGTATTTCTTCACTTTAAAATAAAGTTTTGGTCCACTGTCTTTTCTAGAAGAATAGAAATGTTATAAAGTTTTAAATACCATGTTCAACTGTTTGGAACTGATGAGCTACGTGTATTAGATTAGACTAGAGTGGATTTTCAAAGAAAGCACACCAATTTTTTCAAGGGCACTAATTTATTTCGACCTTCTTAGAGGACGATTAGGCTTTGGTCTGGAAGAAGCTCGTTTTGTTTTGTACGATTTTTATGTTCTTTGTTGTTTTTTATGCTCACGGACTTTGGCTTCAGAAGTGTCCAACTTGGTTTGAAAAGTGTCATGTTTGATGTGAAAATGATACAGAATTGGAACGAACTCTGAGCGATCCTAGATCAGTCATGACTAGCTGGACTATTTGCAAAGCTTTATTTTGGAACAAATATTTTGAAACTTGATCCTTCCAAGCGGTCATTTCCCATCATTCGTGCCAAATCGCGCGTAATGACTGTCATGGAGATTCCCGATATCATTAACTAATTTTTCGAATCTGCGATGGTCCTGCCAGGTTCGCCGCAGTAATCAAATGCTGCGCTTGAAGAACACATTGTCGGCGACGACCAGAGAGAGCGGCAGGGATGACGCATTTCCGTGCAGATGCGGCCGTTTTTCCGGCATGAGCACGCGGCAGCGGGCCGAGAGCAGCGGCGGCGACGAACGTCGTTCGTGGCCGCGGGTCGCCGCTCTCGCAGCGCCTTGGTATCACCGAGAACTATTTGCAGACTTCCCGTCACATGTCAGTCGGGTGCTCTTGAACAAACTATACAATTACATCAAAGGCCGGGATCTTGAAGGATTGGCCGGCAAGGAGTGCCATGTAAACACGACGCTGGCCGATTACTGGTTGAAGTCGAAGCAGTGCGTTTTATTTGGTAGATGGCTCACAATATCCAAAGGAGATCATGTGCTTTTTTCACGTTTTCAGAAAGTCTGTTCCAACGCGGGATTCGTGGGAGAAGTTCTACGCCCAGATTGGCAGCTGTAGTGTATACAGTGATGATCGATTAGTTGACGATCTACTTAGCGATCTGAACCAGTCGCCAATCAAAGCGGTACACATCATGGACGGCGGCACACAGGTGAGTCCAATGCGATCAATCATCGATCTTCGTGTATTGATTGATTCGGAAACGTTATCAGCGCGAAGGAAACCTGCCGAGTTGGTGTCGGCTTTCTCACCATTGTGATAAACTGTCAATCGTGAAGGAATGTATAGTTGACGACGAAAGCATGGAACATTCTAATAACGTGACGTGTGATCTTCATATATTTATTAGGTTCTGAGGAAAGTTCTGAAAGGTTTCGAGCCTTATATTCAAAAAACGATAACTCGGGTCAGAGATCAGTTCTTCATTCAATCTAAAAATCCTTTATGTGAAACACCCATGAAACATTCTGAGTAGATACCGAGGTTTACGAAATGTTTCCTAATATATGCTTCATTTTACATGAGTAATGATTTGAAAAAAAATGTTTGGGTTGTTCGAATGAACTGCAAAATATGTAGTGTCGACCTGAAATTGTGGAGAAATCCCTTGGTGTCCACTTGAAAGAACTCTCTTAATTTCATTTCTGTTCTCGAGGGTTAAAGGTCTACGCTTCTCAATCCAAGTGCGATGCGCCATGCATTCTATATTTTTATATTCATTTGTACATACATGTGCGTATAAGTTAAAAATGTGTAGAGGAATGCCGTGGGCGCAGCATAATGAGAAGTAAAAGCAACATAGGGTTGTATTTAAAAAAAAAAACCACAACAAAAACTATAAAAACTATATATGCCGCAGACTACCTAGAATTAGGTTTGCACCGTACAGATTGACATGCGTGGTAGCGCAGTTGGAGAAGACGGCGGTCGTCGCGCGTACCCAATATCGCGGTTCTTTGTTCGGGTCCCGCCCTGGCCAAAAAAATTTCCATCCCTCCGCGATTGGCGGGTTTATAGCATACTTCTTCGGAAAGAAAGAAGTGCTCTGATCTATCTAATGAGTGACCATTGTAAGTCATTGTGTGAATGCAAATGCACATTTAAGTTCCCTCCACAATACTCCGTAGAGTAGAGACATTCCAAATAGAGACTGATTAACGCCGACTTTTCTCCCCTAATCCTATGGATACATTTTGCCCTTCAAATTGACTTGCTGCTCCAAATTTTTTGATCTTTTTTGTCTTTGAACGTAATAGTTAATGTAGTTCAAATCGAACACGATGTTGCATGCATTCTAACGTGCCATGTCTTTTTTATCTTAATATCGCTGAAGCACTGGAGTTAAATTTTTGCTCTTCAAATTGATCCTCTTCTGCAAATTCTAGTCAAAGTAGATAGTTCACCGCTTTCTGAATTTCAGGGCTTTTGTCAATTCACCGATCGTGGAATAATGGTAGGTTTAGTTGGTCCGGTGCGAAGTTTTATTAAAAATGATGGCTTTATGAAAGAATTTCCAGCTTTTTTGGGTGCCTTATGTAGAACTTTTCGTCTCCCTTGAAGCTCCTGATTAAAAATTGCCTTATTTTTGATGTTTTGCATTTCCTTCTTTTTCTACCAAATTGATCATTTGTTTGACGACTATTGACTTCGGAATTGGCAAATTCCTTGTTGGAAATGTACTACGTAAATTTGTGGCTTAATGAGTTCTTCCTTCTGCGCCACGAATTTCAGTTTCGAACAAAGCTGTACTGGTATTTTAGTAGCTTTTTGGTGCAAATTTCGGAAAGTAGCATGAAGCTTAGATTCATAAAAAAATTTGGAAAAGTTAGGAGGCTTTGAGCCTCTACCTTTTTAGTCGAAAAGGCGGGTCTTTATTTGTGTTCTTCAAATTTAAAGTTGAAGAAGATGCCATGAAGCTTGAAAGCAATGTAGAGGTTGATCAGTGATGCTTTATCCGCCTTGGTCTAGTACTGTGACTTTCTCCACGGATGTAACGTAGTCTTCGGCGCCTTCTGTTGGCCTAGTTTTTATTTATTTATTTATTTATTTATTTATTTATTTGTAACGCCGGGGTGTTTCATCCGGGGGCTGGATGTCTAGGGGTGTGGCCTGAACCGGACAGGGAAATCGATTTATTGGCTTCTTATGGCACCAGCAGGGGTCGGTCCGTCCGCCTTTGCTGTGCCCGCGCTCCTCTCTGACCCAGCCGCTCGCCAGGTACCACCGAGACCAGAATACTCCGAGCCGACCGCTCGCGACCTTGACACCAGACCAGACTCAAGGACCAGCCGCTCGCGACCTCGACACCAGTGCAGACTCCGCCCGGCGCGCCCGGGCCCCCTTTATATGGAGTTGCGCGCGGGGAAGGCCGGCCCCTAAGTGGACACGCGCCGCCCCGCCGCCTCCGAATGGCCGGCGCTGGGCACAGGCGAGGCGGACGGCAACCGATCGGTCCCGCTGCTGGGAAAATACAGATACACTGCAATACTGATCAGAAATACTACACATAACAACACAGTTAACCTACAAATACACTATTACACAACAAAGATCACTACTGCGAGGCCTCGTACCTCGCCCATCCTTCACATGCCGCCCCTTAAGGCTGGATCGCCCCGATTCAGCACTACCGACGATCCCTCGCGTCTGCGGCCCTGAGGCCCTTCCTCGGCTCGCGTATGGTCGTCGCGACGATCCCTCTCGCGATTGCGTCTGCGGCCCGGAGGCCCGCCTTTTGCTCGCGTATGGTCGTCGCGGTGATTCTCTCGCCCGTTGGTAGTCCCACTTTTCCGTGGGTTCTCAAGCACGCCATTAGCTTGTACCACACCCACGAGTGGAGACGGCTCGCCAGATGTTATCTCCTTCCGCAGAAGTTCTGGATCTGGCATCACGAACAGGTTTGGGCGACTCTCGCCTCGTCTTCGTTGAGCTCTTGCGGCTTTGTTCTGTCGTCGTCGCTTCTTCTGCTCCGTCGAGGCTGCTTCGAACTTTCCCACCTTCAAGACATCGCCAATCCTCTGCCTGACCTTATTCAGGTTCCCTACGACCTGACGTCCAGTGAGCGACGTCTGCCTGCAGCGCAGGTAGGTTCCGCGGCCGTTGGCGGGGTGGGTATGTGCTGAGGTTTCCAACACCTCCGAGTAGTGGCAGCATATCACAGCTTCCAGTCGCCTCTCCAGCGCGCTGAGGTATCTGGTGAGCTCTGCGCACACCTTGTCGATTGCTGTCTTCACGTAGTCGACATCATCGCCGTTGACCTTCGACAGCTGATGCTGAATGCTCTCCTTAGCAAGTATCCGTCGTCCGACTGGCTCCTTCTTCATCACCCTCATACGCTGCGTGTGGGCTACACGAGGTTGAGGAATAGGAGTAACTGCAGGAGCCTCTTCCTTGCTTTTCTCTGAGACTTCCGGAAGAGATAAGCGAACCTTCCTCGGAGCTCTCTTCGCCTCAGGTTTTTGGAGAGACACCGCTTTTGCACCATGACTTGGCTCCGCGAAACGAACTCCACAGTTGGTGGACCTTGTAGCGCGCTCCTTCCCGACATGCGGTGGTGGTTTGCGCTCAGCCATCTCTGTGCCTTCGTACGTGCTCACCACCTCCCCCTCACGAAACATCTTTGCTCCCGCAAAGGAATTCGTCACCGCTACCTGGGTTTGGTGTTGAGCACCCTGCCCTTTCGTATCCGGAAGGATCTTTCCAGAGGACCGCACCACTTCACCTTGCTTCATTTCGTCACGATGTGGCGAGACAACCTTTGTCTCTCCCGGCTTAAGGCATATCCTTCGAGCCACTGAGACTACCTCAGAAGCCTTTGTTCTTCGCTGCTGCACCGCAGCTTCCTTAACTTCAGCTTGTTGGCGCTAGTGCCTCCTTCCTCTGGACCCTTCTGCCCGACCTCTCGACGACTGTGCATTTGGTGTCAGGCTCCAGCCTAACTTCTTCAGAGCATTCGTGCCCAACACGATCACGTCGTCGTCTCCGGCCATAACAAATAAGCCGATCCTATGCCGCGGGCCCTTGTCAACCTGTACCGTCAGCTTAACGGCCCCTTTGAACGACATAGGGCTGCCTGAAGCATCATAGACCTGGTTGCTCCGATCGAGATCTATTTCCTCGACGTCGGCGTTTAGGTCGTACCCGTTCTGCAGTGCATCCACAAGCATCTGCAGCGGTATGATGCTTACCTGCGAGCCAGTGTCCAAAAGGGCAGTGCGCGTCATGCCCAACAACTGGACCTGCGCCGTGGTCTGCGCGCCCACCAGATCTTCCTGGAGACCATCCGCCCTGGTGGTACCACACAACCACCTACTGAGTGAGGCCGTGAAGATCTTCGGCTCCCTTTTCGGTTCAGCCGACTCTGTGGGTTCACCCTTGGCTCGCACTGCTTTCTGCTGCGCGCAGTCTTTCCTCAAGTGCCCAACCTCGTTACAGTTGAAGCACTTCCTTTCCTCAGTTTGTGTTTGGGCACGCTGGGAATCCGCACTACTACCCGGGTTTCTTCCTCGATCGTACTTTGATCGGTTCACCGATGTAGCATGATCCCGTCTGCGCATTCCTTCCGGCCGCTTCGGCTCGGGTCCTTCCATCTGTTCGCGCATTGCTTTCGCCATGCGCTTACTTCTTTCGCAACGCTGTGCCATGGCCTTTACCATCTCGTAGGCCGATTCTTTTGGCGCGATCTCCATCGCCGTGTAGAGCTGGAGATATTCCGGCCAGTTGGTCAACTGGCTTACCAGCTCTCCGGCTCTGGTGCGTGACAGGTCTTCTTCTGATTGGTCTGGGTACGCACTCCGCGTTAGCCTTTCTAACTCGACGCAGTAGGTGGTGATGTCCCCAGTTTTCCTTAGGTGCTTCAGCTCCAGGTAGGCCTTTAGCTGAGTGGACGAGTCGTCCTCCCGCAACTTGGCCTCGAGCGCCTTCACCAGATCCTCAAAACTTCCGTCACGTACGTGCTTGGGTAAGGCCTGGGCCACTGCCTTAGGGTACCCGTCCATTTTAGACAACAATAGCTGCGATAGCATGTCGTCCCTCAACCCTACGCTACCGTACTTCATACGGAATTTCAGCACGAAATCACAGAAGTTCTTTCCCTGGGGATCCTTATACGTGTCTACGTCAGGTAGGGTCATTGCCGCGAACATCGCGCCTAACGCTTCTCCTGCGTTACTCGACTCACCTGGCGCTGTGGCTGTTCTCGCCGTCATCCGGCTCGCGGCCCTCGTCGGCGGCGACGATGCGGTCCTGTTTCCGTGCTGGAACAGCTCGAATTCTTGCTTACTAGTGCGCATTTCTTCCAGCCGCTTACCTTGTGCGGCTGCCAGTGGATCGAAGCCCGCATGGTAGACTACGTCGCTGAAGTCGGCCGTATTCAACTGCTCGTACACCGCTGGTCTCCCAGCGTTTTCACTCTGCTCCGCCTGAAACACGGAATGTGAGATGTCCACTGGTGTATGGCGCTCCTCCATCCCTCTACCCGTGCTGCGAGGCGCTGGTGCAGGGCAACCGCGTTGCACCACGAGATTGTCACGAGCAGGAAATCGCTGCTCTAGTGCATCCCGCGCTTCCTTGGCCAGCGCCTTCAACGAGCGGAGTTCCGCTCCCAGCTGCTGCAGCTCTCCGAGGTGGTCCTCGAGCGCCCCACATTGGGCCTCGATCTCCTCGCCCATGCTTTCCAGCAGCTGGTTCTGACCTCTCTTAGGCCTTGCCTTGGTGCTTTGCCCCACCTTGGCTGGTATTTCCCGCAGCACGGTTAGGGAGTTTGAGACGTGGCTGACCATGTCTCTTACCTGCGCGGGTCCCTTATTGCTGATGTCATCAAGCTTGGCCAAAAGGCGTTCTAACATCGACTTCATAGCCGCAATCTGGTCGGCCTGCGATGGATCCTCGAGAATGAGTTTCTCGATCTCCTCCATAGTCATTTCTGGGGCGCTTGACATCTGCAAAGCACCGACTGACTGCGTTGTCGACTTTCACTGTACGCCACGATTCGCGCACGACTACCCTCGCGAACCCTGCAGCAAAGACCACGCAGTTGTAGCACGGCTCGTCAACCGTGACCACTTACGCGCGCCGACACCAGAGAACCGGCAGCAAGAACGCCCCAGCGCTACGCTTCTACACGCAACCGCAGGACGAACCTCTGCCAGAGCTCCAGCGAAGACGCCGCGCCACACGCTCTGGTCAGCGGTCGACAAGACCTGCTACACTGCCCAGTCTATGGCAGGATTCGCGCCGTATCCGCTCCTCGCGGCTTTCAGGCGGTGGGGTTATCGATCCCCTGCCCTTTGGTTCGGCCCCTATGTTACGCCGGGGTGTTTCACCCGGGGGCTGGATGTCTAGGGGTGTGGCCTGAACTGGACAGGGAAATCGATTTATTGGCTTCTTATGGCACCAGCAGGGGTCGGTCCGTCCGCCTTTGCTGTGCCCGCGCTCCTCTCTGACCCAGCCGCTCGCCAGGTACCACCGAGACCAGAATACTCCGAGCCGACCGCTCGCGACCTTGACACCAGACCAGACTCAAGGACCAGCCGCTCGCGACCTCGACACCAGTGCAGACTCCGCCCGGCGCGCCCGGGCCCCCTTTATATGGAGTTGCGCGCGGGGAAGGCCGGCCCCTAAGTGGACACGCGCCGCCCCGCCGCCTCCGAATGGCCGGCGCTGGGCACAGGCGAGGCGGACGGCAACCGATCGGTCCCGCTGCTGGGAAAATACAGATACACTGCAATACTGATCAGAAATACTACACATAACAACACAGTTAACCTACAAATACACTATTACACAACAAAGATCACTACTGCGAGGCCTCGTACCTCGCCCATCCTTCACATATTTATTTATTTATTTATTTATTTATTTATTTATTTATTTATTGAACACGTCACAATAATCGTGTGATAGGCAGAAATGTCTGAGAGGAACAAAGTTAAAGCAAAACACATAATTGTAGCTATCTATAATAAAGGATAAAGGATAAAGGATAAAGGACGGCGTTACTCAATCCCTTCTGGGATGCGCCAGCGCATTCTACTTCTACGGGATGTCGTGGAGGCGACATGAATGCGTATTTGGCCATACAATGACTTGCGGTGGCTAGCCGGTGGACAAGTCAGCGCTTTATCCTTCCCAGACAAGTCTGGTACCAATTCACCGACCCCGGAGGGATGGAAGGCTTGGTTGGCCTGGGCCGGAAATCCGAACCAGGAACCTGGTATCGGGTGCACGCGGCAGTCGCGTCTCCTCCGACTGCGCTACACGCGCCCTATCTATAATAATTGCACAAAATTAGGAAAGATTGAGAAAAGAAGCAAAATGGGAAAACTGAAAACAAAACGTAAGAGAAAGGGGAAGGACAGAACGCAAAGATACCACAGAGTGCGACATTCTTCAACAGAAGCGAGCATACTTCCTACCATTGAAAACACCATCTGGAAACACCAGACGAATGCCGTTATCAAAAGTATCACCGGGAGACAGGCTCCAACATTACTAACGGAAATGTGAATTGCAATATTTTTAAAAAGAATACCTTATGGGCAACAAGAAGGAAGCGGAAGGAAATATAAGCAATCTAGCATGCATCCGGTACGAGCTCAGGAGCGTCCTGACAGCACGACTCCGCCAAAATAGCCAACGAAAAGCCCGTTCTTAAGCAGTCCTTAAGCGGGTAACTTCCAAAGAGAGAAATACATCTCTATAGGTATAACTTGGAAGTGAGTGAGTGAGACGTGCTGCCTGTGGCACCTAAAAATGTAGCGAAGCTTGATACCCAATGTATAATAGGAGTTTTGCTAATCCTTTTCACCAAAGATACTCTACAAATGTTGACATATTTTGGTAACAAAAATAACTGCTTTTCCAACGGAAGTTTTTTCATGCCTAAAATTTGGATCAGGGTGCCTTTACGATATTGTGTAAGAATAGATTTCGTGGCGTATCTTTAAGGAATTTATCAGGGTTTCATTTTCTTCAAGTCATTTTTGCCTTCTAACTTTTATGTTTTGACTTCGAAGTAAGCAAAATGAATCCCCGCTAGCCACTCAACAGTTCAAGAGGGATGAACTGCATCAGTGCGCGAGCGGAGAGTTCTGGCTTTACTCTGTACTTTTAAGTGGTGCGTTTTAGGCGAAGTTGGTGTTCACCTTCGAGAACGACAAGCAAGCCGTTTTCAAGCCGATGAGGTGGGACTGAGGCTCATTAGTCGTGCGCTTAATTGAGTAGCGATGCCACCTGTAATTGTGAGGTTTCAGGTTCGGAAGGGATTACGAATCAGATCCGAATCACTTCTACTTCAGCGACTTTGAGCGGCACAACGCTGAGATTGCCACCTTTCATCTGGACAGGTGGGTGTGGGGGATGTGTTGGATAAGTGATGGAGACGTGAGATTTATGAAGCGGAGCGCGGGACTTACGTGAATACTTGAGCAGCGGATATTCTATGAGATAGGACACAGTCCATGGGAAAGCATAGCCCGGAGATAGGCTACGCTGTTCTATGGAACAAAGGGATGTGTTCAGAAGGTGGATGGAAAGTGTCGCACGATCAACTTCAAGCTCATACGGATAACTGAAGTAAGCTGAAGCTGAGGTGAAGTTCGAGTCCATGGAACCGTTTTCATGCCAGATGATCAGGCGAGATTCATTTCTTTCTCGGCCCGTGCTTAGAATTCGGAGAAACTCCTCGTTTCATTGTCCCTAGGCATAGTCGGGTGAGGCGCCATCTGTCGCATGCGGCCTAAACGAGGTTCTTGGTTCGGTTTTGGCTGAGTCAACTAAGCCTTACATCCTTTCGAGGTCGGTTTGTTGTCACCGAACCTGTTTGAGAATGATACAATCCTGACTGATCCGTTGATTGGTTACCGCAAGTCCTTGTGTAATCCAGATACACATTGATGTTGTATCCGCGATATCCTGAAGAAGTGGAGTGCGTGGCGCGTCTCGCAAAGAGCTTTATACTTTTATCATTTAGCATCGTCCTCGAAGGTCTGTCACGTGCATCCGATACCAGGTCCCCGGTTTGGGTTTCCTGTCCAGGTCAACCAAACCTTATATCGCTCCGGGATCGGCGAGTTGATGCCAGGCCTATCTGGGTATGAAAACACGCTGAATTATCCATCGTCTGGCAGTCATAGGTCATTGTATAGGCCAAATATGCATTCAAATTGCCTTCGCAGCATCCCGTTGAAGTACATAGAATGCCTGGCGCATCCCAAAAGGGATTGATTAGCGTCGAAAAGGCGATCGTCGATCAGGTTCATAGGAATGCGTCATGAAGTCATGTCGTTCAGCAAATTCAGCATGCTTCTAGTGTGTAGGCAGGCTGTCCTTTCACTTCAATATCCCTTCGAAGCAAGCCTACAGCAATTATGTAACTCTGATGGTGTGGAGCACCTCAGTGGCCTGGGCATGGAATAACACCCAAAATCGATCCGGCTCCAGGATATTGGTCCAAAATCGCGCGCGAGGGAAGGGGAGAAAGAGTTCGATGTTTACTCATCGGAGCGACACGCGCTCCGTTGGAGCAATGTCTGCCCCCAAATCGATCGCCCGCGCGCGAGCAGAGTCGACTGCCGACTGCGCTACGCCTGCCCAACAACTAGCTGCTTAAGAGTGTATCATGACGCTGCCTCCACGAATTGTATTGAAAGGTTTCAGAGTGCTAGGGTTTCGGAGAGCAGTTCCAACGGTCGGCAGAATTCTCAATATGACGTCCGAACTGTACGAGAAGGCAGAGAAGAAGTTGAAGAAGACCTTCTTCATATCGCCAGGTACATTTTGTTTTGCACCATTGTGTTTTTCAATAATTTTGATAAATCGATCTTGAGCTGTTAATTTCTTCATTGTTTAATAAGCATTTTTGTTTGTTGGTTTCAATACATAGTAAGATATTTTCCGCTAAAACGAGACTAGATGGAGTACCAACTAACCACAGAAGGGTTCAAGCACTCATTTTTGTCAGGTTTGCTTATGCGTCCAGGCCAACTGCATGATTCCATAGTTTCATAAATAGAGGGTGCTAGCTTTTCCGTCTAATAGCCTTCACAAGCAAATTTGGAGGTGTTCTCGAAGTTCCAAGAGGAGGTATGGGCCGCGGATCTATCCTAATCGAAGAGGGCATATGGTAATTAGGGTCGAGCGTCTTGCTTGGGTTTCTACGAGTGGTTCGATGCTGCTCCATGATGCGATGACTTTGCTTAAAATTCAAGGGATGTGGTTGTGCAGCATTGGATGACGTATGCAAATGACACCTTACAAATGTCCCAAATCCGACCAGGATAGATCCTGCGCGGCGCAATCTCTGCGGTGCGCTTAGGATTCAAAGATTTATATATGGTCGCATAGTTAGAATTACCCGTAGTCACCAGTTCTTCGAGCATAATTTTCCAGTACTTATTGAGTTTTTGCCCGACTGTGTGAGGGTAGCGGCGAGAGTGCAGGCCGGGATCTATCCTAGTCGGAGGGGAGGGGGAAGGGGGGGGGGGCTCCGTTAAAAAAGTGAAACAAATTTAAGCGTTGAAACCTCTGCTGGTTAGGAGATCACAAAGAGAGGCCCTCTCATTGGTTAGCTCATGGTTTTGAGGAGTGCCCCCCCCCCCCCTCTCAATAGGATAGATCCTGCGGGCCGCCAGCAAATCAAGCCACTGAATACAGTATTGGCGATCTACTTTGAATGCCTGCTAGAATTCCAGCCGAACCTGGTCGAGAAGAACCCTAACTGTAGGTATCGACTTTTTTTACTAATATAAAGGAAAAAAGATAAAGGATAAGTTTGGCATTAGCCACTTTTATGGCGAGATGCACTACGCATTCTACTCCTAGGGAATTTCTGGAGACAACTTCTATGCTTATTTGGCCTACACAATGGCTTGTAGTGACCAGCCGATGGACAAGGTGAGATATTCTTCTTCCCAGGCAAGTGGTACCAATTCACCGACCTCGTAGAAGTGGAAGGCTCGGGTGGTCTGGACGGGAAATCCAAACTAAGAATCTTGGATCGGAGTTGCATCCAGCGCCAGCGCATTTTCAGACTAGGCTAAGGGTTCGTTAATGTGCACGCGATGCGCAACGTAATGTTAAGTTGACAGGCTCCCATATCGATCGCGCGACGGAATGAATCGATATGGGAGCTTATCATCACACTGCGTTGCGCGTTGCGTGCACAGTAAACGATCCCTAGTACACACCCTTTTAACTAACATAGTTATCCCAATTTCTTGTTAATCAATTTTCCGTTTTTGTTTCGTTACTGGCGGTGGTAATTGTGGTATTCGATAGTTTTCAGCGAAAAATCACTGCTTTGTGTCGCGATGTGATTATTACTGCGACACGACTCATGCGATCTGCGGTCTGCCGGACCTGAAGGAGGGATCGGTACAGGTGTTCTTGCCCGATGAAGGCGTCGTTCCGCGAAGGCATAATCGAAGCCCTTATCGAAGGTTGGTGCAGGGTATTGTGCGATTTTTTTTTTGTTTGTTTTCGACCCTGTATGTGTTCGGGATCGTTAGACATTGTGGGCATTGTAGGTCTGCGATTTTAGTAAACAGGTTTTTATCCAACGTGGGAGTAATGAAATAGTAAACACTTCGAATGTAACTTCATAGGAACACTAGAGCGTACGCAAAGTGAATTTTGTGGTGGTTTATGTACCACGTTATAAAATTCAGTTTTCTGATTGCACGGCGCATTCCAGTACCCTCTGAGAGTGTCATCATTAATGTTCTTGTGTTCTTCTTCTTGTTAATTTTTGTGTTGGTTATTGCTTAGAGCTGGAGAAGCTATTCTTTCAGTCTCACTGACAGTTTTTATTCGATTTTTTAATTATTTACAACATGCGTTATATCTATCCTAATCGAGGGGGGGGGAAGTACCGTTGGAAAAGCGAAACAAACACACACGATGTGACTTTGTCCTGCTTGTAATTGCAAAGATTCTCTCATATACCAAATCCAGTCTCTATAAAATAGCTTACTTTCACTTTTTAGCGCTTGTAAAGCAGACAGAGTGATGTGTCCCCCCCCCCCCCCCTCGCGCCCACCCCACTGGGCTAGATGCCATTTATTTTTTATTGAAACATGTAGCAGTTCGTGCTTCGGAAATTCTATAGGTATTTTCAAGGCAAAAGCTTTTTTCAGACTTAGTTCTTATTTACTTTCCAATTGTTTAAAGGACAGCGTTGCTCAATCCCTTCTGGGATGCGCCACGCATTCTACTTCTACGAGATGTCGTAGAGGCGATTTGAATGTGTAGTTGTCCAAACAATGACTACGGTGGCCGATGAAGAAGCCAGCGCTTTATCCTTTCCAGACAAGTCTGGCACCAGTTTACCGACCCCTGAGGGATGGAAGGTCTGGTTAGCCTGGGCGGGAAATCCGAACCTGGTATTGGGGCACGCGACAGCCGGCACCTACTCCGACTGTACTACACGCACTCATTCCAATTGTTTATTTTTATTTATTTATTTATTTATTTATGCGTGCGCTTAGCGTGTTTCTCTCTCCACGACATTTTGTGGAGAGAATCTCTTCCTTTGCATCCTGCTGCATTAACGTATTCCAATCACGGAAGTGATTTTTTAGAATTTCATAGATCCCCACTACTAGCGATGAGCAATATGTAATTCTAACGCCTCTCATCCTGAAACCTCGTTATTATAATGTAACTATTGAATGTACCTTAACCAGATACATATGTAGCAGGTGTTCTAGAAAGTTATTTCCAGGTAAATGGAGCCGATGTAGGGGCGTGTGATGTGTATTACATCACATTTCTAAAGTGTAGAGCTATGTAGTTTCATAAAAATGCAGCCTTTACTTTTTGGGCAATTTCAGCTGCTCACCATTAATCTTTTGTAGACCTTCCGTGTCCTGCACCGTTGTGTGAGAGAAAGTACCTGTACTATGACTCGTTAAATAACAATATCAGTGTGCATTAATATAGTCGTTTTGAGCTGACGACTTGCGCACATATCTCCAGCTGATTGCTTGGTTATGTGTGGTTCTGAAGAGAATCATCAAGAAGAGTGAAAAATCACCGGCTGATTTAACGGAAGGCGCCTTCAACCGGCCGGTGATTTTTCGCGTTGACGTATAGGCGCCTCTTTAATACTGAGTTGGAGTGACCTAAGTGCCTTAGCGATGGGGATTTAGCGAACTTCAATCCAAAGCCTTTCTCCTGAGGCCTTTCTAAATAGTTATTGAATGCAGTGTTATTGCAGTTTTGATGTGATGCTCTGAAAAACCAGTAACTAATTTGTTATCGGGTTAGAGTTGATTTGTTGTTTGTTGTTGGACGGAAAGATTAAATCAGTGTTCGTCACGATGAAAACATGGGAAATGGGTTCTGCAAGAGCGGTTATATATACAAATTTCATGTCAAATTTCTCACTTTTCAATCAAATTGAACATTTTCCAAATTAAAATGAGCGTTTTTCAGTTTAAACTAGACTCTCCAAGGTTGTTAAAATATATTGTTGAATAAGGAGAATTTAGTATAACTCTCTGTGAAATTTTTAAATCATCTGTACCATTAAGTGATCATACCCACAGACTTTGAAATTTTATAGAAATTTTATCCAAATCCAAATGAGCGTTTTCAGATTAAACTAGACTCTCCAAGGTTGTTAAAATATATTGTTGAATAAGGAGAATTTACTATAACACTCTCTGAAATTTTTAAATTACTTATCCCATTAAGTGAACACACTCATAGACTTAGAAATTTTACAAAGATTTTATTTTTCAATAAAAGTTTGCATTGCTCGTCGCTATTTTTATTTCGTTGATAGCAAAAAGTAGGTATTTGTGTAGTTACACAGCTGTCAACAATACAATGAAAGCGGTTGAAAAACACTCATGTCTTCAGGTCGCTGTTTCAAGTAAGCTGCCTTTACCTTATCAAACAGATGAAGATCACAGCGAGCTGGCGGCGGCGCGATCTCTTGCTTTAATGTGCTAAAATTGCTGTTTTTTTGCTTTTAAAATATGGTTTAAAGAATCATTTTTGTTGGAAATTAAAAAAACTTAAGCAGTGTGTTTACTAAAACGTTAAACAGTGTGTTTACTTATAGGGGCTGCAAAATTTAGAGATAGAAAAAATTTCAAGAAAAGTCATACCAAATTTTCCTTGAACAACAAAGTATTTTCACTTTTTCGGAGAACCTCTATTTTAATATGGAAGAGCCCGTTTTGTCTTGGAAGATATTGATTTCAAAAGCATCAGGATTGCTTAGGAGGGTTTCCAGTTTGCTGTGAAAATGTTATATCTGCTCTCCATCGTTTCCATTTAGGACCTACTCGAAGAAGAATCAGGTGGCTGAGTGGCAGGCGGACATGAACTATTGCACGGATAAGGTGAAGGTGAAGAAACAGTACGCTCATGGACGGAAGTTACTCGACCTTGTCGATCTCCATATCCTAGACTATCTCATAGGTATGCTCTCCCATCTAACATATTCGGTATTCATTACGAGCGCTTCCCCGGAGAAGATCAGATCTTAGCAAAGTAGCATTGGCCGTTTTTCTTCCCAACAATTATATGCATTCAAATACGTTCTAAACTCAAAGGTCTCGACAAGTTGGAATGCATGGCGCAACCTAAGGGGACTTGAGAAGTCGAACTTTCTCGCTTGGTTCAAATAAAGAATGCTTGCATTATACATACATATGTGCATTTTTATTATATAAGAATGCTATCTACAGGTTGTTGGGTGGGTAAGTTTTGTACTTAATCGGCTCCTAGAACCTCTAGAGTTCCCCTCTCTGGTATACTAAGAAGTGCTAAGCTCCAAGTGTTAGAAGAAGTGGGGTGGTTCTGTGATTTTCCGCCAAAGATAGTCCTCAGGTAGTAAAATCAGGTCAATTAAAAAATGTTTAAATAAAGGCCTCGAGAAGTTGAGTACATTGCGCAAACCAAAGAGATTTCAGAATATGAATTTTTTGTTTGACTTGATAAGGAACGCTTGTAGTATATACTTCAATGTTGTGCAAAAAAAAACAAGATAAAGATAAGCTTGGCGCTAGTTAGCCGTCTTCAGATGCGCCACGCACTCAACACATTGGACATGTGTGACAGCGCAGTAGGAGGAAGAGCCGCCTATCGCGTTCGCCGTGAATCGAGGTTCCTGGTTTGGGTCCCGTCCAAACAAACCAAGCCTTCCATAGCTTCTGGGGTCGGTGGTTTAATAACTGACGTTTCTGGGAAGGATTAAACATTGACTTGTCCACAGGGTGGTAACCGCGTGTCATTCTATGAGCCAAATGCGCATTTAAATTGCCTTGACGGTATTCCATACAGCTCCATAGAGCTGCACTGTGTACCACTTCCAACGAAGGGTTGACTGACACTGCCCTTTACTCTTATGTCGTCAACAAAGAACAGCGAAAGAAACAACGGATAAAGGACGATGTGGTTCAATTCCTCTATGATGCGCCATGCATTTTGCTTTTACGGAATGTCGCGGAGACAATTTCAATGTATATTTGGCCTACACAACAAGTTGCGGTGGCTAACCATTGGACAAGACAGTGTTTTATCCTTGCAGAGCAGTCTGATGCAAAATCACCAACCGTGGAGAGGTGGAAGGCTTAGGCTTGGGCAGAAAACCCTAACCAGGAGACGACGGTCAGCGCTTCCTCCAACTGAGTTACACAGCGCGACCATCGTGGAGAATATGAAAGTGAATTAGGCCCATATAGTGTTATGCATTGGCTCCTTTTCAACAGTGCGGTGTTCAGAGGTGACAGAAGATGTATGACATTGATAATGTCCTTCTGGCCCCTCTTCAGTCGCACCTTCTACAGTTTTTTTTTTTGCAAACCGTCAGAGAGATATCGTTTTATGGGTCCCGAACCGATTCTCAGTGAACAAGGCGATCTTACAACTCTCGTTTCAAGAGGTTTTTTTATCTAGGTGTTGAGGAAGACTAACCATGAAGCTATCTCAACGGTAGGTCGGAACGGCCTAAGTGTTGTATATGGGCAGAATCGCCTCTCTCTGGGAAACAAGAAAATGCAAATATCTCGACCCCAATACAACTCTGCGCAGAGTTAGGGACGATAGAAGTTGAGCCATTGGCGGTGTTAGCCCTATGCCTGCACATGGAGGGCAAGCCCAAGTTGGTTGGAAACGGCGATTATGGGGATTACGCCGCCCCTCTACGCTCTGCGTCACCATCGCTCGCTCGTCATCGCTGTTTCCTGCCAACTTGAGCCCGCCCTCCGCCTCCAGGCATAGTTCTAACGGCGCCAACGGCCCAACTTCAGTCGTCCCTTACTCTGCGCAGAGTTGTATTGGGGTCGAGATATTTGCGTTTTGTTGTTTCCTAGAGGGAGGCGATTCTGCCCATATACAACACTTAGGCCGTTCCGACCTACCGTTGAGATAGTTTCCTGGTAAGCCACAAGCCTATTAGAAAGGAGTATTTTAAGGTTTTTTTTTTAGATTCAGATATAGCAGGATAACAGGCCCTTGGCATAAGTACTTAACTTTTGTGTGACCTTCTCTCTATCTAATTCGACTCGGAGATTTATCAGGTATTGCACATGCGATGACGAGATTTTGCTTCTTCAGGAAACCAGGATCGACACCACTATGAGACGTTCGCCGTGTTTGAGAACATCGCTTCGTATGCGATTCACCTGGACAACGGCCGAGCGTGAGTGCTTAATTTCGGTTCCTTCTTAAGCGAGACGAGAAGTCATGATGTGGAGTCGTCATTTGTGTGCGAGAGTGCTGTTTTTGAAAGCAAAGTTCCACTTTTCATTTGGTGCTAAGTGTTCTCGACGTCCGTTTTTTTTCTGGCTGCAGAGTGCATTAAATGGATCAGCAAAATGTTAAAGTCCGAGAGCGTCATGTATGACCTAAATTTTTGACGTATGAGGGTTCTAAAGACGGAATGAGCGAATTGTATCAATAGGTCACCGGTCTAGGCAGCAGGGAGTGGAAGTTTTGCGGTCAAGAGTTGCCTCCAGAAGAAAGTCTGCTTAGGGTGCTACTTATGAAGATGTGGCTTGCATTGTGTGGTAACCGAAATGGTTTATTTATTTATTTATTTATTTATTTATTTATTTATTTATTTATTTATTTATATTTAAGGACTTAACAACCACGATCAGACACAACATTCAGCTGGAGCTGCAAACATCCAGGACACTGGGCTATTAATATAAAGAACCTCACTATTCAAATTAAGGAAGGCTTTAAAGGATCCAATTAATCGAGCTGGAACATGTGACTCAGTGACGAGAAGAAACAATGGAAGCGAAGTGCATAAAAGAGAACACTATCTAGAATTCTTCTGCAACATCCGGAAAACTAGTTTTCCGAAGGATTTTAATTGAAGTACATAACAGTCCGTCTTTGGTGCTAAAGTGGTTCAGCAGATGGTTAACCATTCGACACAAGAACCTTGATCTGATACCAGATTTAGCGGGAGAATTTTTAAGTTTTAAGGATCCTCCTCTAGTACATGATGGCAAAAAATTAAAGAAGTTGGCAAAGTTCAAATTCTTCTTCCAGTGATTATTTTGAATTGCCACTGTGTATGTATGTCATTCCTCTGCCTTTATTTACTTATTTATTTACTTATTTCATGGGACGATTTTTGAGAGGATTAAAAACCACACGTGATGACGAACACGAACCATTTTGTCGGAAAGCAGCTAGCAGTCTGAAACTATTAGAGAAACAGAAAAAAGAACCAAGGAAAACAATAGAGAAATGCTCTAGCAATCCCGTTTTTTGAAGACCTTGTTTGTGAGGTTTTAAGATAATAAGTAGAGTAGGTTATAAGAAAATGTTTCGTGGTGTTTTATGTGAAAGAAGCTCCTACCGGCAGTTAAGGAAAAAAACTACATGTTTATCCAATTGACTATTATGTACATACCAGTCGTACTAGTAAGCTTGACGCTAGCGTATACCACACGTATACAGCACTTCAAGCTTCTGTAGTTTCTGCAATGTTGGTAACAAACTTGTCCGAAGAGTAGATGTTGACTTCCCACGCAGCTGACACAGAAGTCCGGCCCAATACCTCTGCACTTTGGTGATTTGTTACGAGGGGAAATTATTAGGTTGTCCCATAAGTCCTTGCAGTTTTTTTTCAACGATTCACTGCAGATTTCGCGGCGGGCTCTTGCATAGCGCTGCATAGCTTTCGAAAGAGAATGATTTGCTCTCAGAAGATGTATTGCATTTCTTTTTTCATTATGAATTTTGTCAATTTTTGGGTCGTTGAAGTGGAAAGTGAAAAAGTGAAAAAGTAGCCATTTGCGCACTTGTTCTCTCCGCTTAGGTTTGTAATTTTTTGCGCAGTTTTTACATCACTTGGAAGACAATGTTCTGTACTACAAGAATATGTGTTAGTGCTATTTGCTCATTTGTCCTTTATTGATTTTTAGGTCACCAAATTGGGAATTCCGACTTTTCCGCCCGAATTTTTACCAAAACTCCGGTTCTGTGGTTGAACTTTTTTGCATGGTGTTATATATCGTTTGGAAGAGGATGTCTTGCTCAGTAAGAATTTGTGTCGCGTTTATTGGCTCCCGCTGATTACTCTCGAATATCAACAACTGAAGAAGGAGAAGGAGTTGTTGGTGAAGACGATTTTTCTCTTTTTGGCATTTTGTTGATATTCAATAGAAATCAATAAACGCGACACATATTCTTATAGAGCAAGACATTTTCTTGCGAATGACATATAACACCATCCCAAAAAGTCCATCCACAGAGCAGGAGCTATCGGCAAAAACAACCATCCTCCTTCGGACGTCCCAATTTGATGACCTAAAAATCAATAAAGGACAAATGAGCAAATAGCACTAACACATATTCTTTTAGTACAGAACATTGTCTTCCAAACGCTATAAAAAACTGTGCAAAAAATTACAAACCTAAGCGGAGAGAACAAGTGCGCAAATGGCTACTTTTTCACTTTTTCACTTTTCACTTCAACGACCTAAAAATTGACAAAACTCATGATGAAAAAAGAAATGCAATACATACTCTGATAGAGCAATTCATTCACTTTCGAAAGCTATGCAGCGCTATGCAAGAGACTGCCGGCGAAATCTGCAGTGAATCGTTGAAAAAAACGGCGGGGACTTATGGGACCACCTAATAGTAATCAGACACGATAAATTTACAGTAATTCAATCAAGTGCAACTGTCCCGAACTTGATGCGGACTGATGTCCGGGTTCTAATGAGAGACCTCATGGGAATAGTTCCTTCTCACTCGGTTCTTCAGTTTGCCAGCGAATGTGAGGAGGAGCTTTTTCTGATGGCAGTACGCAGCGACTGTCTATAGATGTGTTAGTCACTGAAATTTATGGATCTCTCATAGCAACATCAAGGCGAATGCTGATTCAGCGTCTTCTCTCTGGGCTGTCGGAGAAAATGCAGGAAATTATCGCTTGTCTCCGCTGAAATCATAGAACGTCTCTTTTGCAGAGGCTGACATCGGGGCCGATGAGGGTACAAGGTTTAAGGAATGTGCCTGCGCTTGTAGTCTTGACTGACGTCTAAACGTAAAGATGTTAAGATGTTTCTGCGTTGACAGCTACATCTGGTTGGCGTTGGGGCGCACTAGCTGGAATTAGGCCATGGACCCACACGCGAATTATGACGGCCACCTCTTCGAGATCACGTGAGAATTTGGGACATAGGCTTGTCAAGTGAAAAAACTCTTTTTGAGTGATTGATCGGTAACTGTAAAGTTGAGGAATGCATTCATTTGTCAGCAGTGTTTCGCTCCAAGATTGAAATGAACCTTGAAGTTGAGGTAAACATTTTCAGTGGGACAAAAATGGGTGACCGAATTTATGGTATGGTTATTTATTTTTTTGTTCATTTATTTATTTATGGTATGAATTACAATAAATCATATGCGTTAAAGACACAAACAAGCATAGAAAATATAAAAACATGCAGCTAAAGCCATTTACAAAAAACCTTTGCGTATCTTTAAGTAAGGATAATCTCTAGACCGTAGAAGAGCAAAAATCCGCGCTTATATAGGACGCGTTTATTACTATTGTTAGGCTGGAAACTAAGTGAGTCCCCGCGTTTTTTTCACATTTTATTCTGAATTTCGCTGAGAGTTGTTTGTTTGACGTTATATACAGTTCGAAAGAAAAATGATTTTCCCTTTCAGAAAATTTGTTTTCCGCATTTCAATTTTTGCACGTTTTAAGGCCAAAAAAGTGAAACATAAAAATAATGGCCTTCACCGACAGCTCATTCTCCTTGCTTACGTTTGAGATCTTTTACATAATATTATAACCGTTCGAAATAAAATGATTTGCTTTACAAGAATGTTTTTTTTCGTTCGCTTCGATTTTTTTTAGTCTTCAAGATATTAAAGTGGTTTATCCAGAAAGCATACTTTCTAACCAACAGCTCCTACTCTTTGGTTATTTTTTTTTTTGGACAGTGTTGTATGTCTTTGGAAAGATAATGTTTTGCTCTATCAAAGTGTGTCAAATTTTTGCTCATGCTTATTTTTCAACTTCGAGTGGAATGTTAAAAAAGGAGAAAAATTACCAAAAACTACCTTTTGTTTTTTCGCACAGTGTGTCATTTAAAGGAGAACGTATTGATGTATCAGAATATGTGTTTTATTCTTTGAACATCCTGAATTTTGCTTGTTTTTAGGTTATCAGGTTCAGGTTTTAAAAAATTAACCAGAGAGTAGGAGCTGCTGGTAAAAATAATGTGTGTCCTTTGGTCACTTCAATTTAATACCCTGAAAATTAACGAAAATAAAAATGAACGAAAGCAATCAATACACTTTCTTGCTTTCCTTGCAGAACAAATCATTCCCTTTCGCACGGTACATATATAACAAACAAGCAATACCCTATGGTAGTGGTCTTATTTGACAAGTTTGAGGTCCTTAATTTTTCTTCTAGACTGAGCCGAAAGTGAGGATTGCGCTGCGCGTTTTGTTTTTCGTCATTATTTTAGAACACAGCTACTAGAGGCACAGCGACGCGAAAGAAAAAGCTAGTAGTTGAACTAGCTTTTTCTTCTTAGTGTCCTTGATCCGACTCCTCATTTCTGCGATAGAGTAGATGATATGACGAGTGTCACCTCCCTACAGGTTTCCACGTGTGCTCCAAACGGAAATTCCATATTCATAACCATATTGCTGAAATGTCTCTGTGGTTCATCCACAGTGCGGACCCACAAATATGTCAAATGGAGGAGAGAGTGCAGAATTCTCTGATAAAGTAACCTCCGTAGGATAAACAGATAATGAATGCGCGTGTTTGCAGGTTTGGACGGACGGACATCGACGACGAGGACATTATACTGCCTCTAAGGCAGTGTTGTGTGATACGACCGTCAACGCTGAGCACGTTGTTACGATTCTATGCTGAACCGCAATCACTCACGAAGGCGCTTCATAGGTACGAAATATCAGATAATTCGGTTTTATTAGGTTACATCGTGTTAGGCGGGAAACAGTTTTGCGCAGCCGCCGGTTTCATGCCGCCATGTCGCGATGAAACCGGCGTAGTGCGTACTGTGTCGATGTGTAGAAGGACCGCTTCATATGGTACAATGTTATCATCGTCGTCCGCCCCTTTTCAGCGACAAGTGAGAGCGCCCTACAAATTCCATCAAATCGAAAAAAAATTGAATTTGTTAATCCTTCCCCGCAGCCAGGAGAGTTTGAAGTGGACTACGCCCCTCAGCGGTGCGGTGCCGCAATGATTGGCACTGCGTCACGCGGCATCGCGGCGACTCGTCCGCAGCGCGGCTTCCGCCACATGGGTTCCACCACGATAGGTGCGAAATGGACGAGATCGCGGTGCGGGAACCGCAAGACTCTGCTGCCAGTCATACTTCTATGAACGTGCTATGAGAGAAGTGGTAAAAGGAGCTGATTCGAATATGTAGAGGAAAGGGCGAAAATGGCAATATGGCAGCGGAGGTAGATCCGGGATATCTGCATGGTAGCCGGAACGGAGAACAGATCCAGGTGCGCCAGCGAACCCTTGTAAATAAGCGGACAAAGCTCCCATCCACTGCACCAAATGCTCATAGGTTTGGGACAAGGCAGATTCCACAACGGTCAAAAGAGCCGCCTAACGCCTTTCAAGGTTCAAAGTGGCGCGTCATTTCCGCAATGACTATGGGGTATCCCCTTCCGTTTCAACGTCGTTCCAACGTCCTAACTCTTCTCCCGGTACATTCCGCCATTAGTGACAATGTGACGGCTTGGCAGAAAATGCAACGGCGTGTGATCTACTCTTCTGCCTCCTGCTATTGGCTGAAGCCGACATTCATCAATTACACTAACTGTTCAGGTGTATACTCTTGTCGGGAGCTGTCTTTTTCTCCTAGTGCTTCTGCCGGTAATTCATAGATTCCACCGAATTCATGTGTTATATAATGTATAATAGCTTTACAAGCGAACAACCGCATTGGCATTGGAAGCAAGACTTTTAAGTAGTCCCCTCTTCTGAGGAAATTTGACATCTTCGTTCTATGCTAGAGGAGTCACGTTACGATTAGTTCAGCAAGGTTCTGTAAAAGACCTATTGTACATAGAAGTGCTAAAGCGTAACGCGAACTTAAAATAATTTCTGAACATACCGAGTTTTTATCCGACGGGATTGAGTCACATCCCGGAGTACCAGCAGTGAACTAAACCTGATGCGGATATTAATGCTAGAGAGCTAGCTGTATGTGAAGTGAGTAAGAATTTAGTGCAACCAGCGTCTTGATTGGCTAGTGTTTTCCTTACCGCAGCTCTTACATCCAGTAGTTCAGAAACCTGTAATACGATTCGCGAGCGAACACACGCGCGAATGGTTACCGTATACCGATCAGCGATGGAGCGCGGAAACTGTGCGCTGGGGTCACTTGTAGCGCTGCCGTCTCTTGTATGCCCGATATGACACTAGCGGCTAAAGCCACAGTGGATAGTGGCTTGCTTCATCCGAGGGAGATCAGGGATTCGGTTCTCCTGCTTTGCGGAATTTTTGCGTTTCAACTGATTGTTGAGACTTGAGGTTTCGACGTCTACACAATTTTCGGGCATTTTCTGCGCACTTTTCCAGCTGTATGCGCTTCTGCGCCCCAAGAGCGCAGAACCCAGCTGCGGACTCCTTCAGAGCGACGAAAACAGTTTTATCACTAGCAGCTTGGATGCACCACACCCAGGAGTCCCTTTCCCTGCCTAGTTCTGCAAGCAACTAGTCATTTCCTCACTTAACTCCCACGGCGTAAAGGCCGCCACAGACTTCTGCGGCGTCGCTGGCCGGCCGGCGGCACCGGCGGCACCGCTGAGCGGCGCCGCTCAGCGGCTTGACTCATCATCAGTGGGAGCGGTGACGGCGAGGCACTGTACTGTTTCTAGTCGGGACCGACTGGTGCTTAACAATAACGCTCCCCGATGACGATCGCGCGCCCGCATCGACCGTCTCCGCTCTGGATCCCGCCGCGAAAGGGCAGAGCGCAGACAGACAGACGCTGGAGCGGCGCCGCCGGGTGGAATGATTCAAGTCATTTCCGCCAGCGACGCCGCCGCTGCCGCTGGGCGACGCCGCTGGAGGCGGGCTCTGCGTCTCTGCCCTATGGTTAAGCATAGGGGAGCGGCGCCGCAGAAGTCTGTGGCGGCCTTAAGACGAATTATGGAAACAGCAGCAGTAAAACGCCTCACCAGGCAGGCCATGCTGGATAAGAGACGAAATGGCGAAATGTCGGCGGATGGGGGTAAAAGAGCAGGGCGCCCGAAATTTTCCGAGCTCGATCGCTAATCGGTATGTTCGGGGGTATGTTCGTCAGAATCGTGCTAGTGCAAAAACCCGACAGGTACCTAAAGTCTTCAGAAGATTTAATCATTACAAGTTGCATTGTGTACGAGTGTAACATAAAGAGAAGATAGGGAGTCGTGCGTGTTCTATCGTATCCAAAGAAATCGATATTGACCAGTTACGCCTCTATGTGCCCCTGCCGCATATCGATTAAGCCGTATCTCGCAGATTCATTTGCGAGCTAGGGGGTTACAAGAATAAATGGATTAAGAAGTGGAGGAAGTCGAGTCTCTGTTATAATCATTATCTCATAATTAGACTAAACCGTGGTTCACGGTGTGTTATCGTTTTGGATCAGGATTTGTGCTATAGAACAAACAAGTTGAGTTGGTTCGCTACGCAGTGAATCAGTCTGATGAGTATGTGCTAGTAAATATATGATCACGTTGGTTGCAGATCGTTATCAAAGGATCCAGTCGCTCCGATTCTCGCATACAAACACTATGTTGCAATGGAGAGGCGATTAGGCAAATGTGAGTAGAATTTGCTTTGTTGTATCATTTATTCTGAAGGATAGAGGAGGAGTGGGATGTTAGCAGCTAGGAGCAGTTGAAGTCACAAAATTAAAGCCAGACTTCTGTTACTATGGGGTAAAGGCTAAAGAATAGGCATCAGTCAAATCCTATTTGGGGCGCGCCACGCATGCTATTTCTGCGAGGTATCATGAAGACAATTTGAGTGTGAGTTTGACATATACATACAACCACTTGGGGTGGTCAATCTATGAAATCTCGTGTTTTTGTTTCCTAGCGAAGGCTGGTAACAATTCATTGACCACGGGGGTATGGAAGGCTTAATTCGCCTGATCGGGTTCCGAAACAACGAATTCTATTTGGAACGCTCGCGACAACAGCGATACTTCCGATTGCGCTACCCCATGCTCTGGTCGCTGTACCAAAATGTGGCTCTATACAGAAGCGTATCACTGGGATTAAGCCATCGGTTTTGTTTTAAGGTAAAATGCGAAATCAGTTGTTCTCTCTGGAACATAGTGTACAGAAGTGGTATACATTTGGCGAAGTCGATAACGAACGCCGCTTATGCTTGCGATCGTATCGATCTGCAGTTCGTTTTCGCTCCCACGTCAAAGAAGCCTTATATTATTCTATTGTTCAGTGTGCGCCAAACTTAAACTTAAGCTGTGGTAGATCATTGAGTTTTTCAGATGTTGGACGGTTGCAGCATTAGGCCTATGTTATACTTCGGCGACGCGTCGGCGACGCTGTGTTGCGCGGGCTGCTACGCACTGCGTCGCAGCCCGCCTAAGGCCCCGTTTATACTTCGTCGCGCCGCGACGCGACGCCACGTATAGTGGCCATATTGATTGTGCGACGCGATCGATCAATTTGGCCTCACTGCATGGCCATCGCGTCGCGCCGCGACGAAGTATAAACGGGGCCTAACACTGTCGCCGACGTCGCCGGAAGCAGCGTCGCCGAAGTATAACATAGGCCTTACCTAGCTCAAATAAGTAGAGCGTCACATTGTCACGATATAAGATTCTTGGCGCATAACTCAGTTATTTCGGGACGACCGTTCTAATTCTTATTCAATTCAAAGCGATCAGTTTTAATTGCACCGCGTCTATGCAATTAAAATGCCTAGCATTAAACCGATATAGTGCCTACCGATATGAATTCAAATATCCTCCGCTTCCTTTTTTCCCCTTCAAATTGCCACCAGATTCTATGCAAAATTTCAGTGATGTCCTATATCTTGGAGTGCTTCGAGCAGAAGCCTTTCGAGCGGGTAGTTCTGACCGAGTATCACAACACGAACGTTGCTGAGGGAAACGTTGAAGAAGAAGAGAAGAGCGAAGAGGACACGGGTGATCGAAAAGACGAGAAGCAGACGCAGTAGATAAGGAAACAATCTTCCTTTTTCCTGTCTTTTTCGTCAATCGTCGACATTAGGAGACAGAGTAACTCATGCATTTATTCGGACCGGTCTCACGAGTCGCGTCGATTAGTGTGATGCGTTGCGTTCTCCCCCTGATCTGTCGATTATCGACAACCTGGCTCACGCAACTGCTACTAATCGATATTATCGTTAACATCCAGAGATACACTAGCTTATATTTGAGAAGCAAGCAATTGTTTCGAGGGTATTCTACACTTATTCTTCAGGGATCGGGTATGTCTTACCTATGTGCACTTAGGATTTATCACCATAACGGTATGGCCTTCTCCTTTTCTATTCACGAACAAATCCCGATACTAGTTGAACTATGCAACGGTACCATGTGTCATAGATCGCGTAAGCGTACTGTATTGTTTTGTTATGTTTTCATCATCTTTTCCGTCGTCTTGTTCTTCATCTTCTTCCGTGTGGGACCCAACGTGTTGCTGTTCGTTTTACGCCGGTGAGTATAGTCGCTTTCATCTTGCTTGCATGTGTATATATCGATGATGCGCTCTCTTGATTATATCAGTCTGTTTCACGCCGTCTACGAATGATGTGATGCTTGCTCAATTGTGATAATTTGTTACGTTTTTCATAAGAATAAATTCTTTACGTCGTTCTCAGTTCTGCAGGACAAGCACACGTCTCGCACTCCAGCTGAACATCTGAACGTCACCTCTTCCACTCGTCGTTAAACGTACTCCGGAACAAAGTAGGGACGAGTTTCCGGACGAGTTCTCGGGCGCGGCGGGAGTTTCACATCACGTTTTTGCTTCTCTGCCGCTGTCAGAGAAGCAGAGAGAGGGGTTCAAGATGGAACACTTGCGGTCATCGTAAAGCTTACAGGTTTAAATTTAGCCAACTATTACTGATGACAGGAACGTTAGGACAGAGCATTCGAATAACGGAGAAGTCAAGCAAACGAACTAATGCTGAGTTGATGTCTCACCATTACATTTCCGGTTGATGTGTACGAAAAAGTACTTGTTTCTCGGCATGCGACGGGAGTATGAGTACCACGGATCTCCCTCGATAGAGAGCCTTCGGGCTCTCTTGTTAAGAGGGATCTCGGGCCGCTTGTCGCAGGGCCACGTGGCGCGTTCCCGGGTGGTGGATAGGGGAATTAAACGCGAACCAAATGCGACCGTGTACTGCCCAGAGACGCAGGTGGGATGCAGGGGATGGACTCCTTGCTCCTGCTGTGTCGGGTCGATGCGTTCCTTGTGCGTGGGAGCGGCATGTTCGTGCACAGTGTGCGTGGATGTGTCCGTGACTGTGCGGATTGTAACTGTGTCGGCTCGGCCAAAAGCTTGCACTCGGTAGACTGGGAGTACATGTAAGGCGATTCGAGGCCGCCTTAAGTCTCGCCCCGTCCCTTCGGGCAGTCTGGCTGGCTGCCCGGAGTACCCCGCCCGCACGACAGAGCCTGACTAGCTAGCCGTGTTGTATTCCAGTCAAACACAGCAGCACTAAAGGGCCTCATTCCCCTGACCCCGAAAGAGCCCCCATTTCTGCAGCGATGGGAAGGACGAGTACGGAGAGGCTGCTAAAATCTCAGGGCCTAACCAGGCTGCGCAAACTGAGAAGGACTAGGATGACGATCTGTACTTACAACGCCCGCACGCTTGCGTCGGAAGCATCCGTCGAGGACCTGATGATGCAAGCCAGGAAGATCAAGTACGACGTCATCGGACTGACCGAGACGAGAAGACACCACCCCCTACACGCCGCCTACGACTCCGGAGAAGAACTGTTCCTCGGAACATGCGACAGCAGGGGAGTAGGCGGCTGCGTTGGTGTCCTCGTCAACACGCACTTGGCCATGAACATCGATTCGTACGAGTCTCTGACAAGCCGAATCGGACGTCTGCGACTGAAGCGATGTGGCTCCGTGCCAGCCTTGACTGTGTTCGTCGCGTATGCCCCAACATCCGACTACGACGACGAAGACGTCGAGGCCTTCTACGTGGAGCTGGAGAAGTTCTATAAGGAAGATCACACCTTCTACAAGGTGATCGTCGGCGACTTCAATGCCAAGATCGGGCCACGAAGGTCGCTGGAAGAACTTCACATCGGAACCCACGGTTTGGAGTGGAACGAGCAAGGTGAAAGGCTGTCTGAGTCTATCATGTCGACCAAGACCATCCATGGAAACTCGCAGTTCCAGAAGCCTCCCTCCCTACGATGGACCTGGGAATCCCCCGGTGGCCAGTTCCACAACGAGATCGACCACATCATCTTCAATCGCAAGTATTGCCTGACCGATGTCTCCGTTGTCCCCAAGTTCTACACGGGATCGGACCACCGCCTCCTTCGCGCGAGATTCCGCTTTTCGCGTCAAGGAGAGAAGGCCGCGAAGTTCAAGAAGAGGAGTCCCAGAACGACCATCAACTGGGATCTCTACACCTCTCTTGTCGGCCTTTGGGAAGATGCCGTCATGGACAACGTCGACGAGGAATTTCGTGCACCATCTCCATGATAGTGCTAAGGGAGCCGAGAGCTTGAAGACCACCAAGAGACGCCTGTCTCCGGAAACTCTCGAGCTGATACGCCAGCGTGGAGCAGCACGAGCGTCAGGCAACTATCAACTGACGTCCGAGCTTGCAAAGCTATGCAGAGCGGCGATAAAGGAAGATCTGAAGGAGAGAAGGGCGGAAGTGTTGGCTGAAGCAGCAGAGGCAGGGCTGAGCATCCGCAATGCCCGCCGGAACTTCGCCAACTTCAAGACCAAGATGACCGCTCTCCGACGTCCTGACGGAACCGTCACCTCTTCCAGAAGGACCATGGAGAAAGTCATCCACGACTTCTACTCCGATCTCTTCGATAGCCACGTCCACACGCCATCTTCCGCAGGATGGATACGTCATCCCCTCTGTTCTCCCTTCCGAGATCCGACACGCCATCTCGTCGGTGAAGAAACGTACAGCACCCGGTCCTGACAGGATCAGAGCTGAACACCTGAAGAACCTCCCGCCAGCGCTCATCAACACCTTGGCGCGGCTCTTCACACGCTACCTGTCCGAATGCAAGGTTCCATCTCAGTGGAAGACCAGCAAGACCGTCTTGCTGTACAAGAAGGGAGACGTGCACGACATTGGCAACTATCGCCCGATCTGCCTGCTGTCCGTAGTCTACAAGCTGTTCACTCGAGTCATCCTGAATAGGATTAGTAGAACGCTGGACGAAGGACAGCCATGCGAACAAGCAGGATTTCGGAGAGGATTCAGCACGATCGACCACATACACACCATTACGAAGCTCATCGAAGTGTCGCGAGAGTACAAGCTGCCGCTGTGCCTTACGTTCATTGACCTGAAGAAGGCATTCGACTCCGTCGAGACTGAAGCGGTTATGGAAGCCCTGCTCACCCAGGGCGTTCCTACTCAGTACATCAGAGTCCTTCGAGAGCTGTACAGTGGATTCACGACCAAGATCTCACCATTCTACAACGACGTCGTCATTGACGTGAAGAGAGGGGTTCGACAAGGGGATACCATATCCCCGAAGCTCTTCAGCGCCACCCTCGAAAACGTCATGCGCGAACTAGAATGGGATGACATGGGAGTGAAGGTCGACGGCCGGCAACTGCACCATCTTCGCTTCGCTGACGACATCGTGCTCATAACACCGAGCATCACTCAGGCGGAGCGAATGCTGGCCGACTTCGATCGTGTATGTGGAAGCGTTGGACTGCAGCTGAATCTTACGAAGACGATGTTCATGAAGAACGGATGGGTTTCTGATGCCCCATTCTCGCTCAACGGAACGAACATCTCCGAATGCTCCAGCTATGTGTATCTGGGTCGCGAAGTCAACATGGCCAACGACCTAGCACCGGAGCTGAGCAGGAGGAAACGAGCGGCTTGGGGAGCTTTCAAGAGCGTCGAAGAAGTCGTGAAGAAAACGAAGAACGTCCGACTCCGTGCCCACCTATTCGACTCCACTGTTCTTCCTGCCCTAACATACGCCTCATAGACCTGGGCTATACGAAAGCAGGATGAACACGCGATCAGCGTCGCGCAGCGTGGAATCGAGAGGACGATGCTCGGAGTGACACGACTCACGCAAGTGAGAGAAGGCCTCCGGAGTTCCGAGCTTCGCCGACGTTCGAAGATCAGAGACGCTGTCGCATGGGCCAAGTCGTCGAAAATTAGGTGGGCCGGCCACGTAATGCGATTCGCAGACACCCGCTGGACGAGAGCCGTCACAGACTGGATTCCGCGGGATGTCAAAAGAACACCAGGACGCCCACCAACGCGTTGGTCGGACTTCTTCGTGAAAGCCCTGAACGACCGATATGACGCTCTTCGTGTCCCTCGAGCGAGGAGGATCCATTGGACCACTCTGGCACGCGACAGGGACGAATGGAGACGCTGCTGGCGCCCGCTCGAGCAAGTCGATGATCAACGGGACGACAGGTGATACAGGTGATACGTTGCACCACATGGACTGATTCTCCAGTACAGTTTCGGAATGGTTCGTCGTAGTTCAGTTAGTGTCAGCAACTGATCCGGCGACCAATGCTCTAATGCTGAGCCGTGTAAAACCGTCCCTCAGTTCATTTTTCTGCTCCTTTGAACACTTTAGTTTAGCGCAAAGAAAGCAGAAATCGAGGGTTGCGTAGTAGAGTTCCAAGAACAATTCAAATAGTACGACCTGAACCATAATGATTTCGATTACCCGACCGTAACCACGTGTGAAAACGAAAAAAATGTCAATATATCCCTCAAATTTTTTCGAAATGCTCAGTAACCTCTTGCCTCGCTTTTATTTTAGGCTCAATTTAAAGCCGTGTTCTCATCACAGTCCGTTTTTCTTGATTGTGTCCACTTTTCATTTTCTTCATATCTTGGCAATTGCAGACCGCTTTCCCCTGCTTTCCTTGGTAGACCTGTCGGAAATTGGGGCGTCGAGGGAAACTGACGAGCGAATTGGGACTAAGTCAGCAGCGCTAGAAAGTCCTGAGTAATGTCCGCTACGTTACGATTGAAGCGACACAACCCCTCTCTCCACGTCTCTCTGCGTCTCTGACCGCGGCAGAGAAAGAGGGGGCGGTTTAAAATTCCCGCCGCGCCCAGAGACTCGTCCGGAAACTCGTCCGTACTTTGTTCCGGAGTACGTTTAACGACGAGTCACCTCTTCCCACTCTATGCACCAATGTACACCTGAACGAATAAATTCGATGTCGAAAATTTTCGGAAGAATGAATGAACGAATTTATTCTGTGTAGAAAATTTTCGAACGAATGAACTATCAGGTTTTTTTCGATCATCATTTTTTCCATTTTTCGTTTATTCGAATATTCGAATAGTCGAGCAATTCGCTCGAATCAGTTTCTGTGCTTAAGGATTGCAAATTTATTCGATACACGAATAATATCGTTCAATTTTTGAATGTTGAAATATTCGATTTTAGAATAGTAATATTGGAATATGATCTTTCGATGTTCGAATTCAAACGAATACTCGACTTTTTAAAACCTTCGAATTCGAACGAATATTCGAAAATCTAGAAATATGGAATATTCGACTATTCAAGTATAATTATTCGAATAAACTATTCGAAAAAAAATTAATTAATCGAATATATTCGTTCGAGTACAACTATAGTACCCACTATACTATGACGACAAATTGGACACTCTTTTGAACAAGCATAACGCCTTTGAAATCAAACCGAACATCTTCCAGGTCAAAAAGAGCTCCCACATTAGACTCCACAAAAAGGTTATAATAACTTTTTATTCAAGAAAAATTTTAGCATGACTTTCCCTGAAGTTTAAGTGCACCTACCCAACAAGTGAACACATTGTCTTTATTTTAAAAATGCTTACCACATTTGTGGAAAAACAATAGCTTGTTGTAAAGACCACCAAAAGAAGTTGTACCATGCCCTCGTCCAAAATATCGTGAGTTTTATTCGATTGATAAATTTCTGTTAGCATTGAGTTTCCCATCAATGAACGAAGCAACAAAACGAATTGTAAATATCACATCTATCTTCATTTTGATGCTTCAGGTAAGCAACATTTAGATTATCAATTAAACAAATTGCGGCAAGCTTTCCGAGTGCATGGCGCTATCTCGCCTTTTAATGCACTGTATGATTGCTGCCTCGTTGCGCTTTAAGACAAAATTTAGTTTCTTATTTTTCTCAAAAAATAAAAATCTTATAAAATTACAACACTCAGTCGAGTTGGTGAACGAAAGAAAGTTATACCAAATTTCCCTGGAACAAAAAATTATCCTAACGATTTTGGAGAGTCTATATTTTATCCTGTTAGAATCTCGTTTCGATATGGAAGTTGTTGATTTCGGTTTCAGAAGCACCAAGCTTGTTTAGAGGGATGTCAAATTTGACGTGCCAATAGTATACATCCTCTTCCATATCTGCACCGCACTGAGTAGTGAGTCGGACTGAATCCCCATTTTTCTCTGCTTTTCGGCCTTCTCACTATATTGTACTTATCGGTGCGTAATATGCTCCTGTCTCAAAAAAATAGCTTTTAGTTGCACACTTTCCAGAATTTTCTAGGTTGTTTTCCGCCAACTCCAATCTGGTGATCTCTCGCTCAGTAGCAAGCGTGTGGTAGCACATTTGGTGGAGTTGCTGCCAGTTGCACGCACCCTATTCCAGGTTCATGGTTCGGATCTCCTGCCCAGCCCAACCCGGTCTCCCATCCCTCCATGGTCGCTGATTTGGTACCAGCCTTGTCTGGCAAGGATAAAACACTATCGTCTACATCAGCTGGTCACCGCTAGTCATTGTACAGGTGCTGTGGAAGCCTCAGAATTACGTGTTTTTTTTCGGTGCACACTATATGCGTAGTAGTGCAGTTGAGAATAGTTGGACTGTTGTGCGGAAACGACGCTCTTTTTTCGGGATCAATCAGGCCGAAGAAAATCACAAGATATAACTCAGCCAGCTCTACCATGACTTGCAAATAAAGAGACTTATAAGGGAGGTGAATGAAATTCCCGTAGTAATTTTAAAAGCGACCTATTGAGGGTTGTAGGGGATAGTCTGAGAAGCATGTAGTGGTTTTCATATTTCCTACGAACATCTGGGTAGGTCAAAAATTGCGAAACACCGTATCACTTTAGTGCGGACCGATAAAACAAAACTGACATCTGGAACTGCCACATCGTGTTTGAAATCAAACCTGCACAATGTTTGAAGCTGGAGCAGTAGCGGAACTGGCAGCGATCTCACAGTTTGCTTTTAAGCGACGCAGTAACCGAGGTGGAACACTGAGATGAGCCGTTCACGAGCTTCGGCGCAGCGACTCGATGGCCGAGTGGATACGAGGGTAGTCTTGCAGGAAGGGGGTCAGGGGTTCGGATACGGAGGTTGAGATTTTTCATTGCCAGGCTTGCTTGCTCATCTTCAATTAATGTAAACTGAGCTCTTTTAAACACCATAGTGTACCATACTGATGAGGACATCATTTTGACCTGGCTGACACGATTCAAAAACATTCTTCCCCACCACTCCCTGCTAATCGAAGGGGTAGGACTTGTACTCCAACGATTCGGGAGATCGAAAGCAAGTTTCGCACAAACTTCGTCTAGAGGGATAATTGAGGTGTGATCACAAAAGAGAAAAGATTTTAGACCATTTCGCGCGATCGCATGATTCCGAATTTTCATGAGTGCACAGGGTTTCAATATCAGTACATAGAATCGTTTCCTTCATCTATGTGATCAGACTTGCCTTCCAATCTTCTGCTTCGAAATGGAAAGAAGTGCACAAGAAAGATAATATAGAAAAGGAATGACGGAGGTGAGCAGCTTAAATAGTTTCCGTAGGCGAGGAAAGGGCGAAGTCGGTTATCATGTCCTCGCCAGCCTTACGAACACCCACAGTAACCTAACGTGGTCGTCGGATTTTTCAGAAACGCCAATGCTACGGGATCAGAAATGATACATTTTATAAGAGATTGTAGAAATAGTAACATTTTCAAGAAAAACGTTCTTTACACAAACCCTCCTAGAGATGAAGCAGTACATTTCGATGATGTTCGTAAATGAGGTTAAAATGAGAAACACTTTCAAAACAAACAGGGACCATTACAAAAGAATCTTGTAGGTGTAGCAACTAACAGGAGCTGCTCCTCCAGCGAAAGAAGCATGGCTTTTTGGGAACACGACGAAGCCCTATGCAACGAAAACCTGATTTTTTCATATCCAACAACAGCTTAAAAACATAGTTTGAAGGTCAAACCGATGTTTTGCCGAGGTCAAAGCACATCAACCCGTAAATACCTCTCACAGATTCGAAACCTCGACGCTTCTCCTAGAAGTCTGCATCGCTACCCACTTGCCCACCCAGACGCTGCCTCGATTTCAGTGAATGATTCACCTGAATGTACCCTGCAGCTTCCGTTAGGAAACATTATAAATTGTCAAATTTTTGACATCTAACTATAGTTAAAGCTCCATAGCTTTTGCAGTTTAATTTCCGAGCATTACAAGGTCATTCAAGGCGTCACCTTCTCCTTATCATTCCGCACTGAAGTGCTGGCTTTTTGTAATTTTTTACCTACCCAGATGCCCGCAGGAAATTTTAAGACCACTACGGCGCTTCTTAGACAGTCTCCTATAAGACTCAATAGGTCATTTTGGAAAAGTCCAGGGGAAGTTCATGAGCCTCCCTTGTTAGTGAAGTTCCTAACCGTTGCCGGTTTCATTTTACTGTTCATGCGTTCATCAGCTCCTTGAGCTGGTAGGCGAGAGTTACCGATATCGACCCACTATGTCGCCTAATCCATAGCACGGCGCAATGTCCCTCGTTTGGGATCACTCGCAGGTTCAACCGAGGTCCACCTACTTCATAAGAAATTGGTCTTTGTTCAAGTTAGATGTGCAATACTATGGCCCAGCACGAGGACAGCCTGGCATAGAATGCAACACTGTTACAAACAGCGCGAAGATTTATTAGGTGACACCACCAATGAGCCACTGAGCCCCGATAGTACCTCTCATACTACTACGCCGGCGCATTTACATTTGTCTCATCGTTTCTCATGGGCGCACAGAAATAGCCCTTCATCATAAACGCATTGCTCTGCCTGAAGCGTGATACAGAAAACGCCGTGTGATGTTGCTAAAGGGATGTTCGGTTCGCAAAGCATTTCACAAAACTTCAACCATAGGCTCATTCTGCAATAAGAAATCACAAAAATTCAATATGTCCGCACACTTGGCTTATACTGTACACACATTCACAGAATCATCCTACACGCATGCACACACGCATACGCACACGCACACGCGTACGCATACGCATACGCACGCGTACCTGCGCAACGTATTTATAAGTCGGACAACAATGCATACATTCTAACAGAACCATCATCACATATCCATAAATTGCAGTACAGAAATTCTTGCGGTTCAACAACTCGGAACCATTAATGAATAGCTGATAAACTACAGTCACAAAATTTCCCCGAACAAGAAGAACGTCACTTTTTGGAAAGCGCTATGCCAACCACTCTGAACAGTAGTACCGCCACTTCGATGAACGATAGAACGCAAACACCCATAAGGACACCAAGTAGACCGCCCAAATTCGAGATGAAGCGGTTAAACTGAAAATTTAAGGACATAATGGAGAATAAAACGTAGAGGTGCAAGTGGTAAAACTCACATCCATGTTAGGTACTTCCTCGTATACTTGATACTCAAGACGAGGTACAGTTACAGTAATCAGAACGTCGTCCTGTGACAGTAGTGTGCAGTTGACATCCGAAGAACTCAAGCAGTCTACTGGCTAAACGACTGGATAAAGCCTTGGAAATCTACCCTAACTTCCAAATATGTCATAGACTCATTTGGAACGCGTACATACATACATTTCAAGAGATACATTGCCTAGTTCAATGTCCCACCCACCACATCCCCCTACCACAATCGGAATCGGATAAAACCTTTGCTAATCGCAATCTAATCTCAACCAGGAAGGCCTAAAGTACAACACGAAAACCAACGGAAAAGTGATGTTATCGGCACTTCCCGTCAATAGTGGGCAACGTGGCAGCGCGGTTAAATTGTACACCGCTTCCTGTAGATCCGAATGCCGCTGATTGCCGCGTCGAGCCCGTCTATTCTGTGGCGCGATTCGCCAACTACAGTAACTCAAAAATTACGTCAAGTGAGGAGTATTATGGCGGCGAACTATAAATACCACGCGGCGTAAAGATCGACATCTACGCCCGTCATGGTGCCAAGCTGCGCGGCAGTACAAGTATAAACTATGCTTAATTCTTTGAGGCTTCCCTTCTGCTAGCGCTACGAGAAGGTGTTAATCACACCATCCCATCAAAGGGGTTCGGGTCTAATGCAAGGAGTGTGACAACAGCAGGGAACGGCCAAGGCAACACTGCATCGATGGCGATCAAGAATGCACATTTAGCGGGTAAGGAGTTAACGAATTTTACGAATGAACAGCATTTTTCGTCAAAACCTAACTTAACTACTTATCGGAAATTACCAGAAATTTAATGAAATTTTTAACGAACTTTTTCCTCAATAAGTTTATCACTTTTCCGTTTTAGCCGACACCAATATTGCAGGCCTCAGCCCTTTAGGACTGCTCCTGAAAAGCTTAAAGTCAACAAGAATTAGGCAGATGCAATCCGTTTAGCAGTGCCGTAAATAGCGACAGGATATGTGCTCCATTGCCAACCTGCTTGAGTTTAACCTAGAGGCTTGCTTCTGTGACGTCAAGCACAGCGCCAAAAACTGTTTATGATACATTGTAGTGAAACAGTAGATTGTAACTATTGAATCACCTATTAATTGTCTATAAGTCGTATGTTAGACCAATTCTAGAATATGGCACCACAATTTTTAGTCCCAAATATAAGCGTGAAATTGCCAGGCTGGAATCTGTACAAAACAGCTTCACAAGAAAGCTATGGATACGAGTACATGGGTATGATTACAACACCATCCCCTCACCGGCTTCACGAAACAGATTCTTCAATCTACATACCCTTGAACGTCGTAGGAGAAGAAATGATTTAATTGCGATATATAAGATGATAAACGGTCTTACTCGTATCCCCCTTCAGAAGTTCTATACCTTTTCTTCATCGAACACAAGGGGTGGTCAGTGGAAGATCCAGTTTCCTTGAGCAAAAAGCAGTGTAAGGTCTCAATTTTTCACTTGCCGTGCTGGCTCTGATTTTTTGAGGTTATCTAAAAACACATCATACCAAATTCCTTAAGGAAGTATAAAAAACTTCTTGACCGATATCTTCAGGATGCAGCTTAGCAGTTTTCAACTGTATTATGTTGATTCTTGTCGCCTGTTTTGTTTTTTTCCTGTTTAGAATTACTTTAACTTATGTTTAGCTTTACCTTGTTTTTCTTTTGCATGGTTATCCATGTAGTGAATAAATAAATAAATAAATAAACTAGCTGTATTTTTAACGAAATTTAACGACTTACCGGAAATCTCGCGAAAAATTTCCGTTAAAAAATCGCTGAAAAAAATAATGCCCGGACATTTATGTGCACTCCTGATCCCGATAACCCAAGCCTGGTGTCAACCAAGTTCGTGTATATCTCGGAGGACAACACAAGAGCCCAAGCTGCAACATTGTGCGCTTTTTACGGAAAGTACCAATAGGTCATACCTGCAACACGGCCGTTATCCGATGCCACTCAACTGAGTACTGCTGATTGGCGCATGGCAAAGGACAGACGCACGTCACCCAGGTTGCAGCATCTCCATTTTTCGCCGTGGCATCATCGATACATGTTCCTTAACAGACACATTAATCCGCCTCCCAGAAGCAACACAACTCAGTAAACCAACTTTGAACGAGTTCACATGAGGTCGCATTCGGTGCGATGGGATATCGTGGATCCATACAATCGCACTCCTTCTGTATCATGTCCTGATAGCACGACCGAAGGCATCCCTGCAGAACACTTGAGATTACTTTCATCAACAGTATGGAGTCAAGAAATACGATGCAGCACGGAGAGCGCGCCGTTCGCTCGCACACATCCTTCACCCAAGTTCGGTGGAACACCTAGGTTAATCACGTCTTTCAGTCCTTTGAGACGACGAGTTGGCAGCGACCTTTTCCACACTGAGCAAACCCAAGCTGACCACCAGTGATCCTCGTAACCACGTTGCTACGCAGGAGTAAAATGCACGGCGCACACAAAGCACGATCGAATCGGCACGCCGGCATGAATTAGCTCAAGGGCAGCTAGTAAATAACGTTTGTGATGAACCCAAATCTGATTATTCAAGAACTGCTAGCAGGCAGCGTTCCCAAACAGGCGCACATGGCGCAATCGTAGGGAGCCATACCCAGGAGCGCGCTCGCATCGATCTTAATGCGTTCACCTCCGCACCAGTTTTCTTTTCTCACACTGCGATTTGACACCAGACTCTGTGTCTTGCCTCTCGTTTACTTCCCATGAGCTATTCTACCTGCATTCAAAAAAACCTTCCCAGTACCTAGGAGAAGTAGACGATGTGGGTGTCTACCTTACTGTTAATATCGCGGAAGAAGATCAGGACTTCTGAGATGGGCCCACCCAGAAACTATTTCAACATTCCATTGAGCAGCCCAATAACGATCAAACCCGCGTCATCCTATTTAACTAAAAATGATCTTATTATATAGGATCGTGAGAAAAGACCCAATCCGAAGTGCCTGATCTACAGAAACATCAATGAAATCAATCGATTGGTCAAGTGTCGATATCGACTGCTGTTCGACGGCAATAATACTCGACCGATTCCTGTAGTAGGATTCTCCCTACCCCCCCCCCCCCCCCTCCTTCGATAATATCCCTTTAATCCCTTTACAAATGAACGGAGCCACAGACAAACATGCTCACTGCACGAAGTTTGTGACACGTTTTCTAAATCCCGACGCACCTTATGTGACACAAAAACACCCTCTGAATAGCTGCGTAAGTTGGACGGCGTTATGATACGCCTTCTGAATTCGAACGCACGACGCCTGTGGCATGGTCCGTGAATCCCGACACACGTTGAGCAAGCCATACAGCACATCTTCTGAACTCAGACACACGTTGGTTGATGCCGACGACACGTCTTCTGAATTCGAACGCATATTCTAGGACATCTGTGGCATTGTCTCTGAATCCCGATGAGCGTTGGACGATGTGTCTGGTCTTCCAAATCCGGACGCATGGCTCCAGAATATGAACGCATTTTACACAACGTCTGTGACATGGCTTCTGAATCCAGATTCATATAGCACGACGTATGTAACGTGTCTTCCGAATCCGGACGCATGCTGCACAACGTCTGTGGCGTGGCTTCTGAATCCGGACGCACGTTGCATGAAGCCGGTGGCACGCCTTCTGAATACTAGCCCACGATGGATGAAAACTTTGACACTACTTTGAAGCACGGACCCCATCCGTACCCTTTCCCGCTTTACATCACAAATGTGCGTGATCGGCTGCCAAGGATATAAAACGGGCGGCCAGACCACTAGCTGGGACTTCGGCACAGTAACTGAGAATAGCAGATCGCTGCTGTTTACTCACTGTGAAATCCCGCTCACAGCACATGTTTGCGTGGTTCCCACTCCAAACCGTTATCCCTAGGCAATAATCAATAAGGTCGATCAATAAGGGTTAGACCATACAAACAATGCGTTGAAGCCAGTCCACCGGCCATTCACGCGACTCCTTATCAAACAGTCAACCTTCAGCAGAGATCAATAAAGGATACAGGACCGCGCTATTCAGTCCCTTTTAGGATGCGATACGCATTATATTTATACGGGACGTTGTGGATGGCAGCCAGGCGATGAGCAGTTCAGCGCTTTATCCTTCCTAAACAAGTCTGATACCATTTCACCGACCCAGGAGCGATGGAAGGCTTGGTTAGCCTCGGTGGAAAAGCGAACCAAGAACCTGGTATGTGGTGCACGCGACAGCCGACACCTCCAACTACGCTACACGCGGCAGCAGAGATCAATAATGCCGATCAATGTGTTAAGCCCGGTCAGGTCTATTAGGTTTGGTTTAGTGCAAGGACAGAAGAATAAATGAATGGACGGACCAGCTGTCTTATAACCAGCAAGAAATAGGCAACTTACATCAGTAGTGTACATCCCGTCGTAATAGTAGGCCTTCACTTCTGACGGATCGTTGACGCACACACCGTACTTCCACGCAAGCCGGGTATATCTCGTCTGAAGCAAAACGACAGTGTAGCTACTACTTTACGTCATTTGACCTGACAACAGCGACGACGACTTACGTCTCGAACTTGAATCATTGTCTCTCCATTCGGCTGAGCATTGTATCGTACTGATTCGGAGAACACGTACTCGTACTTGTTGTGCACGAACACCAAAATCGACGCCGTATCAACCCATGGAACATACTCATCGGACTGAGTTCGCATCAGCGCTTGCAGACCTAAACAAAGTGAACTTAAATCGACACCTTCATATACGTAATAAGCGGAGCAGCTCAGAATAAAACGTCCATTCAGCCTTCTGCAAGCTTTGGTTTGAATTTCCGCGCGCTCCAACCAAAAATGTCATTCCTCCGGAGTCGGAAAATTCGTTGTGTTCTGTTTGGAAACGATAAAACACCGACTTGTCCATTTGCTGGTCACCGCAAGACGATGTACAGGCCAAATAAGCATTCAAATTGCCTCCACCGTATTCCAAACAAGTGGAATACGTGATGCACTCTTAAAGGCCTTGCACACCTCTGCGGCAAGGCCACGGCGCTATCCATAACCATAGGGCAGGGACGCAGAGTCCGCCGTGGGCGGCATCCTTGCCCTATCCTTAACCATAGCGGCGAGCAGCGTTGCCGCAGAAGTGTTTGGGGGCCTTTAGGCCTATGTTAAGGCCTCCGCACACTTTTGCGGCGAGCAGCGGACGGCGAAAACGATGCATCATGCCGCTCAGCGGCTCCCGCGGCCGCCGCTGAGCGGCGTGACTCATGGAAGGGCAAGAGCGCAGACAGTCTCTGCCCTATGGTTAAGGATAGTGCCGCGACATATCCGCAAAAGTGTGCGGGGCCTTTATACTTCGGCTACGTCGGCGACAGTGCTACGGGGGTTGCTACGCACTTCGTAGCACCCGCTCTACACTGTCGCCGACGTCGCCGAAGTATAACATAGGCCTTAGAGGGGCAAATTAACGCTGTCCTGTAATCTTTATTTTTCTTAAGAATTTATGGCCTTGGCTGGCCTGATTTAGGCCTATCCCTCCATCTACGCAATCCAAGAAGGAACGGAGAGTTTCGCTGAAAAGGAAAAAGATTAGGTGGGTGGGTGCGGGGGGGAGGGGGTGGGGGGAGGGTGTTAAAGCAATGTAGAAGCAAATTCTAAGCGAAAGGATTTCAAACTGCTTGGCGGCGGAATTCAGGATGAAATAGGGAACTTCTGATTCAGAACTAGACCGAAATCGTGATAAAAATTCTCTAAATGAAAAAATTGGTTCTTGTTGGTGTAGTAATCCTTTTTTATACAATGGTATAACGTCTTTTTCTGCAAAAGAGCTCAATTCTCACAGAACGCTAAACTGCAACAAAGTGCACTACAAACTCATGAAAACATGGTGCTGATCACAATGTTTTTAGCCACAACCGCGGCCGGAATAAGAAGACACTGAAACTGCATCTTCGAATGTTCCATGAGCATAAAAGTGCTCTGCACTTTACTATCCGACTGACAACAAGGTACACGGAATGGACACCACCAGCGTATAGAGGTTTGTATGTTTTCCGACTCTACTGAAGTTTCTGTATAATCTCTCAATACTCTCTCAGGCTCATTTTCCTCATTGGGCCATCACAATGTGATCTGGGGCATCAATGTGGTGCTACGTAGTTCGACCAATTACAATTGACAAACATGTAGAGAAAAGCAGTTTCAATTTCAGTTGATCAACACCTTACAAAAAGAGGTCATGATTTTGAAAAAGAAAAAAACCTGCACTAACCGCCCTGAATGCCTGGCATACGCATCTTGTAGTCCATTGAGCCCATTCTGTGGTTGAAAGTGAAGCAGTTTCCAAGCACAACGTCGTTCCACTTGTACAGATCGCGTCTAAAGCCATTATGATGGGAAAATGAATACGAGCAAGTGAGAGCACTGCCTCATAGACTTACTCCAGAACTAACGCCTTCTCCTCAAAGGCTGCCCAGTGAAACAAATCGCTGTAGTCCCAACTGAGATCCGTGCGATTATCGTCCCCTTGTAGCCCAACAATGAACGGAACCAAGTCTTTGATTTGAGATGGATTGCTCAGAAGATCTTCTAACATCTAGAAATTGAGCTTTTATCATTAAAGTTCAAATTGATCTCAAAACAAGAACACATTCCAATTCCTCCCTAGCATTTAACACATAGGGAAACCTTAAACGTCTATGCCATGGAAAAGGCCCCTTTCGAAAGCGCTAAGTATTTCAAACTAAGGGAGTTAAGGCCAGCGCGCCAGCACACCAAAACCAGGTGAACACAGCTTGCTAAACGAGCCGACTACGACCACGTCTTTTTCCACACTGAAGGGGATGTTCTTGACTCCGGTATCAAAGAGCAAGCCGATCCACGAGCCAGTTCCTTCTAATTCAGAGAGTGTTACATGTCGTGAAGATGCACCGCTGGGTGCGGGAACGCGCCATTGTTTCTACTCCAACAACAGAAACCAATCAAGCGTCGGCTCAGCCTCATAGGAAGTGCACATGTGTGGTTGTCGCGGTTACGAAAGGAGCAACGGCGCGTTCCCGCACCCCCGCCGTGCGTCTTCACGACATGCATCCACAAAGATTTGAAAGAAGTTCAGGTTAGAGACAACGATTGGTCGACTTCAGCAAAGAACTGTGACGAAAAGGAAGAATTGTGCTAAAACGGTCACGGTCTGCGTCTTATGGCCCCCTCCAAATTCGAGAATACGACGGCTATCATTTTAATAAAATGCTGATTATTTCTATCTTCTAAGTTTCTTCGCTAGCTCTCAGAGAAGAACCGAAGGGAAATATGAAAGACTTAAGGCCTATCATATGACATCGCTCATCTCTAGTGAACTCTAATGATAAGCCCCGATATCGATCGCACGACGTGATGAATCGATATGGGAGCTCATCATTAGGCTTCGCTCGAGGTGAGCGATGGCATAACACAGGCCTAATACTTTGAGGCTGCCCCAGTCTATGTGCAGATTGCGCCGCGTCCGCGGCAGCCGACCCGGAACTGTAACATCTTCACAAGATGAAAACTGCGAACTTACTGTCTTAAAGAGCTAGGTAAATATTCTTTTTCGAAAAATTCAAAAATTCGGTGTCAGTTCGACTTGTCGAAAGCACAGATGTTATATTACTTTTTCTTTCCGAACTCAAAATTGGAAAATGAATTATGAATAAGAAGAAATGAAGTTATATTTGAGATACGCAGTCAGAGCGCAGTCGGGGGAGGAGTCGGCTGTCGCGTGTACCCGACAACAGGTTCCTGGCTTGGATTTCCCGCCTAGGCCAACCAAGCCTTCCATCCCCAGGGGTCGGTGAATTGGTACCAGACTTGTCTGGGAAGGATAAAACATTGGCTTCTTCATCGGCTGACCACCGCAAGTCATTGGCCATTGTATGGCCAAATACGTATTCAAACCGCCCCATGAGATCCCGTAGAATGCCGCATCCCAAGGGGGATTGAGTAACGCCGTCCTTTATCCTTTAACCATCAGTCGCTCGAGAAAAGCATACGCATCAATTAAAGCCGAGAGATCGTCCGGCAGGAATCAATGTTTTTTGCGTAGACGACCGGCCGCGACTATTGCTCTCGTCGCGGACTATGAACAGGCCCTTAGATGGCACTACTAAGAACGTGATTGTAAGATGTTACAATCACAATTTTGCATGACCGTGGTAGCAAACACTTTGCCTGCGACAGCAATCCGCCCACGACACTTGATGACATCAAAAGAATTAGGCAAGAATGGGTTACTTCTAGACAAACGTCGACGCGCGAATTAATAGCTTCATTTAAAAAAAAACGGAAAAAGCAGTCAAGAAGAGTCAAAAACTAGCCGCGTGCCGAACTGAACAGACTCTCATTGCGGCGCGACGATATAATTTTCAATCAGACGACGTTACAAATCGATAAGGAATTCATCATTCCATCGCGCCACGCCACGATATGACTCTATTCGGTCTCTAAGCGTCTAAAAAGCGCAACTCGCAAGCTTCAAAATGATTGAAACAAACAACTCACAGGAATCATAGCCTTATTCACAGTTCCATACACAGCCAGGAGGACTGCATAGATAACAGAATCTAAATGGCACGCAAATAAGAACCTTTTGAAAGGAATGCAACAAGCCAGTTGAACTCATTTGTACCATCTGCTTGTCAAGAACTGTTATGGTCTTCGCCGGTTTACTATGAGAAACTTCAGAGATTCACCGAGACTTACTCAGATCACAGTATTCCATAGTCCATTTCGATGTGCACGTACATGTGAAGCTGCCAAACAGGTTGTTGCAAACAGCAGCGGTATCTCTTGTCACACAACGATTAGCATAGGTGACTCCATCGGCCGTATACTCAACACAGTAGGGAATCTCTGAACGCAGTGAAATTTCATTTGATAAACTGGGAGAAGATGTAAGAGATGCGGCATCGCGAGGAGAAGGAAGTATTCTCCAATACTTGAGTAATAGCGTAATCTCAAAACGGACGTCAATCTAACTTTAAGCAGGAAGAATAGCTGATCATCGCAGACTACTATCTGATTTTCTAATACTCAAAAAATATATGAATAAGGTTAGTTGTCGACCAAGTAAGATAACAATCTGGCCAATATCAGAAACTTCAGTAGCGAGAAATAAAATAGCTCAAAATGATTTTTGTAAATGTATTACGGTTGTGAGTAGCGCAATCGGAGAAGTAGCCGACGATCGCGGGTACTATAATAGGCCCTTGCACACTCGGCAGTAGCGGCGGCGGCAAATGCTTAAGCAGAGCGGCATCGATTCCCGCCAAATCGATGCCCCTATGCTTGAGCATTTGCCGCCGCCGCTGCCACTGCCGCAGCTGCCGAGTGTACCAGCCCTTTATGAATCAAAAGATTCAGGGTTCGGGTCACGAACAGGCAACGCAAGCCTTGCTTTCACCTTCCGTGAAATTGGCACTACACATCCCTAAGAATGATAAAACACTGATTTATTTATTGACTGGTTACTACTCTAAATTTTTGGCCAAATATGAGCTCAACTTATCTCCACAATATTTTGGTAAAGAAAGATATATGGCGCATCCCACAAAGGGATTGTAAGGCGCTAACATTTCCCATTTTATCGTTAGCCTTAAGTACTTCACACTACTGCAATAAGGTAAAACTCTCCGTTTGTCGGTTTTTGAGTCTACGCAACCGCACACCAGAACTAAGCACCGAGGGCAGGATTAATCAGCTGACAATGTAGATTGTACCCACAACTGATAAAGCCGAGTATAGCACGGATACGATGGCCCTTACAAGAGAAGTGTCTGAGCGGGCGTACGGGGAAAGTGAGTCATACAGCAAGAATCTCCACCCTCCATTTAGTATAAAAGTGTGCTCCCTTTTTGAGAAGCTACTAAACCAAGCGAGTTAGAGTCCCTAAAGTTTACTTTGAAATGATGGCGGCGGCATTCACGAGCACTGGCGGGGTTGTCACTTGTATGGCCACGATGCCGTCCTGTCAAGGTTCGGAGCGCAGTGGGTAGTGGCGTTAGTTCACAAGAGGAACGTTGGGGGCTCGGTTCTCGTGCGCTGTAGTATTCTTCTATTTCATATAATCGGTTGATACATGAGGGGTCCTGACGATCATTCTATTTTGAAGCGTTTTCGCCCATTTTCCCAGATATATGCTGTGGAGAGCAACCTATTGGACTTGTTTGTTACTGACCGGCTTTTAACTATGAAGTAATGAAAAGAATATTCAACATCATGGTGTATGAACGTTCAACTTGGCAGAAAGGAAACATTTTTATACTAACTGAAGGTAGCGATTCTTCCTATATGGCTCGCATTCCCCTTTCAGACATGCGCTTAAGACTCTTACTTGATAGACGGGTTTTATAAGGAGAAAAGAAAATCGACCGATAGACTGATCCACTGACGATGCATTAGTGACTACGTTTGCTCTTACCGTACTAGAACGCGGAATTGTAATTTACGTACTTGTTTCGCAGTTCTTTCCTTCAGCTCCAAAAATGCATGTGCACGTGTAATCCATATACTTGGGATGACAGGTGGCTCCATTCAGACAAGGTCCAGGGATGCAGTAGTCGATTTCTAAAACAGTTAAATGGATATTCAGGGCATTGTGTACCTCACACATTTAGCTGCAATCTCTGTTGTATCTATAACACTGAATAGGAAAATAAGCCGGGACATGTACACCTCAACAACTTCGAACATCAATCAATTATTGATTACGAATCGATACGACGCAGCTACCACACCTGATGAAAACAGGTGCACAAGTTCATGGGTCATGATCTCACCTTTTTAAATTTCTTCACATCTCGGAATAAATTCAGCCACCTACCTTCATCGCATAGCACCCCAGTATAACCAGGCATACATGAACACGTACTGCCCGGAACAATTCCGTTTATCACGGACTGACACGTTCCATTCACACATTTGTCTGAATAGGCGCAAGAGTCGAGATCTGAAGCAGACGGAAACATCTAGCGATATCAGGAGCCACTGTAGGAATAACTTGTTTAGCCAGCCGGTCACTTAAAATGACGTACGGCCAGCTCTAGAATATCATTACATCCATTTGAACCTGGCATGTCTATGTTGAAGGAAATATGTACCCATGCGTATGTCGTATTAGAAGAATATTCTTACGTTTGATGGGCGCCGATGTAATAGGAAAACTAACAATATCGATTAGCGTCAGCGCAGAAGATCGATATCGCTAGCTACCACACTGACGAGCCTGGCATGTTGCTTAATCCCTTTACGATACTGTTATTTTTCACCTGTCGCTAGCGTTGGTCATTGTCATAAGAAAACAGCTTTGTGAAGCGCATTAAATGCAGCTGATACATACATGCTTTGTGCTCGAAAGAATATATTCGATATTTCTACAATTACGAATATTCGTTCGAATTCGAACATTGAAAGGGAGCCATATTCGAGTATTATTCGGAAGTCGAATAATTTTATTCGAACATCGAATAGGCTTCAACTCCCCAAGCACAGAATATTCGAACAAATTATTCGACTATTCGAATATTCGAATAAACAAAGGATATTGCGTATTCGATTTTCGAACATTCGAAAGAATTGACGAGTAAATAAATTCGTTCGTTCATTCGCTCGCGAATTTTCCACGTCGAATAAATTCGTTCATTCATTCGTTCGATGAAATTTCTCAAAAACACAACTGTTATGTATACTAATTGGACGGTGTTTAATACTGAAAACGAAAGCACTGCTCCGGAAAAAATATTAAGATGCTGTTCAGAAAATCCCTACTTTAGTTTAGTTAAAGTATAAAAACCTCTCAAAAGCTGAACAGTGCTCATCGCCATGCGATGCGAAGACCTATTCATTTTTTATACTCCGCTTTCCACGAGATAGACATCAAAGGAGAGTGCGTCCATCGGTTTAGTTCGAAAATAGCTAACCCTTAGTTACGCATTCATCAAATTTCAACAAATTAGAAAGGTTTCAAGAACTGACTTTCACAATGGGTCCCTATGTAGAACTGGAGGCACTGGCAGGTATATCCGCCACTGTAGTTTTCTACACAGGACCCACCATGCTGACATGGATTTGTGACACACTGGAGCACATCTGCAAAGCTCTCCGGTCACGAAAAGCACCAAAGACTGACTTAGTTACTAACACCTATCGGGCTAATTCTGATTAATGAGACTAAACTTACATTCACAATAGGTTCCGCAGTACTGGCCACTACACTTGCAAGTATACGTCCCGAGGAGCGTGTCTGAGACGCATGTGCCGCTATTTTGGCATGTCGCTGACGTACAAGGATCGGGTTTAGCTGAACAAATGCGGGCATCAGTTATGATAACGGGTGGAAATCGCTGAGAAAAAAAAAACTCACCTGTCTCGCATGCGGTTCCTGTGTAAGCAGGGTCACATTTGCACATGTATCCTGAGCTGGCTGTGGGTAGGTCCACGCACACTCCGTGTCCAATGTCGGCATTGCACAAGGCTTTATTGTCGCAGGCGTCGGGATCCGCGTCTAAAGATAAGCTTCGAAAACATAGCTTATATTATTGCTGGGAAACTCTAATAAGGCAATAGCAACAAATCCCCCATGTAGACAGTACATCCAAGGAGATGGATACGGAAAATTTTCAAACTTACTTGCACTTAAAACAATGTAAAAAAAATGCAACAAAAACCACGGTGTGTAGATGGTATTGAAATTTTAAAGAGTAAGCACTAGTTTATACTTGCACCGCTGCGCGGCGCGGCGCGATGGTCGGGATAGATGTCGACCGGGCGGCGCGAAAAATCGATATCTATGGCGATCGCGGTGCCGCGCCGCGTGGCGGCGCAAGTATAAACTAGGGCTAAAGCCCTCCGCACACTTTTGTGACAGCCGCGTACGCGGCAGAGGCCAGAACAGCCGCGTACGCGGCTTCCACTGCCGCGTGCTAGAGTTCACGCGGCACTCCTCCCGCTCGCTCAATCACCAACGCGGCAATGCGGCAACAATGCCCTGAAGGATTGCTGCCGCTGCCACCGCGTCTGCCGCATCTGCCGCGTAGGCGGCACATCAGCGGCAGGCCGCGCGAAGCTAGTTTTGCCTCGCGCGGCGACTCTGCGTCTCTGCCCCATGCTTAAAGATAGGACTACCGTGTTGCCGCAAAAGTGTGCGGAGGGCTTAAGACGTTCCTGCTCCAATGTTCAGAGGTTTGCCTGATTTGTTTTTGCCGTGGGGCACTTCACCCTGTCAACTTGGCAATGATGAGAAAATTGAAAGCAATCTGTTCAACAAAACGACACGAAGAGCGGGTTCATACGTTAGGGCCACTCTCGAATATGGTAGCATGCTCGTCCGCCCGGTTACGGTAGAGTGACCGGCTATTGAGCCCGCCTGGGACGAGTTTTCGCAAACGAGTCGAGGTGACTTGGAGACGTGGAGCACTTTTTTGCGCTTTTTTCATGCAGAATTTTTGCTACCAACCAAAGGAAAATCGCAACGTCCGGGGCAGGTGTATAGCGCAGTCTCTTTTTTAGCACTTGAAAAAAACGCCGTCTTCCTGCACTTTAAAGTCAGCTGTAACCCAGTATTTTCTTTAGAACAAAAATTTTATAAAATTTGAAACAGTGTGGTCATTTGTTGTGAACTAAGGAATGTGAAAGAAACTCACAAAACTTTCAATGAACAAAAATTATTCTGACCTTCCCAAAGAATCCCTAGTTTAATCTGGAAGACGCTCGCTTTGATTTGGAAGATGTTCAAGTTGGTTTCAAATATAACCAGTTTGCTTTGAAAAGTGTCCAACTCGATGTCAAAATGGTGTCAGCCTTGCCGCCTGATTTACTAGAGACCACAGTGAGTAATGTTGATGTAATGTTCCGCCGAGGAATTTGCATAATCCTGTTCGAAGAGAGGTCAGTTTCAGATCTGCGGTACCCTGCTTTAGTTAGGCACCGTTACATTGGGAAATCCTGCACTGCATTTTTAACTAGCCAGGAAATAATTTGGGAACTTCGCCAACATTTAAGATTTCGACCTCTTTTATTGCGAATGAATTGGTCTTCTGAAACAGCAAAAGTGAGACTTAGAAGGAATAAGGAATGCACGCAAAATTCGGAAAGAAAAAATCTACCGTGGTGGACTAAGAAACTACACATGTTTTATGTTAGTGACAACCTAAGACAAGATGCTGCGAGAATGACCTCGGAGAATTTTCACAGTTTCGGTATTCAAGACTAATACAGAAGAATAACCTATGCATACTGACCCTTCACTCTTTCCTATGATCTCCAAAACACCACTTAAAAATGCTATTGTAGCTAATCTAGAAGAATCTAGAGGTTGCTAAGACCCGTGAAGAAGGGAAATCTCGCGTAAGGCCGGCAAACCTAAATTTACAGGATCGAACTGCTACCTGTTCCTATAGTGGTGGGACCTATACTGTGGTCGGATCCGCGCTGAGGAGCAGTTGCCGCGACGCCGCATGCCGCTCTGCGCAGCAAATGTAGCGGCAGGTTCCACTAGACCTGTTCATACTTCGCGACGGGAGCGACGGGAGCGGTTGGTCGGCCGGGCAGATCATACGCATCGATTTTTGCCAAGCGATCCCACTGTAAAAATCAAGAAGTATGATTTGCCTGGCCGACCAATCGCTCCCGTCGCGAAGTATGAACGCAACTATTGCCCTACAGCGGAATGCCCAAGTATTACTTTTGAGAACGAGGCCGTAGGCCGTATCACGACAACTGTTCCTCATCGCAAATCCTACCACACGTGGGACCCACCGAGCCAGGAACAGATCGCGACTCAGTGCCACAGATTTCTGTTGCCGGCATAAACGACTGCACAGAGGCGGAGGGGTGGCGGTACAATAGAGGGAGCCGAAAGCGCCTGTGGGGGCCAAAACATCGGAAACACCAGGAATCAAATTGAACTCAGCAAAAGATTATGGAACTTACCAACAGTGTCGTAAGTGTACACTATTGCTCGCTTCGCACCATCTCCACATTGTTCAAGTGTGCTAGGGCACAGCTTCATACAGGGAATATCAGTAAGCATATTGTACTGCGTATCATTCAGAGACGATGTATTCGATAGATAACAATTCGCTCCAGAAACGGCTGAAAAAATCAAGAAGTAACTCTGTAATTTGTGTAAAATAAATGAATGAAGAGCAATCACTAAACCACAAATTGGAGGAGAAATGCATAACATTTACAGTTACAAGAATATCGATTATCCAACACGCGTGGTGCTTCCGAAATTAGTCGTTTTCACACATTTGCCGCGTAACCAATCTACCGCTATATAATTGAGTCTTTCTGTAGCTAGTGATTAGGTATTATTTAGAACCTGCAGCGTATGTCAATTGCTCCTTTGAGGAAGCGGTGATGCAATGATAAGCCCCCATATCGATCGCACGACGCGATTAATCGATGTGAGCGCTTACTATTAGATCGAGTCAAGCGTCGCGTGCACAATAAATGATCCATGAGGGTTGCCATGGACGCTAAATGATATAAGCCAGTCACCCAAATTCGAGGAATACCGATAGGCTGACAGTGGCAATAACACTGCTTAACCGCATTAGAGAACACATCGAGGGGGAGATAAGCACTACGGAGCTATTCCACGAAACCTTCTAAGGACGCGCTCAACTCGAACCTTACGGGATGACACCGTCTTTTCAAACACTAAGCACTAACGATAAATGGAACTACAGAAGGGGGTTGCTGCCCAATAGTTTAGAGGAACAGCTCGTGCTGAACAAATTGAGAACCGCGAGAGCGCTGAACAACGAGGGACAGCGACATCGCCATCTAGTCTCAGTAAAACGACACATCTAAACATCGGGTGCCCGAGCAGCCTGAAGAAGCTGAGAACAGACCCGAAGTACCATTTAGTGCCCGTTTATTTATTTATTTATTTATTTATTTATTTATTTATTTATTTAGTTTCCTTAAAATCATTTCCTTTATTTAGTTTCTTTAAAATTTTTAGGTCAGTTTTAAAGCTCATCAGGGCAGCAACCATTTAGTGCACTAAGAGAAGAGATCGCGTCATACACTCGATTGTTCGTTGCGCTCTTCATTTGCCCGATAGTGTAAACACTGCCTCAAAATGAGGGTATGTGTGCTCTTCACAATTGTTTTTTGTTGCATTATTTACATGTGGGCGCGTGTAGCGCAGTAGGAGGAGGCGCCGGCTGTCGCGTGCATCCGATAACAGGTTCCTGGTTCGGATTTTTCGCCCAAGCCAACCATGCTTTCCACCCCTCTGGGGTCGGTGAATTGGTACCAGGATAGAGTGCTGAATTGTTCATCAGCTGGACACCGCAAGTCATTGTATGGCCAAATACGCATTCAACTCGCCTCCACGGCATCCCGAAGAAGTAGAATGCGTGACGCATCCTAAAATAAATTGAGTAACGCCGTCCTTTATCCCTTTATCCTTTAATTTACATGTGTAAAACTCTACACAAACATAAATTTTGCTAGCAAACGAATAAAAATCGCGACGACTTGGACGAAGGCATGGCGCAATCCACATATTCTTTTGGCACTGGCAAATGGTCATCTCCCTGCTCTTTAAAACTAACTTTAAACCATTGTTTTTCATCAAAGGTTAAGAAATTTACCAATGTGTTCACTTATTGCGTACGTGAATTGAAACTTCAATAAAATTTGAATGGTCTCTAGTTTAGTGTGGATAGAGCTTGTTTTGATTTTTAAGATATTCAGTTTAATTTCAGAAGCGTTAAGCTTGTTTAGAAGAGTGTCCAATACATATGTCGTAAAAAGTGTCCAGTTTGATTTGAAAAGTATTCAATTTGACGTGAAAATTGTACAAATTCACATAAAACACATATAAAGCGCTCCCAAATTCGACAAAGAGTAACTCTCAAACTAATGATCCCGTTTGAAATAAAAACGACACCAAGCTCAAAAAGGAAAAAGAGCGGCGTTAATCAATTAATTTGGGATGCGCCACGCATTTCGCGTCTACAGGATGTCGTCGAGGCAATTTTAACGGATATTTGGCCAATACAACGACTCGCAGTTGCCAGCCAGAAGCTTCAAGTGTTTTATCCTCTCAGATAGGTCTGGCACCAATTCATCGACCCCGGAAGGAGGAAAGGCTTGGTTGGTCAGAACGGGAAATTCGAATCAATAACCTGGAATTGGGTGCATGCGACGACCGGCAACTCCTCCGACTGCGCTCCACGCGGCTCAAAAGCCACTCTAAGGGAAAAAATGCAAAACGCTCCAAAAGAAAAGCTTTAACTCTTCTCCGCCATGCAGATTTATTATAGTGTAGCTTCATCAAGCCTGACCTTTTGACGGTATCGTCGTTACCAAAGGCCTGAAAACTCTTCCACCAAAATGTCTAGGTTTTACGATTGTCGATCATGGAGAATTGCCCCAATAGCTATATTGCATCTTGTTGGACTTCTCAAAACTCACCTCCTTTAGTTACTACACGGGTTCCTCATGTGCAACTCGACTGTAGTTCTCGTATGGAAATCGATAAATATTGTTTCCTTCAACTCTCCTGCCTATTTTCGAGCTTCCTCGATGTTCTGTGCACTTACTTGACTTCCTGTGCGGCTGATATGCTTTCCGGTCAACAAACACGAAAGACTGGAAGAAAAGGAGCGAAAGCACACAAAAGAGAATTTGGAGCAACGATAACGTTGCATTTAAGACCACAATTTGAATTTGAATTGATTGGACTAGGACGGGCCGTCGATTGGTCCCGCAACGACAGCACGAGTACTGTAGGAAAATTCCCCCAATTTTTGGCGAACAACTCGACACTACCATTAGCTGTTTCGCCGCGAGTCTAACCATAAGAAACGTCGCATATGTGGCATACTCACCTAAGGTAAGACCACACAATTGGATTTAGCTTGAGAAGCTACTTGAATTAAGTATACAAGTAATTAAAGGAAAACTAGAACAACTCACTGAACATCGTATAGATAGGATCCACTTGGGCCGTGAGGACATTCTTGCATTTTGTAACACTCATCGGCGAAGGTTGTGTAAACTTCTTATAGTAACTCGCATCTTCCAGTATCTCGTCCGTTGCAAAACATCCTACCTTGTCCGGTGACCCTGCTGAAACGACGGAACATCCGCACCCTCAGCTACACAAAATACTACAACTGTTCGTCTGTGTCAGCTTTCCTACTTGCATCATCGAGTGATGCAATAGCACAGAGTCATCGCTATCGATCAGACAACACAAGAAATCAATAGTAGTCGTTCTTTCAGTGCTGTCATACGGTATAAACAAATTGAAAAGGCATTAAAAACCAGTAAAACGTACTCCATACGCGCTCCGACGCTCCACAGAACTGGCCTTGGTAATAAGGTGGACAGTTGCACAGAAAATCCGCTCCCTCAAACAGCGCTTCACACGTCGCACCATTCAGACAAGCCGCCGTGAGACAAGGATCCTTATCTCAAAACTGTGCTGCTGAAATCCTGATCGAGCCGAACACCGTCTCCCTGCGCAAACTCACTTTGACACCTCGAACCAATATAGTCCGTAGGACATGTACACACGTAGTTCACGTTATTGGTCGACGCACACGTACCACCATTTAAGCATGGCGCCGCCGTGCAGGGAGATGACAAGGCTGAAAGAATCTGAAGCAATTATCCCAATCACGGAAATGAATTATGAATGACCGATTACTCCGGTGGAATTCTGAATTCGAATGCTGTACTGAAATTGTGAAATTGATGTAACATTGATAGGCTTTTGCCTTTGTACACACCACACAAGAAAGTCAATATCCCAGTGCAATATGCAAGTACTTATTGAATTAAGTCTTCTGGACGAATGCTTCCATTGGTCATGGTCCACGGCGGCAGTGACCTCGGGTCCGGATTCATGAACGCGGACGGAGGTAAATCCTACCCCGATTTACCTCGACGGCCACTTACCCACCACTTTCCGGGAACTTACCTCTGTTTCTGATTCATGATAGCCAAAGCAAGGATTTTGCCCCGCTGCCGGGGAAAGATTGCATTTGGTCAGAAATTAGCAGCGGAGCAAAACCCTCGCTATGGAGGTAAATGATCCCGACGCGCTAGCAACGTAGCACTTACCTCGAAACTTACCTCTGGTTTTTCCCGCCGCGCGTTCATGAATCGCACGTAAATGGTGAGTGGCGATAGGCTTTGCACTTACCTGCCGATAAGTCGTTCATGAATGGGCGGGCCCAGGCCCACTAGGAAGGCGCGTAAATCGACTCACGCCAAAGGATCGTGTGGCATTAATCGATATACGCGCTTTGTAAATGCGGCTGACTTGCTGTTGCCATCGTGAACAATGAGCAAACCCTTATAGATTCAATGCGTCTAGACGGCTACCACTGAGCGTGACCCAGTACCTCAAGGAAGTCTGACAAAAATGCATCAGAACGAGTTCCCGAAACTATTTCTGCCCGACAACGCTTTGCAAACGCTGCTATTTCAGGAAAGCTGGATATACCTACCATTTTCGCAGTTCACGCCAGTGTAACCTGCAGCGCAGACACATTTGTAGCTACCAATACCATTTGCACATGTAGCAGTGCTTTCACATGGATTGGGATTGCAATTGTCGATCACTGGAAATTTGCATAGTTCATTGAATTGGTTTCAAGAAATCTAGGAGCTGAGAGCATGCAATACACCAACTTAAGTAATGTTCCCGAGATAGTATTTCCTATCGTCATTTTATCGCGGATAGGAAAGGGATCAGACGGCTAGAGGATTTTCTTTGGAATATCTCGTGCAATCTATTTCTGCGCCATGCATCATGGCCCGCGACTAAACAGTCAAGCGTAACGAGTTGTCAGCCACAAAACGCACTACATAGTTTTCTTACAGTGCTCCAGTGGTCGCTGCAGGACCATGTGAGCATCCTTGTTGCACCAGAAACAAGTGATGAACGACCAAACAATAAGGCTCCTTGTTGAACTGGATTCGCAGTGCAAATTTCAACCTGACGTTCGAGAACACGGATCAGATCATAGCAACCATTACACTCACTGTGCACTGAGCGATGCTACCTGCTGCGGGAGATGGATGAGGAACCCTTGTAGAAAAAAAAATGGAAAAAAACCAGGAACAACTAATTGATAGTGGTTGAGTTCGCATCTTCAGCCTTATTAAAGCAGCCGACAGAGGATGTCTTAACTACTACCCGCTCCCTTCAACCGATTGTTGTATTATGGAAAGTTTGGTTTTCCGCACTGTATTAACCACGTAGAACTCCATGATAGTCCATCTAACGCACTAATGCTATCATTGGTCATATTTATTTATTTATTCATTTATCTTGAAATGTGCTCCCTTGCCCAGCTCTGCAACCCCTTACAGAATCCCTACCCCCTCCCAACATATATGTACGTCTTATATGAAAGGGCAGCATTTCCACCAAGTATGGAAGAGACTAGAAAAGCGATGACCTTAAGAGTGCACCTTCTTGAAATCGACATAGCACCAAAACTTTACCACCTACACTACCTGCAGTCATCTGCGTTTGGTTAAGTAGTGAAGAGGTGGGCCAATTAGATCACTCAAGCCGTCTGTCAAATACAGTGAGCTGCCTTCAGCAGTGCTGACAGCAGGCTTTGATTGCAATCCATCTTTACAACTGTGGGTACTTTCCGGATGAGTTCACATCAGGCGGCTCCCCTTCTCGACTAAATCACAGACGGCGCAGTGAGCTGATTCAGGGACGTACCCATCTTTGTTGGAGAAGAACTCGTTTTATGGCATAATAGAGTTACCCTTGAATCCTAAATAACTACGAGTTGACCTGCTCTGAGAAGGGAACTGTCTCAATGGTACGCCGGAGTGGCAAAACGAATGCTATAGGAAGAATCTCCATCCTCCAGATAGCAAGAAAACATGTTTCGTTTTTGCCGAACCCTTAAGGCACACGAATTAAATTGCTAAAGGTTTTCTGTAATTAACGCCGAGCTTACCACGTGCCAGCCAGACGACACATGCACGAGATGTATGCAACGTGGTCTGGCTGGAGCAGTGGCAGAGGTGCTGCTTCGCGTATGTGACGTCAAGGGTTCGGTTCCCGCACCTCCCATTCACTTTCGTTCATATTATTAGCAGTCGTTCAGCGGCCTAACGGCCGCCGACGACTGGTTGGGGCTTCGCCCCAAGCCCCGAGAAGAGAACGCGCCGACCATCTTTTTTTCCCAACTTTTAGACCTTCATACTTTCATTGCGATAAGGAACTGGCTTTACTATGTAGAGTACAGCCGTCAGAGCGGCCTGTCAGCCGCGCTGGCGGCTTCTCAACGTCATCGCCGTAGTAATAACTTTTCATCATCAGTTTTAGCTGCAACCTATGTCATGGTTTCCACAGGAAGAACACTTTAATTGCGTCGATTGCGACAAGTTAGAAAGAAACAGAAAAAATGAACGACACCTATGTATAATTTGATCAATATCAATTGATGGTGATCGATACCTCAAAAGCAAACTTCAGATTCGTGTTCAGCGACCTCGATTACCCCCAGGGCTGAAGATTCGTGCCGCTTGAACGCCATCCTCAAAAAATCGATAATATCGATCGAGATCGATTGGTCGATTTCAGATTCGTGTTCAGCGATCTCAATTACCTCATGGCTGAAGTTTCGTGTCGCTTGAACGACATCCACAAAAAATCGAGACATCGATCGATATCAATTGCCTCCCCTGCTGTGAACACCTCCCGTCGATGATAATCTGAATGCCCAGGATTGAGCCGTCGATGATAATCTAAATGCCCAGGATTGAGTAACGTCGTCATTTATCCCTCTTTTCTTTTAAGTTTCATAAAGCATCGTAACACTGGTAACGAATCACAAAGCATCGATAAGGAAACGGTATTGAAAACCATCACAGCATAGCAAACTCCAAAAGACGTACAGATGCCATACCACTTTGGATAGTACAGTAAAAATGCAAAATAGAGAGATGGTGCGAGAACCGAACCCTTGATGTCACGTTCGCGAAACAGCATCTCTACCACGGCGCCAACCAGGTGCCACGCTACGCTCACCTCGCGCCTGTGGGTAAACTCGCCATTAATCACAGAAAAGTCTTTCAGTGCTCCTCACTCGTCTGCCTCAAGGATTCGACAAAACCAAAACGTTTTCCTACTATCTGGAGGATGGAGATTCTTGTTATGGTATTCGTTTTTGCCGCTCTGGCTGAGAGACCTTGGAAAGAAACAATTGGTTAATAACCAGTCAGATCATTTATACCGGACAACACCGGATAACCTACAATTTTTAAACCTAACAAGCACATAAAAATGGGTAGGTAAATTTAACGTTTGCAAATAAACCATGCCAAAGTACACACTAGCCCAGATGAAGCTCTGATAGTTGCTAATCGAGCCCACAGCAAATATAGATCAGTATAACCAAACAGATTCGTTAGAGAACTTGAACTAAAAACTACTGAAGATGTAAGACATCTGGAGATAGTGACTAATTGAACTGATAAACTAGAACTGATATGGAACCTCAGTAAACAGAAAATCAGACGGCCAAATCAATCTCAATTCAAAACAAGCACGGAATCGTCAAAGTCAGGAGGAAAAGAAGTCCCTTGACATATGGCGAAAAACACGCTATGCGACACCACGTCGAATCCAGCGACCAATTTTGGTTAGCAGCAGATCAACACGACATCTCATGCAGATCATCCACGTATTTTCACCATCACACTTTTAACGGGTATTCTGATCGGATAAAATCTCACCTGTATCACATGAGTATCCGGTGGTGCCGTTGTTACAGACGCATTCACCATACGGGCATGAGAAGTAGTACTCAAATGAGAAGTAGGAGTAATATCGCGTTATGGGATCAACGCACACTCCATAATTTCCGCATTCGTACGGTGGGTTAGTGGGGCTGTCGATGTACATTTGTTGATGTGACTGCTGAAGCATCAGCGCCAAAATCACCGCAATCATCGTACGATCATGGACTGCCAGTAGGACTAAACAGCTGGATTATTTATTGGTCGCTATGTCCTACCTCGAGCTGAATACTCAAAATCTTTGCTGATCATCAAGGGAGTATTAGAGAGGGAGAACGTTCTAAATAAAAAGGCACACTTCCGTATCCTGTGTACTTAAGTTTCTTGAATAAAATTTCATTCCAAAATCGGAAAAACTAGAGAAAAATAATGTCGAACCTCTGAGATGGACTGCAGGAGCCTCGCCTTTAATTCCAGTTTTTCCTCTTTTGCACGATGCGTTCTTTATTCTTTTGTCTTCCGCCTAGCAACCAACCGACTTCCTCATAGCGACTGCCGACTGACCCCACCTGAACAACAGACATACACGAGAAGCGTTCAAGAAGCCTGAACAAAGGACTACATAACTATGACGTGGACTACTAAAGCGATTCTGGAATTGATTTGCTGTCAGGAATCTCATGACTCCCTAATGCATAATTGCCAATCGATAACCTCAACTATTGATCGGCTACTGGTGAATGTCTAGAGTGGTGGTTCTTTCTACCCTCATTTTCTTCATAAAATCCATAGAATTTTCCCGAAAACTTTTAAAATGAAAACGCTGAGCACGGCTGCGGGTACACGACAACTGAAGAAGGATACGTAGAATTGCTGTGCCTATCAGCTATGGAAAAGATGCACGCTGCGCCCCGGCCTAGACTTGCACTCGGCCACTTACCTCCAGATTTTACTTAAAGATTATCGAGCTCGTATCTACATATTGGCGTCAGTCGTGTTGAATAGCTAACTATTGTCAAAAACCTATGCTATCGATCAATAATGCTGGAAAACGGATGTGGAGACGGACGCATAGACGGGTAACAGTCAGCATGACACAAAAAAAACAAGAAGGCAGAAAAAATATACGGCGAATAGGAGATAATAATAGAAAGGTGGACTCCGTGAAGTAGCGCTAGAAGTCGTACCTCATCTAAAAGGTGTCCCACTCATTTAAGTATTTAAATATCTTGCTTGACCAGAATGTGGACGACGCGGCCCATTCTGCAAGTTCCAAACCGCCTGCTAATCCATTTCGATGCACTCTACTCGTAATCGTCAACTATACACTCTAAGAGGGCAAGCCAGATCCATATCAGGTAAAGCGTATCAGACGCCAATCAGAGAAAAAACACTTCAGTTTTTTCTAGTTTTAAAGAACATACTGTGTATGAATACAAGATTCTTGAAGATATACAAACGATATGACAAAAATTACCCTCTGATTCTTCGGTAGGATGGTCATTTCCGAAGGCCCAGGCTTAGCATTTCTACCGCTTGAATATCATTCAAGCAGAAGGAGCCAAAAAGTGTTTATCAGCTAGATATATGAGATACAAACACAGAGTTGTCTGAATATCTCACTACGATTACCTCTAGAACAACTAAATCTCTGCTAGTCTCGTTACTCTATTTCAACACAAATGACGACTCATTTCCATTTCCAGACGGAGCAGACACCTCAAAATAACATGCGTATGCCGCTAGTAGGACGGTTTATGAAGGCCTTTTTGAAAGAAGTAGTTCGTTATTGTAATACACTCGCTCTGGGATTTTTGGAACGCTTCGAAGGCGGTGTCAGTGACTAAGTGTCCACAGGAGCAGCATTTGCCCTCATTTCCTCAAACCAAGCCAATAAACTTGCTAATGGAACTCCGGAAGGAGTGATTAATATAACTCTTTTAAAATCTCTGAGGATGAACATCAAGTTAAAAGTCAATCTGTGTCTAAACTGACACATCTAACACCTCGCTCGAAGGTGGATTGTATACAAACACAAATGTATGATTTTGAATAGACGAACAAGAAACAAATAGAAAACAACGATGTTTTGTTGCGATCAAAACTTCTAGCGCCAGGCGGGACTCGAACCCGCCCCTATGACCGGGCGGGAATGCTCTACGCCATTACACCACCGGCGCCGTTTGATTGAACGCAACATCCACACCTCGTGGGACCGATCAGCACCCACCCGTATCCGGGATGAGCTGGCCGCTGATATCAACATGGGACCAGTTAAACTGATGGTCTTGATAGAAACAATTCAAATCAGTTTCTTTCAGCCTCAAGTGGCTGGTATCGAGGTTGTAAGCTGTCACAATGATGTTTTGTTGCGATCAAAACTTCTAGCGCCAGGCGGGACTTGAACCCGCACCTCCCTCTGACCGGGCGGGAATGCTATATGCCATTACACCACCGGCGCCGTTTGATTGAACGTTTGGTTTGACAGCTTACAACCTCGATACCAGCCAATTGAGGCTTAAAGAAACTGATTTGAAATAGAAAACAGTTTTCACTACTTAGCAGTAACGATAATAGTGATTAACAAATTAGTTCAGAAATGAACAACAACAGAACACGGAATAGTGGTCAGCATATTTACCCCACTAATATCTTAATATTAGGTTGTAAACAAAGTTCTGTCAGTTTTCGAGGCTCATATTCAAAACATCATAACTCGGCTCAGAAAGAACCTTTTCAATCAATCTAAAAACTATCATATGCGCCAGGCCACTGTTGGTGTGATGCATATTAAGGAATCGCATTTTCTTACAAATTGGAGGATTTACGGTGATTGAAATCACCAGAGGCGAATTTGACATCGTGCTGTTTCAAAAGCGTTATTTCTCCAAAGAAAACATTTGGATGTTCGATAAGAAAACGTTCGGTTAGGGAAAGTTTCTTGAATATACAGCATGACGATGACCTTGGATCTGGCGTTCATTCAACTGTTGCATGACGATCCATTAAGGGTGTGCAGCAGTGTCGTAATGCAAGAAGAATTGAATTACTGACATTCATATGCTCCAAACGTAACACCTTCAGTTAAACATACGTTCTCTTTCTATGTCTTAGTGGATTGACAGGTAGTGGTTTAAGTTGATTTAGAAACGATTCAACAAATCACTCGGGCTGCGAAACTCCAAGCCACTTCGGATGACTCTCAGTTGAGCAAAACATGATTCAAAAGATCCTTAGAGGCTCACAGATAGGAAGCACTAATCAGAACGGCTGTACCCAACCTATATTGTCATTTCTCAGTATAAAACTGCAAACTAATAAAGAAGTACTTCCGCAGGATTCGTTTCCGAAAATGGGCCCCCTCTGTTTGCGCGTGTCGAGCACAAGTGCGAGCACCCAACTGATGCGCATTTTATCCAGTTTTATGTTCTATGAAATGCTAGTAGTAATGATATGTTTGAAGTCTACGTCCTTAGCCATCTAAATGACCGTTGTTCGTCGTTCACATCTGCTTTCTTTTCTACAGTTACGTTCAACTAGTGCGGCTCCGTCAGACCTTATTTGTTTTCTAACCACCCCGATTCTCCAATAACTGCTTCAATCTAACAGCAATAAATCGTTTCCTTCTAACTGTCCCTTCTTCTTTCAGCCGCTACATTTGCATTTGCCTCCTTCTGTTTTCGACCAAGTTTCAACCATTAAAGCTTAGATGCTCGAAGAGACGTAGCACGTATGGTTCGAAAAAAGGTATTGTACTATTCTAAGGATGCTAGCGATTCTCCAGGAACGCATATTTTTGGAAAGTTTCTCTGCCTTCTAACGATTACAAAAGATTGAGTGATTGATAAGGCCTAGTTTATACTTGCGCCGCCACACGGCGCGGTGCAACGACCGCCATAGATATCGATTTTTCGCGCCGCCCGGTCGATATCTATCTCGACCATCGTGCCGCGCCGCGCAGCGGCGCGAGTATAAACTAGGGCTAAGGGATTAAACTTTAGCACGCTTTTATATCATGAGCGCGCGAAAACTGACAGAACTTTGTTCACAACCTAATAGTAGCACTTTTCATAAGGATGGGACTCAAAACCAAATTCTAGGTCATGCAGCAGCTGTATTTGTCCGGGAAGAAAACAGGGAAGATTTATCCAAATTTACCCACTCATCATTACTTGGATTTCTGAGAACATCTGCCGTTAACAGAGGTGAAAGGGAAGGCTAAGTAAGAGGGTGGATGAGTCTGTACTGTACACCCCTCGAAACTGCTACTTTCAGAAGTTGTTTAACTTTCCCTCCCTCCTATTCAAAACCGGGCATATTTGAATTCCAAGTTAGAGGTTCGACAAAGCTTACTTCGAGCAGTGGTTTGTGTTTCGCTTGCTGTTGTCTGTGGAAGAGTACTTTTGGAGCTACCAAGACAGTGCTTACCTGGAGAACGACAGTGGTGCTTTTAACGTCGCCTTCAATATCGTAGCGGTCACTGAGTTGTACCAGACTGCACATCGGTTGCCACGCCATCTCCGTATACTTGGAAGTGTGGCTCCTTCTCGGTTCATAAAGTCGCCAGCTTAAGGCCTGCTCAGGCCCATCCACCGGTTACAGCTGTAGGACATATTTTACAGGAGTCGACGAAGGATAGATCTGCAGTAGTCCAGTTTTCGACCACATCAGTTCCTCCTTTGTACAGGGTGCTCGTCGTTGTCGGTCCCGTCTCCAAGGAGTGTGTTGCCGTTTGTCAACACACGCCTAGGAGACGGGAGCGACACCGGTGGGAGTCACTTTGAATCACATAGGAGGGGGTGGGGGCTGACGATTGTCCTCCAAGAAGAAGAGCAAAGCGCGAGCAACTAACTCGTTCAGTACTCTTGTGCCTGGAGGCCAAATGTATGAACGGGTGGTGCAGGAGGAGTGATCGTCTGTCGGCATGAAGGTGAATGTGATGGTGTTTCTCGTCACTGGCCTCGTCGTTATGTCCAGCGACGTTTTTTGTGCTTCTTGACAGCGAACCTGTGTCCCTGAAACGATCTCCTACAATAAGACTATTCTTAACACCTTTTAGTGCACGATATCTTCTGCTACCTTTCCTGCAATACTCCGTCGACGCACATAGCAAAAGAGGCAGATGTGTCAAAACAAATGGTCTTTGATCACCTACGCTACTCCCACTCATTCACATCTGGCCCCTATCGTCCGTTTCACTTCACGAAGCATCCTGAGTTATAGCTCTGGAGGCTTCGTCACCGCAATCTGTCACACACAGCGGCCTCCAACAATGCCTTTCAACAGTGTTGACAGCGGGCTTCGAACCCAATAGAGCCTCACAACTTTGTTCGTATTGCCTGTCGGTTTTTGAAGAACACTCTTGGATGCAATCCTAGTTGGTGGTGGCCGCTCTTCCCCAAGATAATTAAGTAACGCCAACCTGGTTGCCCAGATAGGCTCAGTTTCCGACTTCCTAGTCCGGAGAGGGGCGCCGGGGAGCCTAAAAAGATCCATTTCCGATGCAATTTCAGTAAGAGATAGCCGCCTTACTAGTTTTGCGCCGAGAACTGGTCACCCCAAGCAGCTAAAACAGATAACATCGGTCAAATAAAACAAAAACAGGCCAAGACACCATCATTCAACGTTGTGGAGACGGGCAAAGCAATGTATCTCACGGTCTAATCATTTACAAACGTCCCGAACTAGCTCGCAAACGTTATATATTCTCATGTTTTCTCTGTTATTTATTTTGATTTCGTTAATGCAATTGTTTTTTTAAGGAATGGGAAGTTGAATGTACAGTTCCCTCCCATTATAACGCCTCCGGATAAGACACGACTCTCGATATTAAGTAGATTTTTTCCGGCCCCGACCAGCTTACCTTTACGCCAATACAAATCAACTCCGCTTAAGACGCATCGGATACCACACTACTGCCATTATAGCGCGGTTTTGGAGGAACTCTGCGTTCAAAATGACTCCCGATATAACGCGACCCGGGCTCAGTCCCGGTCCCAAACGGAAAATGAAGACGAGGAAGATGTTGATCGCGTCTGCGATCACACCCACCCTTCTATTGCCTCAATCGTAGTCTCGACCAGCACCGGTGCGACAATGAATGAGATGCATGTACGCGTTTTTCATGCGTGTGCAGCCCACAAAAATGTTCACAGTCAGCAACATGTCGAGCACAGTGGTAGACTCCCAGTAGTCGTTAGAAGCTGCCGTAAATTGGAGGGTTTCCTCTATCAGGAACGACATGTGTGGATTAAAACTCAGATTATTCAAAACAATATCCTACGTATTTGCTCTAAGCCTAGAGCAGTTGGTAGGATGCTGTCACATGATGTTTTGTTGAGATCAAAACTTTTGCGCCATGCGGGACTTCTACCTGCACCCTCTGCTTTCCGGGCACGATTACAGAGCAACATCGCGGTTTGATCTCAAGCAACATCACGATATCGTGGGAGAGTGCTGAGAGGCCACCGGAACGAGGATATGGCGGATATGGTGGGCGACTTAACAGCGCTGATAGCGTAATGGGTTAACATCCTTCCCGGAGGGTAGAGAGTGCGGGTCCATGCCCGCCTGGTGCGAGTTTTGATGACGGCAAAATATATTGTATCATCAGGTTACACTGTTTTGTTGTTGATCACGTCTAACTTTCCTCTGGTACTCGTTATTCCTCACACATACCTGTCATACTTATGCATACAGCAGAGAGTATCTCTGAGGACAGGACTTCATTAATGATCTAAAGATGTTCTTTGTCTTCACCTCATGGTCACATTTTTCATTATTATAGCCATATTTAGCCATTGTATGCGACACTAAGTAAATCTACGCGTAAAAGATCCTAAAAAAAGGTCAGTTCCGGTTAAGACGCAACTCCCGTTATAACGCGGATTTTCTCCAGTCCCATCAAACGCGTTATAACGAGAGCAAACTGTATTCCGATACTGAACATATTCAGTTCTTATGAAATCGTTTAAGAGTGGCCACCACCAACTAGGATTGTACCTAATAGAGCCTCACCACTTTGTTCGTATTGCCTGTCGCTCTTGGAACAGCACTATTGAGAGCAACAAAAGACAGCGCTCACCTGGTTAACGATGGCGTTGGTGGTTCTGACGTCCTTTTCGATATCGTAGCGGTTGCAGTTGGAGCTGCTTCAGGCTGCACTTCGGTCTGCTCGCCATCTCCGGACGGATAGATCTATCATGGTCCAACGTTCGTAGAATACCCAGCCTAAAGCCTGCTCGGGCCCATCCACCGACGACCACTGTAGGACATATTCTACAGGTGTAGACGGAGGATCGGCCTAAGCAGCTGTTCGGACTACAGTAGTCCAGTTTTCGACCACATCAGTTCCTCCTTTGTACAGGGTGCTCGTCGTTGTCGGTCCCGTCTCCAAGGAGTGTGTTGCCGTTTGTCAACACACGCCTAGGAGACGGGAGCGACACCGATGCGAGTCACTTTGGATCACATGCGCCTGACGATTGGCCTCCAGAAAGAAGAGCAACGGGCGAACAACTAAATCGAACAGTGCTCCTAAACCTGGAGGCCAAAAGTGTGAACGGGTGGAGCAGGAGGAGCGATAGTCTGTCGGCATGGAGGTGAAAGTGGTGAAGCTCCTCATAGACATCTTTGTCGGTATCGTCAGTGATGATTCTTCTGCTCCTCGACACCCGCCTGGTTCTCCTGAAATCCCGAAATGTGTTGCGCTGAAAATGACTGTGTTCGCTAGAAATTCAATTGCTCTTTTAACCTACCTCCATGTCGGAATTCGAGCCAAGACCTAAGGCAGTGTTCGTGCACGCACTGAATTCCCATCCGGATCTAGACTGCTGAGGAACGCCCGAAGACTCGGCGTTCCCAGCATATGGGATGGATCCGGCTTGCAATGTCAGTCATCGGAAACTCTTCTCACAAGTTGAGCTTCCACCCCGACAAGGATGGGAACTGAGCAGAAAAGGCGACGATTCCTGAATAGGCCCTTGGTATACTCGCGCGTCGCGCTGGCCACAGTGCTGCACGGGCTACGGACTGCGTAGCTACCCGCACAACACAGTCACCTCGACCGGTCGCCGGCGCGACGCGAGAGTGCATCAAAGCCCATAGACACGCACGCCGCGCATCGCAGCCGCGTGCTGTCGTTTTTAGTGGAGCGCGTTAATTCGTTCATTGCTTGCCAGCTATTTCGGACAGCATTAGGTTGGAGTAGGAGAACGCGCCTACCTCCTGACAGGTAAATAGTATGGATGAGGAATATCAACGAAAGGAGAAGGTTCACCAACAAAGACGGCAAGTAAACAGCGTAAACTGCCCAGTAGTAAGATGACCAGACTCATTGTCACACAAAGAAGCGAATAGCATTCATACTTCAGAACAGAAGCCGCGACATCGACGGGAGCGAGTGCGGAGCGGAGTGTACGTAACATCAATGCCCCGACTTCCCTCTACTGTCTGCTTAAGAACACCGAAAAATGCACCAAGCAACGCTATCCAGGCAATCTGCCATTGTCTTTGAATGGCAAAAAGATGCTTACCAGGCGCTGCCCCTGGACGGAGGGGGGGGGGGGGGGGGGGGGACAAGTAACATTCGCCTGCTGCGGAGCGACAGTTATTTAGATGCTCTATGAAGCTATGAAGTGGATGTCAAAAGTGGATGGACAAAATTCGAATTTCTTGTCTGTGGCGTCTAACGTGCTGCAACACGTTAGCCTTCCCGGTCAAGAAATTCTACGGAACATCGGCTGACGATCTACTAACTAGCGGACTTTCCCTGAAGATTTTCACCACCTTCAATGGGACTTCTGCGAATTGTTTGAAAAAAAATACCAGAGAAGAGCAACGAGAAATGAGCAACACCAATACGGTTTGATCTTCAAGCGAAAACTCGACGAAACCCAAAACGGAATTTACACCTCGGTCCCTGAGTAGAACGTCGTTATCAAAACCACACATATTGATTAGGCGCGAGACGATCACATCCCAGATTTCATAACGGCGCGACGCTGTACAATTGGAGCATAAATCTCACGTAAATGGAACGAGGGAATCATCGAAATGTACTTTCTGTGGAGTGCTTTACCTGTTGTTCTTTGGGAGAGCACTGCTAAGACCATCATAACATCGCGTCCACTGGGATGATGGTGGTAGTGGTCTCGTCCTTTTCAATTTAGCAACAGTCGACGTCGTTGCTGTCCTGGCTTTGGTTGACAAATAAACTTTTCAGTACGATTCAGCTGAACATGTATGGCTGCTAAACAAAAGCAAGGTATCTTTTTATAGCTGAACTGAGGACTAACGGACGATTCACTTCCGATACAGCGAATACTAAATCCTGTGTCCATCGCAGTGTTTCCGCTTTCCCTATCCTAGACCACTGAAGCGTTAGAGGAAAGCATAGGACACTATAAGGATCCACATACTCTGATACGCGGTGACGCGACGAATCTACATACTCCTGACCATTGTCTAGGGATCAAGGGGGTGCGTTTCAGACAATAACCAGCTGAACTAGGATCTATGTGCAGAAAAGTGGATGAAAAGGCGAAAGAAAAGAAAAGCCACACTTCCATCTATACCTGAGCAGAGGAGTTCCAGTTTTCATTCTGGTCAATAATAATCATGTACTGGTATCACCCTTCGACACAAGATGATTAAAAAAGCTTCGGCTCGCTCTGGAATCCAGCTAGGCAGTACATCGCTTTCGCATCGTACACGACTGTCTCAACTAACCCACACTTCTAGACTTTGTTGAATCCCAAAGGCGAAAATCCTCGAAAAAGAGGCGGCGTGGTGAAGCTATCCCTTCATCGTCCTAGAACTGTGAATGTAGAACCAATGTCTTTCGTGTACATCACGTGTATTCGTTCCCTAAAGAAGACTAACTAATATTTCGTTTTCCGCTAACACCGAGACAGTTGCATATCCTCTTAGGAACTCCTTTGCTTAGACATTCCTGACGGCATCAACGACCACGTCAACTCATGATATATTTGTTGGTATAAATGGAGATTCTTTAAACAGATTGCTATTTTTTCTTCATTTCTGTGAAGAAAAAATAGCAACCTGTGTAAAGAATAGCGAAATAGCAATGTTGAATAGTCATGTTGTTCTTTTTGCGGTTCGCCCACGTCATCATTTGAAAACTAGACTCCGACAAAGTGGGAAGCCTGAAGAATCCAGCCTGCTCCAATAACAGTCAAAAATTTGCCAAAAAAAAATCTGAAATGAAGAAGGTAAACACGGATACATGCAGGTTTCAATGTAGAAACGCGTTAGCCTGCTATTTCTAGGGCAATGGTGGATTCAGCCAATACAGAGCCTACTCCTTTGCCCCCCCCCTCCCACTTTTAAACTTGAATTAAGTTTAAGACAACTGTAGTAAATCTCCAAGTTTATAACAGCAACACTTGAGAAAATCATGAAGGCCTGGCTCGCATTCTCACTGACCAAAGCTAGTGAAGTGCTGTAACGATTTCCTGCACTTTACCAAAAAGCAATCAAACGCAAAGGACAGAAGTTGGCGCAGAAATCAAATTCACTGACCTCGTCCTTGCTCTATTGTTCTAACTTCACGATGGCTAAAAATAATAGAAACATAGTTGTTATGGGCGTCACTCGAATACGACGATATAATAATTAACTACAGCCAGTCGACTGCTGAACACTACACCTGAAAAGAAACATCATCACCCAAAAAATTGAAGTTATTTTACGTATTGTGTGACATCGGACACATGAAATCTCCTTTCTGACAGGATATGCAAGCAATAGATTTACTTAGAGAAGAAATAAAATTGAATATGTTAAGGATCCCTCACAACTCCAAGTAAAACGCAATATCGGACACTCCCACCCCCTCCAAACAAGTAGATAAAACTTTTAAATCCCTCACTTTCTTGACAGCAAAATTTCCGCAGTCTTATAGAACCGCTTTGCACAGCCCATAATGCCTGCAAATACTTCTGGATGCAATCCAATTAAGGAAGGGGGCAGCTTTCACACGCATTTAAATAATAGTTGAATTGGGAACACATTCAACATAATGTACATATACTACAACGTAAGTAGCCGCAAGACTCTCGAGAACCCCAGAAGGTTGGGGTGAATACGCCAGAATGACGAAGGGTAGAACGCACGTCGCAAGTCCCGTGATAAGATGGATCCCCCTCGTTGGGATTGGGACACCTACCTCTGAACCCAAAATTACGTTCAGAAGGAATAGGACGGCTCCGAGGAAGTAAAAGCGTCGCGCCAAGCGGAGGAGCCCGCAGAGACTTCGACACGTCAGACATGCAGCAACGAAAGATACGCGCTCAAGCGCGAACCCCCTGCTGGTCGCTGTGGTCACTACGAACGGTTGACGGCAGTTGGGCCTGGGAGCGGGGATCCCACATGCTGGTCTGTTCTATGCTCTCATCCTCGACAGACCAGCTTTAGCAAAAGTCTTAATGAACGTGAGACAAACGGCGTCGGCGTGACATCATGAGTCGAGCTTCTACGTGAACTCTGGGGTCTTTCGGTGGCAGTCGACTTTATCCCTCTCACCACTCGTTGTGCCCTTTTCTAGAAAGTCCACCCTAGCACAATCGAAGACGAAAACGACCACGGGTCGGATTCATCAACGATTAAACATGCGGGTATAGAGAGTATAAAGGGCACCCACGATGGAACATTCATCTCTGCCGCTTATCTATCTCTATCCCTTAAACCTGCGAATTTAACTGTTGATGAATCCGGCCCCAACTTTTTACCGTGTAACTTTTTTAGCAAGAGCAAAGCAAGCTCACTGTAGGCAAAGCATTACGCTCTCGAAATCACACGTCCGCCTTCGTTTAACATACGACATCTCTACTATGTTCAGGTAGTTTCCAGGCGTAGGGCGCGACATTGCCTATCCGATTCATTCCAGGTTTATTCGCTCATTAACGGACACTCTTCGCTGGACTTAATGTACACGAAGAGTCGTGGAACCGAGAACGATGTCGAACTGGACATGCCGCGGAGTTAGGGGCAGCCATAAGCGAACCCGAGGGCACAGCTTCAGTCAAGAGGGAATGATGAAACCATCACCACTACATTTCCCAAAGAAAAACCTTTTTCCACAAAGTAGAAATCAGGTCTGCGGAAGGATGAAGTGAACTGTAAGTATTTGTAAGTGAACTGGTTGTATTTGCACGACGAGTTTGACGTTGCACGCTTCTTAGAGGCTGATTAACTTTAGGGGCAGAGGTGGTTTCGGGGGAACTGGCTCCGCTGGGTGCTTGCTGCTCCCATTGTTTTCTAACTCACTGTGTACGCACCTCGCTTTCCAACGGCGAGCGTTCCCATCGTCCATGAATCCGCTCTTCCTTGTACGCTTGTACTTGGTGAATTTGGTACTCGTCCAATTGTCCATCGCTCAAGGGAATCCTGCACTTTTAGCCTGTTTCGATCTTCGGAGTTTGCTCCTTTTCATGGCTGTGGCCTATACGAGTCCTCGTATGGCTAGATATTGGGCTACTATATACAACACTTGAGTGAACAGAGCTGGTGCAGTAGTGTTCAGGAGCATCCGCAACTTCCCAATTAGGATTCGGAGACGCGTCTGGAAAAGGAAGCAGCATGGTACTGATAGATGAGTACACCACAATGATAGGCCGGCCCAGCTACTACTCCAGATCAAGTCGTGCCTATTTACTGTCGCGCATCTCTACGTTCGCGACGCTCGTAGTCAATAAGCACACCCTGAGGTGAGCAGGACACAAGGAATCAACAGAGAGACAATCACACGTAAACGTACCTGTAGGAAAGGTTCGAATCAGAAGTTTGTAGATGCTTTCTGTGATGTGATCTTGCATCTACACTTGAAACCACAGGGACGTCCCTTCTATGACATTTAATGCCATGGAGCAGAAACCCAAAGCGGCAACCGAACTTCACTTTCCACTCTTGAGAAAATTCATCAGCACGGCTACTGAACATGCCAAATTCATTCATCTTCAACAATTGCTCTTCAGATTTATTGACAAACTTTACATGCTACTTCGTTACATCTTCTGCTACAAGCATACAAATCGGACATGAGCATTCATGGACTTTTGGTTTCTATTGAAACCTGAAAGACGGTGCTGGTGGTTCCTTCGATGTCGCCTTCAATGTTCGTCGATGTTGTTGTTGTTGTACCAGTCTGCAAATGTACCTGACCCTGGATGTTTAAAATAACAATGTCCTCTCTATTCCTTTAATATTTAGATAACAGTAAATCAATAAAGATCTTCAATTTGCATGGCTAGCAAAACAGTAGAAGCGCAGCTGGTCGGTCATACCTGTTATCCAAATAAATGCAGCTGTCGCAGTTCGGCGGTTTGCAAAGCGGACAAATAGCCATTGCTGCAGGATGAGGACGAAAGTGTTTATTATGGTCACCTCAATTTCACAAATTGTTTCAAAGATGCTCTTGCACTGTCTGTTTGTTTGTTCAAAGCACAGAAAACTCATATCCTTCGAGCCAACATGCCACATAGCACTAAAGTCAATTCAATTTCTTTAATTAAAAATGTAAGATCTTAGTTCTTAGTCGTGCGATGATTGCCGCCCATTCCTTTCGCCATAAGGCATCTGACTTAACTCATAAGGGAATCAAACGCTCCGAAGTACTCAAGACATCATCACTGCTTTCAGAGTGTCGAAGTTCTGCTTGCCCTCGAAGCATCAATGCATAGGGTGTTGTAGCAAGTAGGTTAATGCTTATTTGTTTAGATTGCGGATGAAGTCAGAGCCGAGAAGAATTGGAGCCGGGCATTGATCGTCGGCCGATACGTAGAACGAGTGCGTTAGGGATGAGGAGGCAATACGCACATGTAATTCTACTGTTCTATCATAGCAATTTCTCCTCCATTTGTGGTTTGTGCTGGAGCTATTAAAGTTGGGAAAGTTTTTTCTGCACAGTTGAGTGCTTTTACTGATGATTGTCTCATATATGAGATTGAAGCAGCGCTATCAAATAGAGCTATTATAGGCAAATTGTTGACGAATATAGTGATATATGGGAGGGTAGTTGGACTATCCGCTAAGGAGACTGTGAGAAATGCAAGTCTACCATAGATCGTTTGAAAGAGTACATAAGAGAATTAAAAGAGGGTGAACAAAGCCTTCAAAAACTTTTTATCGAGTTAAGGGATGAGTACATGAACTGCAAAGATAAAGCAGAGAAAAAAGAGTTAATGGTTGAATTAGAGGAAATTGAGCGAGAATCTCAACTGGACAAGGTTACTGCAGAAGCCGTCGACATTACATATAGTTTAAGGGCACGTGTTGACGAATTAAGGTGCAGCAAAGAAAGGAAAAGAGTCCAATTTGGGCACTGCTTTCAAAATCACAGTATAGTTGCTGCAGCAGTTACAACACCCTCAGTGTTTCAAAGTAGCCAATCGAATTACGAAAACATTGAGGCTAATACCAGTACCGTAACAGTGCAGCTAGCGAAAACGCAGGCAGGTCAAGGAGTACACCGCTCCATAAAGGCTCCGGAAGTGTCCTTACCAAAATTTTTTGGTAATTCAGAGGAATTTCCAGAGTATTGGGCAGTTTTTGAGACGCTGGTCCATAAAAATATTGAACTTCACGTCATCGAAAAGATCATTCTTTTGAAGGAAAGCTTAAAGGGTTGAGCAAAACTAGCCATACAAAGCATCCAGTCATTGCCGCATAACTATGAATGGATGGTGGAAACACTGAAGGACAAATACTGTGACTATTCAATAAATAGGTCACAAATTGTCCGAAAGCTGCTAAATTTAATGCCAGCTAAAAATTTTGCCAACAGCTGTTCCTTAGTCCTCGGAAAAGTTCAGGTTTTAATAAACCAGATGGTATCCGCAGGATATGGATATACTTTATACTTGGATATACGCAGGATATACTTTATCAATTACAGCGTATATTGATTTATTGTCTTCATTTATCTCGTCAGTGTTCAGTGTTAAGTTTATTGCATTGTGTTTGTCTGAGTTCATACGGAATTTGCGTGTTCATGTTCCTGTTGTAGCGCACTTATGGTGCATCTATAAATAAATAAATAAATAAATATGACGTTAGGTCTACGTGTGAACCAATTTGGACAGAAATCATATTATCTAAGTTTCCTCATGATATTGTAAAACCTGTGCTCATAGCTAGCAGAGCAGTGCACAATCAATCAATCGATGAACTTATGAGTGACCTCAAGAAGGAAATTGCCATTGGGCTCTACATTGAGGACAGACTGGGCGATATAATCCACGGTGAGGTCATCTCAACGCCACGCAGATATGACGTCCTCCGACCTCAGCCAAATGGGGGATGTATCTTTTGCAGCACTGGTAAACATGCATCTTTGTCATGCAAAACTGTTACTGACAAATCAACCCGTAGAAGAATTTTAAAGGAGCAAAGCAGATGCTGGAAATGCTGCTCCTCACGCACGGCAGTTTTAACTGCCAAAAGCAAAACTGCAGCGGATGTGGAAAAATGCACCACGCATCAGTGTGTTTCAAAAAAGACCCTAAGAAGCCCAGACAAGGTCCTCCATGGAATTCATTGCGACGAGACCATCAAATCTGCCATTATCGCACTGCAAATAATAATAATCATGCCGAAAATAAGCGCTATTGTACCAAAAATTTTACAAATCTTAGCGCAGAACTCAAACTTTAAATCAGTTCTCACCAACCAGCAAATTAGCTGTAGCAAACAAAAACGCGTTCAAGCGAACAATAGCTAACGAAATACGGAACCAGTCACTGAATCAAAGACCACTCACGTCAAAACGTGAGAAGGGCGTTGCGTCTATCAATCGACCACGCCTGCCATGGGGCATGCCCTTTCGCGCGAACCTAGGTCAGGTCACCACTTTTTTAGCTGGATCGGCCAGGTCACCAAGAATATACTCTTAATTTTCCAACAAACCGCAAAAAATCAGTACTGAAAAAAGAAGTGATGGGTTATGGTCGCGGAATTCTTGAACCGGCGTTGGCGAAGATCAACAGGGAAACTCTCGTAAGACCGCCGGAATAACACATGTTTACTGAGTCATGATTCTTCAAAAATGGGTACTGTACTAATTGATGTTTAAAATCTGTCATGTTTGTCTTTGTTCCATACCGCCGTCGCCGTCTACAGCTCTCAACTAGCTGCTGCTGCTCAACCGTCCGTCAAGCTGTCTTCAACTATCAACAAGCAGTTTGCAGCCGTCAACCCCAGACCGTCAACAGTCACTCGAGTCTTCTAAACAATCCGGTACTTATGGTCTGCAAGAGTCCACCAAACAAGCCGATCGATGAAGGCATCGTGATGTCATACTTTTCATGTATATCATGTCATGCTTGAATTACATTTCTTCGTGTAATTCAAAGAATTCGTTTTGGCCTCGCTGGGAATATCATCGCCTATCGTCTGCGATGATGCTCAAGCCCTGAGAGGTCAGAGGCGTGACGCTACCATACAGCGGACGCACAGCAGTTCTCGCTCCACCTGCACATAGACCAGTTGGTCTCCCAATAAACTCTGTCTCATCTCCTGTACTCGCCATCATATCCACTGAACCACCACATTATTAGGGCGTGTAAGTCCTTCGCCGTATCGCCGTGGCTAGTTCAACAAATGCGGATGCCGCGGTGGCACTAGCTCGACGGAGAAGACATAATTTCGTGTAGTAGATACAGAAAACTGCCAATACTATTATGATAAGGGTGGGTATGGTGATCCACATTACTAGAGATATTATTGACCAACGGATGCTTTCTACCCCGGAGGAAAACTTTTGTGTAGTCGTATCATAGACACTTTGAAAAGATTTGGAGACTGTAGAACCTATGCTCTGAATACCAGTGATAATACCAGTGGTACTTTCCAATACGCCTCTCCTACGTAAACGTGATTCCAATTTCTCGTATTCTTGCTGCAGGAACTGGAGTTGATATCGAGAGGAATGAGCGAAATTTTGATTTATTGAATGGTAGATAAGAGGAGAGTTAAAAATGAACGGCTTTATTTTGTCGCTGTCAATGAGGCTGGGGTAAAGGAGTTGCTGAGATGATTGATGGTCTCTAGGGGGCATATATGGGCAATGAATTTCCGGAGAGTAACTGACTAAATCTTTCGTGCCGGGGACGGAAAACCAGATATGGTCTCCAATTTCCAAAGGGAGGAGGGAATAACACGTATTGTTCACGTTGTGGTTAGTGAATACGTTGGTAGTATTTACTGGTTTACACTTTGTAACTGCGAGTGCTCCATTTTCAAGTGCAGCTGATACATCATCCCTATCCAGAAGAATTCTTGCTGTCCAGGTTGGGTCTATTAGGCTAAGAGCATGAATATGCTTTGAATTTAGATACTGTCGCACACAGATGTTATTAAACGCATGCCTTAGGGGTGCATTTGACGAGAACATTGCACGGGTGTCAGACTCTTGGTCAGGTATGATTGCTGATGCGGGGCCCGTGGGTGCTCTTATAAGTGCTTCATTTCTTTCAAAGGAAATATCAAAGTTTCTGAAATCAATCGTTTCGAAGAAGTCAGGATTCACTGTATTTTTAGGGTCTATTGTAGTAAAATCAATGGGAGTGGTGTCGGTGGTGGACGAGAGGATTGTTGAGATAGTACTACTGGGTGGCGGGAATGTGGTCAACGGTGGGGGGGGGGGGGCGAGAACCTATTACCGCTTTTTGGTAGATCCGAAGGGTTGGTGCTGAGACGGGAAAAGCAGGGGTTGTAGTGGTTATGGATGGACTCTTGGCTTTCAATGTAGAGGGTGTGGTAGAAAGGGCACTGCTTTTCAATAGGTTAACAAGGTCTTGATGATTGAAATATGGAATATGATCATTGTAATCGTTCAGCCCTTTATTACTGAGCTGTAAGGCCAATGGACCGAATTCTTGATTGAGAAAGTCGTCGAAAATATCTGTTACTCCTTCATTTAAGTCTCTGCGGATTGTGGATTCTGCATAGCTTAGCGGTCGTCTAGCCTGGACGTACCGTAGGCGAGCCAGTTGGCGGAATCGGTATTCACCGTATCTAGTTGTTCTCAGCGCACTTATATGTTCTCGCTCTTTTGCGTAAAATTTACTACGTTGAAAGTCTTCGTTGGTGACATTCCAGCGGAGAATAAGAGCAAGTAGACGCCCGTCGATGATGGGTCGTGTTTGAAAGATAGGAGTATTTAATAAAGAGTCCGTAAAGAATAAAGTTTGAATGAGAGGTGGCTGCGGTGGAACTTTCTCATAGCGGGACTGCGTGTTATCAGCAGTCTTAATGGTGTCTCGTTTATATCTAGATTGAGCTGCGTTCTCTATCATATGATCATGCAGCATTATATTTTGCGGAATGTTAGGAAAAGCTAGAATATGATTTGATGTAGTGAGGTAGGCCTGATGCAACGCACAATCTTTAAGTAGTCGAGACCTGGAGAGGTAGTCGCTATCGAATTGGAAAGCCAGATCCTGATCCGGTATAATCAAGAATTTGAGGGTGGCAATGGAATCATAAGTTCCTATAAGCGTAAAGCGGCAGATCGAGGGGTCGTACGTTGGCGTCCATGTGACGATGCCTGCTGCTGTTGCACAATTTCCGTCTGAGAAAGTGCAATTAGAGAGATCCGCTAACGAAATAGAAATGACGCGATCGTCTAGCGAAGCGACTTCCCGTTTCTCGATAGAATAGGTGCTACGGAGGCATATAGTTTTACCCCATAAGGGAAGGGAATTGTAAATTTCTTCTAGTTCTAGTGTTGTTTGAAGGCCAGGCGAAACTTGGGTTAGAGCATGACCGTAAATGGTATTGCTGACCTGGGCTTGGAGACATTCTTGCGATGGAATTGCTACGCATTGACGACTAATAATGGTTCGGGCGATTCTTATATAGAGGAAATTGTGCACCTCAACTTGGATTAAATCTCTATAGCAAATATGTGCAGGTAAGCGAGTAGGATCATTACGTTCTCCGTACAATTGGACCGGAATTCTCATCATCGGTTCGTAGAAGCTAGCGGAACACTTAATAATTTCGGAAGAAGCAGTGAGTTCGAGAAGTGGTTGGAGCCACATATTTGGTAATGGGCATCTGCACTAGGAGTGAATGAAAGAAATATCAATGCCATTATACAGAAAAATTTGGGGTTTGGCAGGAGAGCAGGGAATCCGTTATTATAAGAGGTCGAGGGAGGCTGTTGGTTAGCAACAGGCATTACAGCTCGCTGGTTTTGAAACTGCTGAGCGGGATTTGGATATTGGAGCTGGCTGAACTGATTCGGAGGCATTATTTGCTGTTGCTGCTGAAAATCTGAAGGGAAGCCCTGATTATAAAAAGGGTAACCTTGCCTAGGTGCAGATCTAAAGTAACGCGGGAAATTCCAGAAATTTCCGAAGCGGTTTGGAAAAGGCTTCCTAGCCCTATAGGAACCTCGAGGTTGACTCGGCGGAAAGAATGGTTGATTGCGTGGAGGGTAACTATCTAGGTTTCCTCTTTGGTTCCGGTTTTGACCTCTAAAAGGATTTTGCGGTTTCCTCGGCTGGGGAATGGTAAGGCTATTAATTTGTTTTTGCAGTGTATCCACTTTTTCGCTATACCTGACCAAGAGTGACACCCGTGCAACGCTCTCGTCAAATACACCCCTAAGGCATACGTTTAGTAACATCTGTGTGCGACAGTATCTAAATTCAAAGCATATTCATGCTCTTAGCCTAATAGTCCCAACCTGGACAGCAACAATTCTTCTGGATAGGGATGATGTATTAGCTGCATTTGAAAATGGAGCACTCGCAGTTACTAGGTGTAAACCAGTAAATACTACCAACGCATTCACTAACCACAACGTGAACAATACGTGTTATTCCCTCCTCCCTTTGGAAATTGGAGACCATATCTGGTTTTCCGTCCCCGGCACAAAAGATTTAGGCAGGCTCTTCGAAAAATCATTGCCCATATATGCCCCCTAGAGACCATCAATCATCTCAGCAACTCCTTTACCCCAGCCTCATTGACAGCGACAAAATAAAGCCGTTCATTTTTAACTCTTCTCTTATCTACCATACAGTAAATCAAAATTTCGCTCATTCCTCTCGATATCAACTCCAGTTCCTGCAGCAAGAATACGAGAAATTGGAATCACGTTTACGTAGGAGAGGCGTATTGGAAAGTACCATCACTGGTATTCAGAGTATAGGTTCTACAGTCTCCAAATCTTTTCAAAGTGTCTATGATACGACTACACAAAAGTTTTCCTCCGGAGTAGAAAGCATACGTTGGTCAATAATATCTCTAGTAATGTGGATCACCATACCCACCCTTATTATAATAATATTGTCAGTTTTCTGTATGTACTACACAAAATTATGTCTTCTCCGTCGAGCTAGTGCCACCGCGGCATCCGCATTTGTTGAACTAGCCCATACCCTGGCTCCAAGAACCATGAAAAATAAAATTAATGCAGTGATAATAGACGTCAACGTTCACCGGGAACCTACCCGTCTCTTTGTTTCCCGAATCTATGCTATCCGATCCTCCTTAGCGGATAGTCCAACTACCCTCCCTACCCTTATCACTATATTCGTCAACAATTTGCCTATAATAGCTCTATTTGATAGCGGTGCTTCAATCTCATATATGAGACAATCATCAGTAAAAGCACTCGACTGTGCAGAAAAAACTTTCCCAACTAAAATAGCTCCAGCACAAACCGCAAATGGAGGAGAAACAGCTATGATAGGAACAGTAGAATTACCTGTGCGTATTGCCTCCTCATCCCTAACGCACTCGTTCTACGTATCGGCCGACGATCAATGCCCGGCTCCAATTCTTCTCGGTTCTGACTTCATCCGCAATCTAAACAAATACGGATTAACGGTAACCCTCGTCCTCATTAACAAAAATATAATAATAGGACCCGAAGTCTTCAAAACCCTACAAATCAATAGTGTATCTCCACCCACTCAAGCTAATTTAAAAGCTAAAATATTGCATGAAATAACGCTTCCAAAACAAAGCAAGAACTTCAGCATCCCCTTTTGATCGAAGACAACCAAAGGCCTTCAGATTCTCTATATGTAGTAGGCCGTTGTCTCGTGACGCAAGAAACCAATGGTCATTGCCCTATAATCATTCTCAACCCCTCTTCGACTACCATATCGCTATATAAAAATATGAACATTGCCGCAGCATTTCCGATCTCTCCCTTGCACGAGGAAATCGCTGCTGTAACTACTTCTCGTACTCAACCATATATTCCACCAGAAGCAAATTGGGAAGCTAGGATACCCCACCTTCCTGTATCCATGAATCATCAGTACAAACCTTCAGATGATATTGATCTTTCTTCCTCTGATTTATCAGAAACGCATAAGCACCGCCTAAAGGAAATAATTAATGCCCATAATGACGCATTTGTTGGACCAGACGGACATCTGGGTCACTATAACGGTCCAATCCGCCATCGCATCGAACTTGTAGACGGAGCAGTTATCCCAGCTAGGAAAATCTACAGGTTTCCTCTAGAGAAACGTCAAGAAATCGAGCGCCAAATAATTCAGATGCTCAATGACGGCATCATAAGAGAATCAACATCAGCGTTTTGAGCTCCAATAGTTCTCGTAAAGAAGCGAGACGCCAATAGTTGGCGTTTCACCATAGATTTTCGAGGACTTAACGCCATTACTAAGCCTCAACAGTCAATTTTACCTAATATTCAAGACATAATTGACTTATGCGCTAACAAATGTCTCTATAGCTCCTTAGATTTCCAGCAAGGCTTCCATCAAATACCAGTGGAAGACTCCCACTGTGAGCGAACAGCCTTCGCATGCTTCTTAGGGTCATTCGAATACATTCGCATCAGGGATGAGCGGATAATGATATTTTGAAAACCGGCTAACGGATAACGGATAATTTTACCCGAAAATGGCCGGATAACGGAAAAACGGATAACGAACAAACAACAAAAATTAAAACCCCTTCTAAATTGCACTAGTTCCAACAACAGATCAGGACTTAAAGTACTGTTTATTTATAAGCCATTTCTAGACATTTTAGTGGTGTTTTTCCACAGCCGCCACATTAACGACGCTCTATGGTGTTTTCTGCACATCCTTAGGGAAACAAACGCACAGCAGCATACCCGCCTTTGACCTGGATTGTCTTATTTATCAGCCTTACTCTGCGCTTAACTCTTTTTTCAATTAGAGCAGTTGAAAAATAGAATAGTCCTTGGAAGAGCAATTCCTCCGATGTCTATGGAAATAAGAAGAAGGCAGGAGAAATCCAGTCAAAGAAACTTCGCATAACTATCTTGTCCTACGCATGCTATGAACCGTTACTGTTGTTGCTGCTCGATAGCATCACAAGATCCAAGGTAGTTAAACGTGGGATTATCGGGGATGGATAAAATACTAACTTTTGGGTAGTACCTGTAAGCAACTGTGTACGGCAAACACACACTCAAAGAGTTATGATATCCAGACCTTCTGGATCTTAGAAAGAATATCCGATCAATCTCTTCTGGAGCAGAGAAAGAATATCCGACCTAGCCCCAAAACGGAGGTGTTCCCTATGTTGCAGATAAGTTTCACAAAAAAACTCACAAATTAAAACAAATCTACATGCCTTCAGCACCCACGATGATAAGTTTGTTGAGTAGTTTATTGCTCCCCTAAAATTTTTAATGGAGAAGTTACTTACTCTATGTATTTGAATTAATCCTATTTCTTTTGCTAGCACTAATTGCTGTAGTGCAGTATTTTTCGATAATTCACGACAGCATATGGCTAAAAAGATACCATTACCGCCTGAATCAAATCGAACATACTGTAATCGTGTAACAGGAATGATACGATAGAAAGATTGGCGGTAAAAATTCTTCCCAGGATGCGGCTCTCCACTTTTGACGATTGCTAGTAGCAGTTTGTATGCCTTCTTGGTCAGCACATGACTTGAGATGACTGAACAATGCTGTGCTAAGTAGGCCCAATAAAAGTATGGTACAGGTTTAGCGGGACTTATGGAAGGTTGGAAGTTAGATATCGTTAAAACTATGTAGCCAGTTCCCAAATGAGGAAACTCCAATTAACCCTTCTAGATTTGAATACTTCTGTTGTTTCTGACGACCATTCATACAATCGTGAAGGATCCTGTACATAGTCCTCCCATCACCGCGTCCAAAGCTAAGATTCAGTTAATTTGTTGTTCGTTATCCGGCCCAAAATCGCCGGATAACGAACAACAAAACGGATAGGCCAAAACCACCCGGAAACCGGATAACGGATAACGGATAACGGTTAATCCGCTCATCCCTGATTCGCATGCCTATGGGTTTCAAAGGAGCACCTGCTACCTTCCAGAGGATCATGGATGACTTTAGGAAAGGATTGCGAGCGCAGGTCTTTATATATATCGAAACCAGAAACCCCTGACGACCATCTAACAGATAAAGACGAGGTGTTAGGGAAAATTGAGCAAATCGGTATGAAGCTCAAGGCTTCTAAATGTGAATTTGCTCGGAAAGAGATCAAGTTTCTAGGATACGTCCTAAGTAAAGACGGAATCCGCCCTAATCCGGACAAAACTAAAGCAATAGATAGTTTCCCTACGCCTACATCCGTTAATGACGTAAAAGCGTTCCTCGGAATGTGTTCATTCTTTCGAAGATTTGTTTGCGATTTCGCACGTTTAGCCGCTCCCTTGTCAAACCTTCTAAAAAAGGACACTCCATTCCATTGGTCACCAGAATGCGAGCATTCTATGCTCACACTGAAGAAGGCACTGACCACAGCTCTTGTGCTAGTCAAAATTAGGCCAGCCGTTTATAATAGAGACCGATAGCTCAAGCAAAGGAATTGCTGGTGTTCTTAAACAAGAGCACAATGGACACCTAAGAATAATTGCTTACGCAAGTCGAACCCTTGATAAGCATGAAGCCCGGTACCCAGCTATAGAGTTAGAAGCTCTGGGACTTGTATTTGCCGTCCAAAAATTTCGCCCTATATAGATGGTGCGAAAACCACTGTTATCACAGATCACGGTCCGCTTAAAGCACTTCTACATCGCAGAGACCTGACAGGACGATTGGCTAAATATCAAATGGCCATCAAGAGTTCGATATCACGATCACCTACCGCCGAGGGAAGAAAAATGTTGTATGCGATACATTATCGCGATACCCTCCTATAATAATTAACATTACTCTTGTAAATAATCCTGATATTCTGGATATTGCGAAAGTACGAAAGGAGCAAAACAACTGTCCGTGGATCGTTGACTATAGGAAACTTCTGGATCAGGACCCACTAGTCTATTAGACTACATCACTCTTAATGATGTGCTTTACAAAATCCCATCCCAGCTTAACCAAGATCCTGCTGTAGTCCTCCCAGCGGACTTCGAAGCCAAAAACGATATCATTACTAAAGTTCATTCCTCCCCAATGGGAGCTGCTCACTTAGGCGTCAAGAAAACCCAAACCGCCATCGCAAAAATAGCAGTTTGGAACAAGATGTCCCAGGACATTAGAGACCGTGTCATCAAGTGTCCACAGTGTCAAATGCGTAAAGACCCCACCGCCTATAGAATCAATGAACCGTTACATCTTTTCGAAGTTCCTACACGGCCGTGGGAAAGAGTTCATTCTGACGTTATAGGCCCTTTACCATTAACACTCAACAGTAACAAATTTGTTCTAGTATTTTTTGATGCTTTCTCTATGTTCGTTGTAGCAGAACCTATCCCAGATCAAAAGGCTCTCACTATTGTGAATATCTTTATGAATCGTCTAGTCGCACGTTTCGGGACTCCTCGCTTACTAAATAGAGATCAAGGCACAAATTACATGAGCGAAATTTTCCAGGATGCCTTAAAAGCCATCCACGTAACACATAAGACCAGTACTCCTTATCACCATCAAAGCAATGGCCAAGTAGAACGTGCCAATCGCATAATAGAAGACTTAGTAGCAATGGCAACTACCCAACGGAATGACCAGTGGGATGACACCATAATCCACGCACTTCATGCATACAACTGCCCAGATAACTCCACTACAAAATATTCTCCCCACTCAGTCATTCATGGCTTTGATTCCCCAAATATATTCCGATCAGCTTTAGAATTACCGACGAGAAAATTTGCTGATGAGCATGACTACGTAGGTCAACTTATACAATTCTAAAAGCAATATGGGACTGACGACAAGTCGTCTCCTTTGAAGGATTCCGCGCCCCATTTCGACAGCCGCCGAGCGCGCTCTGGGTCTCCTCCTTCCCCGGGCTATTTCTCTGGGTTTCCTGATTTTCAGGGTCTTCCTAGGAATCAGCGCTCCCAGCCGTCTTCATGGGCTTGGCGGGCATTCGAGCGGCTGTGCGCGTCCGGGAAGGGTTGTTAGGAGGGGTTTCGTTCTGCGCGTGTTTCTTGGTAATGTTTCCCCCGTCTTACTCCTTGCGCGTACCTTGGGGTTCTTATTGAGTTCATAATTTGTTGTGTTCGTTGTTTTCAGTGTACTCTTTGTATTCGTGCTTATCTTAGTGTTGTAATCGATTTGTCTTGTGCTCATGTCCTGTTATCTCTCATATATCTTGTTCGTATGTTACTCTATACATATATGTATGTTTCGTTTATCTCTTATATGATATCCGCGCTGTTCCTATTCGTATCATTTTGGTCTCTATTTGTGTTTGCCTAGTATCCTGTATGTTTATCATCGCGTTATGCATGTTATTGCCTTATCTCATTATAGTGCATTGCCATCGATGCTCTTAGTGTGTTGTTTCGTTCGCGTGTGCGTGTTATTTATGTTTATTTAAAATAAAGGTTTAATTACCCAAGTTTGAGGTGAATCCCTTGCGCCTGGTCGCATCCACAACTACTTATTCCGCATGGCAGCATATTTCTATTTATTCGTCCGATTGGAGTCACTTCAGGGACAAAGTAAATCAGAATATTGTCACCGCCCAATCTACCCAGAAGCGTGATCATGACCTCCGCAAGCGCAGTCAACCATTTCACTTCAAGATAGGCCAACAGGTATTAATAAGGAAAGAAGCAGGAACCAAAATCGCACCTAAATTTGAAGGTCCCTTCACTGTCGTAGACATTGATCGTCCAAATTTGACCATTCTTGACGAACGTTGCGAGCGCACGATTCACATAGATCGCGCTAAAATTTATCACCCTGCAAATTGATTAAAAGATTGCTTAAAAACATAAGCAATTATAAATTCAGACATGAATGATCTCTCCGTCTTCCTTTCAAATAATCGACAAGCCCGAACAAACCTTTATTACCACGTGATATTAACAATAATATTATTAACTAACAAATATAATCAATAACGCACACTATAAAAGAATGACCAGCAACCGCCAGAAAAAACTAGAAACTGACGCTGTAATCGACCCTTCTTCGTGAAATCGCCTGCAGGTTACGCTTCAGCACCGCAACAGGTTCTGCAAAGTCCTCAGCTAGGCACCCTGAAACATATTTATGTACGTTATTAGCAAAGCATGCCTCTAATATTTCAGAAATACGGCACCATTAGCTATCGAAAGCATCACTATATACGTAAGCAATAACAGACAGGGATAGCTGCGGATCTCAGAACCAAGCAGACCTATAGAAGACCAAAAACCAAAGGAAGAGAAATGGCCTTCCATCTGTTTCTGACTTCTCTACACTAATCAGCCCTCTTCGATGGTGTCTCATAAGAAACACGACTGCGGTTTGAGAACGAAGCCTAGCGAGAGGGACAATGGTACAACCGATTCTGTGCTTAATTGTGTACACATGTAAACATGGAATCGATACGGCACTGGAAGATCGGACGTCTATGTAGTTAGATTAAGCGCTAAGTTCTGAGATCTACCATTTTTTATTACACGACTATGTTCGTGCGCTAGATTACAACAGAAGTCGAGCGCAATGTAATATACCATGAAGTCCAATGAATAAGAGTTCACAACACCTGAAGCGTCTTTCTCTAGGAACGTATATGCTCACGAAGCATTTTTTTTTGAAAGCGTTATAGTTCGATACGCAATTGCCGGAGTTAAGGGTGTTCTCCCTAAACTAGGATTGTGCCTCCATTTAATTTGAAAATATGTGCAGATAAACGATGATGAAGTGGTCAGCATCTTAACGTCAGAGATCAAAGATGCGGTCACACGCGTTCGAATCACGACTGGACATATTGCATGGTTGACGACCTGTCGTAGTCATGACAAAGGATAGTTGTGTTGTCTTGAAATCACTTGCTTTCATTCGTTTCATTAACTACCACAACATTTAAGAAAAGCAGAACAAATCGTTGAAAATAGCTGGCATCGCGTGCTACTAAATCGGGGTAGGGTGCTTGTAGCAAGTAAAAATGTGGAAGTGGTTGGAGAAAGTTAAATCGAAGAATATAGCAGAGTGAAGCTATGAAAACTGCTTAGCAGCCTTCGGCTTATATATCGCCTTCTCTTGAGGCGATAGCCACCTGATGGATCCCTGCATATCAAGCCTCCGGAATATGACTAACTGCCCATACTCATGCCCCGGGAGTTATTGCTGCATTCTCTTCAACTAATTGCGTAAAAATTGAAACATCCCGAAGCACGCTCTAGAAATTCGTCAGTTTGATTGTCTTCACAAAAATCCATGTAGGCGGAGATAGCTTCATGGAATGGGTTGGCAGATACGCACCACTCCTATCACCATCCACCTTGTGTCTGAAGCTGTCGATACCGCCGCCAAAGCCGTCTTCGTCACCGGATCCGCCAGACTGCTGGAGAAGGCTGCCTCCACCACTAAATGCACTGCCGCCACCAGTGCCAAAACCACCGTTATCTCCACCACCGAAACCACTGTTACCCAAACCGGTTCCTCTAAAAGATCGGCCTGCAGTAAAATTAAAGCAGACCTTACGCTAACAAGGGTGGCAGGAGTGTGCCAATTTTCTCCTTGTAAGCGCACTAAAACAGGCCAATAGTAAGACACTAACTCTGATTCTCATTTCAACTGTTTTCGCCATATTCTGAAGGGAGAAGGATTTAAGTATGTCATTCTGCAAACTGTTAAAGGATGCGCTAAAACACACTGTGCGGGTTTCCAAAAGTAGTACAATTCTGCAAAAAATGTTCTTCTCCTACACAATTATAGAACAGTTGTGGATCTCAATATCTTCATTGAAAGCACAAGAATCTATTAAGTGATTAAAAAACAAAATCAATCATCCACATGCTGCTGGCCTATATATAAAGCATATGACAGATCTGTGGTGCTACGATACTCAATGTCAGAACGCAGAAAACCAAAGCGGCAAAGCAACCGAACTTCACCCTCAAATTTTGACGAAAGTACATCACTACGGCTATTGGAAATGTCAAATTCATTCAACGATCAACAAGTGCTCTACAGATTTATTGACAAATATTACATGCAAGTTTGTTGCATCTTTTGTTACATTTCAAATACACGTCATGAACAAAAGTACAAGAATCGATCAGGCGAAAGACGACCAATAATGTTAGCCCTCAGAACGTAGCTCCGCTGGGCGACTTCAGCATGAGTGCCGCGAGCAACAAGAGCTTTCATCAAAATCTATCTAGTTTCCACTGGAAAGATGTCCTTCGACGTCGCTTTCAAAACCGCAGTCGTTGATGTCGCAGCTGTACCAGCCTGCACATGCACCTGATCCTGCATATTTAGAATAACAATGTCCTCTCTATTCCTTTAAAATTGAGAGGTTAGTAAATCAATAAGGGTGACATTAGAAGGGCAGCTGGGCTTACCTGTTATCCATATAAATGCTGCTGTTGCAGTTTGACGGCTTGCAAAGCGGATAAACGGTCATTGCTGTAGGATGACAACAAAAGCGTTTACTGTGGTAACTTCAGTTTCACACGTTGCTTCAAAGATGGCTTATGTTTGTCTGTTTGTTGTTCATAGTACAGAAAACTCGTAACCCTCGAGCCAACATGCCATGTAGCACTGAAGTGAACTCAGATTGTTTAGTTGAAAATGTAGGTTCTTAGGGATAGACACTGTAGAGTTGTTCGACGATTGCCACCCATACCTTTCGTCATCTGACTTTGCTTATAAGGGCATCAAACGCTTCCAGGTACTCAAAATATCCCCACTGCTTTCAGAGTACCGAAGTTCTGCTTAGCCTCGAAGCACACTATCAATGCATAGGGTGTTCTAGCGAGCAAAACAAACAGCAGTGAAACATGAATGCACAAGCGGAGTCTCGCATACCTGACCAGCATGCCGCTCACGACCTGGTTCGATGCGGAACGAAGGCTGAAAATAGTAATTTCACCGCTGAATATGGAGTGTTAGAAGCGTCGTACATTTTCAACCTTATATAAGAGATTTCTTATTGATACAGCTAATGGCAGTGCTTAGTCCAGCGCTCCCTAAGTATGGATGGACATAGTGTGCGCATACAAATAGATGAAGTCGTGAATAGTCTCTTTTCGTGAATGGCAATGAGTGTAGGGTGTGGCTTTTCTGCAAAGAACTGTAAGGCCGACGTGAAAATTTTCGCATTGCAAAAAGTGTCCCGAACAGGTTCGGTTGGCAACCAAAATCCCTTGTAGGATTTATCTGAACGAACTCTGTTACAACCGTGGTTCTCCCGTGCTTGCAAAGGAATATTGGTTTAGAAACTGGCGGACCATCGATATGGATACGGTAGCAGCAGCGAGCGTCATCGCAGTTTACTTTCGAAGAAGTCGTTCTTCAGCAGAGCGAGAGATCTTCATGAATAACTAATAGTGTCGTAAAGCTCTGCGTTTTTTCTTTCTTCGTAAAATCTTATTTTCAAGCTTGGTCGACCCATTATCTCCCATGTTGTGATCCCAACGAATAACGCGGCTACTTTATTGTAAGAGCGAGAGCTTCTCTTTTTAGGGCGATGAGCATCAAGCCCTCTGAAAGCTGAAAATGGTCGCTGATGGCCAGAAGCACGGGGTCATGCGACGTCCTTCTCCAGAGGGGAAATCATTAATCAGCACATAGATGCTTTCACGCTACCTTCTTCAGTTAAAGCATTTTACTATGAGAGTACATCCTTGCTTAGCGATCCATTTTTTCCATTTACTTTAATTCACTCAATTTCGGGTAAACTGAGATTTGCTAGACGGACACTGCCATAGAAGAGCAGTTATGTTAAAATTAAGCGTTGTTGGCACTCCGAAGGCTACTAAGCCTCATCAGGATGTGAACAAATTAGCAGTACTTAGTAGCGTATCACATGAAATCCACTGCATCCTTAATCGCCGTCTAACAAAAAGTTGGAAAGTCGCATTAGGTTAGACTGAACGTTTACGATACTGCTATTGGCTCACTGAGCCATAACATCAAAGAAGTATTAGTTGTGCGGGTCGCAAATGTTTTATAACAGCTGTTGCATAGGAAAAATATGGTTAAGAAAAAGGGATCTTTGCTAAAACATCATATCAAGTTTGCGATCCCATTAAACAGAAATAGGAGTGCCTTAAATATGAGGACCTTCAAGGCGTAAAGAAAACAGCATGAACTTTGGGAGAAGCTCCGTGCGAATCACCAAAAGAGCGTTTATTACCGTGCTCCCCATAGCATCCAGACTAATAAATATTCACTGGTGGTATTGGATTTTTTTTTAAACCGCTGGTTGTATTAAGAGATTGGTTCAAAGGACCTGCCACTCCATCGGGCAGCTTCTTGCTCCATTACGACTGCTGGAGTGTGTCGTCCCCGACGCTGATGTTGACATCCTACTCCGCTTCCTCCAGCAACTGTAATAGCAGGTAGCGATAACATGTTCTCACAGGTTGCAACAGCTTGGACAAACACGTTTGAATTGAGACAGGTGTGCAACACATGCCCTCCTATAACTGGTGGTTCTAGACCAGCAACAAGCAACTGAGATGTTTATTAACAGCAATGACGAAGTTGTATGCACGCATGCTTGACGCTTTCTTTTTAGGCCTCGTGCGTACTTCCCGTTGCTGCGATGGAATCGCAGCGATGAGTTTTGCAGAGCGACACAAAAGAAGGTGGAGTTCCCAACACAGTGAGAGTCGCACTTGCGCGCTTTGCGTGAAGTTGCAGCATCACTAAGAACGATCACATTAAGCTAGCTGCTCCATCTGTGCAGTTTTCACCCCTCTCTGGCAGTACAAAAGGCAACACTTGAAAACCCTATTGTGTTCCAATCTTGATTTACCTTTCTTCTTAGGCTAGTAGTTTTGCGGTATGAAGCCATCCAGACCTCCACCCCTACGCTCAACATCGGGTTCATCTACTGACGGTTCAGTGATACCATTGCTTGTGCTAATCGGTGACCTCGTCCATTAGGTTCCTGGAAACCCTCATGATGCCCCACAGCACGGTCCTCCACTTAACTCTAGTGCCAACTTCACTGCAGGCACCATCACTCGTCATGCTCATGCGGTCAACCTCAGACAAAAATCGACGTTTTCGATAGATACTGGGCCTCTGATCGGTTTTGGTCACACGACGAAAAGTCTTTTTGACAGAACGGAGGATCCGTACCACTCCTAACAATATGTTGAACAGAAATTTTTTCCACGCAGGACTCTGCCACAGCAATGACGAAATGTCTAACCGTCATCGACAGACAGAGAGAGGAACGTCGCTTTCAAGCTAAAATCAACAATGTCGCTCGATATTTGCCTTCTGATCGAAAAGTTCCACATGCTGTGAAGCACTTCCGTCGGACATAATAACACGTGTCTCCCAAACCGAAATCACCGGTCAGGAAATCGATAATATCTTCCGATATTGGCCTCCCAATCGAAACTTCCTACCTGCTGTAAAGGCCTCCCGTCGACGATCACTTAACACTCACCCTGACCTGTTAAATCTGAGAGAAAATGAATGATATCGATATTCATTGCCTGATCTATATGTCACACCTTACCAGAACAACTCCCTTTACTGTTAATAATCCGCTTCAATGATCCCCTTAGCGGACGACGCCTTCGGCATGTCTTCTGAATCCCCTGGCACGTAGAAGCCGTTTGGGAATTTTCCGCTATTTTCGCGCCCCGTAATCCTCCCCCCCCCCCCATCTTTCCCCCTATTTTCCCGCTATTTTATGACTCAGCGTCGATCGATGGCATGAATCATTGCTTAACGCGTGATCATATATTATGGTAGGCATATAGATGATGACCGTAGACTGGCGGAAAGTTTGAAAAAAGCAGAAAACTGAGTTTTGAGAATGTTTATAACAACAATACCGGCAAATTCACTCAGATGTGTTCACCTTTCAATGATTACATCAATGAAAATACATACAGTTCTGAAAACAGAACTCGTTATAATTGTATTTCAGCTGCGAATACCATTCAAAGTATTGCAAGGCATTTTCAACCCCCACACTGTCGGCTCTAGTCGCGAATGTAGCCCGAATTGGGAGGTAAGAACGGATTGGCGTGCCAGTCATAGGTCATGTACGATATACGATAAACTCACCTAGATGGCATCCAGTGCTCCAGCGCAGGAGGTGGAGCCTTCGCTGCGTCGAGAAGCTCGGGCTCATATGTTACTAAACAGACAAGAGCCTTACTCTCACTTCACGACGACAAGCATCGTAGAACTTTTACTGAATTTGACGGAAAAATTTTTCGTTGAAAATGGTAGTTAAAATTTACCGAAAAATTCTAGGCACACCCCTGATTTGCATGCTGTTGACTGAACCCGATATTTAGTGGTAGACACGCCTGGAAAATACAATACAAAAATACCGGTTTGCCCATCGGCTGGCCACCGCATGAAGTTGTAATGAGCAAATTCACAACCAGACTACGTATGTGATATTACATAATCCCAAAAGTACAATGCATCTCGCATCTCAAAAAAGACTAATCAACGCGGGCATCGGCGACAATTCTTTTATCGATTTTACGATCATTAACTGTTATTGACAGTAGACAAGTTTCAGTGCTCTTTACTCGCTTGCCTAAATTTGCCCGCACTGCAATCTTGAATCCAGCGAGCACTAGCTTTCGCGTGGCACCTCTCGTGTTTGAGTTCTACAGGACAAAGAAAGCATTACTGAAGATCTTAACTGAGCCTTTAATGATCTTAGGAAACATCAACAAGTCGTTCCTTTTTCTTCTGTCAGCTAAGGTGTTTAGGGAAAACATTTTGTTCTTCTCTGCACTACAAGGGAGATAACGATAGTCCATACCAGTAACTCTAATCATGAGCTTCCTAGTGAAGCTATATTGGACTCCTTCGAAAGCATTAATGATCGATTTCTTCGTGGGGTTAAAAATGGTGGTACCTCATTCCAGAATAGGTCTTATGTATTTTTAAAAGGCCTTGAGGATAACCTCACTGTTTCTGGAATAGAGACATCTAAACAGATTGAGAAGTTGAAGAGTAGCCTTATTCCTGATATGACTGCAGTGTTCTAAAAAGTCAAGTTTACTATTGTAGGTGTACCCTAGGTTAGCAAATTCGTTGACAGCTGCTGGCTCCTGGTTGTTCAAGTGATATCTGGTAGGCGTGTTGCTAGATATGATACTTACTAATAGGTGGTTAACCATCGTGTATTAAACGATCATCAGGAAAACTACCTTGACCAAACTACGTCCGCTTCTTCGCAATAGACGGCCATCTTCGAAAACGGCAATGATAAGAGCGACTAGAGCGCCCGAAAGGTATGAACAGGCGACAGAAGTGATGGGAGCAATGAGAGCAATTGGAGCGACCGACGCAGGTGGTGTACGTAATTAATTACGTACTCCACATTCCGTCAGTGCCCCAATCGTTCCCATTGCCGGCGCGAGTATGAACAAGCGACAACAGCGACGAGAGCATCCGAAGCAACAAGAGCGACGGGAGCAAAAGCGACAGCGCTTGGGTATGAACAGGTTTCGGCAGCGATGGCTCGGTTTTAATCGATTTGCAGGTTCTGTACGGACGATGAATCGCTCTCGTCGCGAAGTATGAACAGGCCCCTACAGAGTGCACGCGAGAGCGCACGGACGATGCGCACCCTACACGGCCAAAGATCTAAACTTGTCGCAGCGCGCCACACTGCGACAAGGTGTCGCCGAGTTGTCGGCGACGGTGAGTATAACACCCCCTGCTACGCACTGCGTAGCACCCGTCTAGCACTGTCGCCGACAGAGCGACGAAGTATAGCATATGTCTAAGCTGATTTTGGACAAATACAGCAAAAGCGCGAAGAAGATTTCACATCAGTTACCTTATACATATGCCTCTTCAATTACAGAGAAGTCGTGAAGGGGCGGCAGGCACTGACGAATTCATTATGAAGGATACAGCGGTGATAAGCGTCATGACAGACTACAGGTGAAATAGAGGAAGAAACACGCTTCCAGTTGCATATGTCCAGTTGTATATTCAAGCATTCTGTTAGGAATAGAGAGCAGAAAAAGCCGTTCAACCATGACCTTCGTGACTCTGCCGACAAAAAAAAACAGCACCGATGCCATCTCTTTCACAATTGCAGGTAGAGATTTCTTTTGCTGTATTGTTACCTAAGGGCGCATGTCGCGCACTCGGATGAGATGCCAGCTGTCACGAGCACCCGATATCAGACTCCTGGTTCGGATTTCCCGCCCGGGCCAACCAAGGCTTCCATCCCTCCGAGGTCGGTGAATTGGTACCGAACCTGTACGGAAAGGATAAAGCGCTGACCTTCCATCAGCGGCCACCACAAGTTATTGTATGGTCAAATATGCAGTGAAATCGGGCTCCACAACATCCTGTAGAAGCAGAAAGTGTGGCGTATCCTAAAGGGATTGAATAAAGCCGTCCTTTTATCCTTTATTGCTACCTACTATTAGAGTAAGAAGGAAAGGGCTAGAACAGGAATCGCTCCGGAGAGCAAGTTGGTTTGCGACCAACCAATTTTTTCACAACCAATTTCCAAATGCGAGTTGGTGCACGAAGTGGGGGTGGTCGCTGTTTAAGCGCAATGCACTATTAGAAAACACTGAAGTCTCATGATACAACTGTTGTAGCGCATAGCATCCTCAAGCAGGCAAAGGTTTGCCAGTCGTGGAAAGTCTAGTGGAGTGGAAAGAATGGTCAGGAGGTGTGGAAAGGTTCAATGATCCTATGATGCTCGGCCACATGTTTGTTTAAAAAAAACAGCTAGACTACGAGCAGAGATTTTAAATTAAATGGCTACTCAAATCTGATCTTGTTTTGAACAGCCTCTACATTATAAGTAAGAAGAGTTCGATACGCATTTGCCCTTTTTTGGAAACTTTTTTCGGTGAGTATACGCCTACTCCTATAATAATCTCATACTACAAGATAACACGCTAAGGGCAATCGGTGCCTTGTCATAAATTAGCGGAAAATACACCCCGGTCGTAACAACCATGGGTGCACATAATTGCGACTGACGATTTTGAAATGCACAGCTATTTTTGGATCCGTCCGACACGGACGGCTAGTGATGTCATACGCGTGTGGTCGCCACGCTGAAGGGCGCGCTAGAGCGCGAAACTGTGCGCCGGCGACTGCCGACTGCGTTGTTTCAGCCAGCGCTGAAGAAGGAGAGCAGTTTAATAAGATGCACTGTTGGCAGAGATGCTTATTCTTGAACAGTGAAGAAGTGTGTTCCTTACTACGTACGAATGGAATGAGACTCAATCTGTTTCAAATAAGGGGGAAAACGTGAAAAAAATGTCGTAAACGAGATGAGGAAAACTCGAAACAATTCGTGGTTATTAACTAGAAGTTCCAGAAGCAAGTGCTTGCAAGTTTCTAACTTCTTGAAGAGGATACAGTATAGAGGAAACTTGAGTATTCCACATCTTGTGAATTTATAATGGATTATTTCTACAAGAGAATCTAGGACCCGAGCTGTAAACTGAACAGAGGAAAACTTGGAAGAACTCATGGAGTAAATACAGTTGAGAAGATATGTTGACCCAGTAGGTGGAGAATAATTCTATGAGGTAATCGGATGAAGTATCGATCCATGAGAGCCTTCAATGTTTGCGGCGTCTTATTCTCGGGTTCTGCATCGTAACACATCCGTTCGGTGTTGTTTTTGGAGATCGTTCCCCGTCACTCTATTGCATTGTCCGGTGGATAGCGAAGCTTCGCTGCTACCAGACAGTCTTTTACATGCGTTTGGAAAATGATTTCCGAAAATTTCTACATATTTTCCTTTGGATGTCTGACCTTGTTACCAAGCCTATTAAATGTTTTCAGGGATTTTTGAGATTGAGGGTTTTGTAGGATTCAAGAACTGATTAATAGGGCCTTAATCCATAACATGGCTCCTAACTTTAATTTTTGTCGCCAATTGGTCGTCACCGTTGTCCACCTCGATTGTCAGAGATTAAGTGAGCTGCGATTCGCAAGCACGCCCTTAACTAGTACTAAGAAACCATCTTATTTCTCCACTTCACTAGATGAACGCAGACACAGTTTCCCTTTTCTTGCACTGGCCAAAAGACCTACCCCTTTACCCTGGGGCTCTATGCCTTTTATAATACTCCTAATCACACCAACCACTGCTACAGTGTAACCCATCAACTACTATGGCTTAAGTGAACACAGACGGTAAAAGACTGGCAGCACAACCAACCTGGTGTTTGTTGCGAACTAGTCGACGCCTCGCCATGAGAATTTGCATTCCGTGGATCTCGCTGGAAAGAATTCTCATTTCAAGAAAGAGAGACCATAATTCTGCTGCTTATTTAAACTCTTCAGTTCACAAAGGCAAGGAAAGTTATGAAAAAAACAACCTCAGGTACTGCAACATCTGCAACTTGCACATTGCCAGTACGGATATGCCACGGTAGCTGTCTGGACGAAGATTCTGAAGCACTTCGATGTATGAGAGCTAGGAATAAGCCAGGAAATAGACGGAGAACCCTGATGGCAAACGCCATGTATGAAGGATGAATTCGTTTCACTTAATGCTAGTTTTTAGGTCTTAGTTAGTCTGTTTTGCTTTCCTTCTGGTTTAAAAAAAAGTTTTTATAGGAAAGCCACCGCCTTGAGAAAAAAATAGCTACACTGTTTGAATAAGAACTAAAAATATTTTCACTTGACCTCATACAATATTTTTAACCTTTATTTTGACCTGCTGAGAGCAGTGAATTTGCTGGGGTTGTAGGGAGAACCGCGCAGCGCAAACCTTCTATTCATTGTTTAACGTCTATTTGAATGATAGCGCAAGTGGTGTTTACATGAATGTAGAAACATCAAAAGTAATAATAGAGGAAAAAAATCCTCGATTCATAACTCTCTGTAGACAGCGTCTACGCAATCAATCGAATAAATGCTGCAATGTACTAGACGAATGTGCAGCGCAATCCTTGCACACGAACAATTTGCGCCGGAGCCGTTTAGAATGCATATAAAACTGTTTTGTAAAACGGATAGAAATTCTATGCTCATTTAAAGGGACTTTTTAAGACACGCCGTAAAAGAGTTTGTTCACAGAAATTTTCTGAAAACACAAGATTGGTAAGGCCTTGCATTATAATGTATACAAGTGCTCCGACACGCCTAACGGCGTGTCTCGGAGTTGGGCGCTTCGCGCGAGCTTGCAATGTCACTAACCTACAGAAAACATTTTTGTTAAACTTAAAATCCACTGGCGTTTAGATTCACTCTTGACCGTCCAGTAAGGTGACGTTTTGTGCTGCACATCACTTCTGTCCCTTTGCTTATCAGCCATTCTAATGTTCAACAGCACTAGTTACAGGACACCGTTGTCACGTCTTTCGAAACCACGAAACCACGAACGTATGCTCCCTACACAATGTCGGTGCCATTTCTTTTGAACTCAGACGCTCATTGCGTGATCTCCTGACAAGCCTTCTATATTCCGACGTCCAGCGAGGGCGATGCATCTTACTACGTTGCGTTGCGCGACATCTGTGACACGGTTTTTCAACGGGGACACTCGGAAACACGCGCAGTTGCCGCCTTGTCAAACAGGAGGAGACTGCGCTTCCTCTGCTGCTGCAGCATCCCAAGTTAAATTCTGTACGCGGACGCATAGCGCACGACGTTGGTGACACCTCTTCTGAACTCAGACGCTTGTTGCGCGACGTAGGGGACTCGTACTTGAATCCAAAAGCTCAGAAGCGCAAATTTGCCGTTTCAAACAGGAAGAGGCTGCGAACATGGTAGAATACTTGCTCCCCGTATTAATTCCTATTATACCACCCTTCTTTCTCGTTCTTCGTCCTGGTTCCACGTCCAGCTTCCTCCTTCGTGGTAGCTTTCCCGGTCCTCCCCACCCCTCTTCCACTCTCGTGGTCGCCTATACTACTCCTATCCCTTTAGTGATCATGGCACGAAGTCGGCGGCATGGCTTCTGAATCTGGACGCTCACAAACGCGCACAGTAGCCGTTGTGTCACGGAGTAAAAGGCCGCGCTTCCGGTGCTGCAGTAACATACCACGTTGAGTAGCAAATTTTGCTCGCGCCGTCGATGATGAGGCTTATCTCACGCAGGCTAGACCACTCAAACGCCATCGACCGCTCTCTTTTATATGAAGGTTGTGATTTTTAGTCTAGATATATCTATTATACTTTTGCTTGGAAGAATGATCGATTTAAAATGAAAAGTGCTCGGTTTAGAGCGAAAGTGGTATATAAGAGCAATCTGATGAGAATAAACTAACGAATACCTTGCGCCCCACAGCGTTGCGGGACACACTGCTTGAGACCTGTGGCGGTCTGTGCACACCCCTGCTCTGTTCATGATGTTCCTGCAAAGCTACGCTGTCACTCTCGAACTTCACCAAACTCCTGCTGCTTTTTACTCTGTCAGTACCATAAGTGAAACTCACACGAAGGCCAGCATGTTGAACTCCCACATTCATCGAATATCCTCCTCTCCTCTCAAACGAAGTTGTATTCCTCTCTGGAAGCCGACTAGGAGCAGCTGAAAACGTCACATCTCATTGAAGAGCAATTACCGCACACACTCACTACGCAATACCTTAATTTCCTCACAGTTCTCTACAAAGGTTCACGATTCATTAAAGCCCTATTCGATGAATGGATAATCATCCTTCACATTGTTTAGTACCACGTAGTCCTTTGAGACCACAACGCAATCATTCATCAACCTGCGAAATGAAGTTAAACCGGCGTTAAGTCCATCAACTGTGAGGCTTATACGACCAGGTTCCTGCTGGCGTGATGCAAATTGCCGAGAAGGGCGACAGTATCACTGCGCGTACATTGGTCGGTACGGTACTTACCACGCCATCGCACCGCGGCTGAGAAGTGCCTTCTTTGTACCTGCCAAGTAAGGCTGACGAAGCTGTGAGATGGAGCCGCGCGTGGAGATCGTTGTAACCATGAAGGCATCACGCGCGCCAATACAATCACACCTTCCGGCCTTCTGCAAACTTTTTTGGAAGTTGCCATGAAAGAATCGCGGCGATAAGTTCGCAAAAACAGGACTACACGTAGGGATGTGCGGAAACCCCTTCGAGAAAAACAGAACGCGGAGTGCGAAACGGAAGAGCTCAAAATGGGCGGAAAGAGGAGTGCGAAACAATTTGAAATAACACGACACTCATTAATTCGTTTAATTTCCCATAAACATTTATATCGAAAATGGTGGCGACAACTAAATTACCGTTAACAAATTTAAGGAGCAGACAAGGCAGCATACAACTCTTGTACAACAACATATGTATGAGAATAAAATATTCCTGTATTCGCATAATTATTAGGATGACTTTTTTAAATATTACTAGTGTAAAAAATCGAGGCTTATTATGCAAAACCTTCCTCAAAGTAGGAATAAAGCATTTCTAACGCAATGGAGAGATCAGCTATTTCGCCACTCATAGTACTTAATTGGACTTACTAAATATATTCCGTGTGGAAGCACTGCTAGCCATCTTATAGTTATAATTGGTGTTCTAAGAGTTCAAAATGGATGGTTCCCTGAGCTTCATATTCTCTCTTCGATTTATGTGACTGCTTGAAGTTCAAAGTTGATCCTTATTGGTGACAACGTTTCGGGCATAAGCCCTTCTTCAGACCTGAATACAATAAGTTTCTCGGTAATTGGGAACCGAGAAACTGGGAAGACAGTCTTACACCACAGATCTACGGGCGTCGCAAAGCATTGGATGAATAAACATTTTCTATCCAAACCCTTGCTTGTATACTGTATGAATGATTTTTCAAACTCTATCGCAGTGGACTTTTTAGACTTCAGGACATATGCTAGCGGAGCAGCCATCGACTTGGCGCTGGCATCTGTTTCCTCGGGTAGTGTTTTGAATCATGTTTCACAAAAAGAATCCAATTTGGCTACAGGCATCAGGATGCGCTTTCCGTTTGGCAACAGCAGAATCGGAAGAAGTGCATAGCTGATTCCTTTCTCCTGCCTTTTGTTTAAGTTCGAGAGGTGAATAATCAGTGTAAAACAAAGCGGGGCGAAAGGTCTAAAAACAGCCGGAACCCGAAATGCGTATTTCAAAAACGGAAACTCTGCACGTTCTTGGCTACAAGGGAGCTCTCAAACTACTTTTGCAACCCAGGCCTAACGAAGCTTCACCGAAGAAGAAGGAGCATCCGACGAAAAAGGATCCCAAAGCGCAACACTCTGAGGAGAGGCCAGCTTGCACAGCTCCTCAAAATCTTCTCTAACAGTTGTATGACCTCCTCCTGAACAGGAGGAACTAGTTCATCTCACTGAGACGACATGACAGAAGACCAACCGGTCAATACGACGAGGAAAAGCTGGAATGGAGAAAACAGGCCCTCCTCTTCTAGAGTCACCACCCTCGTTTCGCAACATCTTGCGAAATCTTCGGCGACGCAGAACCCACCGTCAGTCTGCGTCGCCGTTCGTCGGCTCCCAGACATAACAGGGGACGAAATCCAAAACAGCATATTCGAGACAGGAAAAGGCGCGCTTACACTGCGTCTCTGAGTTGACGTGCATTTCATGCGCCCATTCCCATTTTGACGAGGGATCACAAGGACCCAACAAATTCGAAGGCGATGCACTAAGAAGAAAGAACTGCAAATATCATGCGAGGTTCCGTAACCGACCTTCTCCAATACTCTACTGATTTGGGACTTAGAGGAGGATGAAAGGCGTTTCATGGAGCACTGTTATGAAACTCAAACAACCAGCTTTTTCACAGGGATTGTTCCAACAATAAGCTGCGCTAAATGCCCAACGAATACGCCAATATTTGTGAATCTTTTGCTGACAAGTTTTCTCATCTACGGCGATATCACACGTCTAGAACAACAGCTGGACCAATGGCGGCAACACCCATTTGACCAAACAGGATCAGAAGGTAGAATTCAATTTCTTGAAGATTATGAACTTCGTAAGAGTTGTTCTGGCATGAAAGCAGAACTGTAGGGCATTCCTATTTGGTTCCCAACTGAGTATCACATTCCTTATCTGATTTTACCTAAGCAGCACACGTTTGTTAGGCATCTGGCATACCTCCGAGTCGTTCCAGTGACTAATCGCTGCTATAGGCCTATGTTATACTTCGGCGACTATGTTGACGTCAGCGGCAGTGTTACGTGGGCTGCTACGCAGTTCGTAGCAGCCCGCACAACACAGCGTCGCCGAAGTATAACATAGGGCATAGTGTTGCGAGGGTAGCTACGCAGTTCGTAGCTACCCGCGCAACACTATCGCCTCGACCAGCGACTCGGAGGTATGCCAGATGCCTTAGTGTATGTTGATGTGGTTTCGTCTTGATAGAGCGAGGCCAAACCTGTTTCTGTGTGAGGAACACATTGACTTCTCTATCCTTTTTCTACCGCTGACCACTGCAACATGTGCAGGACAAAACAACACCTTTTGCCGAGCCATCATACTCGCAGAATCGAACATAGAAGAGTCATATGCTCCTAGAGCCAACAGACTGCCACCACATGCTTATAAATCAGAACAGAGGTGACTCCCGGAATTGTTGAGCGACATCATACTATATCAGCGTCTAAAGGCTACATGGAGGTAGCTTGCTCATCGTTAGACTCCCTTTAGTTTGAGAAAAACTCAAGCCTGCGCTGCGGTCCATTGTCAAATTTGCTCTAGATTTCCACTACTCGTCGGGCCTGAAGGAAGGAGGAAGATCACAAATTCTGATCTTCGTTTGCAGATCGTAGGTTTGATAGAATGAGGTGGCAACGGATCACAAGATTGCCCACAAGCAGTATAAATGAGCTCCCTTCATTCCATGGTTAGGCTACAAGTTAGCTTCCACAATGGGAAGAGACGCTTGTTCAGCGGTGGAGAGACAACGATCTACGATGAGACGTTGGTTCCGCATGTGTTTGGCGAACGAGTATGATCCCACAGGAGACGCTGACTCCAAGCGAGATAGCGGACTCGCTGTAAGAGACTGCAGACGCGCTGCAAAACAGTTTCACGCAGTGAACCACCTATGCTACAACATGGGTGGTTCACTGCGCTGTTAAATATACATTGGATCCGATCGAAAATCTTCGGATAATCGAACCATTCGGATAACGGCGATTTTGCGGACCCCGGATTTTTGGATGATTCGGATAAGGGCGATTTTGACGCCCTCGGATTTTTGGATGATTCGGATAACGGTGATTTTGCCGACCCCGGATTTTCGGATGATTCGGATAAGGGCGATTTTGACGCCCTCTAATTTTCGGATGATTAGGATAACGGTGATTTTGCCGACCCCGGATTTTTGGATGATTCGGATCGGGTTATCCGGATCGGTATCCGAAAATGATTCATTCGGATCCAATATATACTGTTGAACCGTGCTCGGACCTTAATGGAGCGCGTTCATGCGGCTTTTATGCTTGCGCCGCGGCGCGGCGTGATGGTTGGCACAGCTATAGGTTTTTCGCGCCCCCCGGCAGAGCCGCATCGTCTTTATCCTCTGCCGCCTCACAACTGTATATTTGACGGAATTTTGGGTTACGGGATTCGGTGGATCGCGCAGCTGAAGGGAAGAGCGCGGCGTGATTAGCCGTGGCAGATTCGATGTGGAGTCTGAGATCTCACAACCGGAGTGAATTATTTTACTACGCACTTTTGTTTTGGTTCCCCACAAGTGCATCTCTAGGTTGGGGGGGGGGGGGGGGGAGGGAGGTGCGGGTCCTTCTCCGAACGTTTGAAGAGTGACACTTCTTGTCTGTTAAAAAGTTATGCGTGGACGGAAAAGGTGGTATTTAAGTGGGCTAATGATCGGGCAATATGATGGACTAGGCAGATTTTTAAACCTAATGGGTAAATTTCTCGAAGCTTTATGCCGAAAGCTAATGACATCAGTAGTCACGTAGGATACAGAAACACTGATCGAGCTTTGTTGTGACTGAGATCGTAGAGCCGTTGGGGCACCGTCGACTCATCCCGCGCGTCGCTGACGCTCCCATTTCCAACTGCAATCGCGCAGCGCATAAAAGCCGCCTTAAACAGCAGGTCCAGCGCGAAAAAATACGCCATGCGCGCGATGAAGCGGAGAAGGCACCCCGCATGCCGCTTTGCGTTTTTTATCTCCGTGATGAAAAACAGCGGACAGTAAAGCGGAGTATGAATAGGCTTCTCTTAGTCCACGACGACAATGGATGGTCGCCTCTCAGTCATGGAAATCGATTAATGGATCGAGAAAGACCGCTCGGCCTTATATGATTCCCAAGCTTTGGCCGGACTATCACCGATATCGTCGTAGACTATGAGACTATGAACACGCTATTCGTCCTAAGTGTGTTACACGACAGCCAGCGAGCAATAATACACTAACCTGGTGTCACCGTCACGCCTAAAGGCACACCGTCAGCGGAAGTCACTCGGCGCTGCATGTGCATCTACTCCCGCGCGGCGGCTCCACCTTAATACCGAGTTTTTCTCTCCACCTTTTAACAAGATGAAGTATTCCCGATGATACATTGTAAGGCCGAAGTTATGAACATAACCTACGTGAGCGACATCTCCTTGACGCTGACTGCCACTCATCGATCGCCCTCTCAAGGGAGTTGCGTGCCTGTCAGGCTGCGGAGGAAAGGCTGCTGAAAATAACTGTATGCAAACTGGATAGCGCATTTATATTTATGCGTGGTAACAAGCGCTATATTTATGCGTGGTAACAAGCTTTCAAAGCGACAGTGCAGTAAAGCACATAGCAGAGAATGCACACAGCGCACAGATCTTCAGGTTCTCTGTTATGTCATTATTCAGCGTTTGTTCCGATTGGTCGCAAAGCGATTTCTCTGCGCGTATCTCGATCTACAGGGTGCGTAAAAAGAATTGACGCACCTACTTTTTGTTTCAGCTCCAGCTTTCTCTTTCTACCCCTCTAGGTTCTTGTGTGTTATTTTTGTTGTCTGTGTTGTGCTCAAAAAACACTCACGAAAAAACTGAGGAAACATGATCGTCATCGCTACGGTGGCCTTTTTTTTTGTATGTTACCCAGACAGCTGAATACTTCCCTAACAAGAGAATTAGGCGCTGTTCGAAACGGTTGGTGAGAAAAGAGGCCGGCAACCCAAACGTCAGCCACGGCTCTGTCATAACAGATGATGATTACAAGAGGTTCACGCACGTTAACGTTCAAATCCGAAATTATCAACCTCTGTCCGATAACGGTAAACGGATAAGGCGCGCAGGTGTGGACAGCTTCTCAGACGAGCACAGCTAAAAACGTGAATCCCCTGGATTACTCTTTTTAGGCGATTTTGGAGAATGAGGTCTGGGCTACTTTCAGCAGAAGTGACCAGTCGCAGAAGGCTACCCTGTTAAAAGCACGGAACGAAATCCAAGCGAGTACTTGCGGCGCGTGCTCATGAATTTTTCCGTCGTTTTCGTTCCTGTATTCTCAGTAAAGGAGCCAATGTCGATTACAAGTTATTCTATCGTGTTTGCAAGATCATTTTCCATATTTCCCAAGTGAATATTTTAAAACTTACAGCGCAATACTATTTCCACAGCCGTCATTTACTGCGTCAATACTTTTTACGCACCCTGTAGTGCTTGATCAGAGTGGAACTCAGTTCTTTTCAAGTCCACATCCAGCACTTCGAGCCAGTGCTGCTTCGAGCGCATCCTAGGTCGTTTTTCCGACACATATAAGTCATTTCCTACCTTACTTTGTTAGGTCGGACTCTGTCCTTAGAAGAAGGGAACCCTGTAGATGTAATATCCCACCACATATCAAATAATACAAGATACGTTCGAAAGGGTTTCGATAGTTTCGCATATCAGATTAGTACACAAAGTGAACAAAGTAACAGGTTTCAATCCCCAGATAGTGGCTGGCTAGAATGGATTCTCCCTGACCGTAAGTTTAGAGTACGTGTCAATTACTGCGTCTCATCTGTCTGGCATGTATCTAGTGATGTACCTCAGGGCAGTTTGTTATCGCCTTTGTTGTTTAACATCTATACATACGACTTTCCAATTTAGTTATAAGTAACGACGTTAAATGTTGTGCTTTTGTATAAGAGTATAAAATAATGCATAGTGTCGCTTTTGTTATATTTTTGCTATACATACTGGTCTTTATGCAGCAATGAAGCCATATAAGTATAAAGAAAAAAGAAGACGGACAATGTGTTCCATTCTCAGGGCTTAGAACAGCCGTAACCAGACGTTTGGCTAGTAGACCACTGAACGTCTGATTAGTACAGTATATGGTCAATTAATGTGAACAAACCAACCGGCCGAGTGCACGGCATTCATCGGTGCCTGATGACCGGAGTTTTCGACCACGTACCTTGGCTCAAATGGGTTAACATTTCCCAATGGAAAGCCCTAAAGTAAGTTTTAAAACTTCGCCTTGCGATTAATAACTCGGTCTCACATTTGATCCTATGGGAATGGAAATATAAATGGAACTTACCTGAAAGGCACCGGGTAGCATAGCATTCCTACTCTGTGGCCCTGCAAAAGGTGACGGGAAGGGCCTCGGAAAACCACCTGAAATTTGGAAAAATTTCGGATTCTACCACATAGAAGAGCTAATCCGTCCGTTCGTAACTCTTTATGCTGGTCTTTTTTGCGTCTGTTGGACATAATGGGCATACTGGCTAGAAGTGAAGAAATCCCTGCGCTCCTGAGAAAACTCGGTGTATGGCTAATGAGGCAAAATACCACTCAGTCGCCAAACTACGACTGCACCGAAAGAATATCGATCCGCCAAGCAATATTGATCAAATATCGATTTTCGTCTAGCTCTAGTGAGGATGTCAGGCGAATACGGCAGCCGGTGTCAACGAAGAGGCTTCATAACAAACATGAGATACCGATTTATTCAAGGCCTAGATGACAATGTACCGTAAACAGACAGGTAGATTTTGGTTGATGTCATGGTTTCCTGTCCGGATCAGAACGGTTGGGGAGGGAAGCACACAAGCAAAGGTGATGACCGTTGGAAAGGCAACACAACGTTGTTGCCGTGGATTTCAGAGACGAAGCCGCGCCCAGTAGTCCTTTCATGACGTAGAAGTGACGTCTACCTACTAGCATTGTTGTTCATCATAGGCGGCGCATTCTGTGTCGCAAAATTGATGTTGTTCATGAGATGAGCATGTAGTAGCGGATTCGGGAGACCTAAATGTGACATGTAAGCGACAGTAAGACAGCGGAAAGCAGCAATGGCTAAAGGCCTTTGCACACTCGGCAGCGGCATTCCCGCCGCATCGAGGCCCTATGCTTAAGCATTTGCCGCAGTCGTTGCCACCGCCCCTACTGTCGAGTGTGCCAACGCCCAGCTCACAATAGTTCCGGCCGTACACTTATGGTGAAATGCTGCACTTTCCAAAGCCAAGCGCAGATTTCAAAGACGTTATTCAGATAACAACTCCGCTCCTTCCTGAGCTTGCTCCTATTCCGAGCTATCCACAAAACTCTTACAAGCTGGTCACTCAAATATAAAATATCCAATTGATCATATCGAGCGGCACTATCACACAAGTGTTTGATACACTTACAACCGCAAACACCCGTCCGAGATGTCCATCTAGTTTCGAATTGAAATTCAGGGAAATCATTACAGGACCACGCAGTTGCTGTCCTTGTGTTAATCACGACTCGTACGCGCGGAACCCTGTTGGTGGCAACCCCGTCCCCAGGACCATGAGTATTCGTGCGCACCCAGTAAACAAGAAGATTGTTTAACGACGCATATCTTCCTAAAAATTTGAGAACATCAGAAAAATGCTACATCCGGTGTCGCGGCAACACTCCGTTGGGCGCAAATAGGGTCCGTGGGGTCACCTTATAAAAAGTGTCACCAACACCAAGAAAATGAGACAAGGCACACTGATAGTAAAGAAAACAAACAAATAATGCTGTAGCTGTGATCTGTAGTTCCCTCCCTTGTCCAGTTAGGAAGCACATAAGACGCGGATCTATAATCGAAACGAAGAGATAAGACTGCATTTATATTCACCGTATGTAGCTACTCGCCACGCCGGCCCGCCGCGACATGCTGTGGTGACCCCTCGGACCCTATTTGCGCCCTCCGTTGATTTAAGGGATCATTCGTTTTCTCGAACAAAACGACCAAATTCTTCCATCCCATTATAGTTGGCCAGTCTCTGTGAATCCAGTTTACTCATTTCGTTCTTTAGTTTTTTTTCTTTTCTTTTTGCGAAGCTTTGCATGGTGTTCTTGTCCGATTGTACTGTTGTGTGCATGTAATAAACAAATACAAAGGGATCGTTCTTTTGGTTATGTTCGGTATCCCTGCGCAATACAAAAAAAAATCGTTTTGAAGACGCTCATACAGTTTCTCAGGATGAAAGCCGTCTACCAGGGAAAGGAATGCCACTATCATCGGAAGAAGGATACGACGTGACAACAAGGCCGAAGTTGTCGTGAAATCTACATTCTCACAACTACGCGGCGTTTGGACTATGAAGGGACCTGATGGTCAAGGGTGTGCGGAAATTTTTTTTTCGAGAAAAGCGAAACACAATATGGAACGGAAGAGCTCAAAAAATGGGCGGAGACCGGAATACGAAACATGGAACGGAAATGGCTCAAAGCTCATTACTTCGTTTAATTTTTCATAAATAAATTTCCATCATGGCAGTAATAACGAAGTTGCCCTTAACAAATTTAGGAAACGGGCAAAGCAGCATGGGAGTCTTTTCCAGCAACATATAACAATAACAAGATCCTTGTATTCGTATCATTACTAAGTGTACTTTACATGAAAATGATACTACGTATCATTTTCAAACACTACTAGTGTGACAAATCAAAGTTTATGCAAAATCTTTCTGTAAGTATGAAGAAAGTATTTTAAACACAATAAACCCAGCAGACGAGTAAGATGCCATTGATCTCGCCACTCAGAACACTCAAACGGTCTTATTCAATGTCCCGCACCATCCTATTTGGGAGAGGGCAGCGCTAAGGTCACAGTTGCGTTCGACCACGACCTCCCGCTCTCTGAGTTCGCATGGGTACCATTTGCCAGTAGCTGAAGCTCTTGGACAAACTCAAAGGAGGGGTGAAGACGTAGGACACTGCATGCCTTCCTCTCAGTAGGATACATCCGATGCCCTTATGGAAAGCAATGATAGCAACATAAGAGTGCTTATAGAACTGTGATCTAGAATTCGTATTCCACCAGGCCTAGGTTATTAGGGAAAATATAAGCATGCTCCAGATAACGAATTTGATTCTTGACTCGAAACTCATGAAACCTTCGTGGCATTATACTAGTCGGCAGTAAAAAAAGAATTCAATTCCATTATTACACTGTTCTGACATCGGGTTATGACACCGGTTTGAAAGCAACACACAAAAAGGCGACGCATAGTTAATCTATTTCTTCAGCCTTTCGCTTAAGTTCAAGGGGTGAATGATGGCAGTGTGAATCAATCAGTGAGTGATGAGTCACCATTTCCGTTCCGTCTTCCGCTTCAGAAGAGAACGGAACACGGAACGGAATGGAAGGACTAAAAACGGCTGTAAACCGGAAATTTGGAACACGGAAGCAGAAATTCCGCACATCCCAGCTGATGGTCATTCCTTCAACGCTAGATGTAATCAGTTTGTAGCTGAATGGGCACTATTGTACTTTCACGACTGCAGAGGTCTAATTAAGAATTTTGGCCAAACTTCGCGGAGTTACTTGTGACGCTCATTACAAATCCGACATCCATTTTTGAAATATAGGCTTATTACAGTGGATTACGGTAAGTACGGATGACTAAGGCTGTCGAGGTCCTGGTCACCGATTTCGTCCAAATTTCGTCCATGGGGGTCGTTTGGGATGCTAGTTACGAACCTGACATGTCTTTGAAATTTCGGCCGATTACGGTGGTATACAGATGCGGTTGACTAACCAGGAAACTATCCCAACGGTAGGTCGGAACGGCCCAAGTGTTGTATATGGCAGAATCGCATCTCCTATATGGGCAGAATCGCATCTGGGAAACAAAAAAATGCAAGTATCCCGACCCCAATACAACTCTACGCAGAGTTAGGGACGATAGAAGTTGGGCCGTTGGCGGCGTTAGCCCTATGCCTGCACGCGGAGGGCGAGCTCAAGTTGGCTGGAAACAGCGATTATGGGGATTACGCCGCCCCTCTACACACTGCGCCACCATCGCTCGCTCGTCATCGCTGTTTCCAGCCAACTTGATCTCGCCCTCCGTCTGCATGCAGAGGGCTAACGCCGCCAACGGCCCAACTTCCGTCGCCCCTAACTCTGCGCAGAGTTGTATTGGGGTCGAGATATTTGCATTTCCTTGTTTCCCAGAGAGTGACGATTCTGCCCATATACAACACTTGGGCCGTTCCGACTTACCGTTGAGATAGTTTCCTGGTAATGCCAATGAGGTCATGATCACCTCTGTATCCTACCGTAGTCTACTGTAAATGCAAATGCGGATGTTAATTTCTTGATCAACAGCCCATATAACCCCCTTCCGCGAAGTGTGTACAAAAAATTTCAATCCTTCCTTGACCTCTGGAATCATTAAATTGTATAATAACCCGCGATACACTTACAACCGGAAAAACCCGTACGAGTTGTCAAGTGAGGGCCTGTTCATACCTCAACTAGGCGACTGGAGCGAAGGACGGAGTGTGGAGTACGTAATTATTCACGTACACCACCTTACGCCCGTCGCCCCAATCGCTCTTGTCGCTCCTGTCGCTCTTGCCGTTCTTCTCGCTCGAAAATGAACAGGCCTCGAGCAACGCCCACAGGCTCGGGACTCAAACAAATGACGAAATTTTGAAACCCGGATTGCGGATAACAGAAGATATTGGCACTATTGTACTTATGGTACCCCTCTTAATCTTGTTCAAGATAGGTCCACTAGGGTAGTCTGTCATGGGAAGAACCAATATCATGGTCGTTTTCTGCGGAAATGCCTTATAAGCCCGTTATCCTACTATATATAACCGGCTAATGTCACGTGTCCGTCACGGGAGGGGGGACTGGAGCCAAGAGATGCCTACTTCAGTGCGGCGTATGCCAGCCGGGCTTTCTTTGAGCTTAACCATGGGCGATTGCTCGCGAACTATATCCTTGGCGATGGATCGTCCAAGTTTACGAGATATTCAAGGGGCAACGCGCCAGAGTATGAATGGGGATCGAATGCAGAGCGTAGGGATTTAGGAGGCGTGCACTAGACGTCGTTCAGATACGTCTGGATTCAGAAGACGTACTGAAGACGTCGTCTAACGTGCGTAGGGATTCAGAAGACGTGCTGAAGGCGTCGTCCAACTTGCGTAGGGATTCAAAAGACGTGCTGATGATGTCGTCTAACGTGCGTAGGAATTCAGAAGACCTGCGCTAGACGTCGTCCAACGTGCGTAGGGATCCAGAAGACGTGCTGAAGGCGTCGTCCAACTTGTGTAGGGATTCCGAGTAAGGGCGAACAATAGGAGAGGACCACCAAAGGGGGACCATTAGAGGGGGAGTGTGAATAAGGGGGCCAGTATTTTCCCTCAACACCGTTCAGTGTGTATCAGATTTCTGAAGACAGCTTACAGAAGTCGTGGCAAGTGTGTCAGAGTGCAGAAGGAGTGCCATAGACGCGTGGCAGCGTGGTGACACGTGAATCGGTACTCAGTGTCACATGTGCGTGCTTGACTCTCACTCCGTTTCTTTTCCAGCACATAGGTAAGAAAGTATTCGTTGGGGGTGGGGAGAGGGAAGGCGTAGTGAGAGTGACTATGGGATTCGGAAGAGTATTATTGCTGTCGGACAGTAAGCGGTGTCGACCAATACCGATTAATTTTAATTATGATTTTGCTGATTAAGCACCGGATTAGGACTCTCATTACCTGTTTCTCGACACGTAGAGAACGAGCGCTTCGGAGAATAAATCGCGTGCATGTGATGGAGGGTGGATGGGCTTTATATGCGCAGTAAAAATTCAGTCCTACCATATCCCTCTGCACTAATCTATATAGTAAAACCGGTTTTTTTTAACTGTAAAAAGGCCTAAAATAAAAGGAGGAAGAGTGGGGTTGTTCTATTCTCGGGGTTTGGGGCGAAGCCACCAACCAGACGTTTGGCGGCCGCTAGGCCGCTGAACGTCTGGTATTAAGTCAGAATTGTCCACGACCTTGCGAAATAGCGCGCGTTGGTAAGAGACGCAGAGACTCCTCCTCCTTTCGATGCGCACCCCCTTCGCCGTCTCTAGTCTACAGCAGAGGTTAGCTGTAAGCCTTGAAATCTCGAAAAGCCTTGAAAACCCTGTTGTGTGCACTCTTCCGCTCGCGCGGAGGAGAGCACAGAATTTGGATGAGGGTTCACTAGCGCACACGTGTTAAAATTGCCTTCATCCTGTATTTCCCTCCCTTGCCAATATGAAAACAAATAAGACGCGGATCTGTAATCGAAAAGAGGAGATAAGGTTGCACTTACTTTCCCTGTATATAGCTAGTCACCACGCCTTCACGCTGACCCCCCCCCCCACCGGAGGAGACGGTCGCGAATGCGTGCTGGCTGGAGGCGGAGTCTCTGCGTCTCTTACCAGCGCGCGATTTTAGGCAATTCGAACTTAATGTAACGGGCTTATAACGCATTTCCGCAAAGAACAACTATTAGGCCTTTGTCATACCATCGCTCACCCCGAGCGACGCCCAATGATATGCACCCATATCGATTCCATCGCGCCGCCCGATCGATGTGCGAGCATATCATTATGCGTCGCTCGGGGTGAGCGATGGTATGACAAAGGCCTTATATTCGTTCTTCCCAGATTACCTCGGGTAAACCTATTTTTAACAAGATTAGGTGGGGTATCATAAGTACAATAGTATCAAGATATTTTTGCCCAGAAATGGCCGGATAACGGAAAAACGGATATCCTACTATATATAAAGGAGCAAGCGTGCGTGTGTGTGTGCGTGTGTGTGTGTGTGTGTGTGTGTGTGTGTGTGTGTGTGCGTGTGTGTGTGTGTGTGTGTGTGCGTGTGTGTGTGTGTGTGTGTGTGTGTGTGTGTGTGTGTGTGTGTGTGTGTGTGTGTGTGTGTGTGTGTATGTGTGTGTGTGTGTGTGTGTGTGTGTGTGTGTGTGTGTGTGTGTGTGTGTGTGTGTGTGTGTGTGTGTGTGTGTGTGTGTGTGTGTGTGTGTGTGTGTGTGTGTGTGTGTGTGTGTGTGTGTGTGTGTGTGTGTGTGTGTGTGTGTGTGTGTGTGTGTGTGTGTGTGTGTGTGTGTGTGTGTGTGTGTGTGTGTGTGTGTGTGTGTGTGTGTGTGTGTGTGTGTGTGTGTGTGTGTGTGTGTGTGTGTGTGTGTGTGTGTGTGTGTGTGTGTGTGTGTGTGTGTGTGTGTGTGTGTGTGTGTGTGTGTGTGTGTGTGTGTGTGTGTGTGTGTGTGTGTGTGTGTGTGTGTGTGTGTGTGTGTGTGTGTGTGTGTGTGTGTGTGTGTGTGTGTGTGTGTGTGTGTGTGTGTGTGTGTGTGTGTGTGTGTGTGTGTGTGTGTGTGTGTGTGTGTGTGTGTGTGTGTGTGTGTGTGTGTGTGTGTGTGTGTGTGTGTGTGTGTGTGTGTGTGTGTGTGTGTGTGTGTGTGTGTGTGTGTGTGTGTGTGTGTGTGTGTGTGTGTGTGTGTGTGTGTGTGTGTGTGTGTGTGTGTGTGTGTGTGTGTGTGTGTGTGTGTGTGTGTGTGTGTGTGTGTGTGTGTGTGTGTGTGTGTGTGTGTGTGTGTGTGTGTGTGTGTGTGTGTGTGTGTGTGTGTGTGTGTGTGTGTGTGTGTGTGTGTGTGTGTTTCCGTCACACTTGAATTGGGGCGCGGCAGCCGAACACGTCGGCAACCCTGCAGATTATAGGGCAGCTCGGCCCCGAGCATGCTGAATCATCCCAGCGAGGCAGATTCCAGACGGAAGAGTGCCTGCGCCGACACTAAATCTCTAGCCGCACGTGCAATTCATGCGAATGCTTTCCCACGATGGAGAGACTTCATATGAGATCCAAAAGAAAGAAGATGGGCGGGATTTGGAAGCACCGTTGTTGGGAAATGGCGTCGTTCGAACCGGTTCGAGTGATGTTTGCTCCCTCACAGCAAAGGGGTAGAGATATCGCGGTATATATCCTATCTCGAGATCATCAGCTGTGCTATGAGTGGGCGTGTAGGAAGACACTCTCAGACGGAGAGACCAGCACCTTTGTGTGCTGTGGATGCCGATCGCTTAAGGATCGAGAGCGCGAGGTGTACAATCAGCGTCTGCCTTACTGCAAAGTCAGAAGTGGACACTCAATAACGGATCCTCCGCTACTCGAGCAGCAATATTATGGAACAAGTGCTCGGACACGCCTAACGGCGTGTCCGCACTTGCGCGCTTCGCGCGACTTTGCACCATCGCTGACCTAAAGAAAGTAGCTTTTGTTAAACTTAAAATCCGCTAACATCTAGGACCTGCTGCGTGCTTCATCGGCATCAAGCCGTTCACCACTTCGGTACCTTTCATCATAGACATTTTCTCCACACCGTCCAGTAACATCATTGGTTTGTGCTGCGCAGTACTTCGGCCACTCCATTGTTGACACGTCTTTCGAATCCGGGCGCCAGCTTCCCCCTCACTCGTTTCTTCTTTCTAGATCTAATTGCTGGTCCGCCTTTACTGATCCCCCCCCCCCACCTTCCTCGTCCCATCCCCTGGCCCACTTCCTTGTTTTCACTATTGACCCCCTACTGGTCTCTTCTTGCTGGCTTTCCCGCCCTGGTCCCTCCTTCAGGTTGTTCCTTTCCTTCCTTTACGCTCACCTGCCCCTCTAAAGGCCCCTTACTTCCCTTCTCCACTACCCCTTACAAGGGAGGTCAATGAACCCGTGGAATTTTAAAAGTGACCTATTGAAGGTTGTAGGGGACTGTATGAGAAGCACCGTAGTGGTTTTCAAATTTCCTGCGGACATCTGGGTAGGTCAAAAATTGCAAAAAACCATTTCACTTCAGTGCGGGCCGATAAAGCAATACTGACGCCTGGAACTGCCATGTCGTGGTTAGAATCTAACCTGCAAAAGGTTTGGGATTGGAGCAGCAGCGTAATTACAGCGATTTCACAATTTGCTTGTTAGCGGTACAGTGACCGAAGTGGAACGTTGAGGTGTGTCGCTCACCACCAACGCCGCAGCGACCGGATGGCCGAGTGGCTATGAGAGGCAGGTTCGCGGGGAAAGTGTCGGGGGTTCAGATCCGGAGGTGCTGCTCCTGCATAGCTGGTCTTGCTCCATCCATTTTTGTCGATATAAAGTGTATCTTAACCGCGGTAGTGTACCATACTGACATTATAACTTTATTTTAACCTGGATGATACGATATAAACACAAAAATAAACACCAAAGCAACAGCGTTCATAACACATAATTTGATTGGCCATTGAGGAGGAGCAGGCGACTTTTCTTTGCCTACAAATAGATAATTTCAGAACTTCAAAGATCGAGTAAAAATAATAATATTTTTCCTCGATCTTTGAAGTTCTGAAGTTATCTATTTGTAGGCAAAGAAAAGCCGCCTGCTCCTCCTCAATGGCCAATCGAATTATGTGTTATGAACGCTGTTGCTTTGATGTTTATTTTTGTGTTTATATCGTATCATCCAGGTTAAAATAAAGTTATAATGTCAGTATGGTACACTACCGCGGTTAAGATACACTTTATATCGTCAAAAATGGATGGAGCAAGACCAGCAATCCAGGAGCAGCACTCCGGATCCGAACCCCGACACTTCCCCCGCGAGCCTGCCTCTCATAGCCACTCGGCCATCCGGTCGCTGCGGCGTTGGTGTGTGAGCGACGCACCTCAACGTTCCACTTCGGTCACTGTACCGCTAACAAGCAAATTGTGAAATCGCTGTAATTACGCTGCTGCTCCAATCCCAAACCTTTTGCAGGTTAGATTCTAAGCACGACATGGCAGTTCCAGGCATCAGTATTGCTTTATCGGCCCGCACTGAAGTGAAATGGTTTTTGCAATTTTTGACCCTACCCAGATGTCCGCAGGAAATTTGAAAACCACTACGGTGCTTCTCAATACAGTCCCCTACAACCTTCAATAGTTCACTTTTAAAATTGCCACGGGAAGTTCATTGACTTCCCTTGTTAGTGGTCCCTCCCATGCTCAAGGCAGACGTCAGTGACACGTATTCAGAATCAAACGCTCAGAAACGCGTGCAGTTTGCCTCTGAGTCAAGCAGGAGGAGGCTACACGTCCTCTTCTGTAACAACATCCCATGTTAACGGCAAACATTGCCCGTGAGAGGTACGCAAAGGTGTATCTCGCGCGGGTAAAATTTTTCCGTTCAACGTGAGATAATGCTGAATTCTGAATGTCATCCACTCGTCACACGACGTCGGTGAACCGCTTCTCGCTCTAGACGATTGTTTGCGCTACGTATGGGACCCGTATTCTGAATCCATATGCTCAGAAATGCGTGCAGATGCCGCTGTGTCAATAGAGAGGAGGCTGTGCTTCCTTGGCTGGAGGAGCATCCCATGTTGAATTCTGGATGCGGCCGCTCGTCCTACGACGACGGTGCTTTTGACTTCAGATGCTTGTTGCGCGACAAAAGGGGGCCCGTCTTCTGGATTCAGGTACTCAGAAACGCGCGCAGATGCCGTGTTAAGCAGGAGGAGGCTACGCGTCCTCTGCTGTAACAACATCCCATGTTGAACGGCAGACGCTGCCCGCGCGAGGTACGCGGAGGCGTCGCAAGGGGTTCCATGAGATTGGGCGTGGTTCCACGAGGCGTATCTCAGCCAGGTTTCCAACCTGAGTGAAATACGCCTCACCATCTACAGGGGCAGAGAGCTAACTCAATTATATAGTGGTAGATATCCTAGGCACTTGTCCCCAGCCGGTAGTGCCCGTCGTAACCACAGAAGGAAACCTTTCGCTGCGCCAGTTTATGCGCTACTGGCATGACACGTGGGGTGCTGCTGGTCGCTTCGTGTGCGACCATTCTGATAACTTCGGAACGCGGACAACGAACTTCATTGAGGGGTTCCACAGTAAACTTTGAGGGGCGTTTCCTAGTGGCACCCCTGCTATGGCGGTTATATTACAGTTTTTCGCCTCACAGTTAACTATGGCCAAATCTCAGCTCCTGTCTATAGAAAATGGGGAATGGCGACAAGATATATCCAAAGTCGCCAAGCCTGCAGGCCAAATGAAATACACGATGAGATGAGACGCTTCAGACAGTTCCTCCAGGCGGATGGTTCGTCCACCTACACAAGAGAGTGTAAGAATCACCTCGGTACCATAGGCAGCAACCTTGGTCCACTAGTTAGCTCTCAATGTGTCTCCGTCTCCTGGTAAAGAGTGTTCTAAAATATTTATCTAAAAAAAGAAGAAAAGTCTCAAACATGCTTCTAAACATCCTGCAGAAACTCAGCGACTGTTGTGGCTGGATTAGTGTATTTCCTCAGTGATGTCACCAACAGTACGAATGGTGTGGAAACATATCACGCTATGATGAGACACCGGTCGTGCAAATCGCTCAAGAAACAGCATGTCCCCACGCGAGACGGTACTGCGCGCGAAATAGCGGGGAGGAAGCGAGGTGGCAGGCGCGCTGCAAATCGACGTGACTCAGCATGGTAAACGAAACCAATAAAAATTGGTTTCGTTTACCATGCTTGTTAGAGCGTCTAAAGATGATGTACACATAGCAACTAGAAAAATAAATTGCAGGACAGAATCAAAACTTCATATCACATGGTCCTACTCAGCCGAAAGGGTGAGGCATGGCGCCGTATACACACGGTCGTGAAAGGGTTACATTTGGATCTGACGTATCCTTTTCATAATCAAATTTGCAAAGCGTACTGAGACATTTTCTCCTTCTTCAAAAAATCGCTAAGTGTCCACATCTTTGTATACATCTATAGGAAACATTCTACGCTCTTCATCAAAAACATGCAACGCCAATGCATCCGTGATGATTAGTCATAAGAATCTCACCTCTAAAGGGCCTCCGTTGCTCCAGGAGCGGCAGCTGTAGAGCAAGAGCCTTCGGGAAGCTCCGGCTCATATGTTACTAAACAGACAAGAATAAACATTCTCCGTGTATGTCAAACTCGCTAGGGTAGTCGATAGAAGCTGTTTCACTGCTGATTTGTCATGATCTTTTTTCATCCTTTATCTTTTAGTCGCAGTTCACGAAGTAACCTTGCACTCACGACTACACGAGGGCTTTTGGCACTATTGTACTTTCACAACTCCCACGCGTCGAGGAGAGGTCGAAAAAATTTTTTCGCCCAAACATCGGCTAGGGGGTATTTGGGGTGCTGATCATCTGTCATCCGTCCTTCGTTTTACTGCTGGAGTACGGTAGGTACGGGTGACCTAAGGCTGCCAAGGTCATGGTCACCGAGTTCGCCCAAACTTCTGCCTAGGAGGGTTATATTTGAGGTGCTGATCACGATGTGACATCCGTTTTTCGTTTTACGCTGGAGTACGGTAGGATGCGGGTAAGGCGCCCTTTTATACTTGCGCCGCCCCGTGGCGCGGCGTTATGGTCGGCATGGCTATCGATTTTCGCGCCGCCAGGCGGCGCCGCATCGCTTCTATTCTCCGCCGCCGCAAAACACCACACTTGACGGAATTTTGGGTTACGGTATTCAGCGAATCGCGCCGCTTAGAGGAAGCGCGCGGCGCGGCGCGATCAGCCGCCGACTCGGTGTAGGGTGGGAGATTTCACCATTTCGACCAAACTTCTCCTATTGGGAATGAGGAGGGGTATTTAGGGTGCTGATCACGAATCTGCCATCGTTTTTTGAAGTTACAGGCGATTACCAGGTTTGGATGATTGTGGATGCGTGGGTGGGCGAAAATCGGTTGACCATGACCTTAGCCCACACCTTCTGTAACCTAGGGAGGGAACGGAGATCTGTAGACATTCACGAAGCTTCATATACCACGCTAAAAAATATGCTTAGTGACACAGTGACCCCAGAATGGCCATATGAGAAAGAATTTTGATTGGTTATCGACGACCTTCCAGCAATTTTACTTTTGGACCCGCACACACCGCAAAAGTGGTGCCGTGGTTTAGTGCCGTTTGCATTGCAGGGGATTCGACTCAATACCACACTCACCAATTTCAACCGTAAGTTGAGCGAACGACTTCGACTTCAGGCTTAAGAGAGGATTCGTCGCTCCCATAGGAATCCCACGACAAACATTGACAAGATGCATTGCGCTCATCAGCCAGACGAATTCTTTCTGTTTTGCTCCCTCAATCACTCAATGGACCGTTTCCGGAGCACGGGGCCGTAGTGCGCAGAAGCTGGCCGGCGCGTCGCTGACGCTCCCCTTTCTAACTGCAATCGCGCAGCGGCGCGACTGACCGCGCCGCTCCCCAAATTGCGCGCGCCGCGCCGCGGCGGGAATATAAAAGGCGCCTAAGGAATTGCTTCAGGACGGATTGCTGGTGGTAGCCTAAATATCTTCCTGGTGGCGGGTTGTGGAACAGTGCCTGGAGGGCAATGATGCTTAGATTGCTATCTCTCGATTAAGCCTTTGCCTATCGAAGAGTTTCCCGCAAAAATAGTTTCCCGCTGATTTTTCAGGCGATCGCTGCGGGACCGCTTGCTTGCTGTGCTCACCCGTAGCACCACAGATAACCGCATAGCCGAAGTTTTGAGAGCGAAATCGGTGATCATGACACTGGCAGCCTTAGTCACCCGTACCTACTGTACTCCAGCGTAAAACTAAAAAACGGATGTCATATTCGTGATCAGCACCCCAAATAACCTCCCTAGCCGTAGTTTGGGGAGAAATCTGGTGATCATGACCTTGGCAGCCTTAGTCACCCGTACCTACCGTAACCTACCGTACTCCAGCGTAAAACGAAGGACGGATGACACTTTTGTGATCAGCACCCCAAATAAACCCTTAGACCGAAGTTTGGACGAAAATTGTTTTTCGACCTCTCCTCGACCCGTGGAGTTGTGAAAGTACAATAGTGCCGGCCTTTTTGGTACAGTCGATGCCAATTCCCACGCACTTCTTTTCTCCACTAAAAAAAGGAAGACCTTGACCATGCATTCTGAGGCGTAGCGTTTCTGTTGCAGCACATCCCATAACCTGAGAGAAATGGCTGCAGGCGAAAACTATAGCCCCAACCATCACGCAAGTCTAGTACTTCTCCAAAGGTTATAGTTCTAATTACAATAACTGTTTTGGCTGTAGTGCTATGAGGTTTGCTGACTCGACAGGTATGAGCTTGATGCGGTATGAACAGAAAAACAGACACGTCAAGCAGGACCGAGTAACTACGAAGTCGACATACCTGTCACCTCTTACCTGATCTTCCCTTATACGATCGCAGAGTTGCTCCAGCGGTCACCAGAAAGGTATCCATTCATCCCTGTTCCGAGCCAACGGGGGTCCAAGGGTGTGATTGTCCTGAGGGCCGGATTCACGACTAGTAAGATAATGAGATAGTGGTAGTGGGTTAAGTCTACCAACAGAGGATAGAGTGGGCAGAGGGCAAGTTGGTTTTCATGTATTCATAATTTGGCGAACGATACAGTTTTACCTACCATTCACCTAACCCCAGGTGATGCTTCACTTCTACGCTATATTCACAATAACCCTGGGTAAAGTCATTCATGAATCCGATTTATGGGGGTTTTTTGAAACTCCG